>CM070745.1:9976010-11176010 GCA_036346245.1 Bonia amplexicaulis | reverse complement strand
ACTTAATCATCTCAATTTCTTTTTACCTAAACTTTCTAAACACTGCTCAAATGCTACGGTTTTAATCTAAAATATTTTTTGGTATTTTGTTCAACTTAATAAAATACCATTTCTTAACCCAATCTTTATCTTCCCTTATAAGCAATCATCATGTTTGCCATGTATAGATGTACCACTAGTCTGCCACGTGTCGGTAAGTCTCTCATGTTTTGGTTCCACTAGATCATGCCTCATTTGGACCAACCAAGCCATATAGTGTAACATATCGCTCGAACTTCCCTTTAACATTTTTCTGATTTCCTTGTGCCACGCTTGAGCTCAGCCATCTCACCGACATCATTGATCATTGTGGGCCTCGGCTCTTTCATGAGCGTAGCCCCAATCCTCGTCATTGATTATAGTTGACTACAAGTACTCCTGCACATCTAAATACTAAGAAATCATTTTCGGGAATAAGTTCTTCACAACTTAACCCACGTTAGCTGAAACATACATCATGTCTTACATATGCATTAACCCATATCAAATCAAATAGTCTCGTAACTCAAATTCCCCAAAATCACTTATTTCAGCCGAAGTATCACAAGTTGATCGGTCAGACCGTAACTCTATAAGCTGTCCAAAAAAACCGTAAATATACAAAATCTAAATTTTCACTTCTCTAAAATACCAATAGTTCATCATAATATAACCTTAGATTTTTTAACACGATCCTTCAGTAACATATTCTATGCACATAATCCTTGTACACTCGTGCACTTGCAAAATCAGAGCTATGTGATCGCCAACCATTCCGACGCTAGGCGGGAGAATTTTGAAAAAAAAAGTTTGCCAGCCATTTAGTTCGCATTTTGCAAAAAAAAAAAAAAAACACCGTTCGGTGTCTCCCATCCAGCCTCCATCCCCAACCCCGAAGCCAAACTCCAACCCTAGCTCAGCCAACGGCGGCGGCGACCACGGCCAACAGCGACGGCGAAGGCTTCTCGATCTTTCGTTCTCTCGCGCCCTGGAATCCATCCGCCGCGCTCCCTCACCATATCCCTCGACGTCCAGCGCGTCGCCGTCGCCCTCGACTACGACCTCTCCGTGCGTTCCGACAAGGGTGGCGCCGCCCCTCCCCTCAAGTACGGCGATGACGAGTAGTTCCCATAGAAGGCCTACTACGGGTATCAGAACAAGGTCAGCAGTAGCCTTTGTCGATAGAAATGTTTACCTGTACACCCAGCCATCCCTTTTATCTGAAATTGCAAGTTCAGCGAGCCAATTCAGAGGCTGAATATAAAGGAATGTGTGATTTTTTTGAGGAACACTCAGCATGAGGGAATATTTTTTATTTGGTACAAAGGACTTGTACTGAATCTTCTCAAAGTGGTGCTAGCTGCAAGTATATGAGACAATGAAGAGAATTCTCTCTCTTGATAAACTTCTGGAGTTTTTGCAGATTAAACATCCTTACTGACATGGCTGACTGTAGAGATAGTGTTGAGGCATGAGGTTACTGGTTGAGTAGGTGAAAATGTTTTCCCCTGAAGTGAGATGGTGTTTTGCCTTCAGAAAAAATGTAAGTCTTGACAGCAACTTTTCTACTAGTCCTTATATAAAGAAATAAAAAAAAGTTACTCATCAGATCATCAAGTGCCCATGATGAAATACATGCACTTATCCATATTTGTCAATTGTCATTCTGTATCACTACATTTCTCTGTATGTGTTCTTTTTCTGATTACACTAGTTATCGTCACTTACACAACTTCAAAATGTTGAGGTAGTTTTCACTTGATCGACTACCTCCACAGCGGGCAAGTTGTGAAGCAAGAACTTTGGTGTGATGGATGTAGCCAGAGCCTGAGCTAGTCACCTGATACAAATTTGTCATTTAAGGGTGTCTACCATAATGGAATCATCACTACAAGCATCATAGGTGTTGTTGTGAATGAAAGAATGCTCCTGTAAGCTCCACAATGTGAGAATGAATGTATTTCATGATGCTTGTACCTCACCTGATACAAATAAAAGGACAGACAATATCGGTTGGTCTGTTTGTAATTTTTTGTAGATTTCGAATGGTATGAAATCTGTTAAACTCGCAATAACATTTTATGATCGTCGTATGTTGTTATAGTGTGATAGATTTCTGAAGAATTTTATGAGGACGATTGAGGAAGCAATGATTTGTAAGTAGGTAGACAAGTGATATTATGATGCAACAGTAAATTCATACACGGAGGAGAATTTCAGATAAATGGCGTAGAACTGACCATTTGCCCTTCCTCATGAGGTTGGCATTGTAGTCCTCGTTAGCATCCTTGGCTTTGGCCACCAGTTCGCGCTTTCTCTCACGCTTCTTCTCATGAGCCTCCTGCTCTTGCGCCTGCACGCCTCCAGATGAGCTTGCGTCTCCTGCCGGATAAGCTCGCTTCGATCTTCGCTGCGCCGTCGCTCCTCCATCTTGTCGCGTGTCGTCTAGGTGTCGCACTCCTCGCAATCCAGAATCCACTGGTCGTGCGAGTGGACTCCCGGTCGATCCATTTGTGATAGTGCGCATAGCAGACCCGAAGACTACAGGAAGAGGGAAGAGCTTGTTAGTGCATGTCATACAAGAGAACTTGTAGGGAAATATATTGTAATCTGTTCTTACTGGCTGCTGGTAGCGGGCCATGTCCCATGTCGGTCGGGATAGTCTCAAGCGTAGTTACCGCAACTCTAGTAACGCATGTCCAAGCTCAACCACTCCTCGGACTTAAAGAACTTGCATGCGTCCCTGCACCAGCAGAGGGGGCGTCTCCCCCACGGGCGGGTCTTGTGGGAACACTTAGTGGGAATGTTGAGGTATGGGTTGGGGTTAGTGGTACGGGGGCTTCGCTTTGGGGAGGTGGCCTCCTGGCACGCTTCGCTTATTCCTCCTAGGCAGCAGCAGTCCTTATGAGTCGGGTGATCTCCTCCCATTGCTTTTCCATACTAGCGATGCAGTGTTGCAGTTGTGGTTTAGGAAAACACGGTGCGGAAGGAGTAGTACTTGTAGGCTAAGCCGATGCGGCGTACGCTTCACAAGTCTAATTTGGTTTCGGCAAATTCGTGTTCGCGAGGCGGTGGCACATCGGACAATTCGTGGGCTAGCATAGCATCACGTCATTGCACAAAACTACCCGTTTGGTCTTATCACTATGCAAGGCTGTCTCATTTGGTCTAGTCACTACGCAAGGCTATCTCGTTTGGTCTTGTCACTGCGTAAGGCTGTCTCATTTAGTCGGGTCAGGACGTTGCGCAAAAGCTATCTTGTTTGGTCTTGTTACTGTGCAAGGCTGACAAATAAAATTAAAATTTGTAAATGAAGTTACAACTGATAGCATTTTTACTCTTAATACCACTACACACACAACAAGAAGTGGTGCTACACTTCATGGATTGATACTACAAATGAAGTTAAAGTTTGTAAATAAAGTTACAATATGATAGCATATTTTACTCTTAATACCAACACACACACAACAAGAAGTAGTGTTGCTACTCGTCGGTAGGCGTTTTGCATCTTCTTGCAGTGTGGCCTTCCTGGCCACGGTGGCCGCAATGTCTACTTGTCGGTCCAGCTTCCCTTTCTTTCATATCATTCCTAATGCGACGACTCTGCCGACGACCATTCCCACCCTTCAAAAGGTCCAGACCTAGAATCCAAGCCCTCTGTGCAATATTCGACGTGGCAAAGTTACCCACAACCCTGAAGCCTCTTAGCTCGCCGCACCACACCTGTAGCACCCCCTCCTTTATAAAGTATTCAGACATGAAGTTCAATAGGTCCATGTTGATAGTCTCCCATGCAGCGAGGACATAAGAGCATGGTTTGCGAAGGAGTTTTGGCTTGTTGCATGTGTAGCTAGGTTCATTCACATGATCTCCAAGACACAACTCATGGTTAACAAAAGAGTGAGCAGTCCCAAATCCGGCTCTGTCCCAAAAGGGCATGTCCAAACGATGCTTCAAATTGCCCATCACGTAGACCGTGTGCGACTAACCCTTCTCAGTCTTGGCTTGCATATATACTGTGATCTTAGAGCAGTACAATGTACGTGGGTTGGCTACATGAAGTGTTGCATTTGTATGTCTTTCCCTGAAACATCCGATTGTACCTTGCAGAACACCTTCGACGATGGCGACGAGGGGTTGAGAACGGACGTCCCTAAGAACCCAGTTATACACCTCTGTGAGTTTAGTGGTCATTATGTCATACCTCGCACTGTTCGTGTCATACAACAAGGACCACTTCTCCAATGGTTCGGCCCAGTCCAATGGGAGAAGCACTTGATATTCCTTAAGTTCCTCCGTGTCACACCGGGAGGGTCAAGCTTCGCCAATGGTGCGAGGCACTTGGGTTGCATCGCCCTAGGAATGGTCGGCCACTTGTTCCTCTCGATAACGTGCTTCCTAGTGTGCTCCTCCAACATCTCGCATAACGTATCGAGTTTACGCTGCTAGTTCTGCATAGCCAGCCTCTTGAACAGCTTCATCAACGGTCGCTACGGGAATTACTTGAAAAGGTTGGCCCCCAAATGACGAATGCACCATCTGTTCCTCATGTCTGGCCAAAGGAATGGCTCATTTGGGTCTACCTAAAGTTTTCTTATGGCCTTCATCATCCTGCGGTGGCGATCATGGATTATATAGACATTAGGACGTGTCTCAACTACCCCCTCCAGATATCGAAAGAGCCACAACCAGTTGTCAAAATTCTCACTTTCGACGAATGCGATAGCTAAGGGCAGAATCTGATTGTTGCCATCAAAGCCCATTGATGTTAGGATCTATCCCTCTATTTCCCTGTTAGAAACGTATCGTCGACTGAGATCACTGGTAACATGTGCCTGAAAGTGTCAATGCAGGCACGAAGGCTAAAAAGGCCCTCTGCAAAACCGGTGTCGGGCGGTCTTTTGGACGATTTGTCCTTCACAACAATGTATGTGTCCGGATTCTTATCCTGCAGCACCTCGAGCATATGAAGAAGGTTGTTGTAAGCTGCGTGTGAGCCAGTACAGTACATCTCCGATTCGAGCATTCTTCGCGTTCGGGTGTAGCATACTGACTTGCAGGAAATCGCCCATGTCAACACCGTATGGATCTTCACGAATGGTATTAGCACCATAATGCACTTTTAATGTTGTGGGTTCAGACATGACTGATTTCTCACTACAAATATTATCATTTGTCAACATGCATTCACCAAATATGTGCTAAACAAATACGTAGCTATACGTTACCTATATTCGGATGAGAACAAGAGCGGATGAGGCTATTACCTTTACACAAAGACATTTTCTTCTTATCAACGAGTTTCTTTTGTCTTCCTCTCTAACCTCACGAGCTTCTCTTCTCTTCTTCTCTCATTCTCCCGAACTACTTTCCTCTCCTTCACTCTTCCTAAGCTCCTCTCCTCTCCTTCACTCCCTCTCCCAGGCTCCTCTACTTCTCCCCATCTCCTTCTCTTCCTCCTGACCTTCTCCCCTTCTTCACCTTCCCTCTCCTTCTTTCCTTCCTTTTTCTCCTCTCTCGAACTCCTCTCATTTTCTTGCGAGAGAAATGGTGAGAGAGTCCGTAAGGGGGCCGGGTCAAGAAGAAAAGGACGGCAGACAACAAGTAGTCGTTGAATTGTGAAACGACATATGACTATTTCTGTAAAATAAAAAATACGGATATATTACTATAATTAAAAATAAAAAAGATTATTTGAAAAAATTCTTCCTTTCTTTATCTACATATCTATCTATATACACAGTAAATCTATATACACACACAGAATGGGACGTGGCTGCCGCTTCGTTGTGCGTAGGTAGAAGGGATTGGGAGCTAATGTCGTGCGTCAGTTGGCCAAGCTGCTCAGTCGACCAGTGCCAGCAATACGGTGCAAAACAAGGTTGGAGGGCGCAGCGGTGGAGCCAAATTTAGAAATAAAGAGTCAAATAAGTTATACAATGTAATTATATTAATGAGAAACATCAAATAGCACTAATAATAATAATTTTTTAATATACAGAGATACAGTACAAATTTGTCAGAGCATCTCTCCGCTGAGGGTGCATGAAGGTTACTGCGAATCTAGATCTGAAGAAGGTGGCTTCTGCTGCTGCCGACAGGTTGGAATACCGTCGGGATGATGGATACTCCTATGTAGTATCAATTTATCATGTGCTAGCAAGCTCCATGTACGCAAGGCCGTCGATACTCATTGTATCATCTAGCTAGCTACCCTGTTGAGTTTGGATGAGAAGAAAATTTGTGTGTTTTGGCCGCATTTGATGGGAAAACAATCGCTCAAAGATGTTAGAAAGATCGCTTTATCTTTCGGACTAGTCTGGACAATCACAACCAGCCGATCCATTTGATCGTAAATCAACGATCGAAAATCAAGTAACTCTTCGGACTACTCCGATCGCGTGAGCTGGTGTTCGGACTGGTCTGAACGTTCCGACGCTGATCGGGCGTCAAAACGACTTAGATGAAGATATATATGTGCGAATGTCTTCGATCGACCGGTTCGATCGTCTTCGCGCTTTAGGCGATTTTCGTAAGCTACCAACAGAGACAATAACACGAAATATTTGGTGGTGCTCAAATCGCCGTATCTTTTCTTTGATTTTTTCTCTATTTATACATAACTTTATAGACTTAGAATCGGATACATAAATCAACTTTAAAACATAAACTAACTCGAAATCAACTTGACACAAACTCGAAAACGGATTCGACAAGATTATTTCCAACAGCATTAGACCCCAAAGCTTCTGCTAATTTCTCATGTCCTCGCTCGTGTGCCTGGACACTTCACAAGTAGAAGACATATGTCCATGTCGTGGCGCAAAAGCGTTTCCCTCTCTGACTGCGGCACAAGATGCAGTAGCGTCGTGCGTGCTTGACTTTCTCTCGACGTACGCGTGGTGTGTGTGGTCATGGAGATGTCCGTAGCCTTGACGTAGAGAATGCAGAGGAAGGACAGTAGAGAGCGGCGGCTACACCTCCATATGCCAGGCCTGCGCGTTCCATCTGGACGTGGCCTCGTTTTGGCTGGGAGCCAATTGGCAACATATTAAATTTCCCTTCAAACACGCACCGAGAATCAATCGTACAAAGTCACGAGTGATGAAGTAATCGATGGTACTACAACCGAGCCTAGCTAGAAGGAGAACTTGAAGAACATGTCGTGCTTGTACACCTGGCCGGGCCTCACGGTCTGCGACGGGAACTCGGGGTGGTTCACGGCGTCCACGTACCCCTGCGTCTCGAGGCAAAACGCGCCGTACTGCTCGTACACCTTGCCGTCCTTCCCCTTGGTGTTGTTCAGCCAGTTGCCGGTGTAGAACTGCATGGCAGGCTGGTTCGCCCACAGCTCCAGCGCGCGGCCGGACGCGCCGTCCCGGACGGCCGCCACCCTCCGCATGCCGTCGCCGTCGATCACGTAGTTTATGTCGTAGCCCGCGATTTTGCCGCCCATGACCTGCCGGATGCGCGCGCCGATGGGCGTCGGCGCCCGGAAGTCGTAGGGCGTGCCGGCCACCGGCTCGACGCGGCCCGACGACGGGAGGAGCTCCTCGTCGAGCGGGGTGTACCGGGACGCGAAGAGCTGGAGCGTGTGGCCCAGGACGTCGCTGCTGCCGTGCCCGCCCAGGTTCCAGTACGTGTGCTGCAGGAAGTTCACGGGCGTCGCCTTGTCCAGCGCCGTCGCGTTCATGCGCACGCTCAGCGCGTACGGGCTCGAGAGCTGGTACGTCACGTACACGTCCAAGTCTCCCGGGAATCCTGCTCATCGGTTGCAAGCATGATTGCATTACATTACACCATAAAAACTTTGGAACAAAAGCAATTTCCAAGAATGTTACACACACACACGAGAGATCACCTTGCTCTCCGTCGAAGCTACGGTAGTACAGCGTGATGTATGGGGAGTCGCCGCCACCAACATACTCCTTCACCGTCCAAATGACTTTGCTGAACCCTCTGTGACCACCTAAACGTACAATAGCAAAGTCAATTAACGCATTTTATCGCACGGTGCATCACGGGGTTCTTCTTTCCCAGCACAGCAATCCTCTGGGAGCAAGCATGCATACCATGAATCGCATTCCTGCCGTCGTTGATGTACGTATGATAGACTTTCCCGTCGAGGACGAACCGGCCCCTGGCTATCCTCTGCGCCACGCGCCCGTTCAGCGGCCCGAAGTAAGAAGTATCGTTCTGATCGGCAAGAGCAAGATTCAGAGGGCAACTGAATCGCAAAGGTGATCAGACCATTGATTTGACCAGTCTTCGTTGAGAGTAAAGAAAGCTGCCTAGCCTTTTGCTTTGCGTGTTTCTTATGTTTACATGACGTTTTAGATTAGGATAAGAATTTGGTTCAGAGTACCATGAAACGGTGATGTGAACTTGTGGAGTGTCATTTTCTTCCAGCTCAAAGCTTGACGGCTTGTAGATAAGCCTTTTCTGAAAATTTGGTAGGTTGGCTGAAGATCTAGCTCGTGGTTGGACTATTCTCTTGGAGGATGCTACTCTGACAATGCCATCGTTGGACTAGCAAAACTGATGGAAAGAGACTGGAATATGAGGGGGCATGCATATAATGCAGGGCTGTATACGACGCAAAGGGAGAATAACTAACAAGGCAATCCATTGTCAGAAGTTTTTTTCACTAGAACTTGTGTCACATGGTGGGTGGGGTTCCTTCTGTGCAATCATAAACATAATTTATTCCTGGGTAACATTGGCAACTGGCACGAGAAGAGTTGCATCCAGCAAATCGTTCGTTGGTTCATTTGTTTCTGATGCTTTCTTTTCATCACGTTCTTCATTTATATTTTCTATGTTTTTAGTAATTATATCCCAGTGGCGTCTTATAGATATACTCAAAGTGGGATGTTTGGTGTAGAAAAGAAAATATCAAAGTGAAGGACCACTTGATGAGTAGTTGATGACCTTTGGACAAGTTTACAGACCATGATGAGGTCACGCCAATTAAGAAGTTGAATAAACTCTGCTTCTTGCAATATAAGATTTTACTAATCAAAGGCAATCGGCAAGCAAATGCAAACTGAGTAGGCTTGGAAGACTTGCAAAATGAATCAATCAAGAATAAGCTCTAAACTAAACACGAAAAGAAAAAAAAAGGAGCGAACACTAGAGCAATGTTCCGGTAGCAATCTACACATGATAAACCGATGGGGTAGTGCACATGAATAACAATATGCAGAGGGTGTCGGTGATCTTACAACATATTCAGCAATGGTGTCTTTGCCAAGAACAACATCAGCCAAATTCCCTACAAAAGTAGTTCTGCACATTATGCTTGGCGTATTCACGGAAAAACAACCATCAATGAACATGATAGACGACAGGCAAGAAAACCATACCTTCGGAATCAGGAAGGATAACCGACATGATTATGGCTCCCCAGTTGGTGATCTTGACGGAGAAATCCCCCTTCTTGAGCACATACACGCCAACCATCTTCCTTGCATCAGCACTGCTGGCCAGCGCCGCGGCCACAAGGCACAAGAGCGCGAGGAGCAGCGGAGCTCTAGCCATCGGCGGCCTACACGCAAGAAGACGGCTCGGAAGATGCAGCTACTGCTGAACTCAACTGCTTGAAGGGGTGGGTAGTAGGTATCACCTTAATATAGACATCGAGGCAGCAAGGCGATTTGGACGAGTTTAAAGTGGACCTATTCTGGGAGAAATTTTGTTATACAACGGAGACACAAATCAGTTTGTGTCACAAATCAATTCAGCGTTGACACATGACACGCACTACAGTAGCAACTATTAATAATAATAATTTTTTACTGTTTTGTATTGTAGATAGTACGGAAAAGTATTGTCTTATCTGTTTGCTACAGGACAAAACAGTGAAAACATAAATTTTTCATTAATTGCTATAGTAATACATGCCACGTGTCAATGCTAGATTGGTTCATGGCACAAACCGATCTGTGTCCACGCTGTATAACAAAATTTCTCCTATTCTGGAGATCCGCGTGATCGCTGGTGTTAAAGAAACGAGGTCAAATCTTTGGTGTGGGCCAGCGGAGCGGAAATGAATGCGCTTGCGTTCGCAACGTATTCCGCGTTTTCCTCGCCTCCTAGCTCCCCGTGCCGATCGATCGATCGAGCGAGCGTATTTTCCTGGGGATTTGGTGCGCTGTGTGTGCTAGCGGCCGGCGGTGCACGTTGGGCACTTGCGTGTTCTTTAGTGCTTTTAAAGCAATTTTTGATTTTTGTTACAGTATTTAACTTTTAAATGAAATATTTTTTTAAGATGGGATCTACAAGTTAATTGTAGTACATGTTAAAAGCCTAACATTTGTTTCAACCAAAATTACAAACGATTATCTTTCTTCTATAATTCTAACGTAAACAGTTAAAATTTAAAAATTTTAACTAAAAATTATAAATCGCAGTGAAAAGAAAAGGCCTGTTAGTGGGTACTCGTGCGCCGGCGAGTGTTACATGCAAAGCAAACGCGAATAACCGCTCTGGGTTGCGCGGCGAGGTGGGCCGAGATCGTCATGTACAATTGTACAGAGAGGCCTATAGCCATGATGGGCAACGGTGTAGTCTGCAAACCGGCTTGGATCGTCTGGCCCAGCGAACAAGGTAGCCCGGCCCAAACACTCAAAGCCATCTCAACTAGAGGCTGGAGCTACATGGCCCCTTCCTTCCCTTGATGGTTGCGTCACAAATTTCCGACACTGGATTTGGTATCGGCAAGCTTACGTCTCCATCCATGCTACTTTAACCTCGAATCCGAGATTATTAGTTCTCATACCAACACCATGAATGCCACAGCTTACAAGAGATTGATCGGCTCAAGTTGCCTAAGCTAAGCTAGAACGAGAACTTGAACACCATGTCATGCTTGTGCACCTGGCCGGGCCTAACAATCCGCGACGGGAAGTTGGGGTGGTTCACGGCGTCGGGGAACCCCTGCGTCTCGAGGCACAGCGCGCCGTACTGCCCGTACACCTTCCCGCCCTTCCCCTTGACGTCCTTGAGGAAGTTGCCGGTGTAGAACTGCACCCCGGGCTGGTTCGCCCACAGCTCCAGCGCCCGCCCCGACGCGCCGTTCCCGGACGGCCGCCACCCTCCGCAGCGCGTAGGCGTCCCCGTCCACGGCGTAGTTCATGTCGTAGCCGTAGACGGTGCTGCCGTTGCTGCTAACGCCCGTGACCTGGTGGACGTGCGCGCCCACGGGGGTCGGCGCACGGAGGTCGTAGGGCGTGCCGGCCACGGGCGCGAGCTGCCCGTCGGGATGAGCGCGCCGTCCACGGGCGTGTACCGGGACGCGAAGAGCTGGACCGTGTTGCCGAGGACATCGCCGCTGCCGTGCCCGCCGACGTTCCAGTACGTGTGCTGCGCGAGGTTCACCGGCGTGGCCTTGTCCAGCGCCGTCGCGTTCATGTGCACGCTCAGCACGTACGGGCTCGAGAGCTGGTACGTCACGTACACGTCGAGATCCCCCGGGAACCCTGTTTCACAGAGAGACAATTATAACCCATTTAGGACTTGCTGGAAAACATTACTTGGCATCCTGTGCTCTGATTCAACTTTCAAGAGCTGTCCTAATTTTGCTCATTCTGGTACGTAATAAGAGTTCACAGCTACTCTTGGTGATGAGCTCTAATGATATGTACTGTAACTTCTTGGTTCGTTTTAACTACAACAATAAAATCACGAGAAGTACTCCCGGACGCTACTCCGACGGTATTGCTCCGCTCCTCCGGTTGCCCTCCCCTTCTCCACCTTCTCTACCACCTCCGCTGCCTCCCTCCTCCGTCGTCCCCGCCGTCACGCCGATCGCAGCTCTGCGTGCCTCCGCCGCCCCCGCCTC
The DNA here is from genome assembly GCA_036346245.1 of Bonia amplexicaulis. Lineage (NCBI taxonomy): Eukaryota > Viridiplantae > Streptophyta > Magnoliopsida > Poales > Poaceae > Bonia > Bonia amplexicaulis. The sequence goes on along the minus strand of CM070745.1, from coordinate 11,164,147 downwards.
CACTGCGGCGGCGGCGAGCTCGCCGCCTCGTCGCGCCGCTAGGTACCCTCCCCGCCAGCCACCACGCCCAACCTTGTTAGCAATTAATTCTGCGCACGTTAATTGATATTTAATTTAGCATATGCGTTTGTTTCCTTCTTAAATGGCTTTTCACAATCTGTGTGAAAGTTGTGCATTTAATTATTTTTCAATGTCCAGCCATGCCGAGAGTAACTCTCTTCCGTTTTCAGTTAGACAGGCACCATGCATGTAATACATCAGTTTTAGAAGTTAAGGACTTGATTTTCGCACAATAAATAGAAGAAAACGCTGCAGTTCAAAGCATCGCAGCACAAAACGATAGCTTCTTTTGTGTTTGTGAGTGTGCATTGTTGCTGTTTTTTTTCCGTGTATGCATTGTCACTTGAAACGTGAGTTAGAGATTTGAGAGATACGCAAGAAGGGCTAACAATTGGTATCAGAGCAGAATGTCGGCCCCCGTCCTTGCCGTAGACCACTCCCGTACACCGCAACGACACGGCCGTGGACGCTCGCTGTCCCCACCGACGCGCCGCCCGCATCGACGTGATGGCGGCCAGCGTGAACTCGTTGTCCAGCGGATCGTGAAGGAGAGTAGTGGCTCCATCTCCTACCCCACGCTCACACGCTCAAATTACTCGATTGGGCGGTGTTGATGCGAGTCAACTTGCGAGCTCAAGGCACGTGGGATGCCGTCGACACCGGTGATGTGCCATACCGGAAGACCGCCAGCCCTTTCGGCGATCTGCGCGGTGCCTCCGAAAATGCTCCGGCCGCTTCGCCGAGAAGGACAACGCCAAAGAAGCCTGGGACGCCCTCAAGGCGATGAGGGTTGGGGCGGATCGAGTGCGTGAATCAAGGCACGAAGCTACGCGGACATTTGAGTCCATGCGATTCAAAATGGCGAGCACGTGGAGGACTTGATCTCCGACCTGTGGTGTCGTCGGCGACCTTCGCCTCCTTGGGAGGAGTTGTCGGAGGAGAAGGTGGTTCGCAAGTTCTGCGTGTTGTTCCCCGCAGTATCGCCAAATCGCCTTGTCCATTGAAACCTTGGTTGACCTCGGCACTCTGTCCATCGAGGACCTCACCGCCGGCTCCACTGTCGAGGACCGTGGAGAGTCGGACGATGAGGAAGGAAACTAGATTCTACTCACGGAGAAGGAATGGTCGTCGTACAACACCAAGGAGACCGGCATGTCCGCCTCTCGCGCCGCGACACGCGGAACACGTCGGCGCTCACGCCCGGTAGCGGCCGACGCAGCCGCGAGCATGACGGGGGAGACGGGGAACCAAAGTCTGGGCCATCCCAGGACGCGTGGCACGGCATCTCTAAGGACCAATGCCGTTATGGCGGCAAACTCGGCCACTGGGCCAAGGACTGCCGAAAGGCGAAGCGGGATTGTGAGAGGTTGGCTCAGGCGAATCTTCTCCAAGCCGAACCAGAGCAGGCTGAGGGCGAAGACGAGCCAACATTGTTAATGGCTCAGGTCTGTGATCTCTCTTCCGCCATCAACATCGAACCTGCAGGCGCCAAACTCGTTATAAATGAGAACCAGTCGATCCAGAATGGATCTTGGACACCGGCGCATCGAATCATATGACGGGCGCACGGAACGCATTCTCCAAACTCGACACCAGCGTGCGCGGCTCCGTCAAGTTCGGCGACGCCTCGCGAGTCCGCATCGAGGGGTGCGGCACTGTACTCTTCGCCTGCAAGAACGTCGACCACTACGCGCTCACCGGCGTCTACTACATCCCGCGCCTCCGCAGCAACATCATCAGCCTCGGCCAGCTGGACGAATCTCGCTACAAGACGGAGATAGAGAATGGCGTCCTCACACTGCGCGACCCCCAACGCCGGCTGTTGTGCCGGGTTCGGCGGAGCGCCGGACGTCTTTATGTGCTCAACGTCGACATTGCACAGCCCATTTGCCTCGCGACGAGGGGCAAGGAGGAGGCGTGGACATGGCATGCACGTTTCGGCCACCTCAACTTCGATTCGTTTCGCATGCTCGCTCGAGACGGATGGCGCGCGACCTCACGGAGCTTGAGCACATAAATCGTTTGCGACGGTGCTCGATCGGCAGCGGCGAATGTCGTTCCCCGCCGCGACGGCGTACCGCGCGTCGCAGCGCCTCGATCTTGTCCACGGTGATATATACGGGCCTATCACGCCGGCAACCCATGGCGGCAAGAGGTACTTCTTGTTGTTAATCGATGATCTAACCCGCTACATGTGGCTCTTTCTGCTGGCGGTGAAAAGTGATGCTCCTACAACCATCAAGCGCTTCAAGGCCGGTCAAGGTCGAGATCGGCCGCAGCTGCGTGTGCCGCGCGGACCGAGGAGGGAATTCTCCTCCGTAGAGTTTGGTCATCTTGCGCCAACGAGGGTGTCGGCGGAAGTTTTGGGTGCGGACACCGTATTGCTATTAAAAATTGGCCATTAAGTCTTATTTCAGTCAAATTAACTTCTTTTAAATGTTCGTGAGCAGGTATGATATACTTTTCATCCGTAACTGAATTTCTGATCTGTTGCGAGTGGTAAGACGTCCCTGTTCCCAAAAATATAGACGTTACACATGGTGCCATCATTCCATTAGGATATATCGTGATCATGGATCGTGATTTGCATAACAAAAGGGCAAGCACCCAACAGAGCAAAATATTCCTGGATAATAGGGGACCACACAACATGATGCTGTGGCCTGTGGGCACTGCTACTGACTGTTGTTTTTGGGCAGACATTTGCCTTGGCCAGTTACCGAACAAGTCAGTTCTTCATATCAGAGAGTGCTATTCCTATTTGTAGGATTATATGATATAATCAGAGAAGGGGTGAATGATTATCTTCGCTTTTTATCATCTGAAATCAAAGCACCACGTAGAGAAACAAAACATAAACAATCTGTATTACCGAACGAAGATAACGATCACAACTGATGCTTGAACGTGTTCGAAGTCCCTCTGTCGCTCTGGTCGTATGAGCTCGCTACAACCAGACGATCTGTCACCCGACCGCTCGATACGACCACTCAATATGATCACACGTCTCGAACGCCCGCTCCAACCACTTGGTTACAACCGCTCATTCCGGTCACTTGGCACGATAACCGATCGATCACTCGTTCGTTCCGATCGCTCGGTAAGACAATGAAACAACGATCTGATTTTTCCGATCGCTCGGCATGACCATGAAGCACGTAGTCATTACCTCCTTCCGCCTGATGTCCCAAGCCGTTCGACGACCGCCTGGACGAGATGCGCTGAAGACAAAAGCAGAGCACAAAACACAGAGAGGAAAGAGTGATGCTCTAGAAGTCACCGGTGATGAAAGGAATCTGATCTATTATTTCATCTGCATGTTCTTGGGTATAAAGCGCCTCACGACACCCCTAAAAACCTTCTCCTGAAAGCTCTAAAACTCCTTGTTCCCACGCTAGCCTACAACCTCTCCTGTTTTATAGCTAGCGCACACGATGTGTCTAACACAAACACCTCAGACCGTATCCTGTTCCACCTGGACACGAAATCTAACTCTTCCTCAAACCAAAGGACCCGAAATCCTTCCAAACACGATTTTAACCACCTCGTACAGATCATGAATTCCATCCATGACTCCATACTTCACACGCTGCGAAGCCTCCAGGATATCCCCACCTGAATCTTCATAGCGCACCATCACTGTGTGCTCTCGCGTGAGCCCGATCACCTCGCGTGACCACCTGACCGCCTAGACCTCAGATTACCCCCTCCTAGTCCCGATTTTCCTTGTCACCGACCACAACCATCTCCATGCCTCCACGCAGCATCCACCTTTGACTTCCATATGCTTTCAGCATGAGCTCGACCACCTCGCGTGACTTCACAACCGCATGAGGTCCGAGTCCAGGTCCTCCTCGTCACCGACCATGGCCGCCTCCCTGTCCACCTGCACATGTAAAGACCAAAGAAACCATCTCCTTGCAACACACATTAGCAAAACACACACTTGTCTATCCCCAAACAAGGTCCAGACCTCCTACGACCATCCCCAAGTCATTTACAACTGCTCTGTTCTATTGCTACCACCTACGACCATCACTAAGGTCGTTTACGACCGAACCGGTCTATCGCTACCACCTACGACCATCTCCAAAGTCATTTACGACCGTATAGAGTCTATCGCTACCTGAGACAAACTCATTTACGACCATACAGAGTCTATCGCTACCTGAGATACACCCTCAAACCACTCCCTTCGACAACTACCACCGAGTACTCGTAACTCACACCGACTATCGAGTACCGATCAGAAAACACAGCCGCAACACGAACTCGAAGCCTACGAGTACAGTCAAATCTCCGACAACCGACCACTCACCGTGATCATAAAATAGCTTCAACCGAGTACCGAATTCTCCAACTACGAGTACCTCAAGCAACGACCATCCGCCATCGACCACCACACCGACCAGTCACCCACTGGCCAAACCCGAGTACTTGACGTACTCGCGATCACAAGAGTGAAGCACTCGTATCGACCATGAAGTCTTACGAGTACCGACCGAGAAGCCTATGACCGCTGATCGCTAAGCCTTCGACTATCGAAGACAGAACATCAGATTGTAAAGTCTACGAGTATCGACAAGACTGCCAAGTCTACGACCATAAAGATAGTCTGCAAAATCTACGACCATAGAGATAGTCTGCAAAAACTATGACCATAAAGGTAGCCTGCAAGATCTACGACCATGGAGATAGTCTGTGAAAACTACGACCATGAAGGTAGTATGCAAAACTTATGACCATTGACCGCAAAGCCCTCGACTAACGACCAGTAAAATCTACGATTATCGAGTACTGTAATTACGACCATGAAAGAGTATTGTAGCTATGATTACCTGTCATGGTCGTAAAATCGAAGTCGTACTGCCGTGGTCGAAACTAGACGTGGTCGTAAGCTGAACGTGGTCGTAGCATACCGTGGTCGTAGCAGCACGCTGTGGTCGTAAGATTGTCTGTGTTCTGTCGTGGTCGTAAGATTGTCTGTGTTCTGCCGTGGTTGTAAGATTGTTTGTGTTCTGATGCCGTGGTCGTAAAAACTCCTGCCGTCCATTAAGTCGTAAAGACTCCTGCCGTAGTTGTAGTCGTGCTCATGTGGTCGTAAGAGCATCTGTTGCCGTGGTCGTAGCGTCTGTTGCCGTGGTCGTAGGCTGTGCTGATGCCGTGGTCGTAGTGTCTATTGCCTGAACTCACCCGAACTGCATACGACCACTCAAGGGCATTGACTTCAACTGCAAATGACCAAGTCTTTCACAAACGTAAAATCTAAAACAGACTAAATGTCAATTATTCATCATATCTTAATCTACGATCATCCACATGATCGAACACTATTCTTGAGAAACATTACTTGGCATCCTGTGCTCTGATTCGACTTTCAAGAGCTGTTCTAATTTTGCTCATTCTGGTACGTAATGAGAGTTCACAGCTACTCTTGGTGATGACCTCTAATGATATGTACTGTAACTTCTTGGTTCGTTTTAACTACAACCATAAAATCATGAGAAGTACTCCCGGACGCTATTCCGACGGTATTGCCCGCTCCTCCGGTTGCCCACCCAACCTAACATTCTCTTAGCCTCGCCTTGACGTCCCGCCCTACGCCCCACTCATTGCTCACCGCCGGGCCAACGCCGCCCGGCCTCCCTCTACAACCGGGTGGCGCGGTGAACCCGTCCGAAACAGCGGCACCACCGCTCCCCTCACCGCATCTCGTCGCGCCTCCGTCGGGCAGGTACAGAGAGAGTTAGGAAGCTGTCCCGTCGGGAAGCTACAGTGTAGTTTTTCTCTAAAATCATACGTGCTGTTTCAGCTCGTAAAATTTGAAATGAAAACACACGAGGTCAGCAGTCAGCAATGCAGTATTAGTGTAGTACTGATATTCCAGATTTGATTGGATTTGCTGAACAGTACACGATAACAAGAAAGTGTCCGAAGAGGGATATTTCAAAACAATGAAGTGTAGACTGTATATTTGATCATTTGCGTCGATTTTACCTTGTTCTCCATCAAAGCTACGGTAGTACAACGTTATGTATGGGGAGTCACCACCACCAACATATTCATTCACCGTCCATATAACTTCGCTGAAACCCCTATGACCACCTAAACAAGAACGAGAATAATTAACTTACTGTTCATAGAGCACCATGGATTTCTTTCACAGCTGAACAATTTCCCACACTCTAAAGCATACCATGAAGTGCGCTCTTGCCATCATTGGCATACAAGTGGTAGACATCGTCATCATTAGCATCACTAGCCAACACTACCAGCTAGCCTAGCCTTGCAACTTCGCAAGAGAAAGAGACGAAGAGGGATGGGACGACAGTCGACACGACAGCTACTTGGATGCGATAAGACGGTGACAAATTCGAAGTGTTGTTTTCACTTGGTTTCTGCTCCCAAGGCCTCAAAGAAATGTCAAGACCCCGGGGCAAGCACTTGTCCCGTGCAGTGCATTCTCCTTGTCTGCTGGCTTCTCCGTGCCCATCCAGCTTCTTCTGTGGAGGATGGCTGGCACTGATGGATGGTTGATAGTGTGGTGAGCAGCGAATATTCGTGTGCTTTGCTGCATGCTCTTCGTGATGATTCGGCACTTGAACATGTATACCATCCTTATACACAGCATGGTGCATGTGTCATGTGTGCATATACACACGTATCCACCGTCGATAAAGCAAAAACTCCAAAAGGTGCGGCCGTATCAACCAAGTTGTACTACAGACAGTATGTAGCAAATCCTCTTCGTCCAAAGGAACACCCAGATAGATAGAAACACGCATGGTCTCGTGTTACGACAGTGGAATTATTTCTGCAGAGAATCAGAGTGACGCAGCGAAGAAGTCGTATGATCTTATCGTATCCGTTGCGTTTGCAGGAATGAAGCAAAGATCATATAATAGCCCCCCTGACTGAGGTTGGACTTGGACGATCGCGAGTTTCACACAGGGAAGTGATAGGGTGCAAGGTCTTCGCGAGAAAGATTTGGCTGGGCTGCGCCTGGAAAGGACCGTTTTCGTCCCCAAAAGTGGCATCTCTGTCACGCTGCGGATATCCGCCATGTTATTTTAGTATTTGACTTCCCCAAAACTCAAAACGAATTAGGCAACATTTTAAAGTGGATTCTCTAAACAGCTTCTTGAATTCAAAACCGTGTATACTATCTATGTCAATGTCTCTATCGTTCACTGTCATCTCGAAAAATATAGACAAAAGACATCAACTATAGCATCTCACACACCAATATGAGATACTATTATATAACGTCATCGTTAAAGGAAAGATTAAATAAGAACATCAATAGAAATCACAAAAAAAGTAAAACTTTATTAGCACATTATTAAAGAACCAGCGAACGTTGCAATAAATATTTGAAACATGTGACCGGTCCACTTCTAATCAAACAAAGAATAAATAAGATAATTTAGATCGTGGCAAGCCACAGTGCTAAAAACTCGAGTGTTCCCACTCATGCATGTTGCAATCACTCCACTGTCTTTTTACCTGAGAATGGAAAGAGTAAGCGTGAGATTTAGAAATCTCAGCAAGTACCCAACAACGGTCGTAATAAAGTGAGTAAAGGTCAAGTAATTATAACAAGTAATTGACATAGGTTAATGCAATGTGATTAGGTTACTAGAAACACTGATAAATGTCAGAGATAGAGGTAACATGAAAAGTGAAATTAAGGTCAATCATTATTTAGCAAGTTATGGCAATGACACCGGTGATTACTTCTCACATACCCGATTATACGAGAGTAGTCAGGCACAACACTGTCCTCGACTGTGTAATCGCAGACGAGGTGTAATATCCTGAGTAACAAAAGTGTACGTCTGCTCGTACGTTACTAGGTGGGTAGAAATCTCCCTTATATGTGGGTAACCCTAGGCCAGGTAATTGTTACATTGTCAATATGTTATATGGTGTGAATTTAAGGGAACTAAGGGAAAGGTAAGGTAAGATAAGGTTATGGTAAGTGAAAGGATTTGCTAAGATTGAAAAATAGAGAAACGTAATTCCTGATATGAGAGCGATGTGGAATGATAATATGGTGATAGTGATATAAGAATTATTCTAAATAGTTCACATAAGTGTTGGCGATCATCCAAGTTTTATTACGTGATGAATAATTATTAGTCAGATTAACAGGTATTATATACATTAGTCATGACTCACATACGAAATCATATGAGTAATAGATCATGATATCAGGAAAAATAAACATAGCAACCCTAATGTTAAAAAGGTTACCAGCGATTTAAACCTAAATTTGAAACATGTTCCTATGTTACCCTCATTAATGATTTAAGCATGAATTCTAAAACATTAATTAAAAGCATGAATTCTAGAACATTATTAACTTAGTATTCTAATAAACCTAAGAGCATGTGAAATAAGATAAGCTAAAGTATCATGGTACAAATACACTATTAGAAGTCTATAAGCAGTCAAGCATTAGTAACTTGATAATAATCAGGCAAGCATTAGTAATACGATAATTATCAGGCAAGCATTGGTAATATGATAATTATCAGGCAAATATTAGTAATACGATAACAATCAGGCAAGCTTTAGTGATACGATAGTAACTAGGCAAGCTTTAGCGATATGACAATTGTACTCAATGGCAATGGTAACAAATAATCATGGAAGGGGTGTTATGCAGAACGGAGAAGTTAATAGCCGCGAGGTACTTGTCTTGAGCACGTTCGGTGGACTCGCAACACGTTCCCTCAAAGGCCACATGCGAACTTACAAGGTGGAACATAGATGAATCAGTCCAGAGGTAAGGTAAACTTGTGGAAAGACAGGAGAAGTGCGTTCGACTGATAATATTGCGTTCGCTAAGCCTTCATCGTGTACATCGCTATTCGGCCTGCAAAAACATCCCACTATACAACACAAGAAAACTCCGCGTGAAACATGATTCGCCGCGCCCCCGGCCAACTGAACCATAAGGCCGTGGAAGCCGACCATCGGCCACTCCGGCCACCGCCAGCCGCCACCCACGCTGCGCCGCCAACCATTGCGCCACCAAGCTTCACGACCGCCGGGCGCCGCCGCAAGGCCGCGCCGCATCGCCTTCGCCGCCTCCGACGCCGCCAGATGCGCCATCGTTGTCGGTTGTCACTGCGCGCGCTGCCCACGATGTCACGCCGCCAAGTCTCACGGCGCATGCACTCGCGGCCGGCATGCGTCGCCTCAAGAATAGCCGCTTCCAACCTATGCTCGCTGAAAGCCGCCCCGGCTGCACTGCTCGCGCGCGCCGGTCGCAAGGCTCGCTTTTGCGCCAGACATCGCGCCAAAGCCGCCTCGGCCTCCCGGCCACGCGCGGGCCAGGCCGCGCCGCCCCGGCCTTTGGCCTCATCGCACCTAGGTCGCCGACCAAAATCAGAGAGAGAGATATGGGTAGATGGATAGAGATGAGAGAGAGGAATAACCTCTGTAGATGTCTACGCAAGAAGAAAGGGTTTTCCTTTATTTATCCCCTTAAGTCTAGATAAAGAAAAGCAATTAATCTATTTAATTAGTTGCGATACTTTTTTATTTATTTTTGGATGCTACATCAACCGCCAGTCATAAAAACAGAGGTGCTTTTCGACAAAAGACATCAACCGCCGGCCATAAAAACAGGGGTAATCATGGTAGTAATTTACCTCGCGCGGCCCCGGCCCCGGCCCAAACAAATGGCATGGCCCCGGCCTGGCCAGCCTGTGCAGGCCCCACATCATACGGCTTCCGAGCGGCCGGGCTTGCATCACACATTCACAAAGACCAGCTGCTACTACTTCCGCGCGGGCTCGGCCCATCCCACATTCGCGGACGGATCCATCCAACTCGTGGGACGCCGGCGCGCTCTCCAAACCTAGCTGCCGGCCTAGCTAACGCCTCGTCCAACAAGGCAACGACAGCACCGGCCCGAGTCGGCACGCAAGGAAAGGCTCTGCAGGCTTAAAGACAGAGTAACAAGGAAGCACAGATTGGAATTAATTAACAAACAAAACCACACTAATCTTGTTGAAAATTACGACTGACAACATTACCAGCGAAGTTCAAGCACCTTGTTTATTACTGAAGCCAAATAAGAAGCAAACTCCAGCCCCCTCACTGCATTTTGGCACGTTGACCTTACTAACTTTTTTCAAATGCAAATCTGCAAGCTATTTTGCTTCCTCCAAGCACCCATTAATGTAACACCACAACTTAATTAACGAACTAATGAAGCATCCTAGTTGGCCTTGAAGGAGGAGAACTTGAAGGCCATGTCGTGCTTGTACACCTGGCCGGGCCTCACAATCTCCGACGGGAAGTTGGGGTGGTTCACGGCGTCGGGGAACGCCTGCGTCTCCAGGCACAGCGCGGCGTACTGCCCGTACACCTTGCCACCCTTACCCTTCTCGTCCTTGAGCCAGTTGCTGGTGTAGAGCTGCACCCCGGGCTGGTTCGACCAAAGCTCGAACGCCCGGCCGGACTAGTCCCGGACGCGCGCCACCTGCTTCATGCTGTCCAGCCCGTGCACGACGTAGGTGATGTCGTACCAGACCGCGCCGCCGGCGGAGACGAGCTTGATGCCCGCGCCGAAGGGCGTCGGCGAGCAGAAGTCGTATGGCTTGCCGGACACGCCCGCGATCTGGAATCAGGAGTGAGGATCAAGAATAATGTGATATATGTCGATTACCACATTCGAAAATGCATGAATGAAAAGCAAGGTACTACTAACGTTCAGTCATTACATAACACCCTAGAACTAGAAGTAGTACTGTAGCACTAGAAAATCCCCACGTCTCAGAACTTTTCAGAGGTGCTAATCAAAATTCAACTTTATAAAGCCCTGTAATGCTATGACCCACCACATTTCTTCAGAATAATAATCCACAAACAAGTAAGAACTGTATAACGAATACACAAGTTTTATTGGCGGTAACTACGACTGTACCGACATGCCAAAAGCGTTCAGAACAATTGCCACAGACACCAATGTAAAATGACTAAACATCCATGAAACATTTAACTAGACAAGAAAAGTAACATAAAAATCCAATAGGCAACACAGTGCCTTGTTTATGGTGAATTCTTTTCGGCTACGACCGATGGTTTTTGACCCTAATGCAAGCGCTTGTACAAACGAACTGAAAGTCAATAAACTAATAAGCGGCTTTGAAAAAGCTATCCCGATAAATCGTTTTAAAAAGATGATAAATAAACCGTTCCGTTTATTTGTTAGAATGAAGCCATAAGTCATCCGACAAGAAGAATAACTCTGCAAGTTACCTGGAAAATTTGATTGTTCTTATAGCTCTACTGCTGTCCTGCTGCATATAAAGGTATGAATAACTCTGCAAATTAGTCATGGTAAAAAACAAATTTGTGTTAGCTCATCATCGATCCAATTTTCTGAATAGCTAAAAAAAGGGTCACTACATATCAAAGAGGCATCTTGGATAATAGCTAGTTTTGCCTTATGCACATGTGCAGCTGTGCATTTCTTTGCTTTCTAACAATTAACAAATGGGCCATATCGGGCATGGGCCATATGAATATATGATGCAGTGCTAAACAAACAAATCATTGGCAGTCAAAGACTCTGAAAGACTGACATTAACAGTAAGATCATCAAGCAGTATTACATCAAGAATAGAGCGTCCAAAAAAAAAGAAATGAAGCATGGAGTCGCCCTACCTAGCAATAGAATGGTAATAGACTGAAGAGGATTTTCCAATAACCAGATTATAGATATATGGGTTCTATTTCTTGCTTTCACTTTGAATGGCCCTTTCCATAAATGAGAATAACCAACCTTGCAAGTGACTTGAGAAAGTGTTTGAGATTTTAAAATTTTGTTTCTCAGAATCTGTTGCCAAAAGCCATCACCATTATGAAGTCTAAAATGTCATTTACTTCAGAGACAAAAAATCATTTTTTTTTCAAGATCAAGGGTACCCATACCAGTCCTCATTTTTCAGTCTTTTGAATTGAATAGGAATGAATAGGTATCTGAAAGACATATGACCAACCTCGAAGCAAAAAAAACTCTTTGTATTGGTATTGATATTCAATAGTTTTCCCAAACAAGAAATGGAACTTGATGTATCCAGTTATCAAGGCATTGGCACAGACCTACCTCCATCACTTTGACACATTGCAAGAAAACAATTGCAATGCTCGGAGTACAAAACTCTAGTGACTAAAACAGCTAACAATACAATCAATTAAAGATTCATATATGAGTAATCTAAGAAGGAGATTACTTGAAGTTATCAATTAAAGGAGATCATCTGGGAGCAAGGAGACCAATGAGACTAAGTTTTTGATACAACAGTAGAATCCATTTGCTGTGATAGCAAATGGATTTGATCGGATGCATGATTGCTAGAGGACAACAGGACTGGGAGCAAGGAAACCAATGGGACTACAATTCCACATCAGCTTTTGTCACTGGCTCCATGCAAAACCACATAAGAATATAGATATCATGAATGGAGCTCACAAGGTGACATAATCATTTAAAAAAATTCAGTCTGAACTAGTAGTTTCAGCTGCATATCTCAAAATTCTGAAAGAAGAACAAAGAAGGAAAAAGGAGTCCTAATTGAGTGTGTCATTGGCCATTGGTTTGCAGCTTGCACAGCATTCCTGTAACCATCATTTTTTTGTCATCAATTAGTTAAAACACACCAACACATTGGCGAGATATCAACCAAGCATGTTTTTGTTGGCTCCCTTGAGATCAGTTTGTTGCAAAACTTTAGTTATTGATTGCTATGGGAAAGTTTTCAAATTGACTTGAGAATAAAACCGTACCTGTTAATTGTACAGCTACGTACCAGCTTGAGATAGACAAAATAAGAAGAATAGATAAAGTATTTGAACACCATGTGTTCGTGCATTGAGAGATGGAGATCTCTTTCCCAAATTAGATCCCATCTAATTGTATTAACAAATTAGATGTATGAACAGAATAATACCCACAACCATCTAATGTACACACACATTGATTAGTCACCCCATGCCAACGCAGCAGATTTTATAGCATAGCATTGATGCTGGCCACAGCATGCGGTAGCATCTAAGCCCAATAATATAATGTGCGTTTGGACAAAGCAGAAACTAGCCTCCCATGCTAACGACAAGCATAGCATTGAGGAAGTCGGCATTAATTAGAAAGTGAATTGCTCATTATTTCTTATCAGCTTAAGCTTTTGAGTGAACTAATTGGTGCATTCAACTCAATATAGTATCAGAGCCAAGAGGTTCTGAGTTCAAGATCTGGCTGACGTAATTAAAAAAAAATAATTACAGTCCACTTCTATTCCACGTATTAGGCCTAAGGGAGGCTACACGTGAGAGGAGTGTTGAAGTATAAGTGAATTGCCCATCATTCCTCATCAACTTAAGCTTTTAGATGAACTGATTGATGCATTTAACTCAATAGAAACCACTAGTGTAGTTTGTTTGGTTGCTGAAAGGGACTCCAAAATGCAAAATGCGCTACGCGTGCGAATAAATTTTGAGCAGAAAGATATGTGGCCCCATCTGCAATTGTACGGGGATGGGATAAATTGATTAGTACGGTGACTTCGTACGTGCCAACGGCAGCAGATTTTATAGCCATAAACTAGTTCAGCATGCTGGCCACATGCATGCGGTATCGTCTATAGCCCAATAATATAATGTGCGTTTGACAAAGCAGAAACTAGCCTCGCATGCCCTACCTGTTCGATCGAGCACGTTGCTGTGCACACAGCTCGTGTTAGTGAAGATAATGAGATCGTAGCATCAGGCTATCACCAGTGTGTCGGTGCTAGCAAACTTTTGGAGTTGACTCCTCCGGTGCCAAGAGACGACGCTTCCCTCGACTTCCTGATTTATGAAACTCCTCACTGCCTCGCGTTTGTCACACAACAGGACGAGCCTATAAGTCGCTCGCCTACACAAGACACACAGTACGGAGCAGTGTACTAGGCACAGTCAGTGCAGCGCCATGAATGAAGCGCCAATAACCGCAGTGCCAGCCCCGGCGGCGGAGGCGTCCTGCAAGGGAGCGCATCGCGAGGCGCTCGAATACATCGAGCGCGTCACGGCGTGCGCGGGCCAGATGCAGCGCCGCGTCCTGGCAGAGATCCTGGCTCAGAACGCGCCGGCCGAGTACCTGCTCCGCATCGGCATCTCCGGCACCGATCCCGACGCCGCCGAGGCGTTCCGCCGCCTCGCGCCGCTCGTCACCTACGAGGACATCCTCCCTGACGTCCTCCGCATCGCCAGTGGCGACACGTCGCCCATCCTCTCCGGCAAGCCGATCCGTGAGTTCCTGACTAGGTACGTATCGATTGATCCTTGTATTGGCACGTGCGCGTTGCATGTACATGGCGGATGTTTGTGTGGTAACTATAATGCGCGTATGCAGCTCGGGCACGTCGGGAGGGGAGAGGAAGCTGATGCCGGCGATAGACGAGGAGATGGACCGGCGGTGGTGGATGGGCAGCCTGTTCATGCCGGTGATGAGCCAGGCGGTGCCGGGGCTGGACAAGGGCAAGGCCATGTACCTGTTCTTCGTCAAGGAGGAGTCGTGCACACCGGGCGGGCTGCCGGCGCGGCCTGTGCTGACGAGCATTTACAAGAGCCGGCGTTTCCTCGAGCGTCCTCACGACCCCTACAACGTGTATACGAGCCCCAACGAGGCCATCCTGTGCGTGGACGTGTTCCAGAGCATGTACGCGCAGCTGCTCTGCGGCCTCGTGCACCGCGCCGACGTGCTCCGCGTCGGCACACCCTTCGCGTCCGGTTTCCTCCGCGCAATTCGCTTCCTCGAGAAGCATTGGCCGCTCCTGTGCCGAGACATCCGCACCGGCACGCTCGACGCCGAGATCACCGACCGCGCCGTGCGCGGCGCGGTCGAGCGGGTGCTCCGCGCCGACCCGGCGCTCGCCGACGCGATCGAGGCCGAGTGCGCGAGGCCATCGTGGCAGGGCATCATCCGGAGGGTGTGGCCCAACACTAAGTACATCGACGTCATCGTCACCGGCGCCATGGCGCAGTACATCCCGATGCTGGACTTCTACGGCGGTGGCCTGCCGCTCACCTGTATCGGGTACGCCTCCTCCGAGTGCCACTTCGGCCTCAACCTGAACCCCATGTGCAAGCCCAGCGACGTAGCCTACACCCTCATCCCCACAATGTGCTACTTCGAGTTCCTCCCCATCCACTCGGACAGCAACGCCGCCGCTAAGCCTGACCACCGCGACCTTGTAGACCTCGTCGACGTCGAACTTGGCCATGAGTACGAGCTCGTCGTCACCACCTACTCCGGTACGTATGCCAGTGCATCTGTCTGCTCAATGTCGTCTGCTAAGTGCTAATTAACGGATATGTGTGTCATGGTGCCAGGGTTGTACCGTTATCGCGTGGGCGACGTGCTGAGGGCGGCGGGGTTCAAGAACGAGGCGCCGATGTTCAACTTCGTGGGACGCAAGGACGTGGCGCTGAGCATCGACACGGAAAAGACGGACGAGGCGGAGCTGCACGCGGCGGTGACCGTCGCGGTGCAGTGCCTGGAGCCATTCGGCGC
The DNA here is from genome assembly GCA_036346245.1 of Bonia amplexicaulis. Taxonomy (NCBI): domain Eukaryota; kingdom Viridiplantae; phylum Streptophyta; class Magnoliopsida; order Poales; family Poaceae; genus Bonia; species Bonia amplexicaulis. The sequence goes on along the minus strand of CM070745.1, from coordinate 11,148,516 downwards.
GTCGCTCGTCGAGTACACGAGCTACGGGGACGCGAGCACCATCCCGGGCCACTACGTGCTCTTCTGGGAGCTCCTCGCTGGCGGGACGGCGGTGCCGGCGCCGGTGTTCGAGGACAGCTGCCTCGCCTTGGAGGAGTCCCTGAACAGCGTGTACCGGCGGGGCCGCGCCGTCGACCAGTCCATCGGGCCCCTCGAGATACGCGTGGTGGCGGACGGCACCTTCGACAAGCTCATGGACTACGCGCTCAGCTGCGGCGCGTCCATGAATCAGTACAAGGCGCCGCGGTGCGTGCGCCCCGGGCCGGTCGTCGAGCTGCTTGACGGCGGGGTGCAGGCCAGGTACTTCAGCCCCAAGTGTCCCAAGTGGAGCCCCGGGAACAAGCAGTGGAGCAGCAGCAACGCCAAGAAGATGAGCATCAATTAATGGCGGACTCGCCTAAGCTATGGTAGCTAGTACGCCGATCGTGCGTGTTAAGAGTTAATCTTGAGTCCATCTCCGTATCCGCGCCTTCTATTGTTTGCCGTGTTCGAGTTCTAGTTTATTTTGTTTGGCTGAGTCTTTGTACTTATATAGGCAAGGGTATTATATTTTATTATGTATGAATTAGTAAGAAAATAAATAAGAGAAAGATGCTGGCACAAGATCAGATGAGGATATACGCACGCGCACACGTACACGCACACGCCGAGAGTGGACACACACTGCACAATCACTTTCAGGGGAACACAGAGCAAAACGCTGAAGAACACAAATCTCTGTTTTGGTGACGTTGAACAGCCAACGCCTTTTCTCAGTATTGCCTTTTCGGAAATACTACAGTTCGAAAAAAAATACAAGGCTAAATAGCAACACACGCAGTAGATGGGCAGCCCATCCGCTTTTCTAGCAACTACTCCCTACGACCCAGTCACATCACGCAGAATACGGATCATAGACCGAGCTGCTAATTCACGTTTTGAACACATATTCTGAACACTTATTCAACTCAGACCGGGACTCTGAAAGGATTGACAGAAGCAACACAAACTACTAAATGCATAACCTGCTACAGTAACTGTGAACTTAACTAACTGGAAAGGGAGAACGGAACAAAAACAAGATTAGCTCCAACAATCACCCTCTAATCTTGTTGCTTCTTTGATGCTCGTCGGCTCATCTGCAGACATGAGACTCTCCGCATATGGTGCTAGAGTTCGCGGTGTCGGCGGTGGGGGCATCCGCCTGGGTCAGGCCAATCTCCATATGCAACACCTGCAGTAGGAGTAGTACCGCACCACAAATATTGTTGTGTGTGTACGTGAGTTCTTTCTTTTATTCGTGCTTGATTTCTAACGTGATATATGTGCGCTGATCCTTGTCGAAAGCCAACAGTGCAGCTAGTTGAGAGATTCAGAGCGAGAGCGAGAGATGTCGTGGCGAAGTCTTGATTGGAGACTGATAATTAAGGAACTAAGCCTCGCTAATCAGTGGTTTGCTAATCATGGTCAGTTTGGGGTAAAACATGGGATTTGTATAAAAATATTATCGGATGCTCCACAGAAATTTTTGAAGGAGGACAATGCTTCTTGATTATAGAGAGAAGACGTGAGAGAGAGTGATGTTGCCTTAGACTTCTCAAAGGAATTTTAACAAGAGGTTTGAGCTCATGTTTAGAATCCTCCAAAATTTGGAGGAAACGAAAGGTTTCCTAGGAATTCCTTGGGCCATTCCTACATTCCAAAGGCTCTTATAGGAAAAAATTTCATAGGATCTTAATCCTACAAAATTTCTTCAAAATTCTTTTGTTCCAAAGAAACCGGCTTTCCTTTCTAGAGTAAATGAATGTTGAGCGCTAATCATCGGAATGCAAGGCCTTCCTATATCAGACGACTCCAAGTCGGCCACATCCACTTGCTGAACTAGTGGGAACTGAAGCCCGCGCGTTGCCGCAGTCGCAGAAGTTAATCCATTTTTTTTAGGAAAAGAGAGCTCTATTGATTAGCTAGCAATAAAATTACAATTGCCTGCCGCACAACGGTATGCGCCGTTCTCTTAGCTAATCGAGCTAATTCATGGGCAATCTTGTTCTGCTTTCTTTTATCCTGGAATTGAGGGTATCAGATTTAAATGCAATGGCACAATTCATATGTTATATGTCCTAAAAGTAGATTGAGCATACCATTGTAGAAAACCTTTCTAGGTCGAAAATAGTAAAGCACGATGAATTTAATCCAACACCATACATTCATTTAAGAATTTTTTTTGAAAAAACATTTCAGAAATCATATGAAGGAAACCAACCCATACACAAAGTTGACAGAACATATTTAAAAGGAGTTAGAATTTGTTGTGGATTGGACGCCGGAAAAACCATGGAGCACCCATTCAAATATCAATCCGGTAGTGCGAGATTTTTCTACAAAAAAGTGTGAAGTCGCTACACGGTTTTAGCTGAGGCGGTCGTGTTCTGCTCAATTTCTATCGGTTGACATTTGACCCGAACAGTGTCCGCCGGGACCGGCACCACGAGCCACACACGTCCTCACGTGCAAACCGCCGGACGGCCCATGCAGGTCTTCATGCATCGTACGCATAACCGGCCTCCGCGATTCATATCCAAAGCTCATGTGGCCCGGTTGCTGGTGGCAGATGGTTCGAGTGGACGCGGCATACCTCGTCCGGTGGAGTTGGTCCCCGCGGGCCGCAGCCCGCAACGCACGTTGGATCGACCGGAGGCAGCCCGCATGGCGAGGTAAACAGGCAGCAGCCGCATCCGCACGTTTGCAGGCGGGAAAGGAGGTCGGTACGTCGTGCAGGTGCGGATGCGGCTAGATGACACCTAGCATCGACGGCCGTCGCGCCCGGCCGGAACGCGTTCGTTTGGTATGGTTGCAGGCTGTATACTGCGGACTACCGAAAGGAAAACAGGAAATCATCTCTTTTACCTCGTATCTGTATGATTGTCCCCTTGTTCGACCGCATGAGCTGGCCTACGAACGACCAAAACAAACGAGAGCGAATCACACAATCAGTGTACCTGTACATCAATTATCCAATAAAGAGATGACATAGACATCATATCAGCCATAGAAAAGAACAAATCAAATAACCATTTTATCCATTTTTGTTAGAGGTAAAACAACCTTTTCTTAGACGAGGGCGGGTGATTATTCATTTGCAGTCAACCAATGCAACACCTCCCATATTTTAAGATCATCTAGGTTTGGATGATACGTTGTGGCCTACGAAAAACTGCTCAAATCAATCCACATGGACCCTCATGAACTTCTCTCTGTCCGTAGAACATTTTAAAAAATGTTGACCTGACATATCTGCCACACGACTCAAAATATTTAGAACGCGTGCTCAATAAGTGTGCTACATCAAGTCTAACGTAAACAAATCCTACAGTGCATACCAAAATACTCTCTGTTTTAATTAAATTAAAAAATTACGACTGCAAATGTTCAATTAAATAACAAAATTATAAATTCCCTAAAACTGAGATTTCTAGTCATACGGATCTAAAGTTAAGTAAACTAGGTTTTCCACTAATTGATCTACTAGTAGGGGTAGCCAATCGTTTTTACACTAAAACATTTAAATAAATAACACACATTCCAACACTAAACTCGACATAAGCCCTAAAATATCGATCTACAATTGTAAACCCTAAAAATATCGATCTATAGCTACTACCACTAATATATATTTATTTTTGCTAATCTAGTATGTTTTTGTCGAAATGTAGAATAAACCACATGGGCACAACTCACCGAAGAATGAATAACTCAGGGAATGTCTCCTCCTCCTTTGCCCCTCTACTCTTCCTTCCTCTCTTCTCCTCTCCTCCCCTGTCTTCTCTTCGCCTCTCCCCTCTCTTCTCTTTTCCCAATTGGAATGTCGTTTGGATCTTCCGATCAGGCTTATAATCGCCCTCAATAGCGCCTCTGTACGGTGGCTGGCCACAATCACGCCACGTGGCTGCGACTGGGTGGTCAGTCGCGCAACGGTACCGTGACAGCAGACATGGCTCATTGTCGTCTCTCATTGCACGACGATAGCTCCAGCTGTGTGACTGGGTCTACAATGTCATCTAATCATCGGGCTACCAAATGATTGGGCCCAGCCGCGCGATGGCCCAATGATTGTAAGTTATTTCTGTAAAAAAAATCAAATGTGGTTTATCTGTGTAATTTTTAAGTGGTTTATCTTAATTTTTTCCTCTAAATTTGCAACCACCTCCAGCTCCTTCAAGTAGTGCAGTATGCTGTGTAAAGCCGAACGTGCTCAAGGGGCTGATCTTCATGCATAGCTTTCCTACGTGCTGCTAAGATCGCCCAAAACTGTACAATGGCATCTAGCATGCACTAGCCAAACTGCAAGCAAGTTGAATTAGATAGATCTTGAATTTAGATAAATTTAGAAAGGAACTACAGCGGGCGGTGAGGAGGGCAAAAATAGAACCCTCGCCTTAGACTGCACCTCTAGGCAAGGCGTCGTGACTTAATTTAGAGCATGGGGGCAACTGGCAGTGAGCTCCGTAGCGGCGAGGCACGGGTGCATGGCACCACGGTGGCCGCGCGGTGCCAAAAGCCAATTAAAAGCGAGTGGAGCTTCACGGGGTGGAAGGGAACTTACCCAAGGTGAAGGTGGAGCTAGGAAAGTGAGGAGTGAGCTGGCAGTGTGGATCCAACTGGTGGTGAGTAGGGTAATGTGGGCGGCTTGCCGGAGAGGGAGAGGGTGGTCGACGTCGCTTGGGGTGACTTCGAGATGTCCTTGCGGTGCTCCGGGCGTGGTGAATCGAACGGAGTGCACTGAATCGATGACTGCGTCAGTGGCTGCAAAATGGCCAGAGCCGAAGAAGAAGGAGGGTGGAAGGTGTTCAGTGGCAAGGGAGGTGATGTGGGGTGCAATTGAGGACAAGGTGCGATGATGCACATGCTCTATAGCCGAATTGAAGGGGAGTTAGCCATTGAACGACGTCAATGCGGCATAGAGGCTGAGGGTAACAGCAGCGGCACACGTCATGGCACAGGGCAAGGGGCGAAGTCGGCGTGCGGCGCGAAGGGGAATTAAGGCGAGGAGGCAACAGTCAGGCGCGAGGACTGGGTATGTGGAGCAGACACAGAGTGGGAGCGGCGGGTACAAGCGCGGCCACGTGAGAAGGCGTGCGGAGAGGAGAGGAGTGTTGTTAGCGCATAGGGACGCACAGGGGCGGGCGGCGCCAGTCGTGCACGCAGCAGACAAGGGTCGGGAGCGCATGGCGCAGCTAGCACACATGTAGAGCACACACGATGAGGAGATGGTGGAATGGACTAGCTTGGGCCAGGGCAGAGAGTAATTGGGCTAAAAAAGGAGGTGGAATGGGCTAGGCCAAGCCCAAGTATGGATTGGGTTTTGGGAAGTTTGAAATTCAACTGAAATTTTGAGTTTTGAACTTCAATCTGAATTCAAATTGTCAAATTCAAACAAACACTTTAAACTACCAAAATGGAATGTTACACGAGTCAAGTCTCCCGCTCCACGCACGTGACCGCGGACGTAGACAAGCGCGGTCCACCGTTTTGACCGGAATCCGACTTGGCGCCTCCCGGGCCCCACGGGGGTAGAGAATCGAACGGAGCATCGCGTGCCTCCCCTCGAGCAGCAAACACCGTTCCAACCATGGGTGGGCCCGGACGCAGGGGGCGGTACATGGTGGCGCACTGGATCCCGTCAGCGAGGGGACTTTTGACTGCGTCCTTTAGTTGGCACTCTGCCAGGTGGGCCCCGGGGGATAGTGACGGGATGGTGGTACGTGAACTTGCCGTACTGCTCCGAACCGTTTAGAGACGGTACTTGGCGTAACGAAACGATAACGTACCTGCCAAGGCTAAGAAGACAGGCTGTATTTTTTTGTCAGCAAAGAACCGTACGAAAATAGTTCGATCGATGTAGTTTGCAGTCAGTGGCGGACCCAGAACTAAGTTTTAGCTAGGGCGAAGTTATTAGCGTCCAATTGGGCACTAAACATCGTGTGATCTTTTGCTCAATCACTAATCAAGTAGTGCGACCCAGATATCCCTTAATTTAATCAAATAGTTGCCCAATCTCTAGGGTATATACTTGAAATTTGTGCGACCCAGAGTTCATGGAGAGCATGGGAATCCCAAGTGGCAAAAGATTGTGCAGGTCTCCTTCAAAGTGATTGATAACATATGTTGTGATGATTTTCTATACCAAGTAGCTCATTCGGCAACAGCAACAGCACGCACGCCATTCTTTTACATACATATGTAAGGCACAAATTTCTGTGGCTGTAGATTTCATATATAGGATATTTCTGGTCTGTATGTAAAAGAGTTCCCCAAAATCAGAAACTTATTTATCATATTGTATTAATTGATGGACTAATTTTTTAAACCATGCATCAAATAAGATTGAGAGAGCTTTTTATGCAGCATGCTCACATTTGTTTCTGAAAGGGATAGTGTTCCCTAATTTTATGTATCGATGCTTTGTATGCTACGTGTGCGGTCTTTGTTTGTTCTTGCTTAGTACTTGTCAGTGAAACGAAAGAATATCGATCGAATAGTAGCAACGGTGCATTGACGTTTAGTCTTTGTGTACATATTACTTGTATAGTTTTATCGATTTATTTTTTTGAAATCAGGCACTGCAAAAGACTTTGGCATTATCCCATCTTCCATATATGCATCAACCATCAAAGAAGCTCCATGGGGATCTGGAAGTCAATTCAGATGTTTGTGCTGTTTATGTGAGGAACTAAACAATTCTCATTGAGCAGATACCGGGTCAATTGATGTACAAACTTTTTTCCGAAATAGATGTGCTTCTTTCCTCGCTTAAAAGAAAAGGCGATGTGCTTATCCATAGAGGCATCAGCCATCAGAGAAGCTCCATGGGAGTCAGTTCAGATGACTGTGTATGTTGGATCTAAACAACTCATCGTGATCACTAGTGCTCGCTGAGCATATATTGGGTCAATTGATATGCACACGTATATCTATTTTCCGAACTAAAGAATACAAGATGCGGAAGAACACAAGAGTACAATCATTCCATCGTTGGCGATGTGGAACAATGCAATGGGTCTACTCTTATCAACATGAAGATAGCTCTACAATACTCAGTGTTGGCGATATGGCACCGAGTCTGGTGGGGGTTCGCCGGCGACGGAGCTCGGGCGGTCGCCCGAGTATGCCCGAAGGGCGGATCCGCCCCTGTTTACAGTACATCCGTACATGGTCAGTGGAGAACCACGCACGTAAGCTGCCTTCTGGTAACAGTACAACATAATATTACAAGCCAAACGTAACATACACGAATAAATAATTGTCGACACACAGTGCTGAAAACGTACACCCTACAATCTATTATGTCCAAGTGCTATGGTCTTACATGAAGTATTATCCTTCGAATTTATCGTTTTGTCTATGCATATAGGCGAAGTTTATTCTAACGAATCACTGAACTATATTTTTAGCAATTTCTCTATACTTGTCAGGTGGACTTTACTCGTCAATCAATCCAAAATCGACATAGGTGTATCAGACCGCGGAAAAGACGAGCGTACTCGCAAAAAACCGGGGACCAACAGGGCGCAGCTTACTTCCAACTTCTAACTTCCTAATTTCGTCGTTTCTGATTTTTTTAGTTTTTTATATTCTTTTTTCTTATTCTTTTATATTGTTTATAATGATATAATTTTTTTAAATTTAATTATACTAAAAAACTAGTTAAAAAACCTCTACAATAAAAAAACTCAAAGATCCAAACTTAAAAACCCAAATAAACACGCTTAAAAATGAGCAGCAGAATGCCTCGAGAATCAGTGGGCAAGCTGGGGATGGGCCTACGAGGACCGCGTCCACGAAATCCCCAGCTCCGGCATCACGCCCACGTCAGCGGGCTCCCGTCCCACTAACCCCATCACCCGCGCGGAAACGAATCCCACAGTACACCACTGACTTTACTTCACCGACATGTGGGTCCCTAACACGTAACCCCCACCTGGCGGTAAAGTTACGCCGCTAAGACTCGGTAAAACTTGGCTCTTCCTCCGAACATGTCGTCTCCTTTACCCATGGAACAATTTAGGTCGGAACACACACAGAGACTAGCGGAAATTTAAAAGCTCAAACTGAAAAACGTTGATTACAAAAAAAAAAAAGTCGTTTCAAGCGGAAAAGAGGAGGAGGACGAGCTGTCGAGGCGGCGGCGGCGGCGCGACGCGGGAGCTGATTGGGCCCGGCCGTAGTAAAGCTCAGAGGACGCCGGAGGCGCCCTTATGCGGCTGTGAGGTGGGCCCACTTGGCAGCTGCGGCGGGATGGCGGCATCGGCGGCGGTGTTGCGGCTGCGGAGGTGGTGGTGCGCGGCGGCGGTATTGTCGGTGGTGGTGCTGGGCGTGAGCCGGGTCGCCGCCAACACAGAGGGTTAGCCACTCCATCGAATTCACCTTTTTCTTTCTCTTGCGGTTTCCCCCCTCCTCCTGGGTTTGATGGATCAGTCTGTCCGTGGGTGAGTTGGTGAGTGCCTTTTTCTTTTGGGCGAAGGAGTAAAAATCAGGTACATGTTACTGCAACGTTTACCAACTTTAGGAGACGTGGGGTGCAGGGGTGGGCTAGCTGACGGGGATGGAACAATGGGATAGTGTGTTGTGAATTTGTTCTCTGTTCGGATGTCGTCCAGCCCCTACTTCTGGAATTAGTTTGGTTGGCCTACTTGCACGGAAATGGGATTGGTAGTTTCCGGAACGAGTTTGGTATACTTTTTAGCTATTTTGAATGTACAGAAATGGAATTGGTTTGTACATAATTTGTTTGTTCTATTTTTGTTCCCGTTTAGGGCCGTTGCGCGTGTAAATTATCATAAAAAGAAGGGATAATTCCTGATATATCACCCGAAAGAATGCCGAAGCCTGGAATACCATTCAAAAGATTTGACTTCCACTGCATACCACTTCAAGCATGTTTAGATTCAGCATATAACATTTCCTCAATTTTATTGTGAATTAAAGCCTATTCACATGGTCGAGATACTAGTAGCTTCATGTTCTAGCCTTACTGAATCTGGTCAACTTACTCAAGCCCATGGATGTATTAATTAACAATACGAAGAACTGAATAAATGATTGACCATACCCGGTGGATGAGATGGATAAATGAATAAGCTATGGATGTACCCAGTAGCACGGGCGCAGTGGCTATTTTACTCGAGCGCATGAGGTCGGCGAAGGTAGTCTGGTGCACCGGATAAGCACAGTACTGAGTAGTATTTCCTGATATTGAAATGAGCGGGGCGTGCTGGCAGAACGGTCTTTTTGCATTGCCAAAAAGGCGAAAAAAATCATTAATTCGGGAGAAAAGAGAGGTAATGGTATTATCTGAATCTGAACTTCTTTGCAATATGATCGAAGTCAATCTTTAGAGTGGTATATCCTGAATTTTCCCCAAAAAAGAACGTTTTTGTTCTGAATTGATGGCAGGTAGAGGTAATTTGGTTTATGCTGAAATTGTTGTTCTGAAGGTGTATGCTGTGGTTCTTCACTCTGCGTATTTTCCTGGAGTTAAGCTTTTCCTAACGAGAAGTTTGGCCTTCCGTTTCATTATGGAGTGGATTTTCAGATCATTTCGCTGTGAAAACCAATAGAGTTGGTATTGTTTGTTTCTCTAAAGATAGAATTATGTTCTATTGTGGTAAGAAACAAAAAAGAGATTTGTGGGATCCCTGTTTATAATTGTAATCCCTTGTTTGTTTCTGTTGTTTGTTTTGTTACCAATGATGTGTGCTGCTGTACTAATTATAAATTGTTAACAAACAAAAATGTACTTGTTATTTAAATTTCGAGATACTATATGGGTCAGTGAATTGAAGCTACACACAAAAAGATGAATGGCACGTCCATTTCTTAAAATTGAAAAGTACAAACTTAATTAAAATGACCGAATTGAGTGCTGACTACTTAGCATTCTTTTCCTAATAATATGCTTGTAAATAACATTGTTATTATAAAAGCTAGTGATATTGAATTAATGGTGGCATCCTACAAATGGAATGTGTAAGGGATGCATATGTTGGTGTTGTCATGATCATCGAATGAGATCGTAAGAGGTGACGGCGCTCTTCTAAGTTGTAGTTAGTAATTACTACTTAGTTAAGTTTACTGTTTCTTTCTTCTTATTTTTTTTTCCTTTTATAACCATTACTTTAGTCTTGTTAAACACACGTTTCGTTGTACTTTATATGTTTATCGTTTGCCATGCTTTGGTCTTTCTAGTCACGCATTCCTCTGTACTTTAGATATTAATTAATATGCATATGCTAATTTTGTGTATAGCTTTTTGAGAGAAAGGGAGATTGCAGAGACATTATTGTAAGAAATCACATTACTATATTTTCTACTTTTTTGCTCTGTATTTGTGTGCATAACTTGGAGCAGAAGTAACCATTAAATTCTGCACAAGTGATTGTTGGCGAAAAGATTGTGTGTTGTCTTAAATGAGTACAATGTTGATGATGGTGATGTTACTTTCAATGGTAGGTGATGCTCTGTACAGTCTGCGTCAAAGCTTGAAAGATGCTAACAGTGTGCTACAGAGTTGGGATCCCACTCTTGTTAATCCATGCACATGGTTCCATGTTACTTGTAACAATGACAACAGCGTGATCAGAGTGTAGGTTTTTGAAAGAATTCCGTCGCATTTATGCTTGCTAAAAGTTACAAATGTTATCAAAATGTAATCATTTTGTGTGTTCCCTGTTTCCATTTCTTTTTGCAGTGATCTTGGAAATGCACAACTATCAGGTGCATTAGTGCCTCAGCTTGGGCAGTTGAAAAATCTGCAATATCTGTAAGTTTAAACTTCTAGTCTTTTGAGAATTATGTTTGTGGTATACCATGCAGTATGTGCATCCATGCAAGTTCCCATAATGTACTGCATAAAAGCTTGGTTTCTGAACTCTTGGAATGTAAATGCATGGCTTGGGCTTGCAGTGAAGATAGTTCTGCTGACACCATAGAAGTAGCATGGCCTTTAAACCCGCTTCAATTTTTTTCTGATCCATGTCCATAAAATCTGTCGTTTTTTTGGGGGAATTGTTGCTTATGCTAGGATGTTTCAAGTGGCTACTGTGCACGCTTGGTTCTTTTAGAAATTTAGGGTATATGATGTTTGGGAGTTTTTTGTTTTACATCTCACAATGTCTAGTTTTCTTATTTTTTTCCTGCCTTATATTGTTTGTCGATCATATATGGTACCTTTTCCAAGTTTGGCATTCTCTTTCTTTATGCCTCGAAACCTTTTGTGAAGTTTTATTATTATGTGCAGGGAGCTTTACAGCAACAACATAAGTGGGACAATACCTTTCGAACTGGGTAACTTGACTAACTTGGTCAGTTTGGATCTGTACCTGAACAACTTCACTGGTGTTATTCCAGACACCTTGGGGCAACTCTTGAAGTTGCGTTTCCTGTAAGAATACTCCATTTTTATATGAATAGAATAGAACTGTCAATTGCATATATCCATTCATTTAATTTTGTCTGACAATATTTGTTTCAAAAGAACGCAAAAAAAAGAAGAATCATGAAACGTGTACATCGTGGCGCATGCTGCATGCATGGATTTGTATAAGCTTTTTTTCCAGAAGGCTGAAGTCCTCTTGGATTTGCCTCTTATTAAACAATAAGGTGTTCTTGTAGTTTTCTTCTTTTGCATGATCATATCCACTTTGGTCTTTATTACAATGGAGGGCAAACCCACTGTTTAGCTCTTGTTTTGTCACTTATTGCATTATTTGTAGGCCTACCTGTTGGAATGATTATAACATAGTTCTTTCTTTGAATGTCTACTTGGAAGAATAGCCGTCTTAACAACAACAGTCTTTCTGGTCAAATTCCAAAATCCTTGACCAATATCACCACTCTCCAAGTTCTGTAAGTTGCCTGTTCTACTGTAGGATTTATTCTGTACATGGTAACAGACTTTCAGAATCGGTACATAATTACATATGTGGCTGACAAATCTTGCAGGGATCTCTCAAACAACAATCTCTCAGGAGAGGTTCCGTCAACTGGCTCCTTTTCACTCTTTACCCCTATAAGGTACTCTCTCTGGATGAAATTTCGGGTGCCAAGTGTTTTAACTGCATCTTGCGAGGATGACAAGTGTTACTTTATTGTCACAGTTTTGCTAACAACCAAAATCTTTGTGGCCCGGGTACTACAAAACCCTGTCCTGGGGCTCCTCCTTTTTCTCCACCACCTCCATACAATCCTCCAACACCAACTACATCACAAGGTGATTTGCTGTAGTTATATTTGTTATGAATATTGTGTGTGTATTGATATGAGACCCAAAGGGTCATATATATAGGAGAGTACAAGAGGATATGCCATATAGAGATAAGACATATATGGAATAGAATCCAAACTCTATCTCCTAATACAACTCTATCTCTATCTCCTTAACACCCCCCATCAAATGCAATGCGTATACAATAGCATTGCATTTGAAAAAGGAGTTAACACTAAAGCAAGAAAAATCCGAAATTCGATTCTTGATGATGTCGTCGTTGCGTGCAGTCTTGGAATAAACTGTCAAATCAAGCCGAAGAGGAATAGATAGATGCATGACGACGCAGATCGAAGCTCGAGACGGCGGCGGCGGCATGATGCACAAGAAGCGCAAGCGAGGCGCGGATGTAGAAGAAGCGGCGTTACAAGCTCGTCAAAGAATAGAGCGCGGTGGCGCCATGCAAAATAAAATTTCTACACTTCTATGACTGACAATAAATTTGTAGACTCGCACGGCTTGGACGAACTAGAAATTAGAGACTACGGATTTGGATGAACGCAACAAAAGACTCACGAGAAAAATAACGCGAAGACTGACTCAAAAAATAACAGAAAAAGAGAAAGAGAAGAAAAAATATCCATAGCGACCACGATGGACACGAACCCACAGACCACCGGTCTCCTTACTCTCTCTCTCTTCCCACCAATCCTTTTGAAATCCTACCTGAGCGCAAGCACTGGCCAATCTGGGATCAATGCAAACAAGAAGGAGCAGTCTGCACTGCGGGCTATCATAAAGTGTGTTGAGGACCGCAAACTTGAAGCTGAGGTTTCATTGGAGGATCTTCGGAGGCGGCTGGAAGAGCTGGAGAGCAGGCGGAGGCTCCGACACCAGGAGGGCCCCATGGCTGCGCCTGCGCACGCATGCCTTATCGATCCCCCTACTTCTTGCTCTGGTTCTTGGAGAGGAAGAACTCATGCCAGAGCCGATCTGCTGCATGGTGATCGATTTGGGGAACACCCATCTATCTCCATCGCTAGGCCGGGCGCTGGCTCCTCTGTATGTCTCTTCAGATCTCTTGAGGCTGAGGTGGATCTGGCGACTTGCGACGGCGACGACATCAGCGGTCCGTGCGGCGGAGGAAGAGGGCGACGGCGCCGAGGAGATGACCGCCCCCGGGAGAGATCGATTCTCCCGGGGGCAGCGACAGCAGAAGATGAACGGGAGCTAGGTATGGAACCTAGGCTCTGATACCATGTTATGAATATTGTGTGTGTATTGATATGAGACCCAAAGGGTCATATATATAGGAGAGTACAAGATGATATACCATATAGAGATAAGGCATATATAGAATAGAATCCAAACTCTATCTCCTAATACAACTCTATCTCTATCTCTTTAACAATATTTCTCTGACATTTCGGTGATATCGCTTGATATGCATAAATTGGAACACCTAATAGTTCTAGATGGTGGTATTTGACATATGCTTGCTGGATTAATTCCTTTCCATCAGGTGACTCTAAAACTGGAGCAATTGCTGGAGGTGTTGCTGCTGGTGCTGCATTGCTATTTGCGGTTCCAGCAATTGGCTTGGCATGGTGGAGGCGGCGTAAACCTGAAGAGCATTTCTTTGATGTTCCTGGTTAGTATATAGCATGCTGCCATTCATGTTATTGATGTTATTCATTTCATTCATCTGTACTCCTTTAAATTCAGCTGAGGAGGATCCAGAAGTGCACCTTGGCCAGCTGAAGAGGTTCTCACTGAGGGAGCTTCAAGTTGCTACTGATAATTTCAGCAATAAGAATATTCTAGGAAGAGGTGGCTTTGGAAAGGTGTACAAGGGGAGACTGGCGGATGGGCGGATGGCTTATTGGTAGCAGTGAAAAGATTAAAAGAGGAACGCACACCTGGCGGTGAGCTCCAGTTCCAAACAGAAGTTGAAATGATTAGCATGGCCGTGCATAGGAACCTGCTTCGACTCCGTGGATTCTGCATGACGCCTACAGAGCGGTTACTAGTCTATCCATACATGGCTAATGGGAGTGTTGCATCACGTTTGCGAGGTACCTTATTCCTCTCTACTTACTTCAAGATTTCTCCCGCTCTTGATTTCTAGCGAAACAGTAGAACTTTTATGGCAATTGAACATAACACCTTTTCTACTCCTAGTATATATTTAGTTATTTCAGTTTTGAATTATGGTAACTCCTAGTATACATTTAGTTATTTCAGTTTCGATTTATGGTACTTGATTTTGTAGAGCGCCAGCCAAATGAACCGCCTCTTGAGTGGGAGACGAGAACTCGGATTGCACTGGGATCTGCGAGAGGACTCTCCTACTTGCACGACCACTGTGATCCCAAGATCATTCATCGTGATGTCAAAGCCGCAAACATTCTCTTGGATGAAGACTTTGAGGCGGTTGTGGGTGACTTTGGACTGGCCAAACTTATGGATTACAAGGACACTCATGTAACCACAGCCGTTCGTGGGACGATTGGACACATTGCTCCTGAGTACCTGTCCACTGGGAAGTCCTCCGAGAAGACTGATGTTTTTGGCTATGGGATCATGCTTCTGGAACTCATTACTGGACAGAGGGCATTTGATCTTGCTCGTCTCGCAAACGATGATGATGTCATGCTGCTTGACTGGGTAAGTTATGCTCCACCTTTGAGCATGCACATTAGGAGCAGCAATACAACTCATGATTTTGTTTTCGTCATGCCTGTTAGCTGTCATTCACCATACATCTTAGCTGTCTGTCAGTTCTAGTTTAAGAGCTAGAACAAATCATTTTCTCATCATTGGTCTGCTGGTTCAAAGTCCTATTAGCATGACCAGTGACAAAGCAAGCTGGCAATAGCATAGCGTGAAAAGTAAAGGCAAGAAACCACTGGTTGGTTGTGTTTGCAGGTGAAAGGGCTTCTGAAAGAGAAGAAGGTCGAGATGCTGGTGGACCCGGACCTGCAGAGCGGGTACGTGGAGCACGAGGTGGAGTCGCTGATCCAGGTGGCGCTGCTCTGCACGCAGGGCTCCCCCATGGACCGGCCCAAGATGTCGGAGGTGGTGAGGATGCTGGAAGGCGACGGCCTGGCCGAGCGGTGGGAGGAGTGGCAGAAGGTGGAGGTGGTCCGGCAGGAGGCGGAGCTGGTCCCGCGCCACAACGACTGGATCGTCGACTCCACCTACAACCTCCGGGCGGTGGAGCTGTCCGGCCCGAGGTAACGAAAAGATTCGGACTTCTGATCGACAAAGCTTCAGCGCCTCGTTGCAGAAAATTCTTGTTTTGTGTATATGATAGACAGGCAGAGAGCTGGTCCTGTTAGTGGCAGATTTGAAGGGAAAATTTGGTTTAGTTTTGCCCCTCCCCTGGCCTCAGTAATTTGAGTGGTAGGCTGCACTTGCTTGTTAGTAAAACGGAAGGAAAAGGCGTACATTGCAACACGTTGTGGCGGAATCAATCTACTGTGTTGTACGTACACTCTTTAATTGAGCCTTGATCGGTGCTAAATATCTTAGGCAATCTTTTTTGGGCTTCCGGATCAGCTGATGTTATGCTCTATGATTGCGGTGAGGTACGGCAGCAGGTGGGCGAGCAACATACGGTACTGTAACGTAGATGAACAGTACAGGGTGTTATAGCGTACGTGAACAGTATCCATAAGGTACTGTAGGTGCTATCTATTTGAACAGTTTGCTAGTATTAGCAGTAGATGGTGGATTATAAATATAATAATTAGTTTTCCTAATATTTTGATTTGTTTTCTTTTAGATTATTTTTATGTATTAAGGATTAGTTTTCTTAATATCGTGATATATTTTTTAAGGGACAAGTTTAACCATCCTTATAAAAGGGACAACATTGTATATATTATCATCAACCAATGAACAATCAAACAAGTATCTAGTCTCTATTTTTCTAAAATAAGACTCAAAGCATTTCTACTACGTTAGGGCGAGCATTCTACCCTCGGTCATCAGACTCGTACCTAACCTCCAACCATAACATTAGTATCAGAACTAATTGTCGCTCCGCCATCAATGGCAAGTAGCGGGGCTTTCAATCCTATGAAGCCCCGAGCTTTATGATTCCACTATATAGGGTTTTCGACCTTCGACGGCAAGGAATATTCGTGGCTTTAGTTGAATCACTTTGAGCAATTCTTCAAGGAACAGTGGACGATAGAGGAAGAGGAGTTGTTGGTATCGCACCACCTGACAGGGGAATGCTGCCCTATGGTATCGACCGCTAGAGTGTGCGCTTGGGGTGCAGATTTGGTCAAGTTTTGTTAAACACATCAACCTCTATTTTGCCACCATCATCGCGCTATCTCCACACACGTCAAAGCATCCACCAAATCAACCACCATGGCTTCTGATGCCGAGTTATTATCTGTCAAGATCTGCACCAACTTAATGACCTTGATGAAAGAGTTCATGACCAAGATGGAGGAGAAGACACAACATGTTGTTGCGGTTTTTAAGTCACCATGCCGTCGGTTGCGACTATGTCCAAGATGGAGGAGCAGCAAGAGGCAATACTTGCCACTGTAATGACGGCGCTGCCATCACCTTCCCAATCACTGTCATCGGCATTGATCCTGCTACGGCCTTCACCAATGATGACTCATCTTTAGGTTTCGCTGTCCTTGGCTGCACCATTGGTATCACCATCAAGAAAGAAGGCTACCACCGTTTTACCATCACCCTTGCCACGTCATCCACCGACACCATACTGTAAGCGATGCGGAGCACAAGGTTGACAGGTGGGGGGCTAGCGGCATCGTCGCATCCCTTCCACAACCATGCATCCCAGGGCAAGAAGGATGCTGTTGTTGCCCTTACCACTGGCGACTACTGCGATGTCAACCAACGATGGAGGGTTGCTATCCTCGTTCACTGGGCTTCACGAATCTTCTTCCATGCGACACGACATCATCATCATGCCCTTTCGTTGACATAGGATTATGAAGGACTTCAACTATGGCTACTACCTGACAACTCAAGGATGAGTTGTCTTGCCGTGAGAGGTGTAATGTTATGGTCTATGATCTTGGTGAGGCACGGCAGTAGATGCACGAATATATCACACATGAACAATACAAGGTACTGTAGCGTACGTGAACAATATCCGTGTGGTATTGTGCACACCATCTATTTGGATAGTTTGCTAGTATTGGTAACATATCGTAATATAATAATTAGTTCTATTAATATTTCGATTTTTTCTTTTAGATTATTTTCGTATATTAATGGTTAATTTCTTAGAGATCAAGTCTAACCATCCCTATAAAAAGGATAGCACTGTACCTATTATCATCAAGCAATGAACAATAAAAAAGTCTCTAGTCTATCTCTACTGTGTGGTATTTTGCACACTATCTATGTTCCCTTTGCTTGTGTATACATGATGGAAGACTACAGACCGCCGGTTTCTACCATTCTTAATGGGTTTCAACCATTTACATGTGACTACTAAATTAATTAATTATTTAAAGTAGCATCGGAATTATTTAAACAACTATTCACCAATTTAATCGGTACACATTAAATTTTAATCTATTGATGACACATAATTTATTTTTAATAATCATAAATATTTGTTAGTGGGGGTTTGAAATTTAATACGACTAGCAATATTTTACTAAATAATTTAACCTGCAATAAAATGCTTATAATTAAATAACTACTAAGAATAATTTTTATTAGACGCGTGCTTAATTTCTTTCCTCCCTTTTCTTTTTTTCTTTCTTTTCTTTTTCCTCTCCTCTCCTCTTTCTTTTTTTCTTCGGCCAAGCACTGACCTTACGGCCTTATCCTCCCGGGCTCCCCCATAATCCCCATTCTTCCTCCCGGCCTCTCCCATTCTTCCTCTCACTCTCTCCTCCCTTTGACCCTGTCCCCGATCCAGATGACCAAATCCATGGCGGGAGGCGGCACGCTGGCATGGGACGGCGGGAGGCGGTGTGGCTGGCGGGAGGCGGCGCGTCAAGACGAGAGGCGGAGTGCGGGCGGGAGGCGGCGGCAGCAGAGTGGTGGACGCGGCGGTGCGAGGGGCGGAGCGCCGTGCAGGAGGCCAGAGGCACAGAGTTAGAGCGACGGTGAGCGCGACCTCGACTATGCCGAGAGCTAGCCCACCTGCGGTGGATGGCAGGGCGGCAACTTGGGCACTGACTATGAGTTCGTCATTGACGGCTCGCTCTTTGAGCCACTGTCGCCGGGCGTCTTCGCATAGGACGCCGCCGCCAACATCAAGGCCATCTCCGGTAGTCCGGTATGCTCCTTCAATCCTTCCCCTCTACTCACTCTCTCTGCTCTGTGATGGTTTATGGTTGTAGGGATCACCACGACGGGAGGCGTGGCCAAGGTCGAGGCGATTTGCCGTGCCATGTCGTGCCGCCCAACAGGCCAGCTTTCCAGGCCCGACCTGGCCCACCATTCGTGCCATGCTGGCACGGCCCGCCACATGGCGTGCCGTCTTGTGCTTGTCTTGCGTGTCGGGCCTCGCTGGCATGAATAAACCCGGCTCAACTCCTAGCTCTATTCGTGACAAGGCTATTTTGGGCATGTTTGGCAACGGCTGCGGCTTATGGCTTTTGGTTGAAATTTTTGAATTTTAGTTGTTTACGGTACAGATTAGGAGAGAGAGGTACTCACTTGCGATTTTGGATGGTACATATGTTGAGTTTTTAACGTGTATATCGTTTAACTTGTAGACTTCATCTTGAGAAAGTACTTCGTTTTAAAGTTAGGTACTGTAGCAAAAGCCAAAAGCCGCCAGCTTCCGAGAAAAAGAACAGACCATTTGTCTGTTTTTTTTTCTAGCAGGGCCAGAGAACAGCGCAAGTAGCCATCATACACATACAACAATGAGTGCCGTTCTGACAGCACATTAATTTACATACCAAAGGCAAGTGACAAGAAAGTTCGACAAAGTTCACGCGAAGCCCTAACTAATTACCAAGGAGTGCAAAATTAAGCAGAAGCCACAATTTAGAGAGAGAGAGAGAGAGAGAGAGAGAGAGAGAGAGAGAGTACTGCGCGCGGCCAGCGTGCATCGCAAACACGCCTGCCAGCGACACTCGGTACTAAATTGCATGCCGCGCGCGTTACAGATCTGTCGCGGCTAGAGGGTGGGGACGCGGAAGAACCTGCCGCGGCACATGCAGCGGTAGGCGATGGGGCAAGACTCGGCGGCCTCGGCGCAGCGGAAGCTCACCATCACCCGCTTGCACGGGAAGCACGGCCCGCACGCGTGCGTGCAGTCCGGCAGCCGCGACCCCATCACCGCGCTCTCCTTCGCCATCTCCTCCTCCGCCTCCCGCGCGTCCTGGCCCCTCTCCTGATGGAGCGCTGTTGTTTGGCCCACGTAGTTGGTGTCCCCGCTGGCAGCGGATGGCATCGTCGTCTCGTCAAGCAGGGCATCAGCTGAGCCCAGCGCACCTGCGTAGCGTAGATGAAAAATGCATGAGCCGGCGTACGTGTACATACATTCAGAGCAATTATTGTCTTGTTACGCCTCTCTTGTGACGAAGGATCTTATAGCATCTCGCAAGCCGTTGCTATTAGCTTCTGCTAAAACGGTACGTGACATGTCAGAGTCTAGTCAGTCGCCACATGTAACGCCATGTCATCTACTACTAGGCAACAGAATTTACGGAAGTGACTAAGCACGTACTAGCCCCTTCCAGATTTGGACATATAGACCGGCGACCAAAATAACAATAATAAATGGGAAAAAATTAATATAACTAGAGGCCGATTGAAGAAGAGGAGAGGAAGAAAATTAGTGTGCGTTAACGTCTAGCACGACACACCGATCTTACCTGGCGTTGTTCTGACGCCATGGGTCACGTACGAGCTCATGACCAACACCACGAGGCCAAGCGCCAGCGCCCTCCGGGCTCCCACGCACGCAAACCTCCTCATTGCCTGATAGGCAATAGCACTATAGCACGACGTTGTGACGTTGCCTGATATGTCAAGGAGAAGTTAACCAAGCAAGCAGCAAGCGAGTAATATTAAGCTAGGATCTGCTTGCGAGCTCGTGTATATATAGATACATCAAGTACTCGGCGTGCTCGCGTGCGCGTGCGAGATCAAGTGATCATGAATAACTGAAGGCGCCGCGCGGCTCACAGGATCCTCGATAGGATTCACATGGAAACCTTGTGCGCGCAGCCAAAGGGCACGAAGACGACGATGAGTATACGTGATGTGCTAGCTACCACAGTATGATCGCTGTGCGCGCGTGCATGTGTGTGTGACGGGGCAGCAATGGCGCAGCGCTGCTCCGCTCGGCATAATATTTATGGCCTCGATCGTCTCAGCGCGGCAGCACTGGGCGACGTCGCAGGAATGCATGCAGTTATTGCGCCATCTCAGAGGAGAGCCTCAGAGGAGCAGCCTGGGGGGTGATCAGCTGTGAGAAGGGGACGACGCTTCCCGTGGATATATATTACTGTCCTACTGTTTCTGAAATTCTGATCGCGAGTACAAAGATATTCTGGTCAGCTGTAGTCAGGCTGAATCGGCGGCATCAATGCATCTGCGAACTGTTGCTGCAATTTTATAGCACGCATGTAAGCTGCATGCATGCATGCATGGACCGGCTAATAGGACACCGACGTGTCTGATACAAAATTCCTGTATGTTTCTGATGCAGAGATGACACTTGCTTCACGTGCATGGATCCAATAAATGGCATTTCTGGCGTAGCTAGGGTTAAAACCCTGTGGGATCAATCTCTTGAAAATCTCTAAAAATATATTAATTTTTTACGAAATTATAATCAGAAATAGAGATGCTTTGCAAAAACCTATGGGGTCAACTGAACTCACAGTTAAAAGGCTCCCTCCGCTGCTAATACATATATCCGAGCTTCTGCATTCGAGCTCAAAACTGTATTATTTGGTCAGCTTGCGTTTCATGTCAAACAGGAACAGTGCTAGTGAGCATGAGGGCTGCGAATTGAAACTTGTTGTGATGCTTCAGTTAGAATTAGAATCTATCCTTCAGTAGGGAGATTCAGCTAGATGGATCCTTAGTTTATTATGGGCTGGCCTGTTTGGATGATCTTTATCTTTTTTTGTACATGTATGATCCAATCTAACTGAGTTTTCGGAGAAACACGGCAACAGAGGTATCGGCTTAGAATGGCAACGCTGGCATGGCAGATGGGTCATGGATGCATCGATGCTGAATTGAATGAAGAGGCAGGCATTGCCTTGTGTTCAATAATGGAGCTCACTGTAAGGCCGAGGGGGAGCTTCAATGGCCTCTGCAGCCTGGACAGCTTTTTCCCCCTTCTCTGAACTCTCATGCTGTTTTGCAGTCTTGGATACCTCAAATCTGCCACTCTTATACTATGGAGAAAAACAGTATAGTATTCTGGAACTTCTTGGCACAAAGCTGCAACAAGGGATACGATCTTGTAGGATCGTATGGTATAATCAGCGGGGATGAATGATTGCCTCTATTTTTTATCACCTGAAACCAAAACACAACGTAGAGAAACAAAAGGGAAGCAATCTGGATCACCAACGGAAGTACCGACCATAGCTGCTTGCTACCGAACGGAAGTACCGACCACAGCTGCTTGCTCGTACGCGGTCATAAATGTCTGTCGCCGATTGCTTGTTACGACCATGCGTTACGATCGCCTGTCGCCCAACTGCTTGTTACGACCGCTCGTCCCGAACGCTCGCTCCGACCGCTCGCTTATGACCGCTCTCTTACGAGTGCTCGAATCGATCACCCAGTCGTTCGATCGCTTGGCACGATCTCGTATCGACTGCCTGATCATTCCGATCGCTCGGCATGATCTCAGATCGATCGCCTGTTGGTTCTGGTTGCTCTGCAAGACAGCGACGCACGTAGTCGTGAACTCCTTCCGCCCGATGTCCCCCGCCGTTCGACCACCGCCCGAACGAGTACAAGCGAAGGCAAACAAATCAAGTAAAGCGGAGATGAAAACCAGTCGTCGAGAATTTTTTACTGGAAAGGATCTGATCTATTATTTCATCATCATGTTCTTAGCTACAAAGCACCTCACGGCACCCCTAAAAACCTTCTCCACTAAAGCCCTAAAACTCTATGTCGCTGACCTACAACATCCCCTGTTTTGTAGGTCGCACAAAGCGTGTTCAACTCGAACACCTTAAAACCGTGTCCATGTCCAACTGAACACGAACTCCATCTCTTCCTTTAAACCAAGGGACCTGAAACTCTTCCTAACACGGGTTTTAACCAACTCATACAAGTCATGGACTCTATGCACAACTCCATACGACACACATGACAAATCCTCTAGGATATCCCCTCATATATCTCCATCGTGCACCATCACCGCGTGCTCTCGCGTGAGCCCGATCACCTGACCGCCTGGACCTCAGATTACCCCCTTCTAGTCCCGGTCGTCCTCGTCACTGACCGTGATCGTTTCCATGCCTCCACGCAACATCCACCTTTGACCTCCATATGCTCTACCATGAGCTCGATCACCTCGTGTGACATCCCTACCACCTAGACCTCAGATTACCCCCTTCTAGTCTTGGTCCTCCTCGTCACTAACCATGGCCACCTCCATGCCCACCTGCATATGCAAAGATTTAATCATGCATGGTTTGATCAATATGCCAGTTGATTTGAGTATAGTGAGTCTAAGATATAAAATTTAGAACATATTACTATCTACTACATTATTGATTATTGATAAATATATATATATATATATATATATATATATATATATATATATATATATATATATATATATATATATAGAGAGAGAGAGAGAGAGTATAAGGTCCTTACGTTATTTTTATTTTAAATCATCCTTTGCCTAGCACCGCGCTCGGTTAGGTCTAGAGATGACAACGGGTACATACCCGACGGGTATAGACATTCCATACCTGTACCCGATAGATATAACTCTACCGCTACGATACCCATACCCGCACCCACGCGGGTATTTATACCCGACGGGTAACCCATACCCGGTAGACTAAATAAAATATGACAGAAGTTTTTGACTAAATCAAAAGCACAGACATATTACCAAGTCTACATCAGTAGCCATCACTAAAATTAAATGTGGATGGTGCATTATCTGTATTATCGCACGCTATATATTTGTATACATCATGCATGTATGCTTCATTGATATGGTATGCGGGTATATTTTACCCACGGGTATGCGGGTACGGGTAATATACAGCCATACCCGTACCCGCTCTACCCGATCGGTAGAGATTTTTGTCCATAGTATACCCGCGGGTGAAGATATCTTTCATACCCACCTTCTTATCAGGTAAAACCTATCGGATACTCGAATTTCGGGTATTCATTGTCACCTCTAGTTAGGTCCAGGCACACACATCGATCTCCAATATTCGTCAGCTACTTCGATAGCGAAGTTTCTCTGTTCGATCGCGCGCGGGTGTTATCAGTCAAACATGCAGCTAGCCACGCTACGTGATCGAGCACTGCACAGTACGTACGTATCTTCCGATGTACTAGTGCTAGGAAGTTTCTCGCGCCGGGTCACTCCAAGAGCGACAGCTCGTACGGTCAAGCGCGCCTTTCACCATCGATCTCAGTACGCGGCAAGAATGGCTGACTACCAACCGCACATCTCGTCATGTCGTGGCAATGGCGTTCACCGATCCAGTCAAGAGGGCAGAAACTTCACGTCAGTTACCTGCCTTGCCTGCCAAGCTTGCTCTACTCTATATACATGTGTTTGCGCGTGCTAACGTACATCGCTTACCACACTTTTCAGACAGTACACGCTCGATCAGCACAACTGCACAGGAAAGAGTAAAGCTAACAGGTAGCCAGGCTCTAGCTGAAGTGTGTGCTCAAAGAGGAGAGCTGTCGAGCTAGAGAGAAGTAAGATGGCATCCATGATAGCAGGGGACTTCGTGCAGGCCTACGTGCTGAAGAACGCTTGCAAGGAGAAGGTGAGGAGGGCCGAAGCAAACGCCGGCGAGGAGGCGGCGGCGGCGGGGAAAGAAGAAGGCCAGCGATAGAGCGTCCGAAAAGAGGACCCCTGAAGCCAGCAAGGGAGAGGGGGGAGGCTTGTTTGGGTTGGTGAAGAAAAAGGTGCATCCAAAAGTTGACCCAGGTGGAGCTGCTTCTTGAACTACTCCTGTTAATCTATTGGGCTCCTCGTTGATGAGAACTAAGAAGAGATTAAGGTGTGTACCACTTAATTAGAAGACACTTGCAAGTATGCATTGAAGCCTCTATCTTGAAGTCTACTGGCCGATTATGCGAAGATTGTGCCTCTGTTTTTCTCCTATTCTTGAATAAGGAGTGTCACTGTGTTTGACTATGCTGATGTATCAGTTTGTTTATTACTCTGGTTATTTGCTAAAAGAAAAAATGCCAACGAAGGATATTGCATGCTTGTTACTGAGTTGAGGTTTTTCTCCTCTCTCGTCGGCTCCTACTTCACTGAAAAGAGCTTAAAATTGACTCTGCACTGCACCGTTCCACAAATTCCAACCAAAATGAATGAATTTTACAATCAAGAACTGAGGTTGTTATCCTTTTTCTCCGCCAAGTTAACCTTGAAGTTTAGCTGGGCACTGTTCCACAAATCCCCACGAAAACGCATGCAGTGTTTGATCGACACTTGGAGAGGGTAAGACCAAAGCTTCAGTACAGCAAAATTTGTCCCGTACACACGCAGGTAATAATAATAATCTTCAGAACAATGACACAATAGTACAGTACAGTACACAACACCGAACGGCTCACGTACATTTAGGTAGTACTAAGAATTTATTTAGCGACTTGCTTTTCGCTAAAATTACATTATAATAATAAGAAAAAATTAAAAATATTATTATAACTCTACAGATAATGCAACAAAAAGAAAAAAACTAGCAAAAAAACAAAATTAAAAAGTACTATAGAAAAATTAAAAATATTATTATAACTCTACAGATAATGCAACAAAAAAGAAAAAAACTAGCAAAAAACAAAATTAAAAAGTCAATATGTTCATTTCGGTTTGAAACTTCGAGAAACGAGAAGTCGAAACCGGGCCGCGCGCTGGACCAGCCGCCCGAACCACTGCTATTTTGATGGGCCTATTTTTGCGGGCCAAGGCCCAAGCATCTCGGCACTAGCTAAACTGCCCAAGAAGCGAGCTAAACTATACTCGCGTCGTGCATCCGACACTACGTTACAGACGGCAACCATGGCCCATGAGACCGAGTTTTGCTCGCGTCGTGCATCCGACACGATGCGTATTCCGTCGGTATCCGCGTTAAAGCCGATTTCGCTCATAGATCAGCGTGGCAACTGACAACCACCCCGCTGGCGTCTCTCAGTAAAGAAAACACACCCCGGACGTCATCAGATCCGTTCCGATCCTCGTGGTTCTTGCGTGGTAATGCAACAATTTTTCTTTCAGAGAAAAAAAAAAGGAGGCAGGAGGTAGGTGACTGTTGTCGCCGGATATTGACTGACAAAATAGTTGATAAAAATATTTTTAGCATTTAACATAATTATAAGAAAAAATTAGAATTCGACAAAAATCAGAATCAAGCAACCACTACGCTAAGAAGTCTTCAAAAGATACCGACTAAGGAATGGTCCATACAAAGAAAGAAATCGTCGTGAGGAGATAAGAAACAAGAACATTTGAAGATAGGCATGGACTCTATCCACGAAAAGGTTGAGTAACACGAAGACTAAGACTTGAAGTACACAAAATTGAGTTGGATGTTTTAGGCTATAAATATCCTATACAGTTTGACAAAAAAAACGAGCATACACCAACCTTTACTACCACTTTGCATCTACTTTTTCTATACCCTATAAGTAAGTTGTTGCTAGCATAATCTTATCTTCATAATTCAAGTTAGATCAATATTGCTTTGTATCGTTATGTTGATTAATCTGTGAGTTATATATATACCTTTTTGATATTCATTCCTATTTGTTACTGCTTTGTAGCGACGTTTCATCAAGGCTTGGCTTTCGCTCAGATTTACCTATCGTCGACTTTGCTGATTTTGAAAATCGACTGGTACATTGCATACGCTACTAGAGAGCACCCTCCATATGGACACAGTGCATATGTCAGGAATTTTTGGTGGCAACACACTCTTGGCATGCCTCGTGGGACCCAAATCATCTGAGTAAGATCAAGCTACCACTAAAACACAATGATGATTCATCGGTTCCAGGAAAGCCTTTGGGTAGTTTCGATGTCACCGAAGAAAATTTGATTCTTTTGGAGATTGGAAAACTTTTTGAGGAAGCACAAGTCGAGTTTACTCATAAGCTAGAGGAATTGACAAGGAGATTCCGAGGTTGTTTTGTTAAGATGCGTGATGGTCAAATCGTTCCTAGTGTGGAAGCTTTCCCTATCACGAAGGATCTGATACCAACTACCGCTCCAACGATTCTGATGATTTCTCAAAGTCTGTCGATCCCAATATCAACTCTAATAAGTTTGTCGAGTGTGTCAAGTTACCCAAGGCCAGCTTAGTGATCTTGTCAATCAATCTGTGCATCAAGCTCTTATCAACAACTCTTCGACGTTTGTGAGTACCTTTGGTCACCTCTTTTATACTCGCATGAAAGGTTTATTATAAGAACTCACAACTTCGCAGGAGATGTTTTTCATGACAATTCTAGAATCACCACAATATCCTATGTTTTTCTCATTTGTCTTATTGACATATGAGCCTTAGATCTACATATCAATGAAATATTATAAGATAAATCATCAAATACAATAAAACGTGTGGTAAAAGATCAATTACCTCGCCGAAGAACCGAGCCCTTCAATAAGTCACTCTGCGACAAATGATATCAGTCTTTAATCTAATATGGCAGCAGTGAGAAATCTTAGGGCTATCAGCATGGAGGACTGTAGATGCTCTAATGCTGCCTTCTCCCGTCCTTTCTCTGTGTCCGTATTAATGCTGACAAGAACTCGTCGTGGAATTGGATACACCTATATATTCCGGGTAATATAAATCCTCGGAATTTTGCATCAAACGCAACGCGAGTACACAGAGACAGTTCGGCGATAAAATCCAAGAAGGCGCGGGACCGGCGGCGATCGACCGACTGGCTGGGCCAAGAAGAATCCGCGGCGATGGCGGTGTCCGCCGAGGAGGGGGAGGGGGCACGGCGGCCAGTGGTGCTGGTGACGGGGTGCTCGGATGGGGGCATCGGGCACGCGATGGCGCAGGCGTTCGCGGCGGCCGGGTGCGCGGTGGTTGCCACGGCGCGGTCGCGCGCGTCCATGCGCGGGCTCGTGGGCCACCCGCGGTGCCTGCTGCTGGAGCTTGACGTGCGCTCCGACGAGAGCGCGCGGCGCGCCGTGGGGACGCCCTGCGCGAGCTCGGCCGCGTCGACGTGCTCGTCAACAACGCCGGCGTCCACCTCGTCGCGCCGCTCGCCGAGGTGCCCATGGTGTCCTTCCACCAGATCTTCGACACCAATGTGTATGGTAGGGTAGAAAAACTTGTTTTTTTTGTTCCGATTGCTCTCTTTACTGTTTGCTGGGTACTTGGTGATTGCGATGTTCTCTAACGGATACAAGATTTTAGATCCTGGAATATCATACGCCATTAAAGATTCACGGTGTCAGAACTAGAAAGGTTTGTTGTTGGATCCACCTAGGGCCGCGTTCCTGCCATGGACGAAAAGATCCAGAATTGGGAATAAATATGTGAAAAATTGGTCCTTGTAGCGGTACTAATTCAGTGAAATAGTAAAATTTATTTTTTTTCACACCAGAAAACTCGGATTCCATTATAAGATAACGGAGCTACCATTACAATTTTCTATTTTTTAGTCAACCACTATTACTACTAAGATCCTCCTCTCCCTCCCCCCACGCCCCCGGGGGGAGCGTCAACACACACTAAGTATGCGACAGTAGGTAGGGATATTGGAATGGACTAAGTGAGCGAAAGTACGAAAATACATTGTTTCTGCAAACATAGCTAAGAAACATTAAGCAGAAGACCAAAAGAATCTAGTGCTTTCTACAGGAAGTCTACGCTCCCATAGCATTTTAGGACACCTCCTCCTTTCAGATGCCCTCCGTGCCCATGTCGCCTTCATTTACCAAGACCTCCGCTTGATCGGTCTGAAGTAAATGGACCAAGGCATTGCTTCGATCTTCTCCTTGATGATGGCGAAGAGCCTCCTTCTGCAGTATCCCAGCTCCAGTTGAAATTGCCTCCTTGGTCTCTTCCTTTTGCAAACCTGCCCAGAAATTCATAAAGGAACAGGCATAACAGATTATCTCAGCAGGAGATCTGGTCAGCATATGCTCAAAGGAGGCTTTGTTTCTTAACTTCCACATGGCCCAACAGATTGCAGCCAAGCCAATAACTTGAATATTTATATCAGATATCAGAGAATTTCTGATCCACCAAAAGTATTGAGCAAAGTTCCTTGTTCTATGATTAACCCCTATTACATTCCCTAAAATCCCCACACATATCTGGCAGCTTCAAAGAAAAGATGTGTAACTGTTTCAGGTTCACTGCAAAAACAGCAAACAGGACTTCCTTTGCCTTTTCTTCTCAACAAGTTATCTTTAGTGAGAGTAGCTTTTCTCCAAGTTAGCCACAAAAAGATTTTGACTTTCAAGGGAATTTTTGCCTTCCAAATCACTTTAAAGTTCTTGTCAGGAAGATGATCATACATTTTCCTATACACAGAATTGACAATAAAGAGTCCAGATTTATTCCAATTCCATCTAGGCATATCTTCTTCATTGCTCAAAGCAACCTTACAAAGCATGTCGTTAAGTGTATTTAAATCGTGCTGCATACCTTCATTTAGCCAACGTCTAAAAGTTAAAGGCCACCCAGTCAAAGCAATTTGATTAACGGTAACATGCTGTTCATTACAAACAGAGAATAGATCATGAAAAGCCATGCATAAAGGAACAGAACAACACCAACAGTCCCTCCAGAAATCTGTTTTCTTACCATTATCTACCATCATACTTCTCCCTTTCAAATATTCATTCTTAACCTTAAGAAGATCTGACCACACAGGAGAGTCAGTACTTCTATGGCTAAGTTGAGAAATGCAAGTACCACCAATGTACTTATTTTTCACCTCCTCTTGCCACAAACCACTATCATGCTCTAGTTTCCACCACTACTTACACAAAAGGTTAATGTTTAAATTTCTCAAATTTTGGATGCATAAGCCCCTTTCTTTTAGGCTTACAAATCAAGGACCACTTCACTAAGTGGTATTTCTTTTTCTTCCCACCCCCTTTCCAAAAAAACTTTCTTCTGGTTTTGTCCATTCAATCAATAACAGTTTTAGGGAGCAAGTACATAGACATGTGATAGATAGGACTACTGCTTAAGCTAGAATTGATTAAAGTGGTCCTTCCTTCCAAGGAAGGGCATCCGCCCTGCCAACCATCCAATCTTTTCAGTAGATTCTCTTCCAGTTTATCCCAGTCTATGATGTAGTTTAGTGCTGCTAACTGGAACTCCCAAGTACCTCAGGGGCCAGGACCCAACTTGACAATTAAACATCTCAGCATATTTCTCTCAGTATCAGCATCTCCACCAATCATGAAAACTTAACTTTTTTTAACGTTGATTTTTATACCTGACATTGCTTCATACATGTGTAACAACAGTTTCATATTAAGAGCCTTTTCCACATCATCTTCCATAAGCAGGATTTGTGGAACTGGACAGTGCTATCAGGATGCTTGTGTTAGCATGATAATTGGTTAAGATTTAGATCATCCTCAAGTAGATCTAGTTGTATTTTACAATGAAAATCTAACAACAAATAATGTCCAGTATAGGGTCCTCATGTCTTGATTTACTATGTGACAGTAACAAAGGGGTTCCATTCAATTTGCAAAAAATGATAGCAGGATATGTTGCACAAACCAGTATCTTTTGAGTTTAATATGTGGACCTGCCTTTGTGCGATACTGCGATGTCTAAATGACTGTCTTTTCGCCTGAAGGAGCAATGAGGTTGATTCAAGCAGTTATTCCTTCCATTCAATTTGAAAAAATGGTAGCAGGATATGTTGCACAAACCAGAATCTTTTGAGTTTAATATGTGGACCTGCCTTTGTGCAATGTCTAAATGACTGTCTTTTCGCCCGAAGGAGCAATGAGGTTGATTCAAGCAGTTATTCCCCACATGATAGAAAGGAGAAAAGGTACAATTGTGAATGTTGGAAGTATTACCGCCTTGGCTCCTGGACCATGGGCTGGTGTGTATTCAGCGTCAAAAGCTGCTCTTCATGCATTGAGCGATACATTAAGGTTTGTGCATTCAAGGACTATTCTTATAGTGATGTTGCGCCATTCATTAACTTACAAATAAGTTTCTAAACTTTAGCTTGGATTGGATTAGAAAGCATCGGAATGTACAAACCTTCAACTGTGACTAATTACGTATGAATGCTACTTCATATGCATGCTTAAGAATTTGAATTTTGCTCCTGAAATACTCTTAATTTTAAAACTTCTAATTCAATTAGAGTATAATACAAAGCACTAACATCTAATAGTATCGATATCTTTCCCTTATGTTAGTAATTAATATTTAATAACAATATTTTTTATGATACTGCTTTATCAGTTATCACTACTCTGAATATTACACTAAATAGTTTGATCATGTGGCAAAATGATTGTTTAACAGTAAACCTGTAAGAACTAAGAACTCAGTAGCAACACATACAAAATTGTGACATAATCAAAATTTTGTCTTGTACTTTCCCATGCCATGTTCTTATACGGTCAGCTCTTTTCAACTTGTTGCTGCTGGTTTGTGGCTTTAGACTTTGTATTTCTTCATATTTCCCATCCTAAGATGATAAAAATTTTCATCATTACAGGGTGGAACTAAGAAGTTTCGGCATAAATGTCATGACTGTTGCCCCAGGAGGGACAAAGTCAAATCTAGGAAATTCCTCTGCAGACAAGTATGATCAAATGCACGAGTGGAAGTACTACAAAAAATACGAGGAATCGCTTCGAGCCAGGACTGAAATTTCCCAGGGTCCTGGGTCTACTCCAGCAGAAGACCTTGCAAAGAGGGTTGTAGCGTTGGTTCTTAAGAAGAATCCTCCAGCTTGGTTCGCTTATGGCCAGTACACTTCTATCCTAACCATCTTGTATTACACCCCATTATGGCTCAGAGATTACTTCTACAAGCTGATCATGAAATCTTAGAACCTAGAATGGCGGTAGTTGTATGGACTAAGAGATTGTCGCTCAGGTCCCAATTTTATTCGTACTACTGCCAGTCTGTCACTACAGATATTTCACAATGCATGATAACATACACTTCTATATGGACCGCTCATTTCTAGTGAAGTCTCTTCCTGGTTACTATGTAATGGTTGTGGCAATGTATTATTCAGGAATTATGGCTGCACAGCTCTCAGTTTTGTTCGTACTATTCTCAATTTCTCATAGGATGGCAATCTGTGGAACATAATCTTCAGTCTTAAATGCTGTTTGAATATGACTACAGCTGTCTTGGAATCCAGTGAAAAATATGATGACAACACGGTTAGATGCTTCATACCTCCATCAGCTCAAACATCTTGTGAGCTTTGTTAAAGCTTATTTAACATAATTAAATTTAAAAATTAAAAATATGTTAGCCATGGTTGCCAATGCATAGCCTGCTATCACCTACCATTATGTCTCTGGAAATTCAATTTTGGCATGGCAACCGATTGAACGCTCAATTTGCACGCAGAGTCTGGCCGCAAGATGTAGGTGATCACTTCGCCCGTGATGTCAAAAATGTCAACGCCTGCTCTACTTCTGAATGTGGTAGGCGGACCAGTTGGCAGTTGGGGGCCATTTCAGGTCAAAAGCAAGCTCTGTGGATGCAGAGAACTACAGCCACTTCTAATCATCCCAACACGGAAGTATTCCTAGCGCATCAGCATAAGAAAACCAGTAATGACACAAGTTTATCAAAGCAAGAAAAAAATCTTTTTCGTATCTGAGTACAATGTGGTGAATCCTGGTATTTCAGGCATAATGTATACAAACCACTCCTTTTGGTTCGTAAATTATGCTGTGAGCTGTGAACCTAGTGCGTTGCTGGAGAACGGATCTGGCTTGATCGAGTTGTTCTTCTGAATTATAATATTATACCTGCTATATTCAAGTTGTTTTTAATAATCAATTGTTTATTCTAAAATATAATATTATACTGTTTTTTATTTTTTTTTACAGTTTTAACTATATATCGCTCCACAACCGTTGGACGATATGTGGCCACGTCGCTCAACCGTTGGGCGACTAGTGCCTGTCGCTCAACCATTGGATGACTAGACCCCTAGTCGCCTATCTGGTTGAGCGACTAGCCTAAGTCGCCCAACGGTTGAGCGATTTAAAAAATAATATAATTATTGTATTAATCCGATGGAAATAATTGTGAACGAGTAAATAGTAATTTTTGTAGGTAATACATTTAGCAAATCTTATTTGTAAGTTGTTTTTTAAATAAAAGGGCAGACAATGTCGGTTGATCCGATTGTTATTTTCGTAGATTATGAATGGTACGAAATCTATTAGACTCGCAATAACATTTTGTGATCGTCGTATGTTGTTGTAGTGCGATAAATTTTTTGAAGAATTTTGTGAGGACGATTGAGGTAGCAACAATTCATAAGTATGAAGGTAAATGATATTACGATACTATAGAGAATTCGTACATGGAGAAAGACAAAGCAAAATACGTACACAGCGAAAAAAGTACACAAAGCATGAGGAAGACCCACTACTCGCCACTAGCTACTCCACCCACAGCACTTCCTCCATCGTCGCCACGTCCCACCCTCGGTCGGTGCCTGGTCGTACAGCCCCGCTTGGCCTTCCTCGTTGTGGGATATCGGCGCCCCGATAGGGTGAGACGGTTAAAAGCCCTGTTGACCCGTGCTCCTAACACCTAAGGGTGGACTCCACCTGTGGTGCGTGGGAACTGGTGCACTGCTGAGCTGCGACCGGAACGGACCTTCGTCGGGTCATCTGCGAGGAAGTCGCTCACGTCCCGTGGGAAATCCTCGTTGGGGAACAGCCGAACTCCTGACTGGTGCACCATACCAGCAGGATAGGTATTATTTATTCCTGCAATATATCGACACGAAAAAACCTCAAGAGACGAAACGTACCTTCCATGTGAGCCATGACCTACAGCGAACTGTTGTACCCACCTTACCCACCCTGGTCGAACAACGTGTGCTACCCTGTCGATGCCAAGTAGGGGTCCACGGATGATGAAAACACTGGTGTGTAGGTATGTGCCCACCCTGAACCTTTAGTCTGGCCCGGCGGCGGCGGTGGCGGTGCTTGGGGTAGGCAGGTGCCCACACTGAAAGCGTCTAGACCCCTAAAAATAGTTTTGGTAATTAATGACATTATGTGAATATGTAATTAATATGTTTATTGAGTATTTGAAAGGTTTAGTCCCGATGACAAATGTGATATGTATACTAAGGATCAACATGAAGATCGATGTGACTCAAGATAAAGATATAAGTAATCTAAGATCTCTTTTTGGTTTTATCGGTCTTAGGAGAAAGGATAGAAGATCGGATTATAGTTTAAACATTGTACTATTAAGAGTGATTATGGCTAGTAGCTTGACACATATTCTTGTGTCATTTGGATCAACTTAGGCTCATGCATGCACTTAAAACTAAAATTGATAGCTAACTGTGCATTGTCAGGAAAATTAGTAGTACCGGAATTTACACAACGATACTTTCGCAACCCAGAAGTTCCAAATAAAACTGGCGGTACATTTTTTCAGAGAGCACCCTTTGAATCACATTTGTTTCTCCGGAAAACGGAAGTGCCCAAGTTTGAACGATGGAACTACTATAGAGCGGTAGGACCGCAACTCCTGAGCGGTACTATCGGAACTCGGAAGCTTCAAAAATCTGGGTGGTATGTTTTTTCCAAAGAGCGTCAAGTTTTAGCCCCCGAGACAAACGGAAGTACCGTTCTAAAATCGGAACTACCAAAGATTAGAACTACCGTGATTACAACGGTGGTAGTACCGTGCCACATTTCAACGGCTAGTTCAGAAGCTCTGAAATAGCAGTTACTGTTGTGTTAGAGTAGGTATGGTAGTACCGACCTTTGTACTGCGATACTTCTGATCATCCTGAATTTTTCAGGAATTATCTTGTAATGGCTAGATTTGGTAGGTGGGGGTATAAATACTCCTCCACCAGCTCAAGGATAGAGTTAGAAACTTTATTGCAACATCCTTGAACATAGGTCATTCACTCCACACCTCATTTACTCTTGTTATATTCATTTGAGGTAGTTGAGCCAAAATCAAGTGTATTCATCTTAGATTGATCATTGGCACTTGATTGCTATCAAGCGAAGCTTTGATTTATTACTCTTAGTATTTTCCAGCACCTAGATGGTTTGGCGGGAGCTTGCGAGGTGACTTCTTCAAGAAGGTTGTGAAGAAGTCCGACGCTGACTAGTGAGTGGTTTGGTGTCCACCATTTCCAGAGCGGAGGAAGGACAACCACTAGTGGATTGAGGAGTTGAATCTTAATTCATGAAGCCGGTCCAAGTCGCTTAGGTTTTTCTCAACGTGAATTAGTGGAAACTGGCAAGTTTCTGAACATCACGGTAAAACATCGTGTGTCAATTTGTTACTTCTTTGTCTCCTCTTTCTGCACTTGTATTTCTAGCATATTGTGATCATTGTGATTGTCATTGTAATGTTTGGCAGTTCTGTTCGGGACACCCCATTTTAATGGTTGATGTATATGTGTTAGTCATAGTATGAAAAACGGTCCAGACCAGCGGTTTAACTGGGAAAACCGAACCGGAGCTTGGTTCGGTCTAATTTGGCTATTGGATCGGGCATGCAAGTGGACCACTTTTGAACGGTGAAATAGCAGTTGAACCGACAGTTTTGATGCGAAACCAGAGAAAACAAGGACCAGTGCAACGGATGGTCGGCCTATGTGCAAGGTATAGTTGAGAATAGGGTTGAGAATAGAAGTAAAAAAGTTAGGGAGCATCTGGTGTCCGGATGTATGATGAAAACATGGTACACTCTTCCCACATGTCAGATTTCACTCAAAGACATTGATCTCGGCCGTTCCATCCAGTGCAACAAAAATCCAAGAAACACAATAATTAATTCTTAAGATTACAAGAGATCTTTAATCCCAATGTAACAAACACGAAAACACCGAAACAAAATTGTGCCCGCCAACGACTGTCGCAACACCACGCCGTGCACACTCGCACAGATGTGTTGCCGCTCTTGCCGAAGATCAAACAAAAATAGTTTGGGTAGTGCAACAATTCAATCGGCTAGTGCAACAAAACACAAAGAACAAGCAATAAATTTTATCAATCAACGCAACAAAAAAGGCTACAACACATCTACTCTTCATGAACTTCGATTGCAAAAAATTTCACAGAAGAAAGCAACAAGAGGTTGCTATCTATACAATAAATCAATAATTCACTGTAATAAAAATATTTCTTGCTAGAAAATTCGAGAACGACATTACAACAATAAAAAAATTATGTAACAATTTGACCCAAATTTTATCAATACCAAAATAATAAGGTGGAAGTGGGGTTCGACCCTGGTCGTGGGTGGTGGAGGCTTCGAGGGTCACACTGCTAGTCACTAGGCCCTTGCTTGGTGTTGCGTGAGGTGCATGTTATGCACTTTTTTATACAAACTAACCACCGGTCTAACTAGTAAACCGCGGTTGGACTAGTGAACGGACCGAAAGCATGACCAGTTCAAGGGCTACTCTGACTTTTTTACTATAATGTGTAGGGATGTAAACGGAGCGAATAATTTTCGTCCGATCGATCAACGGAATGTTTGTGGAGCGAATACGAAAGGGGTAAATGGATATCCGACACTATTCGTAATCGACTTCAACTCCGAGGAAAAATACGAAACATGATACGAGATAAATGATATCCGTGCATATATATCTGTATATCAAGTGATAGAGAAGGCATGTTGTGACTTCACTTAGGAATAAGCCACATCTAAACAAGCGAAGAATATTGAATACTCTTCCTTCGACATCTCGACGATTAGTCTATCTGTGTTCGCTCTGATGCATCTCTACTATCCAATGTTCTATGTTAGGTGCAAAAGAAACGGATAATTTTCGCTCAATCGACTATCCGAAGACTTGTAGAATGAATATAGAATGAAAAATAGGTATCTGATACTATCAGTACCTAACTTTGACTCTAAAAAAATATAAAATAAAATATAGAATAAATAATATGTGTGGATTGTATTTGTGGCCGCCTAGCCGGTACGTGTCTGGGGTGGTGGCGAAGACAGTGAAATTAGGCAGGGTGGCAAACGAGGAATTGTTTGGCTAACATTGCATTATGCAGCTAAGCCACGGAGCAAAAAAGACAGTGCCCATGTATCACGCATGCTGCTTTTTTTAGATAAAGGATATAAAATCCGGCCTCTATATCCACGAGGGATATACACAGCCAATCACGCATGCTGCTATTGGTACTACTGGCTAGCATTTTGTTTCTTGCTTCCTTTCACCTTGTCAGTATGAAGAACTTTTGTGATATATCATCCCCTGGCGAACCCCGAGAGACGTAAGAACACGGATCTTGATGCGTTATAACTTGGTATTAGACCAAGATTAGCTTCGCAATACAAGCGTTATAAGCAAAGCCAATCGCAGTAAAATGTATACAAGCACAGCTTTACATAAGTTGCATGAATTGTATGTCCACGATCCAACAATTGACACATGACACGGGATGTAGAAAACATTGCACTCATCAATCCACACTCCCAGTGTACCATTATAGTTCCCCACCAAGAAATAGTTTTTCAACAAAGAGCTAGAAATTAAAAATTCCAGTGATCATAAATGGAAATTCAAGATCAAGAATTTCGCACAAATTGTTATTCCATCATTAATAGCTCCGAACCGAGGACGGGTTTCAACTCATCATACATAGACATAGGTCATGTTCTTTTCGATTTCTAAAAGCTGATTTTTGACTTTTCTATAGTAACTAATTTTTAAACGGAGTATCTTTTTAAGATAATGTCTATTAGTTAATTGTAGTACATACTATATCGACTTCATTTATATCGGCAAAAATCACACGTGAGTTTCTGTTACTCTATAATCTCTCGTACGAACAGCCCAAAAGCCACAAGCCGCAACCAAAAGTCACAAGCTGCAGCCAAAAAGAATATACCCATAGCAGAGACAATCAAGAATTCGAGAAATCAAAATCGAAATCATTTTCAAATAATCGCACTGCTCAATGGTGGAGTTAGACCAGACCACATTCGCAAGAGGCGGTCCATACCTCTAGCTTGGATGGGGCAACAAAGAGGCCATCCGGCGAATGAGGAAGCAACGAGTCAGAGGAGGTCTGCATCCCGGGGAGGGGGAGCCTGGAGCAACCTTGCTGAGGATCACCTCTACAGCTCCACGCTGGCGGTGTGGGGGAGGAGACGCTCGACCATCTCTAGATCATGGCGGCGCGGTGCATCCTCCACTCAAGTCTGTGGTAACAATGCCTCCGCCGCGTTCTGATGCTCCTATGCCTGCTCCGCCATGTATGACACAGCTAGCTCACTGGACAGGGGAGGTCACGGGGAGGAGAGTATTAAGTTACATATACCAACTAATTTATCCAAAAACTTAAGCTGATAAAGAAAGACGAGAAATTCACTTATACTTTAACATTTTCCCTCTCGTGTAGGCTCCCACATGTCTAAGACATGGAATAGAAGTGTGCTGCAATTATTTTTATTAATTGCGCCAACTGAATCTTGAACTCAAGACCTCTTGTCTCGATGTCATATTGAGTTGCACGCACCAGCCAGTTCACCAAAAAAATTAAACTAATGAGGAAAAACAGGAAATGCATTTATACTTCAACAAAGAGGGAGTGGCATGGGGGCAACGCGTGGGAGGGGAGGTGGATCCGAGGAAGGGAGGGAAGGGGACTAAGGGTCTGTTCTTTTTGGCTGCAGCTTTTGGTTTTGACTGTGACTTATAGATTTTGAGTTATTCGTGAGAGAAAGTACGAAGTAAAAAAACTCACGTGTAATTTTGGCTGATATAAATGATGTCGCTATAATGTGTACTACAATCAATTTTGTAGACACCGTTTTGAAAAGACATTTTATTTGAAAACTAGTTACTGTATAAAAGCCAAAAATATTTTTAGAGGCTGAAAAGAAAAGACTCTAAATTGGGGAGGAGATATGGCGGCGGTCCAGGGATGAGACGGAGGCGAGATGGGTAGAGGAAGAACAATATAACGAGAGCGAGGAGGATAGAGCATCATTGGTGGGGAAGGAAGCGCATGGGATTAAGTGATGTCGTTCGTCCATTGCATATTCAACAACCTAAAGTAATTAAGGCGAGGTGACTCAAAAGAAACTAATAGCCTTATAGTGCAATTTCAGCTAAAAGCCAACAGCCGAAAGACAAAAATTGCTAAAAAAATATCGGAATCAATGAGGCTAGCAAAATCCAAACAGAAATATATATATATACCATTTTCTTTTGTTATGAGAATATATTAAGTCCATTAAAGTTTATTTACCCTAACTTTAGATCTCTAGAAGAAGCGTATGAGTTATGCTACCGGTCATGAGTGAAACGGCACATAATGATCAATGTCTAACACCACAGTAATAATAAAAACATATAGGGATGAGCAACAATAATAATGGTCAAAATCGTAAACAGCGAAAACATTGTTACGACCTCACCGCACAAATGAAAAGGGATACAATGAAAATGATTTCTGATTTCTATCTGAGAAAACAACAGGGAAACATACTTGGCATTTGAGGCAGTGTTGCCTTTTCCGCATAAAACCACGCCGCACGCCGAACTTTGGCCAAGCCCACCCGAACAAGGCGCACGCTGGAAAGGAAACAGCACCAACTCCATGGTCCATTCCCGTTTCGATCAAACAAATCCCCGAAAAAAACAGACCGAAAATAGGAGGAGGCTCGGCGTCCCAATTCCCCAAGCGCAGGCCCAAATCTCCACCGCGTCGTCGGGGAGCGCCGATATCCTCCGGCCATGGACGGGCTCCTGTCCAAGCTCCGGAACCTGGACGCGTACCCCAAGGTGAACGAGGACTTCTACAGCCGCACCCTCTCCGGCGGCATCATCACGCTCGCCTCCTCCGTCGTCATGCTCCTGCTCTTCGTCTCCGAGCTCCGTACGCATCTCTCTCGCTCGGATCCAGTTCCGTTACTCTCACGCGGCCTCCGTAGGTTTTGACCATGTGGATGGATACCAGATGCGGGTTTGCCTGATTCGGTGCACTAGTGAGGCGTCGCCCATTGTTGCGTTAGGGTTTTGCGTTCTACGACGGGAATTCGCCCTGGCTGTGTTAAGATCTCGTGGTTTGTTTAGAGGATTTGTAGGGTAGATGGGTCTCAACGCGAATGTTTGGTTAACGAGGCGTCCAATTGAGCAACTGCTTCGACTGTACTTTTTATCGTACTGCGTTTCGAAGTATTATTTCGCTTGACCTGTTTGTTTTCAGTGGTACATTACATTTATGGTGTATTGTTCGTTCAATTTTGTTACATTTCATCAGTGATTGGACAGATTGAGAGGTTCTATTGTTTTGTTTGGTATGTATTGGCGAATCAGTTGTGGAAAATGTTGTGCCGTTTTGGTGTTAATATGTTTATATGACACCTAGGGACTATAGTGAGTGAGTGACTAGAAAGAGCAATTTGACATATGTAATTCTCAGTTCCACGTGGACATAGAAATATGAGATTAGAAAACAGCTTTTCTTCTGTCTTGGTTTACTTCAATGCAAAAAGTAGGAGTCAGTTTGATCAGAATCAGATTTTCTTAATATTGGTTATGTATGACAAAAACTAGTTAATCTAGGAATATATCATTAAGTTCACCTTCATGTTTTATTAAAGGAGGAAAAAGAGAAGCCATTTTGATCTTATCTTTTTAAGTAGGAAAAAGTCAATATTTCAGCCTTCAACTATAGGCTTGGTTCGATTTTCAACTTGTAACTGTAAAACCATCCACTTTACAACCTTGAACTTTGAAAACGGCTTAAAACATAACCTTCCATCCATTCTAGGGCAGTTTTGGCACACATGGCATCCTATATGGCAAAGGTTGCTAACATGGCATACTGGTCAACATCATATCAATTAGATCAGCAAATAAAAAATAGCTGGCCCCACATGTAAGCCTGTTGATACTCCTTCCTCTCTCCCGTCCTCCTCTCTCCAGCAACTTCTCACAGCTCGTGTGAGAGCATTGCGCCGGCGCCGCTGCTGACCTCCCTCCTTCCTCTCTTCCTTCCTCCTCTCTCCAGCCACTTCTTACAGCTCGTGCGAGAGCATTGCGCCGGCGCCGCTGCTGACCTCCCTCCCTTCACTCATGGCCGATGTGGCAAGCTGCAAGGTCGGCGATGTCGACGCCTTCCCCATGCTACTTGCCAAGCTCAAGGTGCAAAGGAAATGCTGCTCATGGAGTTGATTGGTCTAGTATTATTCCTCCTCTTTCGTAGCTTTCCTCTTGTGGAGTCTTTGCCTATGAAATAACAATATCTGATTCAAATTAAGATAATGTGTGCTAACCCAGCCCAGATTAGGCCCAAGTTGTGGGCATGGATGGTGGCGATTCTCTGTTTTACGCCCACGGCCAGTGTTGTCACTCGGCCAGCTCTAAGATTCTGTCTCTAGTCGGCGAGCACCTTCACCTCCGAAAGGCTGCCACTAGCGAGGTCTTCTTCCCTAGATTCGGCCTTGTCAGGAACACCTCATGCTCGTGCTACCCTTGCTGGAACTTTGCTGGAATGTCACCGCCATGGGTAACCGCCGCCCCGAGCTCCAGTGCACCGCCGTGGACCCTCACCACCGGTCGGCACCACATTGGAACCCTCGGCCCTCAATTGAATCTCCACCCAACAAGCCTCCACTACCGTGGCTGATGCTGCCTTCGGCCACCGCCCAACAATGGCAGGAGAGATAGATGTGTGAAAGAAGAATGTGTGAGGTGGATGCCACATTAGCTATACCTGTGCATGTAGATTCCATGTCACTGAAACTAGGACACGTGCATCCATGTGGACGACACGTCGACAGAAAACCGCCCCGGTTTGGATTGAGGGGGTAAAGTGGACAGTTTCATTAGTTCGAGGTCCCAAATCGGGCGATTTTATAGTTCAAGGTTGAAAATCAAACCAACGCTATAGTTGAAGGTTGAAATATGGGCATTTTCCTTTTAATACCATGTTTTATTAGTGTGTATAAAATATCTGAATGACTAAGTTTCTTACATTACCACTTAGCTGGATGAAATGTCCAAGGCACCAGAAGGTTAGCTAAAGAGTTAA
Organism: Bonia amplexicaulis; assembly: GCA_036346245.1. Lineage (NCBI taxonomy): Eukaryota > Viridiplantae > Streptophyta > Magnoliopsida > Poales > Poaceae > Bonia > Bonia amplexicaulis. The sequence goes on along the minus strand of CM070745.1, from coordinate 11,106,805 downwards.
TGTTTACCTATGTACTACTCAATATTCTTGTGCCATTCATGATTCATCCTATATTCAACAGTTAATGTTTCACCATGCAGGATTGTATCTTCATACAGTTACAGAGACAACACTAAGGGTTGATACCTCAAGGGGAGAAAAGCTTCGCATAAATGTAAAGCTAGCTTTTGTTAGAATGTCTTTGATTGTTTCTCGTTTTATTTTCAAGTTGTTTCTTTTTGTCCCTTTGCCAAATATTGACAAACTTTCTGATCCTCATTTCTTTTAGTTTTATTTGCTTGCAATTTGCTTCTTCGTTTTCTTGTGTATTTTCTGTTTATTATCTCAAATTTCCCACATTGGACCTTCTTTTCAGAATTAGTTTCTTATATAGTAGTAATTGTGAACTTCTGACCTATGCTACTTTCTGTTCAGACACTTGTTGACATCTACCTTTGGTTTTATGCTAAAATTGCAGTTTGATGTCACCTTTCCAGCCCTTCAGTGTTCTATAATTAGTGTTGATGCGATGGACATCAGTGGGCAAGAGCACCTTGATGTGGTATGTTTTTGTGACTTAGTGTATTGTTATTGTTGCTTCACATATATCTTTGTCAAAATCTTGTACATGTGCAGTTGTTCCTATGAATTATGGTTGATCACTGATGGTTGTAGACTTGTAATAACTAATTTGCTCCGCTAAAATGCTCTTATGTAGAAGCATGATATATTCAAGCAGCGAATTGATGCCCATGGAAATGTTATTGCAACTAGGCAAGATGCAGTTGGTGGGATGAAGGTCAGCACCGCATTTGTTCTGTTAAAAGTCGCACTTATAACCTGTAGGATATAGTACATCTTTATTTCAAAGTAACTTTCTCTGAAACAATCATAATCTTAGCTATTAAGATTTTTTTCTGTCATGTAAATGTCCTACATTCTTAGCATGAAGCTAATGAGGATTTGTTGTGCACATATTACCTGAATTACTTAGATGTGTAACATGACATATTTTGGGTTCTCAAGTAGTTGAATTGCCTTCTAGGTGGTGTGTGTTGTTCAAATCATAATACATTTTGACATTTTGTTAGACCTAATGATGCATGTTTCCTTGTTTTCCTTTTTAACAGGTGGAAAATCCCTTACAACGGCATGGCGGCAGGCTTGAACACAATGAGACTTATTGTGGCTCTTGTTATGGTGCAGAAGAAGTATGTTCCTACTTTCTCTTTGTAGATGATATTTCATCGCTGACCCACAATATGCAAAAGCATTACTGTCTTCCATGTTGTATGGACTTATTTTAGACTTCCAGCATACATGAATAATGAATTTTATTAATCTATTGGTCATTTTTGTTACCATGATGTTGCAAGGTTACCTTTCAGAAACCTCTAGATGAGCTTCTTAGTTGTTGCTAAGCTTATTGAAAGAAGATTTTGAAATCTACAAATGTGAGCTGATGCCAACCTTTTGATGTGAACAATGCCACCACTGGTTTCAGTCCTACTGGTTTGCAGAGCAAATGGCACACCTTAACTACATTATGGGTTATCACACATATTTCCATGGGTCAGGCCATTTTTAGTTTTCTTTTTAGCATACTGTCCTCATTAACACTGTTATCCATTTTGTTTACTGTACAACAAATTTTCATGACTGCTTTACAACCTGTTGTCCAGTACGCCATTACATCAATGTTACTTAGGGGATATTATTTTAAGATTTTAACTTAGTAATGCCATATGCTGACCAGTGTTTTACTATGTGCTCAAAGAATTTTTCAGGCTTTTCTTCTATTATTTGTTATGTTTTATTCAGATGAATTGTATTGCTATATAATGCTAAGTGTATTGTATTGCATCTGATATTTTGCTATGTATTTTAACTGAACGTCTTCCTTAATTGAATGTAGTCTGATGAGCAATGTTGTAACTCGTGTGAAGATGTCCGTGAAGCATACAGGAAAAAAGGTTGGGGTGTATCAAATCCAGATTTGATTGACCAGGTGCAACCATCTTGTCTGAATTATAACTATACCTGTGATGTAACATGAGTTGCACTTTGTGTAACTCGTTTATCCTTTACCTTCAAGGCAGTTTATTTTGTCTGATGTGCACTGTTCTGTAGTGCAAAAGGGAGGGCTTCCTTCAAAGCATAAAAGATGAAGAAGGTGAAGGATGCAATATTTATGGCTTCCTGGAAGTCAACAAGGTTGCTGGAAACTTCCACTTTGCTCCAGGGAAAAGCTTCCAGCAGTCAAACGTGCACGTTCATGACTTGCTTCCGTTCCAAAAGGACAGCTTCAATGTAATCATACTTGAGAAAATCTGCAAATGATTTTTATCCCTGTGAATACTGACAGGATAAATTATCATTTTCTTGCCACTCATCAACATTCTTGCTTTAAATATTCACACATTCTATTTTATTCTTTATGATTCCAGGTCAGCCATAAAATAAATAAACTGAGTTTTGGAGAACACTTTCCTGGTGTGATTAATCCCCTCGACGGGTAGCTTCATTTTCTTATAATGTTTTTAATTTCCTGATTTCTTGTTTTATGTGTTTGTTAGAAAGTGAGAAAGTTTCACCCAAGAAAAATGGAGTGATAATTTAATGTTTCTCAACTCGTAAAATGTGCAGGGTGCAATGGGTGCAGCATTCATCGTATGGAATGTATCAATACTTCATTAAGGTATGTCCTATCAATCCTTTGAAACTGGCCAAGCAAAACAAGTATATAAAAGGTAGCTCACAATGCTAATTTCATTGCTCCTGATTTTGTTAGATCCTTACAACATGACTAAAATTGCAATATGTGATCATAGCATCATTCTTTTTTTGTCAGGTTGTTCCCACTGTCTACACTGATATAAATGAGCACATTATTCTTTCGAACCAGGTAATTTTTTTTCTTTGTGTGCACAAGCATACTTGTGTGTGCCGATGCACATGTTGAATAGATGTATAAATGTGATTTTCAGGCATTTCTTAAGTTGATGTTATTCCTTGCCTCAGTTTTCTGTGACAGAGCATTTTAGAAGTAGTGAGAGTGGTCGGATACAAGCTCTTCCTGGCGTGTTTTTCTTTTACGACCTTTCACCAATTAAGGTACCATTTTAAAGTATTTGCATTTCACACTGCTATCAAAGATGACCATGTAACGCTGACACATTTTTCTTGTTTTGCACCATTTCTGTCTTTTGTGTATGACATTTTCGTATTGTCCTTTTATTTATTTAGATAAGAATGTGAATCAACCTTTTATGTTTTTAATCTTTAGTCATGCATTGTGCATTGATACTTTTCTAATACATTAGTATAAACTTGGCACCCATGCCTTTTGCAGGTCACATTCACGGAGCAACACAGGTCATTCTTACACTTCTTAACTAATGTTTGTGCAATTGTTGGAGGTAATATTTCCCTTGCGGCCATTTTTCTTTATACTAACTAGCCATTTCTGTTAAATCGCACCTTTTCTGTTCGCATATTTGTTGAACTGCTTTTGCTTCAGTTGGAACATATGCTTTTTTCCTTTGCTTTGAGCCTTTGACCATGAACCATCTAAATCTGTCTCAGCACAAATGTAGATGCTGATATAACTGTAGTTGGTAAACAACAGCTCAAGTTAGACATATATCTGTCTGCTGAGTCTTGTATTTCTGGGTTACGTCCAATTTAGACTATTTCCTGAATCATGAGCAAAGTAATGTCTCGGATTTATATAAAAAAAAAGGAATTTGGGGAATTTAGCCAATTCTTCAACATCCTTTGAGTAGTTCAACCAATGCCCTAAGGCGCTTGTCTTCTTGATGTGCAGGTGTGTTCACTGTTTCTGGAATCATAGATTCATTCGTATACCATGGCCAAAGAGCAATCAAGAAGAAGATGGAAATTGGCAAATTCAACTGAGTCTTCAATTTAGCCTTCCTATTGCTGCAGTAGAAAGCGAGTCTGCTCCAAGTTCCAAAAATACGAGGGAACCAACCAATTGATATTTTTCTTGCGATTATTTCCCTGGAACACTTGGTGCGGTTGCATAGTTTATGGACAAATGTTTATCAAATAACTCTCGGTGCACTTACTGTTTGCTTTGAGAAGAATCTACCAGCAAAAGAAATGGCTTACCCAGTGTACTATGATGTTTCAGAGGTGCTCAAATTTTGTACTCTAGTCTACCAGGGAAACATTTTATTGCTGTAAGCTGCGAGTCTTTTGTATCGTTGTAAATCCGTGTAAGAGGGCTTTTGTCTTTTTTTGTAGAATTGTATTTCTCATGTCTTTAATTCTGTTGGTTATAACATGTTCTTTTTTCCTTAAGACATTTGATATCTCTTACAGGTCAGGCTAAAAAATGTAAAGACCATTTGAATGAAAGTAAGTTTCTATTTTTCCTATGTCAAAAAAAGTTTATTTTTTTCCCTGGGTTTTCTTTCTGACTAAAGTTGTAGCCTGCAGAAGACTAGAAGTCACTGAACTTCGTGTTAGATATTCAAGCTGACTAGGTGATGATGCGCATGACGATAGGTCCCATAAAGAATGCATATCGTCTATTATATTATGTTGGTTGTAATAATTAAAAAAAAGAACGTCTATTCTGAGTTCCTGAATAAGTTGTTTATTATTTATGGAGTTATGCAAAAGTCTTGAGCTGTTAAGACTCGTAATATTAGAGAAGTGCAGAGCAAGGTTAGAAATACCGGAACCGAGTCAAATCATGTTGGGCGGGTGGTACTGGTAACTGCCCGGTTGTCGGAAAAACCAATGAAAATTTAGACGAATTTTGTCAAACAGAAATTTGAATGGGGCGGTTTGGGGCCGGTAACCGGTTATCGGTCATAAGTCGGAAAACCGATGGAAACCCGGTTAATGGTAGTTAGATAGTCGAGTAATACAGATATTAAATGGAAAGTATTTGATGAAGTATCAAAATTTCAAGTTGTACATAAAAATTGCTCATTACTATTTTGACCATGTAGTGAAACCCTCTCCTCTAAGTGTCGTGACGTATCTAAAATAATAAAAATACAAGTTAATAGTAATGAATGATAACTTGAGTAGTATACTAAAAAGTGAAAACAATAATGGAGTATCAATTCGTACCAATACATTGTTGAGAAACGCGAAGGTTGTGCAATGTACTCATTGTAATCAACTAGAACAAGTCCTTTAGAATAAGCGCTTTGTATTGATCCCAAGTGTATGTTGGATGGGCATGTTATACCCAATAATTACAAACTTGTTGGTAATATGTAGGTTCCACCCACTAGTAAACAATTCTTGCATTGGGTTGATTTGCATAATGTTAAGTAGGATAAGAAGAGATGTCCAAGGACGAATGAGAATATGAGCATAGGTAGCCTCATCTTCTTTCAACACAGTTTTAAGTTCAAATTGAAGTTCATATATTTTTGCAACCATTCCTCCCATTGTTGCAAGTTTCTGTTGGTCTACAAATCTTAGTAGTCGATAAATCGGTTCTACCACTTTAATGACTCAATCCATACTAGACCATCATTGTCTACTTGTGAAGCAGGAATACATGTAGGGCCTGTTCTTTTTGGTCATGACTTGTGGCTTTTGGTCATGCGGCTTATGGTTTTGGGTTTTTTTATGAGAGATTACAGAGTAACAAAAACTCACATATGGTTTTTGCTAATATAAATGAAGTCAATAAAGTATGTACTACAATTAACTAGTAGACTCTATTTTGAAAAAATACTCCGTTTAAAAACTAGTTACTGTATAAAAGCCGAAAAACAGCTTTTAGAAGCTGAAAAGAACAGTGACGTATTCTCCTTCGGTCATGCACAAATGGTTGGAGCTCCACACATTTGATACCATCCACTTCATGAATTTGTCTTCTTAGTCCATATATGCTCCAGTCTTCTTTGAACTCCTGTACATACTCCTTTATCTCTAGTTCATTAGCATCAAGATATGGTCCATCGATATCATGGCCTCTAGTGACGGAGCGCCTTCACCAAGTTTTTGTGTAACCATGATGGCAACACGAAAATAAGGACACTCTGCCTTATTTTCAGCAATGTCATTACTATGGAACCACTTAGCCCAAACTTTCCCAAGTTTTGACTTTGCTTTTTTAAGCGTTGTGTCAATGCGTGGTTGGACGGGTGCCTAACTGCACAAAATATCATAATCAACTCTCATAGACTGCAACCTGCCAAACATCCTAGAAAGGGCATTGCTTACTGTAACCCTTCCTCTAGCACTTCCACTACAACCACCATGTTCAAACGTCGCACCCCGGGCTCTTGCCCTCTCCTCGAGCTGGTGCAACTCCAATGGCTCTCGGAGAGCCCATTCCATTTGCTTTTCCTCGTCATCATCGAAGACATCTTCACGTGATGGACCACGAGCTATATGCTCTGAAGCAACTTGCTCCATTCGTAGTCGCTCATCTCTAATAGATCTCTTCTTGGCCTTCATTTCTTCTATACTTGCTAGCATGAGCCTTCGCACTTCCGCTGGAACCCCACTGCAAGGAATAACATCCCCGTGCTTCCCAGCAAGATGTTCTTTCAGGCGTGTGACACCTCCGCCTGATTTGGTAAGGTTACAATATCCGCACTTCCACCCAGCACCTCCTGTCTCTCTCCATGGTCCCAAACATTTATACTTTTAACAGCCATGACCTACAATATCATGCAGCAGTAAAACAGAAGCAATCCAACTCAACTAATCTTTCAAAGGATCTGTCAAGCATGGGTGCTACTTTATTACTTAACTTGTGAATAAATAGGCCTCTGTATTTTGATGTCAATATCATCCATCGCTTGATTTAGTTGTGCAAGGTCTAAATTTCCTTAAAAATTAAGCTATGTTAATGTCATATACTCTACTATGATTTCTTGATTAATAGAAGTAGTACAAGAACACATTTTTAGAAAGTAGGAGCAATCCAGAGCTGAAGTGCATGTAACTTATCTAGTCGGTAAAACACTGCTTATGTTATTTAGCTGTAAAACTGATCGTACAAGTTGAATACAAATTTCTCTCACTCTTATCCAAACTTTTACATGAATTTCAAATTCAAGTTAAACACATGCCTCCAACCTACACAACCAAACAGAATAAGACGAGCAAAAGAGTGAAAGAAATGGACACAAACTCAGATCTAGTCTTGATTTGTTGCTGCTCTTCTTCTGTTTGCTCCTACAGCTGCTCCTCTTCTCTCCTAGCGTGTTTCTGCAGCTACTCCTCTTCTCCCTAGCGTGTTGCAGTTGCTCCTCTTCTCCCCTGGCTGCTACTCTCTTCTCCCCTTCATCTGTGGCTGCTGCTGCTGCACTTTCTTTACTGCTAAAGTGCTGCAAAACACTCTCAAAGGCAATCATCCAATGTGCTTTCCAGCACACTGGGCCCAACATGTTTGCCAATAACCAAACTAACTGCCTATCACAATAATTCATCCATTTTTACCTCCTACAATAGCTAATCTATCACAAACAATGGCTAAACCAACCTACCAACTGCATTATACAGTCACAAATTCAAAATCTCATTTGAAAATTTCTGGCCAGAAATTTCCTTACCACTTCGACCGATTTTTTAGGTTCTGGCGGTTTAACCTTGATTTCGAACGGTGTAGAGTATCTTGTCTGGACAAGCAGAAGTGATTGCGTCCACTTGTTCCCTTTCCTCTTATCTTATAGAATATGCTACTTGTTCCACTGAAAGCATTGAGGACTTGTTTAAGCTGCTGTCCAAAATGAATTGAGTAGAATTTCTATTTGAATTCGTATTCAGTGTTCACCATCTAATCCATATTGAAGTACGAGGATATAAGTGTAAATTGGTTTGGCCGATTTTCGGCTCGCAATTGATCCTTGTTCATCCCCTTTTCTTTATTCCTTTTGAGAGGCACTAGCTGAATGCTCGCGTGTTGCTACAGGTTTAAAAACTTTTAGAAATGTTTGTATGCATATTCTAAAATTTTTTACCACCCGTGAGTTTCAGAACATGTAGTATGATAAATTTTAAAAATCCGTAGTAACGCACAGGCATTTATCTAGTAATAACAATAATGATAAGTAGAAAACTACTCTTCTAGGATTCATAACATATCAAAATTCATTGATCCTCTTGAACAATAATGATAAGTAACAGTAGAATAACTACCCTTCTAGGATTCGTAACATACCAAAATTTTTACCAAACTTTTAGAACATGTTGGGATTGAATCACACAATCTTCTTTGTTCACACGATCTTATTTCTTTCTCCAACTCTTACCACTTAATAGGAATTACACGACTTAAATAAACCTCATGCGCACACACACGACCTCCACGCACCCACTAACTCCACTAACTTGGGCCTACTCTTGTGCCTCCTAGAATCACTCCACGATCCACACGAGATTGCTTCTCACGGCTACTATGACCTCTTCACATGGCTATGATCACTTCACACAACGACCAGCGAGATTTGGGGCCCTTCCAATCGATCGTTTCGCTGGCTAGATCTGCCCGTCCACCTACGTGTCGCACAGTCCATGCCTTAGCGCTTTTCCTTCTCCCGCGCCCCTGTCTCCTCCCCTTCGACCTTGCCGCCACCCTTGCCACCGTCGTTCGGAGCTGCTCCAACTCCTAAAGCTACTCGGCCCCCCTGTGCCTCTGGCCTCCTACTTCCACCTGCGCCCCTGTCTCCTCCCCTTCGTGTGATTCACATTGGAGTATCTTATAATTAGTATACAAGTATACATAAAGTGATAGAGGAGTATTTCAAATTTATTTATGTGGTATATTAGATGTGGGAGTAATTACACCCGGGAGTAAAAAGTATTTTTCCTATGTGTGTGTGTGTATGAAAATGGTTCTATACTCCCAGGAGTATATATTCTCACTTCGAATATACTTTTTTAATGATGTTGTTATACCTCTTTATCTATTTGAGCACACTGTAATAATGATTACAAGATACTCCAAAGTGAGTTCTACGAAAAAATTTATCAAATTCCACTTTTATAACATAATTTATGTATGTACCCCTTTTATACGTGAAAAAATATATAGCAAAAATAAAAGGGCTCTGATGAAAAATTTTCAACCAAGTCACATTGGAGTATATTAGAATTAGTATTTAAGTATATCGAATGTGATAAAGAGGTATGAAATATTCGTTTAAGTGGTACATTGAAAGTGAAAGTATGTACTCCTGAGTGTGTGTGTGTGTATTCTTTTTGTCAGCTCAATTACTCATTTACTCTTGATTCTTGATGTTGTATAGTGAGTTAGTGGTGATTGATAAAATTAGTATTTGGTAATCATCTAATTGATAATTTTCGACGACGTGATGAAATTTACAATTTATTCGTAGATTTGCAATAATAAAAAGCAAAATCCTAGCTTGCTTGATGTGTTTGTCTCAATTTAGTCTAGTCCTTTGAACCCACTCTATATTTTTATCATGATTTCACCATTGATTTCACTCCTCCAAATTCCTTCACTTTTCCTCCATTCCAAAGAAGCCTTATGCGGGAACATGCGACGGCCTAGCAGCAGCTGTGTTCTTTGACTTAGGGCCTGTTCTTTTCGACCGAAGCTAATGGTTTTTGGCTTTTGCTACAGTACCTAACTTTCAAACGGAGTATTTTCTCAAGACGGGGTCTACAAGTTAATTGTAGTACATGTTAAAATCCCAACATCTGTATCAAACAAAATTGCAAGCGGGTATCTCTCTCCATAATATCTGTCGCAAACAGCTAAAATTCAAAAATTTCAGCCAAAATCCATAAGCCGTAGCTATGCCAAACAGGCATAAGTCGTCGGACGGTTCAACCACCAGAAGTCCAGAAGTATCGATCTCCCTTGTTCACGAATCAAATTAGCATGAAAAATTCCAAAGGAAATCTCAGAGTCAGAGAATAGGGTGTTGTAACATTCCACAAAATTCCAAAGTAGAATACAATCAGGAGAGGGAAAATAAAGAGGAAAACACATCCAGTCTTTGTAGCCGAAAAAATGAACACTCCATGTAGTACTCCTCACTCAGGGTACCATTAATCCAATAAAATTCAGGTGGAAGGGCCCCGGGTGATTATTCAAGAACGAAGAGATTAAACCATTTGGCCAAAAATTAAAAGGTCAGTTAGAAAAAGGTAGATTTCACGATCCAATGACATCCGACATATACATCAGTGACATGAATATCGTATACATGCTATGGTTTATGATCGCTTTGCATTTCGTCATTTGCTTTAGATGGAGGCACGACGATAACAACACCGTTGCTCTGTTTATACCTCATATATTGGTTAGTAAGAAGGCACTTCAAAAGCACCCAGCCGCACTACTTGTAGTGGTCGCTTGTATCGACACAATGTTGGTATGTGGTTTTCTTGGTTGTATGTCTTATCGAGACAATGCAATACAAAGTGCTACCGAGTATGCACGCAAGATACACATGAATGAGTATGCCGTAAAAGGAAACATAAACACTCCATATATTTTTTTGTGTTCAAACCTTTAATTATGGCCTAGCATACAAGTAGATTAGGCTATCAGTTCATCTCTTTGCAAAAACCTTGTGCAAGAATTGGGAAAAACCATCACGAAATGTCATGTAGCCCATACACGATACAAAACATGGAAGGTAACATGGTAAGACCAATGCCATATTTATTTTAGATATCGATAATGGGTTTTAGTTATGCCTGATAGTTTTTATCTATGGTTTTCAAGACGATGGAAGATGGCGACACATGATTTTAGGTATGAAAAGTTAGTTGGAGAAATAGCTTTAAAAACCCATTCGAAGAAACTGTACTATTTGTTTCGACTCCTAGAGAAACTAAGGTGGTGATCATTTTGGCTTATTTTTGGTGGCTTATGGCTGAAAAACAACAGTAGTTGGTGAAAAACATCATGGTGACATAGGCTTATTTAACATAATTAAATTTAAAAAAATTTAAAAAATATGTTAGCCCATCACAAACAACACAAACGAATACGGCAAAAAAAAAAGAACCGGCAAAAAAACTCAAAAAAAAGTCAAAAGTTCAGAAAAAGACGAAATTATGAATAGTGAAAAATAAATGAAGCCATGTTTTGCTCAAACGAAGCGGGCCTAAAGCCAAGAATCATAAAAAAAACAAAAAGAGCATGGCCCAAAGTCCTTCAAACACAATTCAATTTGAAGGTAAGAACTAGAGATGGAAGAGAAGTCACTCGAACTGCTTCCCCAAGCAAAAGCATGCGAGGTGCACGCGTACCAGCAGCTGCGGAAGGAGACCCACGCCGCAGGAGGAGATTTTTTTCGAAGTTTCTTGGCGCCAACGTACCGGGCCCACGAACCAGCCGCACCGCAGCCCACAGTAGGATGGCCACGGGTCCCCAGGATTTTTACACGCAATTTTTCACGTCGCGTGAAGCGACAAGAGAAGGCGCGAATTTGCCTTCGCTTTTCACCACTGCGACACCGGGTTGCCCTAGTCGCTCAATCACTCGACCCGAGGCCCACCATCCGTGACCCCACCGTCAGTGTCGAGGTGTAATTGTACGAGGGGAGGGTTGCGCCATACGTGGACTTTTAACCGCCGCATCATCTGGAACGGAGAGCCACGTGCCCACCGGCACCTCCCCAAAACGGGATCCTCTACGCCCATAGCCACAACACCATACTGGGAGTAACCACTCATCGTCCACCACGTACCCCAAACAGACGCATAGCCCCGCGGCCTAAACGAGATCCCAGGATCTCCCGCTCCCGGCCGTACTTTCCCGTGCACCCACCGACAAGTGGCTCCAGAGTTTCCGGGACCCACATGTCAGCGAAGGCTCGGCGACTGCTTCGTGAGGCGGACGGGCATGGATACCCAACGCAGCAGCGGTACGCGCATTTAGCTCTGCTGGGAAACAAACCCGAGCGAGCGAGCTTAGCAGGGACAGTAGCAGAGGAAGCAATGGAGAGGGCGGTGCCGGTGCGGAAGCCGCACACCTCGACGGCCGACCTGCTCACGTGGTCGACGGCGGGCCCCGACGCCGCCTCACTGGCCGCCTCCTCCCGCCCTAGTCTCAAGGTAAGGAAGCGCGCGCGGGGCCGTCCGTCTCGCCGAGTTGCTGCATGTTTTCAATCGAATCAGGTTGCTGCTTTCTGTGCGATGCGGTTGACTTGGGGTGCCTGTGTGTTTCTCTGCTGCTGCTGCTGTTTGACCAGCCGGCCGGGGGGATCACGCCGGCGATGTTCGGCGCGCCGGTGAGCGAGCAGGAGGCCGAGGATCTGAGCAAGAGGTGAGATCTGGGGCCTCCCCGTGCCGCATTTCGTCCCGATCTGCTCGATCTGTGATTTCGTACCGCGTCTCTGATTTGATTGACCTGATCTGATCTAGTAGTAATGTATGCTCTGTTTGGATGTGTGGTTTGGCCGATCGATGTTTCATACGTACGAAGGCTGGGTGGGTTGCTCTGGTTTTAGCGAGAAGTTGCGACGCCTTCTCACGGTGGGTTGCTGGAGAGTAGTCGCCTGCAGGTGGTTGGTTCATGTGCGCCTGGACCGTGTGCTTTGGAACAGTGCAAACATGCGATGCTGCTAGTGTCCAAATTTGTGGTATTGGTATGGGTGGTGCTAGAGTCCAAGTTTTAGCAGTACTGGTAGTGATGCCTGATAGTGATTTGGGGTGGTGCAAACGGCAACTGTCTGGTTCAAAATCTGGATATTTCTGGCGTGGATGCTATAGGCAGACACAAAAATTAGCTGAATAAGTCGAGTCATCTGATGCGTAACTGTGTATACTGACTTGCAGTTGTGGCCGTGTCATTGTCTTTTTTCTATGTTATTACTTCTGGTAATTGTTGAAAATTCACTGTCGTGCAGTTTTTGGTGGAGTTCAATGAGCCTTGTGGAGTGGGCTCTTTAATGCGTATGTTTTACAAAAACAGTTTTTGAGAATTTGGTGATGGAGTGCTTCCCATGGTAGCCAAATCATAGTAGATGTTCTAGCCTTCTAGGCTTCTAGTTTATCTACTTCGACATTGCTTTTGAAATTTATCTCTTGCATGGGTTGAAGGCTCTGCTTGAAATTACCTAGAACGGCATGATAAAGCTGTAGTTGAGTTTCTTACAGATATAGTACTAGTTGAAATTGCTGAAGATATGTATTTTCTTAATGTGGTTATTGCTGTTGTCTGTTTGATACTTCAGAAGTGTCAAAATACTAGTTGAAATTGTTGAAGATATGCATTTTCTTAATGTGGTCATTGCTGTCGTCTGGGTGATACTTTAGAAGTATCAAAAGTCTAGCGGTGTAAGTGATGTCCACCTTAGTTTTGGCTTCATTGGTTTATATACCACAAAATGAGTCTGATAGGCAACTCATTGGCTTCCAGTGGTAACAAAATCAGTCAAGTCTCTATTTCTTGAGTTGTACTTATTCAAAGATAGGATAAATTGAACTCTAACCTTCTTGCCCTATTATAGTGAAAGGAAATTTTGCTCGGGCTTTAAATTGAAAGAAATGACTGGGAGTGGGATATTTGCTGCAAAGAGTGAAAACGGTGATTCAGAGGCTTCAAATCCTGCTAACAAAACTTCTGTGAGGATGTATCAGGTACTTGTCTTGTTTAGAAACATGTCGCCATCCTCCCTTTTCTTGAGGAATACGTGTTTCTCTTCTTGGTATTATTGTGATGGCTTCCAGTGCTAACAATGTTACATTATGTGTAGATGGACAAAGTACTAAGACATACTTCATACCTTTTCTGTTAAGAAAAACTGCTATTTGGTATTTGAGACTTGAGGCTTTGTTGTTATTCTTGTTGGTATTTGAGACCTGAAAAGAAGCACATCTGCAAGAATATATTATGACGTTTTAGTTTATGTAATTTTATTTTATTAACCCTTAATGTCCCTCGAGAGTTTTTTTTCCTCTTTTGGTTGATTAATGCAAATCTCAAACCCAACAACATAATCCACTGATGAATCTTTTCATGACAGCAAACTGTAACTGGCATAAGTCAGATCTCATTTAGTGCTGATGGAAGTGTTTCTCCAAAGAAGCCATCCTCATTGCCTGAGGTGGCTAAGCAGCGAGAGCTTAGTGGTACACTGGAGAGTGATGCTGAAGCTAAAATCAATAAGCAGCTTTCTGAAGCCAAGAGCAAGGAGCTTACCGGGAGTGATATCTTTGGTCCGCCTCCTGAGATCCCTGCAAGGCCATTGGCTGCTCGTAATATGGAGCTACAAGGAAATCTTGATTTTGCACTTTCACAGCCGAGAAGTGTCCACACATCAGTGAAAGTATCCAACGTAAGTGACATGGAAGTATGACCTTCCTGTTTACATTGTGATTCCATTTTTTACTGTATATCTCCTGATTGAAGTCTGGTAACCAACAAAGGGCCTATTATAGAGAATTGGCACTTCATGTCTTGACATGCGTCTATAGGAAGAAAAGATAAATTTCAAGTTTTACCACACATAGCTGAATATGGGCGTTCTTAATCTTGTATTTCATACCATGCAATTGTTTTATTTGTTTTATTGTTCTCCAGTGGTGCAAATATTTGAATTCCCTGCTAATGTAATTCGAACTTCAATGTGCACTTGCATAATTCTGTAATGAGCACACCATTGGTCCCCATTTGATGAGCTTTGCATGGTGCTGATTTTCATGCTTTGATACTATGTTAATTACATGCTTCTGTTCCTTACATGCTAGATGCTGCATGGTGATTTTATCTGTTTCTGTTGAAATGTTGGCCAATGGTGAATTTCAAGCTTGGGTTTTGGAGTATAATTTGAATCTTCCTTAGGCTTAATAGAATGCTGGTTGGATATGCTAAATAGGAATTCATACCACCCTTTTAGGGCACTACAAAAGGGGCAATCTTTGTTTCCTCTTGGTTATACAGGGAATGAATGCACTTAGCCACTTTTACCATCGCCTTATAAACATGCTAAAATTAGGTTGCATTTGTAAATTTTTCATGTAAAATGCATCGGTTACTGCATAATAAGTGCCTAGCAGCAGGCCAGCAGCACAGAGAACAATGTCATTTTTTTAGGAAAAAGTGTCATTTTTATTTGATATTTCCCCATATGACAATATTTTCATGACACCGTTGCATTGCCATCATTCAACACAATCCAGTTGGTATTTATCCTGTTAGCATAAATATCTCACCCTCTGAATTTGCGTGGTTTGGAATGCCTTTGTAGCCTGCTGGAGGTCCAAGCAACATCTCATTCAGCGAGGATCCTGTGGTGAAGACAGCAAAGAAAATTCACAACCAGAAGTTCCAAGAGCTGACAGGCAACAACATCTTCAAAGAGGATGCTCCCCCGACCTCAGGTGAGAAGTCTCTCAGCTCGGCGAAGCTGAAGGAGATGAGCGGCAACAACATCTTCGCTGATGGAAAGGCGGCTTCCCGAGACTACCTCGGCGGTGTCCGGAAGCCCCCTGGTGGCGAGAGCAGCATTGCGCTGATCTAATAATAGTAGACTGCCCTAGTCTGGACTGGCCAGTTCCTCCTCGTCTCTTAAGCGCGCGGCATGTGCTCTTCTTGACCTCCCAGTTCTTGATCGTGCATGTATGTCAATTATGTTGGATATCATAGCCCTAGTATGGTGTAGAGTCAGCAGAATCTGACTCGGCTCATATCTGATACACTTGCGCGTGATCTCATCTTTGTTTTCTGCTACTTACGTATTAATATCTCCGTACTGAGAACCTATACAATAAGTTTTATGGACTCATTTTTGCGAGCTTATGGCATCATTTGCAAAGGCTGTTATTTGGAATTAAATGGAGGAGTTTTTACATTTTTTGTGCTTTTTGCATTGAGCATGTATGGCAACAAAGGTAGAGCAGATCTTGTGGTAACACCTGTGAAAAAAAAGTAAAGTTGAAATTTCCGCGGTTTCTTTCTGTAGCGACTCCTTTTGAGGATGACGTAGCAGAAAGATTAAAAAAATAACAAAGAAAAAAAACGACTCCGCTGGGGATCGAACCCAGAATCTCTGGTTCCGTAGACCAGCGCCTTATCCATTGGGCCACGGAGTCGTTATTGGTTACGTCGTGTGGGATTGAATTAATAGGATGATGGGACAATCACTTGGCTGTGATGACATGAATGCACTATGTAAATCATTTCAGTTTGTTTGGTGCACAAATCTCATGGCTAAATTAATGGCTAAGATAGTACGTGAAGACGAAGTTATGTTCAACTCTGCCTTTACGAAGATTACACCAACATCCATGAGAGTCGTTATTTTATTAGTCTTTCCTAATAAAACCCTAGGTCAGGTCTGCTCAAAGTATTCTGGAAAAACTGAATCCTCGCAAGGAAACTTGCTATATATAGCAGTGAGAGCACAGAATCATGTGTTTTCTTTTCCGCAAGAGAAGGAAACAAATGTTATTCAATCCAGTAAAACGTACAACTCCACGAAACAACAATGATTTTTTTTCTATACACCACAAGATGAACACAAGTACACAACACGTGTACGGAGACACATGAAAGCGACTGAGCAACCACCGCAGCAAAGTCTCAAAACGTCGTCAGTTTATGAGGGGCACGGCGCGCGTCGGCGGCTGCACGAAGCGCCCCCAGTACCAGTGGCGCGCCCAGACGGCGCCCATGGCCTCGAGGGGCACCCCCTTGGTCTCCGGCAGGAATGCCACCACGAACGCGGTCATGACGGCCACCCAGGCCGCGTAGTAGATGAACGTGGCGTACTTGAAGCTGCACAGCATGGAGAGGAACGTCTGCGTGAGCACGAAGGTGGCGCCGAGGTTGACGGCCACGCTGATGCTCTGCCCGGCCGACCGGATCTCCACCGGGAATATCTCGCCGGGGATCACCCACGTCAGGGGACCCCAAGACCATCCGAACGCTGCCGAGAAGACGCACGTCAGCGCCAGCACCGCGATGGAGTAGCCTCTCTCCATCGTGGACTCGCCGTCCCAACCGATCTGCGACCCCATGATCCACGCAACCGCAACCTGATTAAGCAGCAAGCACAGTCTGTCAGGATGTTGTAACCTGATAAAATTATCTCTCTGCTATAATTTTTTTATGACGCGCTGTTTTCTACGTCGCGTTACATGATATAAGAAACCGGCCGGATACTTAAACATAGGTAGAGCTCTTGTTTTTGTTATACCTGGGAGATGATCATTATAAGCCCACCAACCAAGAACAGCGGCCTGCGACCGTACCGGTCCACCGTGACGGTGGACACGAGGGCGGAGCCCAGGTTCATGGCGCCGAGGATGACGGCGCCCATCAGCGCGGCGTTGCTGCCGAACCCGGCCGTCTGGAAGAGCACCGGCGAGAAGAAGGCGATGACGATGATCCCGGTGAGCTGCTGGAACAGCGGCACTGCCACGGCCATCACCAGGTGGGGGCGGTACTCCCTCCTGACGATCCTCCGGAACGCGCCCTCTTCATTGGCGCGCGCCGACTCGACCGCGCTCGCCACGTCCTTCAGCTCGGCGTCCACGTCCGCCTTCCGGCCGCGGACGCGCCGGAGCGCGGCGCGCGCCTGCTCGACCCGCCCGCGCACGATGAGGCTGCTGGGCGTGTCCGGTATGAACAGCGCGCCCACGAGGATGACGGACGCCGGCACCGCGGCCAGGCCGAGGGAGAGCCGCCACCCCCACCGCGGGATGCGCGCGGTGCCATAGTTGGTCAGGTTGGCCGCGAGGTTGCCGATGCCGATGAAGATCTGGAACCCCGTCGTGAAGGCGCCCCTCCACTTGGGCGGCGCCGTCTCCGCGAGGTACACCGGCGCCGCCTGACATTGCCATTCATGTCACATCGTACGTTTGCACACGTAAGAACGTATCAATCATGACGCACGCATGCAAAAAAAACACTTAGTAACTGAGGATTAGTTGGTGTCGTAACAATTGACTAATCATGCAGAGAATGTGAAGTGAAGCACGTGTACACGATACTGTAGGTGAGCTAGATAGCACTTCACGGACAGAAACAGGGGAGTTGCCTGCACGAGTTGCAACTACTGCTGAAAAGATGACACGCGACGGTCCATCCACTATTCAATTTGACACACGATCGACAGCGATGTGTTGACTCAAAACCAGCCACTGGCCCTAGCTAACTCGAGATCGACGGCGAACAAATGGAGCAAGGCACAACTACCATTCCGATCTGCTTATCATGTGCCGCTTCATGGCCAACTACCACCTTCGTTAAAAAGTCAGTCCGTACTTCCACACTTCCGTACTTCCATGTCTTCCGAACACATAGATCTCCTCAATATTCTCACAGGCTCATTTACGGAATAGAATTCGATCATTTCAAGAAACCAAGAAAAAATAGCACACATGCGTAATGAGTTAATTAACTCCGTAACAAGAAAGTCATTGCTAAAAGTACAGTAGTGGTGCTCCTCTACTATTCCCTTTTTGAATTTTTCAAAGACTACTTCTAGTAATTGGACTGAACACCAGTTCTCGGCCAGGATTGGTTCATCCGTACATGTTACCAATTACGTACCTGGTTTGTGAAGCCGATGCCGATGCCGAGCAGCATGCGGCCGACGATGAGCATGGCGATGTTCACCGCGGAGGCGTTAACGGCGGCGCCGGCGAAGAAGAACGCGCCGCCGGCGAGCATGACGGCCTGTCTCCCGACCGCCCTAGTAACGCGGCTGGCCGCGAGCGACGCGGCCAGCCCGGCCAGGTACAGCGACGACGTGAACGCCGTGAGCACGTGGCTGTTGTAGACGCAGTACTCGTCCCGCCGCGCCGCCGCCATCCTGCGCAGCAGCCCCGGGAAGAAGGCCTCCAGGAAAGACTCCATCGACGTCACCCCCTGGTTAATCAAGATCGATGACACCGATGTACGCACTCATGCATGTTGAGTCGTTCAGTACATGCTTTGTGCAGAGACGTACGTACCTGAGATGCCGATGTCGTAGCCAAAGATGAGGCCGCCGAAGGCGGCGATGAGGCAGGTGACCACGACGGAGAACGTCACACCGCCGCCGTAGTCGGCGGATGGGGCGTCGGCCGCGGCGAACACACCTCCGGCCATTGATGCGGGCACGCTATCTTAGCTCACTCAACAGCCGCACGTTCGTGCGGGCTTAGCACCAGTGACGGCCGGTCTCACCTCTCATGAGCAGCTAAGCCGGGTCAGTGTGTTATTGTATAGGAACGGCGAGTAGTGGCGTGTCCGTCACAGAATTATGTTACGTAAGCACCCATTCCCCCTACCAAATCATTCGATTATTATTATTATTGTTATTTTCATTAGAGCGGAACTATCGAGTTCTTGAACAAGCCCCACAGATGCTATTGAGAAAATGAGAAGCTCCTCAGATTGCAACGGGCAGTTGTTAGGGAGATCGAACTGCCAGCCGGCCGTTTCGACACAGGAAATTACGCACGAAGATTTAGAATCAACACTTCATGAGCAACGGCTACGTAGGTGTGGATCTACCTTTGAGGCGTGGGGGGTCAGGTGAACCAAGAGCTCATCGTGCTTCGGACCAGCTCATCGTGTCGTGACCACTCGGCCCCGATCATCGGCCGTCATCCCGTGCGTGCGTGCCGGCCCGCCTCACCTTCGGCCAGGCCCAAGCACGACCCAAAGCTCACCGTGCCGGTGTTTGTGCTGTACCAGCCCAAGCCCAGCCCAAAGTAACTATACACGACGAAAGCGACGGTGACAATGGTAGCAGTGGTCGCTATCTTCCTTTCTTTTGTACCCGTCTTATTAGAAATCGATTTTAAATAATTTCTCAAACATTTATTAACTACTTGGAATACGCACACCAATAATAGTCTATCTCTGTTTACATAATGGTTAATTGTAACACACATGGGGTGATTATCTCATCAAATGCTCAAATTAAAAAGGCAGTCGGTGAATGGAGCTATGTTAGAATTAGAAGCGCATGTAGTAGTAATTTGCGTATATAAAATAAAATCACAATGAATGTGAGCTATGTTGTCAAATTATAATATATGTTAGAAAATGTTGATTTGATTGATATGTTAGAAAATGTTGATTTGATTGATATGTTAGAATATGTTGATTTGATTGATATGTTAGAATATTTTGATTTGATTGATATGTTAGAATATGTTGATTTGATTGATATGTTAGAAAATGTTGATTTGATTGATATGTTAGAATATGTTGATTTGATTGATATGTTAGAATATATTGATTTGATTGATCTTCTTCTCCAACAATCCAGCCCTACCGATTTTACACAAAGAAGCAAGAAAGCCGTGAGGATGTGACTTAGGGTTCGGTAGTGGTAACCTAAGGAGGAGCAACATTGAAAATACGCATTTTTCTTGTATGATGATGTTTCTTCCCGCCGCCCACTCCTCCCCGTCGCCCACTCCTCCCGGCCGCCCCTCCTTTCCCCGCGCCCTCCTCCTCGGCTCCGAGCGACGGCGACGACGACCTCGACTACCGGCGGCGGATGGCCGACGGCGGCGGGCGCCGACGACGAGTTCGTCATCGCGCGGGATGCTGCCCTCGGCTCCGGCTACACAGCTCCTCCTCCTGCGGCGATGCAGCCGACGTCCACTCATCCGAGCTGACCGGTGTGCCTCCTTCCCCTTTACTCTCTCTCTCTGGTCTCTGCTCTGTGATGATTGATGGATTGTGGTTGTGGGGATTGGGAATCTGGGATGACCGTGGCTGTGAGATATGTCGACGGACGGGACCGGGAGGCAAGGTAGAGGCGAGGCGGCCGGCACCGGCAATGGCGTTCGCCGTGCCGCCCATGTCCGCGTGCTTCCCGTGTTGTGCCGGCTCGAGCACAAGACATCTGCCGTCGTGCCGCCCACGTCGTTGGTTCGCAGCCCGCCCGCCCACCGTTCAGGCGGCCCGGCCCGCCATATCTCGGGCCGTGTTGGTGCTGGGCCGTCTTGGCCGGCCGTGGTTTGGGCTGGCCCAAAAAAGCACGACCCAAGTCCCAGCTCTAGGTGAACCCCAAAAAAATTTCGGAGATGAGGTTATTAGTAATATTAGTTTAGGATACGTGTATTTGAAAGCCCAGACGTCAAATGTTCTATTTCGTCTTATTTTTTCAATGCCTCGGCAAAATCCTAGCTCCACCAGTATAGCTGTGCGTCATTTTTTCTTGGAAAAATTGCAAATACATCTTGAGAAGTTAGTCGGAGTCTGATTTACCCCTCACAAGTACTTTTGTGGCACATACCGCAACAAGTGTATGGTTGTTTAAAATGCTCTAGCGGCTCCTATCACGCCGACTCGTACATTTTTTAGTTGATGTGGAATCTATAGCATGCCAGGTCGATTCGAGGCATTACAACGTGACATGTAGAGTTACATTGTGTAGCTCGGATCAAGGTGGGTGAGCGGACGAAACAACTGTATTTCGTTTTTCTATTTGAAATGAGTCAAATCGAGACAAGGAAAGGCAACAGGCGAGGGCTGAATCGGATATGGCGTGGATCCAATTAACCATGCTATACCTAGATCATAGCTTAGATGGCACGCCATGGAGTCCACGTCGATAAAAACAACTGAGTAGCACAAAATGCTTGTAGGAGGGTAAATCAAACTTCGATCGACTTCTCAGAGATTATTTGTAATTTTCCTTTTTTTTCTTCCTCACTCCTCAATCTTCCTAGCTGACGTTTACCTCCCTCCCTCTCAAGCTCAGGCGGCGATGGCATCGTCAGATCTATGATGTCGTCCACCTCCCCCGCCTCCTAATTACTCATCGGTTCTTGTTGCCCCCGCTTGCCTCCGCCGCCCAGCTTCCTCCTTTGCCACGTAGCTGGTGGCACCATTATCGCTCCTTCCTCCCTCTATAGCAGGGCTTAGTGAACCTAAACTTTAATCAGTCGAATCCGTAGCACGAATCTTCAAGCAGATAGTAAGATCAGAAATTCGACTGATTTTCTCAAAACTTTTGATCGACTGACAGATAGCAAATTCGCCAAAAAATCATTAAAGTGTTGGCTCAGGAGTTCCATCTCACATCCTGTGTCTATTGTTTTTCTACTTTTAGCAATTATGTACCCGTGCGTTGCAACGGAACTCATTGAATATATAGAGAATCATGTTATAGAAGAGAGTTGCTTTAATTGGCTAGAAAGTGGAGAATGATGAGAAGTTAAGTGAATAGATTGGTTGGAGGAGAATGGACCTACAACCACCAACTCCTTCTTTTATAGCTAAATGCCCGTGCGTTGCTATGTATTTTTAAAATTTATCATACTACACATTTTAAAACTCACGGGTGGTAAAAATTTTAGAATATGCATACAAACATGTTCTAAAAGTTTTTAAATCTGTCAAGTAAGTCAGAGATGGACGATGCCGACGGGGGAGAGAAGAGGAGGAGCATGGCCCATGCGCCGGCCTGACCTTTTCTACGAGGAGCGGAAAAACTACCTACATGCAGATCTGGACGGCTGATCTTTGATCGGATGGTGAAAAGAAAGGAGGGAGAATGGACCGACGATCACCAACTCACATTTTTATAATAGTAAAGATAATAGTAATAGATAGAATTGCTCGAGTACATCAGTAGTAAGTCGTGTAGGGCTGAACTTATATTGGGTTAGGCTCATGGCCCATTAGTTTGGAGCTGAACATTGCTATGGGCCATCACCCCACAAAAAGGCACATTTGCACTCAAGCTCAACAAATTTCGCATTAGCGACAAGACAGTGCGATCAGCCATCTCAAAACCCCGAACCGAATCGCCATCCGAACATCCCGCGATCTCCTCGCACTGCTCGATCTCATGCCAAAGAGCCTTCACATGCACAAAACAACCACCCAGATCAGTATCGGCATGGCCCAAATCCCGAACCAATAGCAACCGCATGCAGCAGGACCTAAATTGAGCGGCCAGAAGCGGCCGGAGGCGGTGGCACTCTCCTTGGTCGTCACCGGCGCATCGAACAGCGGTGACGCGGGCGCGTTGAGCGGGACCGCAGCGAGAGGCTCAGCCAATCTGTTCTAGTTTGGCCTCCCCACCTAGCACAAGATCAATCCCAACCTCCACTCCATCGGTTTCCTCGTCGATCTCCTCCCTCTTCCAATTCCGAGTTCCATCATCCATCGGCCCCAAACAAGATCCATACGCAGAGAAGAGGAGAAGAGAAGCTACTGCATGCATGGCCCTTAAGACCTTGCAGGACGCCTCCTTCCGTCCCTAACCCAACCCGCTGGCGATGCTCGTCTCCCAAGTTGGGTCCTCCTCGACGTCCAGGCCTACGTCGCCAACCGCGAGAACGCCACCACCGCCCACAGCTCCACGAGGACCAGCCGGCCAGTCAAGGTGACCTTCTGCAGTTCTGCGTGGCCGAGGCACTGCGTGTGTCCTATTTCTGCATCCACTGCCCTGGCTTGGATCCAGGCGAGTTCGCCTTGGAGCCCACAACCCTCGGCACGAAGAGCAACCTTGTGCTCCTCAACGTCGCCATATGCTCTCTGTCCAGTGGCAGTCCCACTATTTCTAGAACGGATGTTCAAAATTAAAAAAAAAATATTACTCAATGAAAAAAGAAAAAGCTCTCAGTGGTAAAAACCAAAGTATAAATTGTTTCTACTAAAAATATTGCAAAATAATATAAAAATTACAAAATAATTAAAAATATATATAATTTTAACTCTGCGGCTCTTCGTGCAATCTTAGGGACAGCTATTTTATTTTAATATTCTTTAGGATCACCTTGCTAACTTCTTCAAATTTTAAAAGTTCAAAAAAATTTCCTTTACTACATGAGTCTAACCAGTACTATCTCACAAAAATTCAAATCTACAAACTTCTTCTTCATTTTTGAAGACTGTCTGATCTTCATTTCATAAAGACACAATTATTCAATCAACTATTTTGGATTTGCCGATTTTGGAATTGAGAGGGGGAGTGGGAGAACGAACACAATTCACCTGAGGATGAGACCTTGCCACAATGCTGGCTACTCCTTGCCTCCTCGCTAACTTTCGTCTTTGCCTCATGTGATCACTTCGCTCCTAGCGCCACCTGCTTACCATTGCATTGAGGCTTCTTCTTCATTTTTCAAATCAATGGATTTGTTCATTTTTCAAAGCTCTAAGATCTATAATTAGAGATTTGGAATTCGCCTATAGCGGATTTGGTGTCTTCGGTGGTGCTCAACTGGCCCTGGGCCTACGCATGTTGCCGCGCTCCCTCCCCTTCGCGCTTCGGCCCTTCTTCAATCTCCTAGCGCAGGCCGGCGCCGTGTGTGGCCATTGCGGTCTACGGGATGCGAGCTCATGCCACTAGCTGCTACCTCCCTTGCACTCAGCGATTACCACCTACCTACCGCCCTACTTGCCACGTGCACACCACCGGCCACCCTGCCGCCTGCCCGCTGACCACTTGTCACCTATGTGCACCATGCGTGTAGCCAAGCCTGAGACATCAAATGAGTTGACCCATACATAGACAAAGAGAATAGAGATGTTAGGTGGTTAGGAGTGGGGGATGGTCGAATGGGCCAACATAAACGGGATCATAGGAAAGCCCTACTATCTCATCTCGTGGGAGAAATTCCTTCATAGGATCTAAGAAGGAGCTAAGGTCCAAGGCCCATTGGAAGGGGCATCCTGATGAAGGCCGCGATGAAAGGAGGATCAACCCAAACAAAGGTAATGGTCGTTGGTGTGCCTAATACAAAATGAATGGCATGACACAAATGAGTGCCGCCAATACACCGCTCAAGCGGTGAAACTACTCAAGCTTAGCCCTGAGTCACGCTGAGGATCCCTATCACGCCCCATGGCCACGGAGGCGCTACCCCTTCAAGCAATTCCACCAACACTGGCGCAGGCCCCTGGTGATCCACCCCTAGGGGGTGCAAACGGAGTGGATAGTTTCTGACCATCCATCTAACTGAAAGCATTCGGATCTAATTCGGAGGAAAAAAAGGATATCCGACAATATTTTCGGAATTTGGATTTGGAACCGGATAGTTTTTTCCATATATGAGATTGAATTCAGAATAGAAACATTCGTTGGATTCGAGCTATCCGAGAATTCAATTGGATAGTATTCGGTAAACTTATTATGTATATTTGGTAAACTCTAGGCCAATAAGTCCCTTATTTATAACAGGAGCTCAAAAGGAATACAAGAAAACATTTTAACCGGTGTGCCTCCAGGAAGACCCCTCGAAACCCCTCATAGGCCACCAACAGGAGTATGGTGGTTCTCTTGGACCCTCGGACCTGTATAAACCCCCCGCGTTACTTTCACCCTCGTGGATGCCAACCCATAACACGACTGATGTCTGCGCCCTCACTCGTGTTTGGTTTCTACACTAACAACAGATAGTCCACATTGCCAGGCTAGACGCCCAAACCACGGAAGAAACACGACGCCATCCTATTCTTCGTCTAACTCACCGGTGGGTGAGTAGGCGGCCAGGAAAGATAGGGGTCCGACCGAAGAGGGAGTTCGGGCAGCTGCCATACCTGAACACATGAGACAACGCTTGAAACTATCAGAACCATTTTCATCTCTAGGCATTACATGGAGTCTCCTGCTTCTGTAGACCTATTTTTTGTGGCTGTGGCTTTTGGCTTTTGGTTGAAATTTTTGAACTTTAACTGTTTGCGAAAGAAATTACAGAGAGATACTCGCTTGCGATTTTGAATAGTACAGATGTTGGGCTTTTAACGTGTACTATAATTAACTTATAGACCCCATCTTGAAAAAATACTCCGTTTGAAAGTTATATATTGTAGCAAAAGCCAAAAGTCGATTTCAAAATCCAAAAAGAACATGCCCTTTAGTTCTACAGCATGAGCGAAATGCTAGTCACAATCGAGATCAAAACAAAAAAGAGAAGTGACAATATATAAGACTCCACTAGTCACTCATCAGTTTTTCCTATCTAGGTTTCTTTTTTTAGAGGGCAGCTAGTAGACGTATATTTAAGATTTAGGGTTTGTTCATATTGACTTTTATTTCTAGTTTTTGCTTCTAGAAACAAAAACTAATATGAACGTCTCAGTTTCTATAAACCGCTTCTATCAGTCGGTACTATTCATCAGCATTACTTTTCGCTTTCACATATTGTAACGTATTTTGTATTTTATTACATTACAATTCTGTAAGTCGTATGACGGTCTGAATGTTGTAGTGTCTTTCATTGCACCGTCTTTCTTATATAATATACTATTATTCATTAATCGTTTCTATCAACTATTAATATTTATCGATTATTACTATTTATCAGCCATAACCAAAAATCATTAGCAAAAACCAATATAAACAGACCTTTAAACAATCTACAGGATATTATAGGATCAAGTTCTCTAGCTGGCCCATGTTTTTCTTCTCTCTCCCCCTCTCTTTGCGAGGGATAAGCAGAACTTTCATTAATCAGTAGAGATAGGGGAACAATTGTGAAACAAAGTCCGGGGCTCGCCCCAACCAGACTGTACACAATTACCCGCTCTCTTAACATGCTGAACTAGCTTACGTGCATTTGCTCGGTACTAATCTGTTGAATGGCCGTGTCTTGACTTCCTTTCGTCAAGTTGTCCACCTCCACCACCTCCTGGATTAAAATGGTTTTTTTTCTAATGACATGATGCAACAAATAGGGTATGTTCTTTGCAATTTCTAAAAACGGCTTTTAATTTTTTGCTATAGTATCTAATTTTCAAACTGAGTATTTTATCAAGACGACATCTAAAAGTTAATTATAGTATATGTTAAAAACCCAAAGTCTGTACTAGCCAAAATCGCAAGTGGTATTTTTCTCCGTAATCTCTGTCACGAACAATTCAAAATTTAAAAATTTTAGTTAAAAGTTATAAATCACAACTATAAGCTGAAAAAAGAATAGATCCTTAAGTTTTATTGCGTATGTTGATGCTACACCTGCGCGCTTGGCTTGCTACCGGCTCATTAATCTAACAGTCTAGCATGTATAATATAAAGGGATTCAATCAATTGAGATAAAGGATTTCAAGAAGTAGGGAAAAAAAATCCGATAGCTTTTTTTTCATATGCGGTGTGCTGGACGGATACGCGCCTTGTCCGGATTAGCTACCTACCTCTGATGCACGTCCGCATCGTTCTCTCCTCTCGGATGGACGCGCGCGCGCGGACAGTAACCGGAGGAGTACTTCCATTATTCTAAGCAATCCATGTGTTTCTCGTGATCAAACGGAGTGGTCAGCCTCCCGCGGAGAGTCCCTCGTCACCGATGCCGCCACCGCCTCACCCATAAACAAGCCACGGACTCTCCTCTCACCGATCGATCTCGCGTGTGATGCGTCGCATCAATGGAGTTTTTGCATTTTTGTATCTCGTGGGAGCTGGTGCGCCACAAGGAAATCTGGGATGCGTATGAGCGCGTCGCTCGATTGGAATATACCCTAGTCCATTCAAGTATCTCCGCACGTGATTTCTTGCCCCGAACCGTCGATATTTTACCTGTCTAACGGGCACCGGTCACCGACGGAGATGCATCTGGGCAGACTGGGCTTCGATCCGACGGTGATGCCGAGTCGCATCGCAGCCCATCGAGTCGCATCAGTTCATACTCACGCTCCATAATATATATAGGCCAAGCCGTCAGGCCAAGCACACATAGGCTGTAGTAGCACGAGGGCACGACTGTACAAGTAAGCTGCAGAGGAGGTTTTGCGTTCGGTGAGAGATTAGGATTCCTTAGGCGCCTCTTCGTGTTCCTCGCCGAGCGCTCGCCCTCCCTCTCCTCTCGTCCAGAGCATTGCGGATTCGGAGATTTCCATGACCTTGAGACGGTGCATGGGCGATGCAACGGGAGCTAGCTCCTGCGTTTTCTGGTAACTATCGATCTCTGGTCATTGCGTAACTACATGCATTTTGCGTACATACTTCTAATTTGGCAATCGCCTGCAGGTAGCTTACGGTCGCCGGCTAATTAACTGTCGAAACGCGCGCGGCCGGCCGGACGGTCCAGCAGAGGAATTAAGCTCGCCGCCGGCGGCCTGACGAGTAGCTACCGAGCCTCATGTCCATGGGGAGCCCCAAAACCGTTGTGAGTGATTCTTTTTTTTTTTCTTTTGGAACGCTGTGAGTAATTTAACAACGTGCTCGATGTGATGCTGATGCCCCCGCGCTGTTGATAGAACCAATGGCTCTAGCTTGGTATAATGTGCCCGGTTCAGAGTTTCTCTGCATAGATAGCTCTGCTTTTCGTGATTTAATGCGAGTTGATTGAACCATTAGTTCAACCTATAGCTGTCTCAGAGTTTGAAGGAGTGTGAAATACACACGAACACATCTGCAGTCTCATGCATGAAGATCATCTCCAGCTTGTTAGGGAGAGCAAAACAAGAGGAGAGTTTTAGAACCGTTCAATTATTCGTATTAGTTTTTACTTATGTCTTTTGAACGTATCTTTTATCTTTAGATTGAAAATAAATAGTAGTGGTTGAAAGAAGTGGTTTTTGAAAAGAAGAGACGAGAGGTGGAAAAAGTAAAGAAGAGATGCGTGTACGTGACGGGAGCAAGAAGAGTGGGTGTGTAATGCACCCGTGACTCTCTGCCTTATTTTTGGAACAAAACGGTAACGAGAGGAGTGAAGAAAACGCTTTGAGAAACCATATGCCTATTCTTTTTAGTTTTGGCTTTTAACTACGATTTATGTTTTTAGTCTGTTTGTGTGAGAGGTGGAGTAACAACAAAATTATTTACGGTTTTAGCCATATAAATGGTGTCGTTATCGTGTGTACTACAATTAGCACGTAGATCCGTCTTAAAAGACACTTTGTTTAAAAACTAGTCACTTTAAAAAATCAAAAAAGTTTTTAAAAACTAAAGATAGAGATAAAAGTAATAAACAGAAGCTCATACGAAACCGGACCGTAGAATACTTTGGCTGCAGTGGTGGCAAATATCACGCTGCGGTCCCTGCAGCCATCCTGTCTGTAGATCCCGTTGATTCAGATTTGTACGTGAGTCACATGGCCACGCTAGACACCGCCAAAGTCCAAACTATTGTTGGGCAAAAACAAAAATATCCATGTCTAGGCTCCCCGGTTAGATTGTTTGGCGGAACATGTGCAAGACTGAAGACATCACCTTTCAAAGTTTCAATCGCAGAATTTAGATCGGTATTCCTTTTTTTTTTTGGAACTGTTAGATCGGTATTTTAAACATTAAACTAGGGTAGAGACATTTCATTTCCCCTGCTACAAGTCGGCGCCTTCTAGCCTTCTACGCCCCTCTGCATTTTGCATTCATTGGACTGGTTTCCAGTGAACAGTATCTTGCCACAAAAACCATGTGGAGGGTTAAAAGATAGAAACGAGTCAGCAGCGAATGATACTATAATACAGTATATCAGGACTCAGGCTGAGTAGGTATAAGAGATCGTAACACGTTGCAAAGACAGGGCTCTAGCGACTGCCCGGGCGCCTCTCCCACCATCCCCATCGCTGGCCATTTCAGCCACGGCGGCCACCCTCTCGCAAGTTAGTCTTCGGATATGGCTTCTCCGCCTCCCCTTCCCCCCTTCCTTGACTGATCCGGCCTCCATCCACCCTTCGTCAGATCGGTCCCTTCTCCCCATGGCTGCTCTGCCGCCCCTCCCCGCCGCCCTCTTCGGATATGGCTTCCCGCTTCCCTTCCCCTTCCTCGACTGATCCGGCCCCTCCACCCTTCGCCAGATCGGTCCCTTCTCCCCATGGCTGCTCTGCCACCCCCTCCGCCTCCCCGCCGCCCTCTTCGGATATGGCTTCCCGCTTCCCTTCCCCTTCCTCGACTGATCCGCCCCTCCACCCTTCGCCAGATCGGTCCCCTTCTCCCCAATGGCTGCTCTGCCGCTCCTCCCCCTCCCTCCCCGGCCCCTTTCTCCGCTGTTCTACCCTATCCTTGCCGCCTTGCTTCCTTCGTCATTGCCAGTTGCAGTCTCCCATGTCGTTGGTTCCCCTTCCCCATGCAGTATCCAATATTCACTCCCAACCACCAACCTCCTTTCCCCCGCTCCTGTCTGCTCCGCCGAGCTGCAACATTCAAGGCGAAGCTCCGCGATCGAGTGTTCACTTTCAAGACAAAGCTCAGCGATCGAGTGTTGGCATTCAAGACAAAGCTCCGCAGATCCGGCAAAATCCCCTCTGTGCCAATCCTCTGCTGCGCAATCAACCCTTCCATCACCTTAGCTCCATAGTAGTTGTTTCCCAGGCGCAAAAGCATGAAGGCAGCATCGGCTTCAACTCCCAAGATCTCTCTGGTCCTGCTATCCACTGAGGAGAGTCTTCCAGCCCCAACAACCCTCCTCTGCGACATTAATGGACTTTAGTGAAGCCTAAATATTGGTGACGCAACACCCCAGACGCAAAGACCAGAAGATTGCCTTTGTTTCTCCTGCTGCCTCGCCCAGCAATCCTTCAACTCAAAGCAACCTCCTCTTCCTCGAGCGCGCCAAGAGGCTGTGCTTCAACTGCATCTGCCGAGACTACAAGGCCTAATCTTGCCACGACCCCACCAATGTCTCCAGTGTCTGCGCTCAGGACACAAGGCCAGAGAGTGCCGTCGTCCAATTGCATGCTCGGCTCTACGACCACCTCCCCCTCTGGCACCTGCAACCCGAGGCTCACCACCAAGTCAAAGCTCTGCCTCCCTCCTCCCCCCCTGCTGCAGCCACCTTCCGCACCTCCCAACACCGTCCCCCTACTCTCTAGCTGCCAATGGCCAACCTGGGCGATCCAGCGACCCATCGGAGGAGGATGCCTGCATCATCCCTTCCTCCCGGATGTTTAGAAGGAAATCCAACGACGTGAAGACTTCTCCGCGCTGCTTTGTCTTGGCAAGTCCAGGGCCAAGGCAGACCTTCGAACCATCTCAGAGGCTATCAGAAGAAAGTTCACTCCAGATGGAATCTACACCACCGCATCGGCATACAAGGCTCAATTCTTAGGCGCGACGCAAACAAACATGGATAGATTAATTTGGAAGAATTGGGCACCACAAAAATGCAAAACCATTGCCTGGTTCATCATACAAAACAGGGTTTGGATAGCCGATCACCTCTCAACGCAAGGATGGGCAAATCAACAGTGGTGCCAGCTTTGTAGACGTGACCAAGAGACGACAATCCACCTCCTAGCCGAGTGCCGCTACTCCGCAAGAATTTGGACGACAACTGCAAGTTGGACTGCTTGCGGCACCTCAGAGCCCATGAGCTGGCCGGCCACGTTCTCTGTATGACAGTGGTGGGAATCGATCATCCAGACATCTGGAGCCCTGCGCAAAGCCCTGGTGACACTCCTGATGCTAGTGTCCTGGCAAATTTGGAACGAGTGAAATGCAGGACTTTTCTGCTTGTCAGAGTCTTTCTCGGAGTCTCTTATAATGCGAGTCAAAGAGGATGTCCGCGCGTATGTCCTTGCGGGAGCCAAGCGTTTGATGGATTTACTCTTAATCCTATAATTCTAGTTTACTTTTCCCTTGTTCGGAGCTGCTATGTGGCTCCTCCCTTCTTTTTGAAAGAGTTCTTGTAATTAAGCCTGCTTTCCTCTAATACAATCAGGACAAACCTTCTGCCCTCTTTCAAAAAAAAAAAAGGTATAAGAAATCTGGTGCTGGCGAATGGAGAGCTGAATAAGGATTGCCCTGGTCCGTTGTGTCTCAACTCTATCCCAGGACATGTCCTTGAGCTCATGTGGGATGGTACGGGTGACAATTGATTGATCTGTTCTTTTGTTGTGCAGTCCTCTTACGGCATTGTATGTTTGTCTGTTGCTACATGTCAGATAATAAGACGCATGGGCTGATTTTTTTTTAATGAAAGGTTGTTGCCACAGGCAAGAGTCATTTGCTGCAGATCTTGCTTAACATAACAATCTTCTTGAGCCAATCAAAAGCTCCTTGTCGTTCTCCTATGTATGCATTCTCCAATCTCGTTTTACCACACTGAATCAAAACTACCTCTTGCCTCTACCGTCTGTTTCCTTTCATTGCAGAGCTTGTCCTTTACGGTTTCTAAAATCGAATTTTGACTTTTGTCATAGTACTTAATTTTCAAACGGAGTATTTTCTCAAGACGAAGTCTACAAATTAATTATAATGCACGTTAAAAGCCTAATTTCTGTACTAACCAAAATCGCAAACAAGTATTTCTCTCGGTAATCTCTGTCGTGAATAGCCCAAAATTCAAAAAATTCAGCCAAAAGCCATAAGCTAAAAAAACAGTATATTAATTTAACAGAATGTGATTATATATTTTCTCAACAGTGATTTGTACAAGTTTTAAAGCACGATTAATAGTAGATATATGTTACTCACCTCTTTATGTGCTTTAAAATTAGTGTTACTTTTGTTAGAGAGAAAAACATAGAAACGTGTAGCTAACATAATATTTTCTATCCTTTTATGATGTTTTCCGTATCACAGATTTCATCACTAGCACGGCGATTGCATGTGAATGCGAGCAGGCGTGTTTAGGATGCATTCATCTGTGAGGGCCTTTGCTACCCCGCGTTGGTAGGCCACAGAACAAGAGGGGAAGACATGTACCATTTGTACAAAGTATCTCGACACGTGGCTTGCAGATCGGCGGACATTGCTCGCGTGGGCTGCCACGTCACCCGCATAATGGGATGCGCACCTCTCGCGTTGATTGGCCGCGCCATTTTCATTATTGCCGGGGCGATTCCAATTATTGCCATCAACTATGGCATACTTGTCGCATGCTGGATACTGCACATAGTTGAAGTTGTCCAGGTTAGCTGCTAACTACTGCGAACCATTCTTTTTCTTATGGCCCCCACTGAGAAATCTTAGAGTTAATGGAGGACTTTGGATTTGTTTATTTGGATTAGATACTCGTTCCCTGCTGCTTAGACCTTAGAGCATGCATGCATGTTTCGTTTTCCTTTTTCCTTTTTTGTCTGTTGAAATGGACATTGCTTACTTTCTGCTGATGAATCATGGAAAAATACTGAACCAAATGTACAACTTGACAGGGTGCACTAATATGCCGTGCCACGATATTTCAGCCCTTTTGTCGTGGCTCCTTGCCGTTCTTGGACGCCATCGGTGCTCTGGTGGCCAATCTTTACAACTCCACTGCAATTCACAGCGCTAGTTACGGTGGGCAGTTCGTCGACGGCCTCAACAACGCCGAAGCGCAGGCTAAATCCATCGTCGTGGAGAGTTAGAAA
Source organism: Bonia amplexicaulis (assembly GCA_036346245.1). Taxonomy (NCBI): domain Eukaryota; kingdom Viridiplantae; phylum Streptophyta; class Magnoliopsida; order Poales; family Poaceae; genus Bonia; species Bonia amplexicaulis. Next base: position 11,073,696 of record CM070745.1, on the reverse strand, counting down.
ATCTGGGTATTTGCCGCAAGGATGTCTTCGATCCCTTCGTGTTAATTTATACACTGCAGATTACATGAATCAGATTACAAGGGGAGATAGAGACAGAGAAGGAATTGGTTTGGTGCTAACCGACCGGGACTAGAACTACTCCTATTTCTCGGACAGAGAGAGCGATTACAAAGGGCAGCCTTTCCTTATCGCTACAGAGACCGAAACCAACTCAAGAAACACGCTTCTAGGATGCGGATTTCTAACACTCCCCTCAATCTCAACTGCTACAAGATTGAGATTGTGATACAATTTTTGCAATGCATGCTTGGAAACAGCTTTTGTAAAACCGTCTGCAATTTGATCTTTGGAAGCAATGAATCTGACCTCTAATTCTCCTGACGCAACCTTCTCTCTTACAAAGTGAAAATCTATTTCAATGTGTTTCGTTCGAGCATGAAACACCGGATTTGCACTTAGATATGTTGCACCCAAATTGTCGCACCAAAGTATTGGTTTCTGGTTCAAGGGTATCTTCAATTCCTTTAACATAGACTGTAGCCAGAACACCTCAGCGGTGCCATTAGCCGTGGCTTTATATTACGCCTCCGTGCTTGAACGCGACACGGTTGGTTGCTTCCTCGAGCTCCAAGAAATTAAGTTGCTGCCAAGGAACACTGCATAACCACCTGTAGACCTTCGATCCTCTGGGTCACCTCCCCAATCTGCATCTGTGAACACACTTAAACATGATATGTCAGATTTTCGAAACAGCAAACTTGTATTGACAGTTCCCTTGATATATCTCAAAATTCTTTTGACTGCTTCAAGGTGTGTATCGGTTGGTTCTTGAATAAACCGACATACTTGATTGACTGAGAAGGTGAGATCTGGCACGGTAAGAGTAAGGTATTGTAGGGCTCCTACTGTGCTTCTATATCTAAAAACTTCATCTCCCTTCAGGGATCGACCTTGTTCTTTGGAGAGTCGCTCACCGACTACCATAGGTGTAGAGACCGGTTTACATCTCGCCATGTTCATGCGCTTAAGCGGTCGCATGCATACTTGTCTTGGCTCAGACTAATCCATCTTGGTTTGAATAGCTTCTAATCCAAGAAAATAGTCGAGAGTTCCTAGATCTTTGACAACAAAGTTTGCAGTCAGCTCCTGCAATAATTTTTCTACAACTTTGCTGCTTGTTCCAGCAATGATTATGTCATCTACATATACAAGCACATATACAGTTACTTCCTGTTTGTTGAATATGAATAAGGAAGTGTCACCTTTTGATGCCTCAAATCCTAATTGTTGCAGTTTGTCACGTAGTTTTGAGTACCACGCTCTCGGTGATTGTTTGAGACCATATAGCGCCTTCTGCAACCTACACACATAGTTAGGACGAGACTCATCCTCATAGCCTGGTGGCTGATCCATATACACTTCTTCATCTAGATCTCCATGAAGGAAAGCGTTTTGCACATCAACCTGCCGTAGATTCCACCCTTTTGATACTGCAATAGATAGTACTAGACGTACTGTGGCTGGCTTCACCACTGGACTAAAGGTGTCGGAATAGTCTATTCCATATCTCTGTGTATACCCTTTAGCTACTAGACGGGCTTTGAGACGGTCTACAGTACCATCAGCCTTTTGTTTAACCTTATAGATCCACCGACATCCAACTATGTTCTTCCCTTGAGGTCTGGGCACCAAGGTCCAAGTTTTATTTTTACACAATGCATCATATTCTGCCTGCATAGCTGCTTGCCACCCAGACTCTGTCATAGCTTCTTGTAATGAAGATGGTTCCCTGGGAATAGTGGCTAACCCAGCACTCCTTCGCTTCCTGGGTAAAGGATAAGGAATAGTACAAATCTGTTCGGATGACCGCTTGACAACCCCAAACGTAGTCGTGTTGTTACCTGATGATCTCTTGACTCAGGTACTTGTATTGTTGAGTTTATAGTCTGCACTTGTGTCGTTGGAGATACGGCAGATTCTCCCAATTCTGCAGGAGACGGGGATAGCGATGGTGATGCTTCACCTGTTGTCGACAACCGTGGTGTAGTATCTCCCCCTGCATCAAAACCTGAGACTATCTCTTCTTCTTCTGAATTAGTAGATGGTGTGACAATATTTCGCATATGATCATCTTGTATCTGTGGCTCAATTAAAGGAAAAACGGATGCAATGGTATAGGTAGGAGGCTGTGATGGCTTGTTGTCCGGAGTATGAATAAACGGAAACACAGTTTCATCAAAAACAACATCTCGCGAGATATAAATACGACCAGTTGTTCTATCTAGACATTTGTAACCTTTATGCTCGCTGCTATAGCCAAGAAATACACATTGCTTTGACCGAAAATCCGCTTACGAGTTGTACGCTCTAAGGTTGGGCCGACAAGCACACCCCATAGTCTTTAGAAATGTGTAGTCTGGGTTGATATGCAGGAGACGAAACAATGGAGTCTGATTATTAATTGTTCATTGGGCATCCTATTTATGAGATAGCAAGTCGTGATTATTGCCTCATCCCAAAAGCAAGGGTAAGAACCCTTGGGCTAGCAAGGCAAGAGCGATCTCGACTAAATGATTGCAGTGTTTCGTTCACCGTCCCATTCATTGAGATGTGTGAGGACATGATAACCGATGATTGATTCCTATGTTCTGAAAGTATTGGTTGAGTTTATGATACTCTCCACCCCAATCTGTTTGAATGTTCCGGATTTTAGTATTTAGCTGCCTCTCAACAAGATTTTGGAATTTGTAGAACATTTGTTCAACATCAGACTTTTGTTTGAGGAGATAGACCCAGCAAAACTTAGTGTAATCATCCACAAAACTAACATAATACTTATATCCTCCAACAGATAAAAGTGCTGGCCCCCATACATCGGAGTGAATAAGCTCAAGAGGGCAAGATGACACATGATCTGAGTTCTGGAAAGGAAACTTATGAGATTTCGCTTGTTGACAGGCATTACAGATGTTATGCTCTTTATTCTGAAGAAAACCTATTTTATTTGATTCTAGAACAGACTTGACTATGGATGATGAAGGATGTCCTAATCTTCTATGCCATTGATCCATGGACGCCAGCACCCGAGAGGCCATGGCGCAGCACAGAAGAGTTCTTAATTGGAATGGGGTAAAGACCCCCTTGCCTTCTACCTTCCAGCAGTACTTCCTTCGATGTTTGATCCTTGACATAAAAACAATCCGGATAAAATTCAACATATGCATTATTGTCACTGGTTAGTTTATGAATAGATAGAAGGTGTTTGTTTAGATTTGGGACATGTAGAACATTTTAAGTGCTAGGGTTTTGAGCCATGGATAAAAGATTGACCAATATGTGAAATTTTCAAACCTGTGCCATTGGCGATTTGGACTTGATCTTTCCCGCCGTAGTGCTCTTGCATAGTCATGCGATTTAGATCACTTGTGAGATGATCTGTTGCTCCAGAATCTGCATACCAGTTTGTATCAACATAGTACCCTCCAGTTGTGGCTGATGATCCAGTATGGCTAGTCTGTTCGGTGTAAGACTCATCATATCTGTACCAGCATCGAATTGCTTCATGTCCCATCTTGTGACAAATCTGACATGTTGGTTTATCATCTTCTTGTCTTGAGCTGCGGCCTCCTCGGCCTCGGAATGATCCTCGATTTCCATCAAATGTTCCTCGACGTCCACGGCCTCTTAGGGTCCGCGACCACGTCCTCGGTTCATACTGAACGCATTATTTGTTGATGAGCCGTAACTCGTATTTCAGCGCGGTCCCGAGCGGCCCGGCGGAAGGAGCGGGTCGGCGGAAGGAGGAGCGAGCGGCGAGGGTCGGCCTTGCCAGCGGCCGGGTTGGCCAGTGGTGGCGGGTAGTAAGCGCGGCGGGAGGAGCCGAATCCGTGACGGCGGAGGCCGAGCGCAGCGGCGACGGCGTGCGGCACGACAAAGCGGTGAAGTCGGCGGAGGAGCAGACGGAGGCCGACGTGCGGCACGACAAGCGAAGCGGTGGAAAAACTCAGGTTGGCTCTGATACCATGTTGAGTTGCATGCACCAACCAATTCACCCAAAAGCTTAAGCTTATGAGGAAAGATGGACAATTCACTTATACTTCAACACCCCCCTCACGTGTAGGCTCCCTTAGGCCTAATACATGGAATAGAAGTGGACTGCAATTAATTTTTTTAATTGCGTCAGTCAGGTCTTGAACTCGAGACCTCTTGGCTATGATACCATGTTATGAATATCGCTTGTATTCATATGAGGCCAACGGGCCGGTATATATACACGAGTACAGGATGGCAAATATGGAAAGAATACATATAAGGAAAGAGTGCATGTATGGAAAGAATGTAAACTATCCTAATACAATGCAATCAGTATCTCTAATCATATCAATCAGTATCTCTAATCATATCTCTAACATCTCTAACAGTTCTCCTATGTATGCATACTCCAATCTCGTTTTACCACACTGAATCAAAACTACCTCTTGCCTCTACCGTCTGTTTCCTTTCATTGCAGAGCTTGTCCTTTACGGTTTCTAAAATCGAATTTTGACTTTTGTCATAGTACTTAATTTTCAAACGGAGTATTTTCTCAAGACGAAGTCTACAAATTAATTATAATACACGTTAAAAGCATAATATATGTACTAACCAAAATCGCAAACAAGTATTTCTCTCGGTAATCTCTGTCGTGAATAGCCCAAAATTCAAAAAATCCAGCCAAAAGCCATAAGCTAAAAAAACAGTATATTAATTTAACAGAATGTGATTATATATTTTCTCAACAGTGATTTGTACAAGTTTTAAAGCACGATTAATAGTAGATATATGTTACTCACCTCTTTATGTGCTTTAAAATTAGTGTTACTTTTGTTAGAGAGAAAAACATAGAAACGCGTATCTAACATAATATTTTGTATCCTTTTATGATGTTTTCCGTATCACAGATTTCATCACTAGCACGGCGATTGCATGTGAATGCGAGCAGGCGTGTTTAGGATGCATTCATCTGTGAGGGCCTTTGCTACCCCGCGTTGGTAGGCCACAGAACAAGAGGGGAAGACATGTACCATTTGTGCAAAGTATTTCGACACGTGGCTTGCAGATCGGCGGACATTGCTCGCGTGGGCTGCCACGTCACCCGCATAATGGGATGCGCACCTCTCGCGTTGATTGGCCGCGCCATTTTCATTATTGCCGGGCGATTCCAATTATTGCCATCAACTATGGCATACTTGTCGCATGCTGGATACTGCACATAGTTGAAGTTGTCCAGGTTAGCTGCTAACTACTGCGAACCATTCTTTTTCTTATGGCCCCCACTGAGAAATCTTAGAGTTAATGGAGGACTTTGGATTTGTTTATTTGGATTAGATACTCGTTCCCTGCTGCTTAGACCTTAGAGCATGCATGCATGTTTCGTTTTCCTTTTCTTTTTTTTTTTGTCTGTTGAAATGGACATTGCTTACTTTCTGCTGATGAATCATGGAAAACAACTTGACAGGGTGCACTAATATGCCGTGCCACGATATTTCAGCCCTTTGTCGTGGCTCCTTGCCGTTCTTGGACGCCATCGGTGCTCTGGTGGCCAATCTTTACAACTCCACTGCAATTCACAGCGCTAGCTACGGTGGGCAGTTCGTCGACGGCCTCAACAACGCCGAAGCGCAGGCTAAATCCATCGTCGTGGAGGACAGTGACCTTCGCAACTGGCAATTCTCCACGTCAGACTTGCTTGACAGCAACCACGTTTACGCCGACCTGGTGCTTCAGTGCGTTTGCGGTGCTCCCAGCGTGGAAGCCCGCGCGAAGCAGAGGAAGACCGTTTCCAGAAGAAAGCGGCCCATTCGGCACAGCCGTGACAGCTTATTCTGGACGGTAATGGCGAGGAATGAGCAGTATCTGACGTACGCCGTGGTGGTGGCGACGTTGCAGCTGTTCTTGCACCTGACCGGAGCCAACGTCACCACGCTCTTCTTGCCGATGCTGTCCCAGACGACAGGTTGCAGGGGCAAGGCGGCGCAGATCGGCAGGGCCGTGCTGGTCCTGGTGAACACCGGCGGCATCCTCGGATCCGCCCTCGCGACGAGGCAGTACGGCCGGGAGGTCATGTGCATGATCAGCGGGGCGCTTATCATATTCTGCCAGGTAAATCGGCACAATCTATCCTCACGTTGATTCGGGCGGCTCACGTCTATCTAGCTAACGTACGTGTATGTTCTACTCAACGTTCGTGTGCATGCTAACGTACGTGCACGTTCCTGTGCTAGGTCGCGATCCCGGCGATCATGGAGGCGCACGCGGTGCTGGGCGGCGGCGCGAGGATGACGACGGGCTACGCGGCGACTATGTTCGCGCTGGCGTGCGCCGTGTCGGGCGGGTTCAGCTGGTCGTGGGGCGCGCTGTTCTGGGCGGTGCCGAGCCAGAGGATCCGGTCGGTGGGGCAGGTGGTGGGGATGGCGCTCGGCTTTGCGCTCGGCTTTGCGCAGATGCAGTGCTTCCTGCTGATGCTGCGCCAGCTCAAGCACGCCGTCTTCGCGTATTATGCCGTCTGGATTTGGTCGTGACACGCACGCCTCCCCCGCCGCCGCCTCGACGGAGGGCGATGCGTGTAAGCAGAGAGCGACAGACAGGCAGAACCAGCCGCCACTGTTGGATACCGGAGGGAACTGCTCGATCTCGTGCGTGCAGCTGTGCTCGCTGCTCGCCGTTGATAAAGATGGTGGCTGGCTTGCGGTGGCACTCGAATCTGTCCACCCTCCTTGCTCAACTGACGAGGAAAAAAGGGTGTGCCCCCATCTACGCGAATTCATTCTCTGCTGTGCGTGAGCCGGTGGACTTAGCGTAGATCGCGGTGGCCTGTGTACTGCACGAACATGCCTTACGTTATATACGACGGATCAGTTCAAACGAACCAAATGCCGTGGTTCTGTTTCAAAATTGGCGATGCAAAATTGAGAATTGTTGAAGAACGCAAGTTTTCTGGGACTAACATTTTTACGACTCTGCGTTCTTCTCGTCCGCTGATGCTCTTACGAAGCCGCTCTCGATCTGAGCCTAAAAAAAAATCTCCGGGTCCCCAGCTACAACATCTTGCAGCTCAGCCGAGATGCTACTGGCACACTATTGCTATCCTTTTACGCGATCGATTTCCTAATTAGCGTGCCACAATCCCACCACTGCGTACCATTAGATGCTGTCCTAGAAAAGCCGTAGTGCGGCTTGTCACACACACGACTTTGGCCGCCCATCCTCTCGACAAAAAGCCCTTTCCGTGTCCAGATTCCGTGACTTCCAAAGCTGCTGCGCGTCCATCGTCCTGCGCTGCACTGCGTGCGTTTCACCGGGCGCAAATGCGGTGCACGCACGGCCGTTGGCCGGGCGGCGACACAAGCGACGAGCTGACAAGAACGCGTCACGAAACACAAGCGTCGCCGGGCCGGGGACTGGCCTTTCAACGGCGGAATGATGGGCGCGTCCCGGCCGGTCACTCTCGGTCGGACCTGGGACGACGAGCCGTCAACAGTGCTAATCTTAATCTAGCGATTTTGCTTCGTTACTGCGAGGGCTTTTTGGGAGGCGCGGCATGTGAGCTGCTCAAGTGCGTGCATGCAAGCTATTATTACCGGATAATGGATTATTATCCCTAAGATCAATACTTTAAGAAGTAATAACCTATATTACAGTTACGTAATAGAATAATAACAAGAGAAGTTGTATTAATATAACAGCTAGCCACATAGGGCTAAAGTCTTTAGTCAAACATCCGATACAAAAGAAGATACATATTATTTGTATACCCTATATCTCGAAAACAAGATTCTAAAGGTCGTATACTCGTCCCAAAACGATCAATAACTGCAACAAAATATTATCAACAGGCACATCAAATATGCATAGCCTAAATAGAGAATTTTGAAAAAAAGATATTCCAACCTCACTGAAATATACCAATGATCAATCTTGTTTGGATATACACAGTAGTGCTTCTATGTGCTATCTCACAAGTATCAGACAAACAAATACATGATGTATGATGCAACATTCTGGGTCTTCGTATGCAACAATTAAGAACAATGTTTGCAACAAATGAAACGATTGAGATAAAAATAATAAAAGATCGTTACCACAGCTAAAACAATCGCATCAATGTGGCGTAACAAATTGGCACCTTTGCTGCACAACAAGAAATAATTATGATGCAACAATTATTCAAAATTTATGTGACAAATATTTTTGAGAAGATACAGTTGCAACAAATAATTTTGAGAAGACATAGTTGCAACAAATTAAAATGCTTCTTGCAACAATTACGAAAAATATGCACAACAAATTGTAAAGGCGGATTAAGTGAGAATGCTATCTTTTCTTTGAGAAATCAAGATAAGGTCTACTATTTAATTGTAGTACATACTTTACTAACAAAGTACAACAATTCATGCACATTTGATAAACAAGTCTGTAATAATTCAAGAAAATATTTGCAACAAAATTCTACCGAAGGTAGAGGCCATGCCAGTAGCTTTGATGACCAATATTGCTAGAGGGGGAGATGGCTAGCTCGGAACCTCATCGCCAATAAGCCCAGATCTAGGTGAGGCCGAGGCCAACTTGGTGGCTCATCGTTGGCCCTTCAACGGATCCCTTTGATTCATACAAATCTGACACCCCGTCTCCATTGGGAAAGGAGTTTGTTTATGGTGAGATCTTCGGCCGTCGATAGTTTACCAGAACTTTGGCTCGCTGGAGGAGGAGGGAGGAAGGAGTTGGGTGGAGGAATGCTGATGAGGAGGGAAGAGGCTTGGGAATAGCCGAGAGAAGCACGTGGAGTAGTGCCAGTTTATGGTGATAGCTTGGGGATGTGCGATGATGGTGGTTAAAGACGTAGACAAAGCGGTGCTTCCTTCTCGTACTGTTGTATGGTTATAGATGAATAAAGATGAAGGCACATGACTATATGAACTAGCTAGTTAGCTATGTAGTAAGAGAGAGATCTAGGAGTAAATGAATTGAGCTCGATGTAGTTGGAGAGATCCTAGGGAGTGAATGAATTGGGCTCGTGTCTGATTCGTTCGGATGGCCTGAGCCGTATCATTTCCCAACAATTAGACGAGCGAGGGAGGTGCTCATATGTTCGAGCAACAGTGACGCATGTGCGCAATGCAGAGTTGAAAAAACTCGCAACCAACCACGAGCGACTGTACACACTTGCATGAACCCCCGTACCACTCGTGTCGCAGTCTCGCTCGCCGAAACCAAAAGATAGCGTGTGATGTGATAGCAGCTAGTTTCTTTTAGCCTGCGGTTAGAACGCGACAGCCATGAGCCATGTCCTAATGAGTATTCACGTTCGAGCATTACAATATAAGCCAGACAAAGGCCCGTTTAAAATAGTTTTTAAGGTGATTTTTGAGCTATTGATATCTTTAAGATTTTTGAGCTCATCAACCATATCGGCATCTCTACCATATCAAAAAATATAATAAAAACCATCAGTCACAACCATTTTGAATGCGGCCATATACCAAAATTGGATGGATGCTTACCCTCTCGGTAGTACTTCCTTCGGTTATAAATACATATTATTTTAGAATACGTGTAGTCAAATTTTTAAAATTTTAGTTATTGATATCTTTTAAATATTTAGATTGAATATATAAAAATCATATGTATAGATTTGTGTTGAAAAGTACTTTTGTCTTGAAAAGTACTTTCATAATATTTATAATTTTATGGGTTTTTTATTAATATATTATAATATAAATTAGTGGTTAAAGTTGTATTTTGATGAGCTTACACTACTACGTAAAGGCTAATACTAGACGGCTAATACTAGACGGCAAATCACAGACGGTTTTATAAAACCGTCATGCGATGTATAGTAATATAGACGGTTTTAATTTGAACACCGCCGTGTTGGTGGCGCGGCGAAAAACGGTGTATCACGCACGGTTCATACCTATGAATCCGTAGTATCGCTGCACGGTCCGTATAAGAACCGCTCGTGATAATCTAATTATCACGCACGGTTTGTTACTAAAACCGTCAGGATAATCGTTATCACGCACGGTTTTTAGTAACAAACCGTCAGGATAATTCCTGCACGGTTTTAGTAAAACCCGTCTCGTGATAATCTCATGTCACCGATAATTGTGTGTAATAATACATGTCACCAATAATTGGCGATACACGTGATTTCGATATCACCCGCCTATTCTCTCCACATCGAATGGTCGGCACCGCTCCTCCCACCGCCAGCCCTTATTAATAACTCTCCATCAACCTTTCCACCGGCACTAGTCACGCGTGAGTTCATCCACTAGCTAGCTTCCGTATGCATCTCCTCCGCCGTGAGCTAGCACCTCTTTCATCGCGGCACGAATCGGTTCATACTAAAGAACACACTCTTGCCGTAAGTGTCGTAAGTGTGTCTTGTTTAGTGTGGACCGTCGTGCCACGAAGGGTTTGTTAGCTTGTCATCCCGTAATAGATCGATCCGAATGTGTTGTTGAGTTTTGTGCTTGCCTCAGATTTGCATGTTCCTCGACGATGCCGACTCACCGCCGAGATGTGATGTCCACCGACAATCCTTCTTTTTCTCGCAAAATTCAAGGCATTTTATTACAAAGTTCAAAGATATTTCAGATTCTTGATGGCGATGATCGATACTTCTTGGTGGCGATTATCCATCCGCTTCTTCCCACTTCTTTTCTTATGGGAGAAGGGAAGGAGCGATGGATAGTCGCAATCAAGAAGTCTGCATGTCGATCTACCGCTCACCAAGAACTGAAATGTCTTTTTGAACTTTGTAGGTGGGACCCACATGTCGCCGACGGATTTAATAGAAATAGCTCGACCTCCAGCGCGTGTGAGCGGGGCTCGAACGCCGAGGAGCAGGGAGAGAGATCACACCGATAGCCGTGTGGTTCACCTTGTTGCTTACTCTATAAGGGTAATAATCCCTTTGAGATATCTCGCAAGGCGGGTTGAACTATCACAGACGGTTGTTAGTATCACGACGGTATGTATTAAAACCGTCAGGATAATCTGATTATCACGACGGTTTGTAATAAAAACCGTCTGTCATAATTCAAATATGTAAAGACACAGGGATCGTAAATAAAAGACAATTTTATTAATATCAAGTGGAGGGAGATTTATTACAAATGTCGCAGATAAAGCATTTCCCATTCTAATCTTCGGGCTTCAGACACGCTTCTTCACCTTTGGGAGTTGGAGGAGGGCCCGCCGAGTTCTCGAACGCCGCTAACATTGTCGTTGTCCTCAAGACCTCCTCCTCCGGTACCGCAAACGCCAACAGACGTCATTATCTCGTAGAGGATAGCATTGTATGATTCTCGTAATCGCCGGATCTAATTGATCGGCAATGCTATCCATCACCTGCGATCGCGACAACCGCTTCTTCTGGCTTCATGCACGTTGTATAGTAGAACGAGGGTAATGGTCGCTTCCTGCCTTGAGCAGCAATGAGACGCCCGCCGACGGCGGATGGTCGTCGAGTGATGGATGGAAGACGCTTGGGGAAGGAGAGGAGGGCGTGACCGCAGTATAGCTTCAGCTAGAATTGTCGGCCGCTTGTGTAAGATTGCTACGAACAATTCACGATGAAGAGAAGAGAGGAAGGAGATGATCAAGTCGAACAAGAGACATTTTAATGAAATAGACAAAGACGTATGATGAAGAGAGGTAGTAAGAATGTATGAGAGGACACAAGACGTATGTAGAAGAACTGGCGCATATTTAACCTTCAAGATGCATTTGTTCAGATATTAAAGAGACGCTCAGATAACGGCGAGATACGCTACACGAAACACAAGAGATACGCTCGACTTTTCATTATCATAGCTTGTTATCGCAGACGGTTTTAATAAATAACCGCTCGTGTTGTCAACGCCGCAGACGGTTTTGAATAAACAACCGCTCGTGAAAAGTCGGTTATCGCAGACGGTTTTAATAACATCGTCGGAAAAGTCGGTTATCACGACGGTTGTTTATTAAGAACCGCTCACGATAACCGCCTTTTCACGTATGAGTTTTAATATAAAACCGTCGGAATGATCACGCACGGTTTGCAATAAAACCCGTCGGTGATAATGCCACGAAGCATTTAATGCGCCGCCAGCCGCCTCGCCTTCATTTCGATCCAGATCAGAGCCACTCTACAAGACTCGAGCCTAAGCGATTTGAGGCGATTATTTTGGTGGAAGAGGCGAGATTGAGCTTTGAAGATTCATTCAATTCATACTTTCCGTTGGTGGCTAGCTCTAGATCGATATGGTTAGTAAGATAATTTATTTTTTCTTTAATTGCATTACAATTTAGATTTAAGTAATTGGTGAGTGTTATTGAAGATGGTTAATTTGTAAAATTGTTGGTTATATAATAGCTGTTGTGTTTATAATATGAATTGAGCTAGCAAATTAAACCTCAATATAATACATGTGGCTTCAGATATATGTAGTAGTAATTAGTTAAGCTAATTTTAATACCGAGTTGTTATGTATGTACGTAACGAGGACCAAGTCGGATGTTGAGCCTTTCTTTTATTTTTTCGAGACCGACCGGTGGGCCCCACTGTCGAACGACATATCACGACGGTTCTAAATTAATAACCGTCAGGATAATATATCACGCATTTGTTAACAATTGAGAACCGTCTGCGATATATTATTACGACGGTTATTAGTTTATAACCGCCTCGTGATACTCTCCTTATATAACCCCACGCGCACTTCACTAGGGTTAGTCGCCTAGCGATCCCGATCGAGCCCATCGCCCCGCCGCCACCGCCGTGCTCTCCACCGCCGCCGCCGCTGGAACCCCTGCCGCCGCCGCCTTTCGCCGCCGCCGCTCCTCCCTCGGCCCTGCCGCGCCGCTGCCCTTTCGCCGCTGCCGCTGCCCCTCCCCGCCGCCCGCCGCCGCCGCGGAACCCCGCCGCCCCTCCTCCTTGGCCCCGCCGCCATGGAACCCCGCCGCCCACCTCCTCACCGCCCTCGCTACTTCTACTCCCTTCTGCTGAATCCATTCCCCATCTCCGCTATCGCTCACTTCATCGTTGTAATCAAGGACATAGATTGCTTGTGGGATCGGTTGTTGCTCTATGATGATTAAAATCTTATGTCGAGATTGGAGGATTTAATCTTTGAGCTCTAATTATCGCCACTTGTTGTCTTTTGATTCATGCTCATATCATGCAACTATTGTTAATCGTGAGCTTTGAAGAATATATTATCCGTCACTTGTTGTCTTTTAATTATCGTCACTTGTTGTCTTTTAATTACCGTCACTTGTTGTCTTTAAATTATCCGTCACTTGTTGTCTTTAAATTATGATTTGTATATATGGATTGATGTCATTGGTGTGCTTATATAATTATAGAGGAATTATATTTATACTTATATCGCAAATTTTTATCCTAATAGACCCACAAATTGTCGAATAGCAACATGTCATCCGCGCATTCTTCAACATCATCGCGGAGGCGTCCGCCCAAAATCAAGACGCCAAGGAAGAGGGCTATCAAAGAAGCTCGAGGGACGATTTACCATCACACAAGTCGATGATCTGGGTCCCTCTTTCCTCCCAAAGCGAAGAAGTTTATGGAGAAGAACGATCGGAATAGTTGCACGACAACGAATTGAAATCACATTCGATTTGTGGAAGAGCGTGCTCGCGACTTAAACGTGAGTCGGTGATGTAAATTTTGGCATCGCTCGAGATCCCGTAAGAACACCAAGACGCCGTGCAACGACAAGCCTTGCTATGGGCATGCAAAGCATGGAAGAACTTCAAGAGCACGCTTGTCAAGGACTACGTGGAGAAGGACGAAACACCCTTTCAAACATACCCATTCCTGGAACCACAATGGGAAGAGTTCAAGGCGATGAAGACAACCAAGAGTTCAAAGTACAAGTGCGGCGCACAAGGCCCTCCAGCAAAAACACACACCCCACGCACTTGGCATACGGTATGCGGGTAAAATCCCGCAGTGGAGGAGGGAGGACGAACAGTACCGCGACATCGCCCGCCATTTGCCAATATCCCTGATGACCGCGCTCAAATTGGATTAGAGCAAGGTCATCTACAACGACATCGGGATGTCTTCGAAACCCCGCACCGCAAGTGTCTCAGCTTGGTAAGATATCGATCGAACCACGTAGCTTGTAATTACTCCACAACTTCGTACGAAGTGAAATGACATGTCGTGCTCTTGCAGGAAGCGTTGATTGTTGAATCTTCCCAGGGGTCATTCCATGGAACAAGGGAGAAAGATATACTCTCCGCGGCCCTGGGAAACAAGGAGCACCCGGTCGCACGAGAGGCCTTGGGCTTTACGCTCCATGGAAACATGAGCCAAGATGACCAAATGTATCGGCGTCAGAAGAGAAACAAAGCCGAGCGTGACGCACGGCTCGAGAAGAGCTCAAGGCTACTCTAAGAGAGGAGATAATGGGTGATCCGGCCGATAAAATCGAGATGAGGTGCGGAAATGCACGGAAAATCAGCAGTCGCCCGCTCCTATGCTAGCTAGCCCGCACAACCATCCGAGTAGTTGCGCGTCCAATCCGACGCAAACCGAGGCCGATTTTCGTGGACGACATCCTGGTAATAATTATTATCTCGAATGCTTGCTCCATTGATAGGCCTATTCGATGAGCTAATTCAGATCGTTATGTAGGAGCCACGGGCGTGCTCCAAGTGAGATATGCCTCCGCTCCTTGTACCGCTTGGGGCCGTGCATATCACCGTATCGGGCCGTGGTGCACGGTCAAGCTTTAGCGCCAGCCATAAAAGTTCATGTGGATGGTGTGCATATTAATTTTGAGGTCGTCCCGCCACAAGCCGCCCAACCACGAGATCGTGGTTTCAGGGCGTGCCATTGGAACATTCATCCAAAGGGCCTAAAAGCGACATCTCCTCGAGGCTTCTTCACCGGTGGCGTGATCGATCTACTGTGCACCGGTGCCATCTCCACCGCAAGACTTGTCTCCACCACCGCTAGCCGCACCTGCTATCTCCACAGTGCTCTTCTCGCCAGAGCAACTTGCCCCATTGCTACCTTTAAAGTCGATCACCGTAAAGTCGACCCACACCGAGGCAAGAGGGGCGCAAGGGCAAAGCACGAAGACCAATGATGATATTGGCCCGCACCGCCATTGGCCCGTAGAATTGCGCTTGGCAGCCGTTGCTCGAGAAAAGGGCCTCCAACACCTACCAATTAGTTGCCAAGAATTGCACAAGTGGTACATGGAACACCCAATAAGCCGAGGGCTAACGGAGATCGTATCATCGTCAAATTCGTTGAGCATTTCCATCACGATTTTCAAGACGGTGTCTTCGTGGTCGCCGAGGACTTATTCGATCTTTTCACGCCAACGCCTCGACGCCTCACTCATTCGGCGCCGACGCCGTAAGTGTGCACAATCACGCCTCGCTCATGTCATACCGATAAATGCCATATATAATTTGTTGCTTTCGTGTGTGTATATGTAGACACGCGGACTAAAGCTAGAACATCCCATCATCATCGGTTGGTTTCTTGGACCCACACATGGTCGCCAGTATACCATCGACGAGGATATGTTCGTCGTCGAGAGGTACATTGCATCGTGGTCAGGGCTCAACACAATAAGGATTATATACTTATGCCCTACAATCAAAACTTTCATTGGATTTTAATAGTCATTGTACTAAAATGGAACAAGGTATATTACCTTGATTCCTTAAGTAAGAATAAAATGGACTTCACGGTTGTCGCCAAGTAATCGATAGGTAAGTTTATTTTCTCCATACATACCTATATTGTACTCTTTCTTTCATTCCGATTGACTAAGGTTAACTTTTTGAATCACGAGGCGCTCGCGATGTACGTTGAAATGGGGGTGTCTCACAAGGGCCAAAGGCCCGAGACATACTCGAGATTTTAAGGTATTCGCTATTACACATTAATTAATCCTATGCAAGCAGTCAGATTAATGCCTCTTGAATTATTGCTCATTCTATTTTTGCGTGCCACCGCCACCACGGGCAACACATGTGGATTCTATGTTTGCCACCATATGGACCTACTCCTCGCTTCCTCGAGGATCACCAATTCCGTGGTTTATCAATCTTTCCATATTTACTTCATACTTATCACGTTACATATATACGTACATTCATATCCCTATCCACAGTGCGTACATCCCGTCAACCGCATTGGAACAAATTCGATATTTCACTAATTCGAGGAGAGTTGGCGTACTTTTTGGTGGCTCATGTCATAAAGTCGGAGGACAGTTCCACTCGTGCACCATGAATTTTTATTGCATTGTAATGCGATGTAATAGATATTTTATTTCAATTCAATTGATTCATTTGCTGAAGTGGATACTTTATGTTTGTGAATGAAATGTGATGTGTATTGGATGTTTATGGATGCCTTATATACTTGTTCATCCGCTTGTTTCAGAGGGCATGGCTAGCATTTCCGAGGCTAGCCAATAAATAGGAATAGATTTAGGGTAGAAGGAATATCACGACGGTTTTTAACTAAAAACGTCAGGATATCGATAATCCCGCACGGTTTTAATTAAAATCGCTCGATGATCATCATGTACGACGGTTTTAACTAAAAACCGCTCGCGATATCGATAATCCCGCATGGTTTTAGTTAAAACCGCTCGATTATCGATATCACGACGGTTTTAGTTAAAACCGCTCGTGGTACATGATAATCGCGCACGTTAAAACCGTCGTGGTACATGATAATCGCGATGGTTTTAGTTAAAACCGCTCGATTATCGATATCACGACGGTTTTAGTTAAAACCGCTCGTGATTATCACCATATCACGCGACGGTTTTAGTTAAAACCGTCGTGATTTTGAGCTATCACAGACGGTTGAAAACCGCCGCGATGACCTCGATTATCATCGACTATAAATTGGGACGGTTCGCAAAACCGTCTGTGATGACGCTTGAACCGTCTGTGATGACTTTTCCTGTACTAGTGTTATTGATATTCAAAACATGTATTTGTGACTTAAAGAGAGTATTATATTAGGACCGTCTGAATTTTTTCTTGATGCGTCCACTTGATTGTGTTGCCACGTGATAATGATTCCCTCCGTCTTACTAATGCGTACGCCACGTGATAATACGTACGCAGCATTTTCAATATGCTCAAGAAGTGACACCGATCATATATAGATGACAACCGTGCAATCGGGTAGGTCAAAACTACAGGGATTTATGTGCTAGGTGCCACGGGCCGTTGCAACATCCATCAACGATACTACGACACGTACCGAAACAGATCACATCCAACTTGACACACAGTGCCTTGATTTGCAGGGGTACACACCTTCCCTTAAATTTGTCGCTTACTATTTTCCTGGGATGCCCTTTGTGGGGGCAGAGGAGAGAGGTTACACAGCAAGTATCTGATGTGAGTGAGTGAGTTTTTTTTTGTTTTATCTTATAGTTGAGTGTTGTACAATGTTACAGAATAAAAATATTTAACTGATATGGATATGTAAAGGAAACATATGTCTAACAGTTTATGAAATATTAACAAAGGAAAAAATTGATGATGGACCGTTTTTAAGAAACGAAAAAACATTATTATAGTCTCCTAATTTTTTTATTAAAAGAAGATAGAGGTAAGTCATCACTTCAGTATGTTCATCTTAACTCTTTTAACATGTATACTTTGCTCTGAAAATGCCAATTCACAACATACTTCAAAGGAAACAAAACAAATATAGATAACAACACCAGCAGCAATAAAAGAGTCGATAGAACTAGAGGTGCTCAGCATATTATGATGCAAATAAACATCATCTCTACTTGGTACTTAAGTAGTAACTAAAAAACCCATCAAGGAGCAATTGACATTAACCTGAAATCTGCGCACCATAAACAGACAGTACATATGTGTACCCTGAACCCCTGAAGGAGAGTAGATCCTCACTCGGTAATGTTTCAAGGTACACAAAAATGACGATAAATCTACGTGCTCTAAAGTTTGAACAGCGTAAACCGACAATTCGTTGACACTCCCTATGGTTTAAAACGAACGCAAAGCGACAATTTAATATCAACGCTTCATAAAGGTATAAGTGGCATTATTCGCATTTAGATAGTAACCAATTAGATAGCAAGCATGAAAATCAACATGTAGATCAATGGAGAGTGAGGTCTACCTATTGAAGGCAGCAGCCAGCGCTGCAAAATTGGCAGGTTCCTCAACAAACGCCTTGAGCTCCGCTGCCCGCTTGGCGGAAGGCAACTTGACAGCGGGCGCGCGGGACATGGCGTCCCGGAGCAGCACACTGATGGCGCCCCCAGATGCCGCAATGGCCCTACAACCGCGGTTGATGCTGGCGACGAGGCATCCCTCGGTGTTGGCCATGGGAACATAGTACTCGCGCCCGTCTAGGAGTAGCGGGCCGGCGACCCCGACCGGCAGCTGCACGTATCCGACGGGCATCCCGCAAGATTGCCCGTGATGGCTCGGTAGTCCATCCTCGGGGAGCCCTCCACGCCCGCCCGTCATCCGCCATATTGCTTCCCGCCTCAGCCTGGTTGCGCGGCGGCAGTCCCTGAGCCGCGACTCCAGGTGGTGAAATTGCAGCGCCTTGGACACCACCGCGGAGACGATCTCCTTGTCCCCGCCCTCCATCCTGTCAGGCATTGGCGCGAACGAATCGGCGGCAGGAGCAGGCGCGCGGGAGTCGTCGTCGACGCTGGCGGGGGCCTCAGGCTGGGCGAAGGGGGCGCCGAACAAGCTGAGGAGGTAGACCACCGAGGCCAACTGGCACACCACGGTGGCGAACTCATGGCCGCCAAGGGGGAACCTGAGGGACCTGTCCCTGTGGCTGTAGAGGCGGAGTAGGTCACAGGAGGAGATCACGAGCGAGATCATCGCGGCATGCCGTTGGTGATCCGCATTGGGAGGTGCAGCACGCCCGCGGTGAGGACGTCCATTCGCTTCGCGGCTCGCTCGCCAAACCACCGGCGTTGGCGCAGGGGTCTGAGGAGGTGGGGCGGTTACACAACCGACCAACCAAGCGAGTCGGGGCTGGCTGTGTGTGTGCGCGTTCGGGAGGCGCCGCGCATGGGCCGTGCGGGCCTTTGCTGGGGAGATGCAAGTTCGCGGTCGGTTGCCTGATGGACGGACGATGAGGGGCAGAGCGGCTCATGATCTCCACGGCAATGAAGAGTTGAGAAAGATCCAACGGCTATTGAGAATCAAGGGAGAATGGAGCTAGTACCACCAACTCAAATTTTTAAGGAGTAGAGATGCTTTATGGCAACGACGACCGATAGCTTTTGATTTTAATATAAGTGTTTATAAGAATGAACTAAATATTGATATGCCAATAAACTATTTTAAAAATACTGTCCCGATAAATCACTTTAAAAAATAATAAATAAATAATTATGTTTATTTATTTGAAAGAAAAGCCATAGACTGAAAATGACTCGTCTGCAATCAGGAACGGTAGGGGACAATATATAATGAGGATGCTGCTCATTAACATTTGGCACCACACCAGCAGCTCTCTAAAGAGCTGCAAGATCAGCGCAGCTTGTGTAGGTACCGGCAAAGCTTTCGTGGAGCTAAGTCTTACCTCGTGCTCCATAGCACATCTCGATCCTGCCGAGGTGGTCTTTGACCGGGGCCGGCCGGAGAGCGCGGGCTGAGAATGCCCGGCGGCGGTTTCCTCCTCAACGGCAGCAACGTGCCAGACTACGGCGGCGGTCTCACCGTCCCCGTCCTGGTCACCTGCCTCATGGCGGCCTCCGGCGGCCTCATCTTCGGCTACGACATTGGCATCTCAGGTGCGCCGTCGTCCCCTCGTCGTCGGTACATTTCCTTGACATGGATGTGTGGATTCGGTTGCACTTTGCTCGCTTGTCTCTCCTATTTGGATGGATGGAAGGATGGAAAGATCGTTTAGTATATTCATTCGCTAGCTGCTCTCTGCTGCACACAAGCCAAATAGGATTCGAATGATCGATCAGGTCATCTCCCTCACGGTCTCATCGATCCTCTTCTTGATACATATTAGTCCGCTGGGTTCTTGATTTAGTTTGTTTCAGCACTTAGTCATAGATCGAATTCTTGGTCCGAGGGCACGGAGTGCTACCACCGCCGCTGCTGTGCTGTGGTCATTTGTTTCTTTCTGCTTAGTCTCCTTCCATGTCCGATTCCTAAAGATCTCCAAATCGGACTTAAATTTTAATCCAGCCATGGCAGGTATGTGTGCCTCCATCACGATCCAAACGAGCAAGCAAATAACCAGTTTTTAAAAATCACACGACTAGATCCAATTGAAACGGGGTGCAGTACAGCTAGCCCCTGCCCTCTCGTCAAATTTAATGTAGAGTCTACATAAAAAAAATTACACTAGGAACAGTACACGCAGTACAGGACCCGGCACATCACAAAAAGATAGGTAGGGTTGGTTCATTTGGACTGTGACTTATAGTTTTTAACTTAAATTTTGAATTTTGACTGTTCGTAAACTAGAGTATGAAGAGAGATACATACATGTGATTTTGGTCTATATAAATAAATTTGGTATAATATCTACTATAATCGATTTATAGACATCGCATTGAAAAGACACACCGTTTGAAAGTTAGTTATTGTAGCATAAACTAAAAGTCATAAGCCATCTAGCCATATTCTGAGTAGGAGTGTAATTGGAGCGGATACGGACGGATATCACTTATCATGTATCCCATTCCGTATTTTTTTTTCTCGGAGTTAGAGATAGACACACATGGATAGTACCGGATACTTATTTCTCCATTCCATATTCATTCTACAAGCCTTTGAATGGTCGGTCGGACGAAAATTATTCATTGTTTTTACACCCCTACATAGAACATTGAACAGTAGAGGTGCAATAAGAGCGAACACGGAGAGACTAATCGTCGAAATGGAAAAGAACTCAATATTTTCCACCTATTTAGATGTGACAATCCACATATCTGTTATTTTGTTCCTAAGTGAAATCACAACAAACTCATATCACTTGACATACGGATATATACAGATGAATATCAGTCATCCCATATCCCATACGGACACAAATAATACTGGATTTCTATTTATCTCTTTTGTATTCGCTTATTCGTCTCACAAGTCTTTATCAGTCGGTTGGATAGAGATTATCTGCTTTGATTTCGAGACCAATCTTTCTCGTTATCTACGCAGCTCATGCCCTAAGCGGTATGAGAAATGAGCCACATGGCCCCCTTGACGTACCCATCTGAAATGATCAGACGGCCAGAAGGGCAGCATCGACCGGAGCCCCCAACACACGAAACAAAGATTCTTACAGGTGGGCCCGGCCACCCTTCCTTCCTTCCCGTGGTCCATCTTTTGGGTGGGACCGGAGGGCAGAATCTGATCGAATTGGGTTACCCTGTGCCCACGGGGCCAGCGGCGTACGGCGATTCCACGGCCTGCCCCCAGGTCATGTGCAGCGCCAGTAGACACGTCAGCTCAGTTACAGTCAGCTTCCACGCTCATCAATCCGTTCCAGGCCGCGCCGAGCAGTCCGACCGTGACCGATGGCTCTTGACCGAATCGATTCTCTGTTAGGAGATGGCCCCATCTCTGTACTGCGCGCTGCGATACGATGTCACGTTGGCATCGCATCGTGCTTGGTCCAGGCCACCCACGGTGGTGCTGGTGCATGCGACCTCTCGCTCAGCTCACCGCACCGGGCTGTAATTTCACGGGCATCTTGCCCGGTCCGATCCTAGCGAGATTGCTATTTTTCTCCCAAAGAAAGGAGATTGAGATTGTTGCTTTTCCACGCGAATGGCTCGGTGAAAGTTTATTCGATGCTACCCTGCCGTCGAGTCCAGATTGGGATTTTTGGGCAGTATATATATATATATATATATATATATATATATATATAGGGTGTGCATATACTATATATATATATATAGGCCACTCCGCTCGGTGGTAATCTTGCTAGTCTAGGGCGAAAAGGAAGCTAAGGTCGGGGATTAGGATTGTGTCATTTTCCGAGTGATGTGCGAGTCTGACAGGAGCGGTTTTTTTAAGGAGACGATGTTGATGTGATGATTGATAAAGACTAGTTTTTGCGTCAAAGAGAGCATCGATACTTAAAATGACTGGCTAGCTTCAGGGAATATCAAGTATCGAAGTGTTGTCGTTTCTGCCCGTTCCAAAAAAAAAAAAAAAGTGTTGTCGTTTCTCAAGCTCCCATGCACTGCTCTCGTTGTCTGCGCTTATGTTTTTATCGATGGAAAATATTTTAATTAACAAATGGTACTGAATTGATGGCGTAATTACTTTGCGTGTGACTAGTAAACATCTTGTTCATGTCGCAAAAACATCAGGGGGCGTGTCGGAGATGGAGTCTTTCCTGGAGAAGTTCTTCCCGGGGTTACTGAAGAGGACGACGCACGCGAACACGGACGTGTACTGCATGTACAACAACCAGGCGCTCACGGCCTTCACCTCGTCGCTGTACGCGTTCGGCATGGTGGGCACGCTGGTGGCGAGCCGTGTCACCCGGCGAGTCGGGCGCCAGGCCATCATGCTGATCGGGGGGAGCATGTTCTTCGTCGGCGCGCTCGTCAATGCCGCAGCGGCCAACATTGCCATGCTCATCATTGGGAGGATGCTGCTGGGCTTGGGCCTCGGGTTCTCCGGCCAGGCCACGCCGGTTTACCTCGCCGAGATGTCGCCGCCGCGCTGGCGCGGCGGGTTCATCTCCGGGTTCCCTCTGTTCATTAGCATCGGGTACCTCGTCGCCAACCTGATCAACTACGGCACGTCACGGATCCCCGGCTGGGGCTGGCGGCTGTCCCTCGGCCTCGCTGCGCTCCCGGCGGCCGTCATGGTGGTGGGCGCGACGTTCATCCCGGACACCCCGAGCAGCCTCGTCCTGCGCGGGAAGCACGACCTCGCGCGCGCCGCGCTCCAGCGCGTGCGCGGCAAGGGCGTGGACATCGACGCCGAGTTCAGCGACATACTCTCAGCCGTGGAGCACGACCGGCGGAACGAGGAGGGCGCGTTCCGCCGGATCCTGCGGCGGGAGTACCGACCGTACCTGGTGATGGCCGTCGCGTTCCCGGTGTTCCTGAACCTCACCGGCGTGGCCGTGACGGCCTTCTTCTCGCCGATACTGTTCCGGACCGTGGGGTTCGAGAGCGAAGCCGCGCTGATGGGCGCCGTCATCCTTGGCCTCATGAACATCGGCGGCATCCTCGCCTCGGGTTTTGCCATGGACCGCTACGGCCGGAAGCTGCTCTTCATGATCGGCGGCGCACTCATGTTCATTTGCCAGGCATACAAAGTCTACAGTACATTAACCTCATGTACATTTTGAGTCACTGCCGGCGTATCAAACACATGACGCCTTTTACTTTGCAGGTGGCAATGGCGAGCATCGTGGGGTCACACCTCGGGAACGGGAGCAAGATGCCCAAGGGCTACGCGGTGACGGTGCTGGTCCTGGCATGCGTCTTCTCCGCCAGTTTCAGCTGGTCGTGGGGCGCGCTGTACTGGACCATCCCCGGCGAGATATATCCCGTGGAGGTCCGGTCGACGGGGCAGGGCATGGCCGTGGCGCTGAACCTGGGGCTCAACTTCGTACAGGCGCAGTGCTTCCTCGCGATGCTGTGCTGCTTCAAGTACGGCATCTTCCTGCTCTACGCGTCCTGGCTCGTCGTCATGACCGCCTTCGCCGTGGCCGTCGTCCCGGAGACCAAGGGGGTGCCACTCGAGTCCATGGGGCACGTCTTCGCGCGACACTGGTACTGGGCCAGGTTCGTCAAGGACCAGAAGCTCGGCGACGAGTCCACCTGATTTACGTGCGGGGTTGGTTTGGCTTGAGAATTAGCGTGTGCCTGTGCATCTGTGTGTGGTGACGGAAGTGTTGGTTCGTGATGAAGGCTCAAAAAGCTCAACCATGTACTACATGGGGAAACTAATCGCCTTAAATATAGTATTACATAGGAGAACCTTTCGTCATGCATCGTTGTGTTTCCCTAACGAGCTAATTTCCCATTTTTGCAAGCCAAAACAGAAAGAGCAGTACTAGGTGGTTTTTTTTTACCAACACCGAGCAGTACTAGGTGGTTAGAAACAGAAAGAGCAGTACTAGGTTGGTTTTTTTTTACCAACACCGAGCAGTACTAGGTGATTAGAAACAGAAAGAGCAGTACTAGGTGGGGTTTTTTTACCAACACCGAGCAGTACTAGGTGGTTAGAAACAGAAAGAGCAGTACTAGGTTGGTTAGTGTAACAACATGTCCTTAAGAACTATCTTAGCATGCTTTCCCAAACTCTTACTCTACCTTGCTCCTGCCCATCTCACTACCGCCGATGAATCAGTTGCCATTCCCATCCTTAAGTGCTCTTTCGACCTCTTCGATCGCGTTCTGCAACGCCCCAACACCGACACACAACTTCTACTCCTCCTAGCCTGCATGCGTTAGTGTGGCACAGCCAAGTTCATCCTCAGGAGCCTTCATCTCATTGACTCCCTCACATCCGCTTGCTGAGCTGCATGTCCTTACCCTCAAGCCCAACACCCTCACTAGACCCATGCCGGACACACTCCTACAGGCACTCTCACCAACCTCGAGCTATTTAGGTTGGAATCATATACAAATCCATCTGGTATTTTTTATTTCATTTTATTCCAAAGTTAAGCTATTTAGGGATTTTACTTTGGAGTTTGTATAGAAATCTAATTGCTTATTTTATTTTATTTTTACTCTGAATTTTAGTTTTATGTTGGAATTCGTATACAAATCCAATTACTAATTTTTGCTTAATTTTTCTTTTGAATTTCAGTTTTACTTTGAAGTTTGTATGAAAATCATTACAATTTTATTTTATTTTTATTCCAAATTTCAATTTTAGGTTATAATTTGTATATAAATCCAACTGTTAATGTTTATTTAATTTTCATTTCGAATTATAGTTTTATTATCAAGTTCATGTGGAAATAAAATTGCTAATTTTATTTTATTGTTTGTTCCTAATTTCAATTATTTTTACTGTACTTGATATAGACTCTTTCTTTTAATCTAAGTCGTTAAAACTTGGGTCCGCTAGATGAAAGGCTTGATTTTTTCTCTTTTTTCTTTGATTAACGTGTGAAATTTTAGCCTTTGGGAGCAAATGTTGTGTCTTCTTTTTCTATTATTCTAACGATATAATACTTTCTCCAGTCACAAATACTTGTCGTTTTGAGATGTGCGGAGTCAGATTTGTAATTTTATTTTTCTCAAATTTTGGTTATTTTTTATTATACTTCAGAAGGACTCTTTTGAAGTTTGTATGGAAATCAAATTAATAATTTTTTATTTTTTATTCCTTGTTTAGTTACTTTTTTGTTCTTGGCATGGCCTATTTCTTTAATTTAAGCCGTTGTAACTTTGTGTTTGCTAGATGGAAGGTTAGATCTTTTTTTGTGACTTCTCTTTCTATTGTTTTAATAATATAATGTCTCCTCTAGTCACAAATACACGTCGTTTTAAGATGTGTGGTCTAATTTTCAAAACTTTGACTATCGATATCTTTTTAAAATTTTATATTGGATACATGATAATCATAAGTATATGTTTGTTTCGAAAAAGTACTTTTATAATATTATTATTATTTTATATAAATATATTATAATATAAATTAATAGTTAAAATTATATTTTAGTGACTGAATCCATGTCTAAAATGATACGTAACTGTGACCGAAGGGAGCAGGTAGATAGGAGTACAATCCTGCATTGCTACAGCTAATTAAAAGCCACGTTCCTTTTTACAAGCAGTTCACTTGGCCGTCCTGCTTGGCATCCTTGACGAACCTCCTCCAGTACCAGTGCTGCGCCCACACTGACCGCATGGCCTCCAGCGGCACGCCTTTAGTCTCCGGCAGGAATTTCGCGATGAAAGCCGTCATGGTCAGAACCC
Organism: Bonia amplexicaulis; assembly: GCA_036346245.1. NCBI lineage: Eukaryota > Viridiplantae > Streptophyta > Magnoliopsida > Poales > Poaceae > Bonia > Bonia amplexicaulis. The sequence continues at coordinate 11,047,723 of CM070745.1, read as the reverse complement.
AGCCGGCGTAGAACAGGAATATCCCATACTTCATGGCGCAGAGCATTGTGATGAACACCTGCGTCTGCACGAAGGAGAGGCAGAGCGCGATGGACACGGTCATGGCCTGCCCCGCCGACCTGATCTCCACGGGGTAGATCTCGCTCGGCACCACCCACCTGAGCGGTGCCCACGACACGCCGAAGCTGAACGTGTACAGGCACATCAGCACCAGCACTCCCATCGCGTAGTTCCGCGGCATCGTCACCGCGTGGTGCTTCCCGAGATGGTCAGCCAGTATCCATGACATGGCCACCTTATTAGATCAATAGCAAAAGCAAAGTTTGAGCTAGATAACATGGATGTGTATACTGGCTCTGTACTTTGAGGTGTTTACAATACCTGGCAAAGCATCATTGCGGTGCCGCCGGCGAGAAACAAGAACCTGCGGCCGGAGCGGTCCATTACGAAGGAGGACAAGGTAGTCGAGGCCAAGTTCGTGAGGCTAAGTATGACGGAGCCAAAGATCGCCTTCTGGCTATTGAACCCCACCGTCCGGAACAGTACCGGAGAGAAGACAGAGATGACAATCATGCCGCTGAGTTCGAAGAACGTGGGGATAGCCACAATCATCACTAGGTAGTGCCGGTACCCCTTGCTGCGTAGCCTCTCGAACGAGCCCACGTCGTTCAGGCGCGCCTCCTCGACGGCGCGGACAATGTCCTTGAACTCAGCGTCGGTGTCCGCGTCCGGACCACGGATGCGCTGCAGCGACTTGCGGGCCTTTTCAGGCTCGCCGCGCAAAACCAGGCTGCTGGGAGTGTCCGGGGCGAAGAGGGCGCCCGCGACGATGACGACGGCCGGGACGGCGGCGAGGCCGAGGGAGACGCGCCAACCCCAGTCGGGGATGCGGTTAGTGAAGTAGTTGGTGACGGTGGCGGCCAGTATTCCGACGACGAGGAAGATGTTGAAGGCCGAGGTGAACGCGCCGCGCCACCTTGCCGGTGATGTCTCGGCGAGATACAATGGGGCTGCCTGTTGTCAAATACATTTTCAGACTTCATAGCAGTTGGGCCGTAGATGTGAATTGGGCCGAAATGTACAGCCTGCTACAAATCTACAATACTGGGGCCTTAGACGTATAATTGTTTTTCGAAGGTCTGCACGGGAAAGATATCTGACCTGCGTGGTGAACCCAACGCCGAAGCCGAGCAGCATCCGGCCGATGATGAGCATGGCTACGTTCACGGCGCCGGCGTTGATGGCGGCGCCGGCGAGGAACAACGCGCCACCGATCAGCATGACGGCCTGGCGGCCCACCGTCCTCGTCACACGGCTCGCCACCAGCGACGACAGCATCGCAGCGATGTACAGCGACGAGGTGAACGCTGTAAGCAGTTGGTTGTCGTATTTGCAGTACGCGTCGCGCTTTGTGCTCTTTATCCCGCTCAGAACTTCAGGGAAGAACTTTTCAGGAACGACTCCATTTGCGTCACGCCACCTTAATTAAGTTAAAGGACTAATTGATACAGTAATTCAAAAGAATTATTCTTAACTTGCAATAAGACCTTTTCTCAATAATAACTTTTAGGTGAACATTCAGATTCGTGCACGCGTGCACGAAACTCAATTCGCGCCAAAACAACCAAGCATCTGCCTAGACTACTTCACAGTTGACATAGACACGATCGAGGGTGGACTTGAAGTCTAAATAATTCGCATGGTGTGTATTTTTGCCACATGCTATTCCCATTATATAATATTGTCAACATCAAACAATACATATATATGCATATCATGATCAGTACGTACAATTCCTGTGTCAGATGCATTTTAAGAAGTAAAATTTCTTTGCAGAATCCTGATTTGCAAAAAAAATAGTTCTTAAAATGCATATGACACAGGAATTGTATGTACTGATCACGATATGCATATATATGTATTATTTTAGAAGGCTCGTCCATCAATTATACAAAATCGTTGAGAAAAGATGTGATCCCCCGTCGCCATGCAGCCGTCTGTCGTCATTTTGGCGTTGGTCTACCTCACCCTTGGTGCAGCCAACCCCGGTGAGTCCACACCTTCACTAACCTTCCCATCATGACTTTGGCGTAGATCGCCTTACCTGCCAGTGCGCTCTCTCCTCCCTCGGCTCCAAGTCTCTGGTATCATATCCACACCACATTTTGGATACCAACATCTTCGAGCTCTGCCGGGATTGGAGGCCCTTTTATCAGATGTTCTCAGAGGAGGGAGATCTTATCGAGTGCATCGCCGGTGGGTACCCCTGCCGTCACAGATCCACGGTCTCCCTATCTGCAACCTCCGCTTGCTCCAAGAGAGAGCCATGGAGGCCCCTATAAGTCTCACATTGCCTTGGGTCACAGGCGACCAGGTCACTGCATCCAAATCTGGGCATCCAAAGTAGACCTAGGAGTTGGATCAGGCTTTTCTGAGTTAGTCTATCACTCGGCCCAAGCACAACATGACAGTTTTTGGGCCCGACCGGGTTGGCATGAACGGCGACCTATGCTAGTCCTAGAGTGTTGACCCGTTTGGCATAGCCCGATTAGTTGGGCCATGCTCAGGTTAGCATGACACGAACGTGCCATGGTGGGCAGGGTAGCATGGAGGCACAACAACAACACAAAGGAGGCACATGGCTAGGCCCGTAGACGCTGAGGGATGGTGGACCATAGGAATAGCCGGAGATGGGGAGGGAGAGAGTACTGGTACCTTGCTAGAAGCTGGACATTGTTGTCATTGTCCCTGTCACCATGTGGCTGTGGGCTCATGGCCGTCACCCGCCGCCGTCCTTGCCTCCAGCCTCCCCACCATGCCTTGCCATGCCAAGTCCACCACGCACCATCACCCTCTATCGCGTCGAATATGAGTGTAGGCGATGCGAGGTTGCCCTCCACGCCGAGCAAGCTCGGCTGCGAGTTGCCCTCCCAGAATAATGAATTAGTAGTTACTAATTTAGATTGGTAAATTGCTAATCATTTTTATAGTTTTTAAGATATTTTTATAAAGCAACTATGATTTTATCTGGTGTTTACTACTCTACCTCATGTTAACTTATAGATTTTATTTGGCTAATTATATATAAGTTTGCTAAATCTAGGGGTAGTCTTTTAGGCCATGCTGTTGTAGCAATAGAGGAAAAGTTTGTTAAATATTTCGGATCTATTAAACATATATGTTGCTTTGCTATTATTTTTGTTTCTACAAAAAAGTTAGCAGGTTTATAGATTGATATGGAGGGAATAGAATAATGTCTCGATCTTGATTTATCTAAAGCTTCGGAACATGTAAAAAAAGAGTTTTTCATGTTTTTTTCCTTGTATCATGACAAGGTTAGCAGCAGGGGTGTATCATGACAAGGTTAGCAGCAGGGGTAGGAATGGGTTGCACCGAACCTAACTGCCCTGCCCCCTCTGTCCCACATGAAGCTTTGGAGATCCACAGGCTAACCAGAGGAGGAAGCATGCAAGAACCAAATGATCCATTGGATCTTTAGAATCGACCCTTTTTTCTACTGAATGCCACTATCCCAATGCCCTTTTTCTAGTGGATACTACTATCCTAATGCCCTTTATTTCATCTTCTTGTACCAACCAATCAGAGAAGCTCTAATTTTTTGTTGTAAAAAAAGTAATGAAAAATAACAATTTTTTGTCCATCAAGAACTCGCTGGGGTTTCCACAAGCAAACATAACCGATTTGTGAAATACAGAAGGGGACAAAAGTGAATCACGTTCTTGATGGGGGACTAGAGAACTGGATAAAATGAGCAAAATTTTACCCATCTATTTTTTATCCGGCAAGTGCTAGCTTGGTAAAAACCAGCCTGGAAACAAAGAACAACCAGATCACATCAAGAAAAACCAGTTCCACACATCGCAAGCAATTCAAACCTTCAAACGCAAGAGTGGGGATGGGGATGAGGACGCTAGGGGTGGTCTCCCGGCGGCGGCGGCGCAATGCGGGCGGGTGGAGGCAGTGCGGCAAGACGGCGAGTGGCAGCCAGCGGTCCATGGATCGGTTAGTGAAGATGGCGAAGGAACTGAGCAGGGGAAACAAGAAGATGAGCAGGACACAGGCAAAACCAAAACCTACCAGATCGAGGAGAAGTTGCAAAGGAATCATCGTGGAGGAAGAAACCTAGCAATCGCCTACCTGGAGATGACCACTTGCGGTGGCGGCAACAAGTTGCTGGTGGCGATAGATCGAGGAGACCAGGAGAGTGATTCATTGGTTCGACCCACTTGAACCACAAGAACCAATAGGTTCGGACCTAATGAAATCACTTTTTTATTGGGCCGCATCTCTGGCCCATACTTCACAATTATTAGGCCGGTTCGGTGTCCCATTGGATCAGGCTAAACCACTCCCACCCCTACTTAGCAGCAACACGAGATTAGAGACCTCACAACAGATGCAACAAGACAAAACAAGATTGACAACATACTTGTGGAATAAACTAAATGGCAAGTCTAATTCTTCATCCTCTCAATTTCAGGCACTTCCCAAGTGAAATCGTCTCTAAGCTGCACCACTTTTTGGAGCATGATTTTGAAAGTGCTGATCCTGATCTTGCCGGCGGAAGCAAGATAGACTTGCTCGAGTAGTGAAAGAATAACAAGCGGATATTTCCTGTGATGTGCCATTTCACACAGGACATTCTACTGGTTTCGGTGTCCATCATCCATTTAGAAGTGGCGTTCATCATGATAGGGAGAATAATTGAAGAAATGAGGTCATTCCTCATGCCTAAGATGATGAAAGCAATCACTTATGTCAAGAACTGGGAATTGGCAAAAGAGCGACGACAATATCAACTGGAGGATCCTGACATTGTGCAGATGTATGCTGACCTAAAACACATGAATGATCTCAACATTGGGGAGTTGTTAGTATCATGTTGTTACCTACTCTTTTCATTATCGAGGAACCCTACTCTAGGGCGTAAAGTTTTAAACGGCGGCAACACTATATCTATAAAGTATCAAGAAAATTTCACTCTCCAAATATTTACGTGTCCATATTTTTACACAATTACTTAAATTTCGAGTACTTTCTTTTTCTCCCTTTCCCCTCATTTTCCTTTTTCCTCCCTTTTCTCCTTTCTTTTTCTTTTTCCCACTTCTCACTCATCTCCTTTTCTTTTTTTGCATCCTTTCCTTTTCTTCCTTTTTGCCCGCTTCTTCTCCCCCAGTCCCCACCTCACATGCCCCTCATGGCCTCGCATTCATTCTCCATGGCTGATGGCCCGATGCTCAACATCGCTGCCCTCCAGATCCGGTCGCCCGGGTCCAGATCCTGTCGAGTCCACCGCCCACCGCTTGTCCTCAACGCCACCTCTTGTTCCATGTCGCTGGCTATGGGTCCCAGGCAAGCAAGCGGTGGCAACGACTGAAACGGGTGAAGATGGACAGGTGTCGTGTGTTATGCCGATGCCAGCGCAGCCGACTACGCCCAATAGGCCATCATGCCATACTGGGCCTCACCAGCGGCTGTCTGTGCTGACATTGTATGGCCCGACAAGCTCATCGTACAGTGCTACCATGGCAGCGGGTCACAATGCCCATCGTGCCAGTGCCATGCTGTGCCCCGCTCCCAGCACTAATCCGATCTACGTCAATCTTTCTTGTGTCTGCATCAGTAGGACCCTGGAATTTCTTCTTTTCATCAGTAGGTCTATTTTGTGTTACAGAAGGACCTGCATGTAATTTGATATCTGCCATGGTCCTTCTTGTAAAATGGCTGTACTGTAACTTTTGCTGTAATCCAGAGCAACTAGGCCCTTTGGCCATCTTCCTTAAAAAGGCAAAAAAATCTATCCTAGTTCTTTTTTGGCCTCTTTTATTCTCTATGTTCGTACTTACCTCAAAGCACGTACGCACATGCCGACTCATGCAACTCTTGGCATGTCATTCCACCAGAAAAATTCTGCGAAGGTGAGATAGAGGTATGCTTAATCCAATTAGCTCCGTTCATTTCGACTTGAACTTCTAGCTTCTAGTTTATTTTTTACTATTCATAAATTTCATCTTTTTCTGGTTTTTCAGCTTTTTTTTTGAGCTTTTTTGCTTGTTATTTTTTCCGTATTCGTTTGCATTGTCCGTGATGGGATAACCTATTTTTTTAATTTTTTTAAATTTAGTTATATCAAATAAGTCACCATCAGCTATAGTATAATTTTAATCAATTATAATGTAATTTTAACCATAAATTGATAGTACACTCGCAAGTCTTCCCTAACCATCAGCTTTGACAGATACATGGGTGGACTTGAAGGACTCGAAACCTCGAAACAATCCACAATGTGGACTTGAGGACTCGAAACCTCGAAACAATCCACATTTTCTGTCCATATCCAAGAATTAATATAGATGTGTACCGAAGCAAACCCTATATATATATATATATATATACGTATACCATCCGATCACTCTCTCCTATGTCGCGTCCATGCACTGTGCATTGTATGAAACACATATCATGCATGGCTTAATTTATTTTTGTTTTGTGTGTGATTCCGTCCATCGAACTTTCAACATGAAAATAAAAACAAGCACAAGGGATTTCGAACAATTCTGCTTAAATAATCTTCCAGTTTTTATTTTTAACTGCAGATTCCCATTTTTAACTGCAGATTCTTCAAGCAAACTAATTGCGGTCTTGTTTGGAAATGCTTGCCCTAAACCTTTATAGTTTAGAAGCCTAAACCTTCCAAACAGGTGCTCTAAACCTACTTACCAAAAATAAATCCTTTCACACTCAAAGGTAAAGGTGGGTTCATTTCGATTGCGGCTTATGATTTTTGATCCTAATGTAAGTGTTTGTGTGAACAAACCAAATACCGATAATCCACTTCAAAAAAGATGACCCAATAAATTGTTTTAAAATGACGATGGAGAAATTATTCTATTTATTTATTTAAAAGAAATCATAAATCATAAACCGCAAAGATTTTAGCCAAAAAAAGCACCGCTCCACTAGTTTCTCCTAGAAGTTTTTTTAGGAGATACAGCAGACCAAGATGATCCCACTGTATATCTTCTGAATCAAGCTAATTTCTTCCATTAGTAGGGTGTGAGTCGCACTCATTGAAAGAAAGGTGATCATAGATAAGCTTTCTTGCATAAACATAGTGTTCAAAACCCAAATTAGGCAGTGACAATAATCTTTAAGCTAGGCTGGCATCAAAAATATATTGTGAGAGGAGAAGTTTGCAAAAGCAAAAAAAAATAAATAAATAAATCTGAAGCGTATCTGATACTCTGGTACTGCCTTTCGTGGGAAACGAATGCTCTCCTACTGGCTCAAAAGCGCAAGAAGCGTAACTTTGTGCGGCATATATAGCCGTGCTCCAATTAGCTTGTAAGCTGTGGTTTTTTTTCTTTTGTACTATAGTGACTAAAAATACTAATAATTTTTTATGAGTAATTAAATTTAAAAATAAATAATATTATATCATCACAAACAATAAAAAAGAAAAAGATAAAATTAAAAAGACAAAACTGAATCTATTTAGAGCGGAGTTATACTAAAGTACTATACAATAGTATACTTAGAACTGTGATGCACACATACATACATACATACATACATACATACACACATACATACATACATACATACATACACACACAATATATATATACACACCTATATATAAATATAAATGCACATATATCTATATATCTATTTATCAAGAAAATGGAGATAGCGAGTGTGATCAAACGAAGGCACGTGCCTGCGACGCCAATGTCATAGCCGAAGATGAGGCCGCACGAGGCGGCCATGAGGCAGGTGACCACGACGGAAAACGTCACACCGCCACCGTAGTCGTTCACGATGCCGCCGTCCGCCGCGGTGAATCCTCCTCCGGCCATCAATCGAAGAACTGCCTAGCTAGCTGGTACTTTCAGACGCTAGCTCCGGGCGAGAGCTCGGCTCGCGAGTTTGCTATGCGTTGCTGTGGCGAACTGGCGATTAGCTGGAAGGCAACAACCATACGCAACGCTATAGTACGAGGTTCAGTAGTTTTATATAGGGATGCAAATGGATGGAATACAAATGAATAATGTCTTTATTATATTTATTTTTATATTTTTTTCTTGGATATGGATACGAATATGGATATCTCGGATACGAATATAAATACGAATAATATCGAATACAGATACGGAGTGAATACGAATCGAAATAAATACGATCACGAATATTTATCGGAACATGAAAACTCCTTAAACTATACATCCAAAATCAATGAAAACACATAAATACTTTATCTTGTCAAAATATTAATGAAATCTAAACCATAAGTATTTTTATCCACAATAGTCATACCATTCTATTTTAAATCTTCAAATGGTAGTTAATTTTTCTAAAGTCCTAAATAATTTTAATGGTTCTACCATTGGTGTTTAAATTAATTTAATTTAAATTTGCATCGAATGAAACAACAATTTAATCTATAAATTTTAATCTACCAACAATACTAAATTTTTTTAATAAACATAAATATTTGCTAGTGGTGTTTGCAATTTAATATGACTAGGGAACCTAATGTCTCACGGTAAAGGAGACTTGTGACTTGTGGGCTAGTGGGATGTGGATGGGAGAGAGAGGTCGACTTGGGTTGGGTATTGTTGGGCTGAAATTCCGGATATCCGATTTCGTATTATCTGGATAATCCGTATTCATATTCATCGGATATCAGGTCTACTGTATTCTTATCTGTTTTCGACAAAAAAAATCCGTATTTGTTTCCAATCCGAGAATTATCCAAAGAAAATCCGATCCGACACAATCCATATTCGTTTTCATCCGGATCGGTCAGAAACTATCTGATCCATTTTTAGCCCTAGTTTTATACCATCTATGTATGGTCTAGTTCTTTTAGCTTCTAACTTCTGCTTTTGACTTTTCTATAATAAATAGTTTTTGTACCGACTTTATTTATATCGGCAAAAACTATACGTGGATTTCTGTTATTCTATAATCTCTCATACGAACAGCTCAAAAATCACAAACCGCAGTCAAAAGCTATAAACCTCAGCAAAAAAAAAAGAACATGCCCAATTTGGGATCCTTGCTTTCGAGACAGTGAGGAATGCGCCATCGCGGCAACGAATAATTGAACTGGTGTGCAACAGAATAAGGTGTGGGGAAAGCGACCATACATACGCAGTGCACGAGTTGCTCAATTTGGGAGATGTAATTATCCCATGTAGTGCGATCGAGTCAGGTTTCCAGGCAAAAACTACTGGCACAGCAGGGCTCACTAAGTGGTAAACCAACTCCATTGTCGCGGCAGGCTGGCGCTAAGGCAGAAAGACAAGGTGGAGGAATCCACGCCAGACGCCGTCGCAGCGAGGCCAAGGACTGGGAGCAGAGGATGGACGCCGAGTTAGGCTTACCAACAGCTGCATACGCTGCAGCTACAGCTTCTTCTGTTTATAAAGAGGAGTAATGTAAACTCATGTGCGATTTTTACCAATATAAATGAAATCAGTAAAGTATGTACTACAATTTGATCCTATCCCGTGTGGTCGAGGATTGAACCGTACTCCTCATGGTCCTGTACCTTTAGCTCCACCATTTGGAATTTATTATGTTTATATTTGTTTATTTTTTGAAAGGTGTTAGTTGATTAATTACAGGCCCCTCCTTTTTTAACTTATGTTTTATAATTTATGGTTTTTAACAAGCGAATAGGATGTCTTTTTCTATCTTTTTAAAGCAATTTATTAATTTATCAGCATTCGATTCGTTCGTACAACGATTAGTGCTAAAGTAAAAACCATCGTCCGAAAAGAACCCACAATAAACCCACCAAGCTAACTTTATAGCTTAGCAGCTGTGAGATCACATGATCAAATTATAATCTTTGAAAATCCACAATAAACCCACCTATCCAACTATATTAGAGGGGCTCAACACCGTTGGCCACAAGATAGACGTACCGCGTACCATACCGGTTGGACTAGCATAAAAAATACTATAAGAATAATATTTATGGAGCAACTTGCATAATAATGTAGAGCTTAAAATGAAAGATCGTTTACTCTTTATTTAGGAGTATATTTTTTTTGTTAATTCTGTGCTAAAAAGGAATCGATTCGCCATCAAACGGATTGCCTTTTGATTTCATCTTCTCCCAAGTGGATGGCCAGAAAATTTTCGGTGACCGGGGCACAGTAAGCCATCATGCTACAAATTTCATTGTTCGGATAAAGGATTGCACGTAGCATCTTCCTTTGCACAGTACTAACGCAAGCTTTTCCATTAAACAAATAAAATTCGATCGACGAGCTAGTTGGAAACCAGCTCGGCGGGACAAGTAGTAGTCTCGAGCGCCCATTAGTTTTCAGATAAGGCCCCGCTCGTTTCGGTTTAAGCTTCTGACTTTTGGTTTATTTTTTACTATTTATAATTTTGTTTTTTTCTGAACTTTTGACTTTTTTGAGTTTTTGCGGTTCTTTTTGCCGTATTCGCTTATGCGTTGTTTGTGATGGGCTAACATATTTTTATATTTTTTAATTTTTTTAAATTTAATTATATTAAATAAGCCTCTCGTCATTCTGATGTTTTTAGTCACCACAATGCTTTTTAGCCATAAGCCACCAAAAATAAGCCAAAATGATCGCCACCCAAATCCACCACAGAAATTGCTGCGCCTGCGCAGGTGTTGACTTACGGATTCTGGGGTGGTATCCAGTATAGCATTTTCATAGTGACTTCTATTTTTAGTTTTTTAGAAGTAAAAGCAAATACAAATGTTCCAGTTTTTATAAGTTGTTTTTATTAGCCACTATTTTTCGCCTTCACATATTATAATATATTTTATATTCGGTAGCGCTATTCAGCGCCTGCGCACACGGTACGCGCGGATCGCTGACTGCACGCACGAATTGATGATAACCAGTTCATGAATTGATGATAACCAGCGCACCAAAAAGTTATTGTTATTTTTGAATGAAGTTACTATCGGTTCTGAGTGAAATTATTACCAAACCTTCATAATGCCGGAAAGTTACTGACATTTCTACATGAAGTTGCCATCGGTAGTGAGTGAAGTTACTGCCAAACACTCACAGTACACAGCCGGTATTACTTTCCTCACAACATGTCGTAATTTTCCTTACCACAGGTAATAACTTGACTTGCAAGTATACATGCAGTAGGAGAGAGAAGAGAATAAATTCACTTGACTTGTGATTTTTTTATCGTGTTTACAAGCTAAAAAAATATAATAACTCTTTCACCAAAAATCAATCTGCGATCCATTTTCACCATTGTGTTCAAAATTACGAGCTTAACAAAATAAGATATATGTCGAATATGTTTTGACGCTACGAAAATCATGTCATATAAAGTTGTGAAGAACCATGTGAGAAGGTCACGTTTAATGTTGTAATGAACCATTGCAATGTTCGTGGAATGGTGAAATAGTTTTACAAAGATTGCATTTGATTTTGTCTATCTTCTGGAAGTGTCAGAAAAATCGGAAGTACCGTATGTACAAGTGCGGTAGTTCTGTTTGTGCGGAAGTACCGCTTGGTGAAAGTATCGCGTTGAGTTACGATACGTTTTTTCAGAGAGCTCCAGGTAAGGTTTTCAGCATGTGGAAGTACCGCTTTGGAAAGTGGTAGTACCGTAGGGCGAAAGTACCGGCGTGTCAAGCGCGGTACTTCCGATTTTTTCAGAAAAATAGGGCTTTAGAGAACTGAGTCATGGATCGAGTTTGGATGACCTGGGTCATTGGATTATGTTTGTATGATGCATGTCTTGGCTAGTGTAGATGACCTGGGTCATTGGATTAAGGTTGTACGATTTCTTTGTTTTTGGATATGTAGGGTCGCTTGGAATTAATTGTTGTCACCGATGATGATCGGTGTAATGGATTGCTCGAAGGATACGAAAGCAGAAAATAAAATTTTTCTACCGTGCACACAAGGACATCATGCTTAAGGAGGGATCATGGATCGTTACCACTAGACGCACAGCGCAGCGAAAGAAGAGTTGGAGAAGCCGATCCAACCACGCGCGTCGAGGTAGTAGTGGAAGTAGTCGATCGTCCCGAACCGATCGTCTCCTCCACGCGATCAACCACACCACGAGCGATCCAATCAGAGGTTGTTGATGCCGATCAACGCCGCAACGAGCGGCGCCTCCACCGGTATCCACACGTCCCGGTCGGAACGCCGATCGCGAGTGTACCAAAGACTCATGAGCGACTAGGGTTTGTCTCAGGAGGTGGCGGCTAGGGATTAGCTCGGGATTATCAGATGCGTTCCCTCAGCCCCTCGCCTCCATATATATAGACCTCTGCACTTGGGCCTCGTGGACCGAGGCCCAATAGGAGTCTATCCGGATCTCTATCCGAATTGAGCCCATATCCGAATCACATTCGAATTAGTGTTCCAACCCGTTAAGTGTGCGACCACAGGTTCACGATACTTGGTCGCGACCGTAAACACCTTTCCGGTCACCCCGTTAATAGCGGCCTCTAGTAAGACATATTAACCCCAAAGTATACGTAAAGATCATATCGGCTGAACATGTAATGTTCTCATATACTAATCCCTTTGCCTCACGATATAGATTAAGCTCAAGGCGAGACCTGTGTCATCCTCTTAATAGCTCAATCACTCTCTCAATTCCATGATGGATTATAAACTCGTGATTGACTCCTCAATCACCTTGGCATGGCCATGCACTTTCATAATTCATTACATCGAGGGACCCAGAGATATCTCTCCCATAAGGAGGGGCAAATTCTATCTTGATCATTCACATCCCACTACATGTTTCATGGCAAACCCAAAGACTACTTTTATGACTACCCAGTTACGAAGTAGTGTTTAGTAGTCCCAAAATAAGCTAGTACGCATGCTGGGAACCATGATGATCTCAAGTCTAAGGATTCCACATAAGCACTACTTGAGACCAACTGATGACACATGGAATCTCTGCAGTGTCTCATGGCGGGTCTATCCAACATATGTTCACTAACACATGTCCATATTATTGATTTGGTATCTCCATACCATGATCCATGAGACATGATCATCAATCAATACATATGCTGATCTTTGAATCATATTTGTTCCTCATATGAAATATAATTAGGGATCATTTAGAAATAGCAACATTTTGGCATTAAGAGTCTCATGAATAAATCACATACTCATTGATCAATAATGATAATGTCTATTTCAAGGAACAAAGCAATGTATCATAAACATAGTATGTGATATATTCAACATCTCCATGTTGCCTCTAGGGCATATCACCAACACGGTGCTAGGCTCATGAGGAGTTAAGGCCTAGAACGATCGAGAATGTCGGATGAGACGGTGAGCTCAAGTATTTTGAAGGCGAGTTTGAATGGCGGGATGGCGCCATGTAGCTTGCATGTGCTAAGTGAGCCGTGGTTTGATGGAATCGGGACGGGAAAGACTTGGCGGCACATGGCAAGCTAATGATGCACCTACACGTGTCAAGCATGGCGATTGCTTGCAGTGGTTGGTGATAACCAGGTCAACGAAGGGTATTTTTGTAGTTTGATCAAAATATCAGAAACCATCTTAGATCAAAACCGCGGCGCATGGGCGATGCATTGAAGAGCGATTTAGGTCAAGACGGAGCTAGGTTGATCAATGCGGATCAAGGCTAAGGATTTAGCGGATGCGCACTTATGCGCTTTAAAAAACGTGCATAAGTGAACTGTGTGAGTAAAACCCATGTGTATGAGGTTAACGAGTTTCCCCCATTGTAATGGTGGATAGGATCAATTAATCGGTGTAGGTGGCTGGTTGGCCACCTAAAAAGGGGGTTGGGATGGAGACATGTAATGTTAACCATCTAACCCATCTCATGTGCTCTCTTCTCTAGGGTTAGGGTTTGAAAGTGAGTACCTTGAATGGTCTTTGTCCTCCAAGGTGGACTGGATGTAAAACCTGTCTTCTCAAGTAAACAATACATCAATCTTTATGCAACTTTTAAGTCCCTTTTGTTTTTGTTTGATGTCTTGACTTTTGGTTGGTTTTAATCTCTGTTCTTTCTTTCTCGTGATCTTGTTGTGCCATGGACGTGTAAGAGATGGAGATAATCCTTGAGAATATATCTCCACCCATCTAGGCACTTTGATAGCAAGATTTATGAGAAAACCCGGTTTTGCTTGATTTGGCCTCAATGTCTGATTTCTTGATCCAATGGTTTTTGACGTGATTTATTTTATGTTCTTACATGCTGGGACATGTGGGAATATATGTAAAGCCATCTTGGCCATCATATATCCATGTGCAAGTTGTATTCACCGTTTGGAGTTTTGGTTTTGTTTTGGTGCACCTTTCCTTCAAACTGAAAAAGTCTCAACTTTGGCCATGATTTTCAAGATCGTTTATTGGAATAGGTTCGTAATATTCAATAGTAGATCTCTGCAAAATTTCATATTATTTGGATCTACGAATGAAAAGTTGCATCGATTTTAGTTTTTGAACTCGTGCTGAAATCACTGTTCATTGAGGAAATCGGAAGTACCGTAGTGCAAACAAAGGTACTTCAAAAAATTAGAAGTACCACAGGGCAAACAAGGGTACTTTCGATTTTTTTGATTTTTCTCAAAAATTTCAAGCATTTAATCCTTTTGGCTTGTTCTTCAAATTGCTTTGGGATGCTCTTCACATTTTTCTTGGAGGTGAAACTGATACCTCTCTTGTCATTTGACTTCGTAAAATTTTGTCAAGAGAGACATTCCCTTTGTAGATTTTCTCTAAGTCATTCTTTAATCTTGTAACTTGGGCCTTGAGCTTATTGTTTTCCTCTACAATGTTGGTATTGCAATGCATAGAAGAAGTAGAATTATCTATATTTGAGCAATAAGATATATCTAGCAAATTATCACATGATGTTGATACACTAATTTTATATGAATTACAAGAGCTAGGAGTTACGCATGTCATATCATCTAATAAACCCTCACATAATATGGATATGCTAACTTTAGTTGTTTTGCTAGAGGCAGGAGCTATACATGGTATATCATCTAGCAAATTGCATGTAATTCCTATATCCACATTAGATTTAAAATATTTTTTGAGAAGAATAATTTCATGTCCTTTCTTTAACTTATTATAATTATTTTGAAGGGAAACATGTTCATTCTTCAAAATTTTATATTTAGCCTTTTCTTTTACAAGGAATTCATTTAATCATTCTAGCATGTTCATCAACTCATCATAAGAAGGTTCATCATCATTATCATCGAACTTTACCTTCTTGTTACCTTTAGCCATAAAACACCGAGTTGATGTGGAGGGAAGAGTGTATTCTTCATCGTCGGAGCTAAAGGTTGAGCATTCTTCTCCCGACATCCACTCTTGTATGCAATCCTTATCGGATGAGGTGGACGCTTCATATTTGTCTTGAATTTTAGTCCACATATCATGAGCGCTTTCAAGATTGCATATCGTGTTGAACACCTCTACACTCAAAACACTAAAAAGAGCATTAGTAGCTTGAGCATCGAGATGTGAGCATTTATCATCCTCAATTGTTGGAGCAATATGATCCTTAGGAGGAGAAAAGCTCACATCTACAATACGCCATATTTTTAGGCTCATGGCCTTAAAATAGCAAATCATGCGGATTTTTCAATCATTATAATTTTGGCCATTGAATAGAGGTGGTTCTTGTAGGTGCACTGTTCCACTAGCCTCCATCCTTTACTCTCTAGACGGTTAAGTCTAATATATGAGAGACCAAGCTCTAATACTATTTGTAAGATCGAGGAGGCCGACTAGAGGAGGGGTGAATAGGTGGTCTAAAAAATTCTCTACAAATTAATGCTAACAATTCAAGACCTTTTCTATTTGCTTAAACCAAGTATATAATGCGGAAGCTAAATTCAATTTGGTTTAGTACAAATAGCGCCTATAACAAGAAAATTCGCCTAAGTGTATCAAATTATATCCTAGGTCAAGGTTTGCAATCCTAGGTATACAAGCAATCAATTTAATTCTATGAATGTAAATTGCTTGAATATAAATAGAGTATAAGGAAACAAATCACAATTAACACAATGATGTTTTACCGTGGTGATCAGAGAGTTGCCGCTTTCCCCTAGTCCACATTGAGGAAAGTCCGAACAAATTGGACCGGCTCTACGAATTAAGCCTCAGCTCCTCAATCCACTAGTGATAGCTTTTTTCCACTCCGGGTAGGTGAGCTCCGACCTTCACAACTTCGCCAGGTCTTCTCACAACCTCCGTTGAGAAGATCACCACGCACGGCGCCTCCAATGCTGCTTAGGAGTCGGCAAACTCTAAGAGTAATAAGCCAGGTCCCTCACTTGACTCTCACCACGTGCAACGAATGCACAAGCTTGCTGGACATAAAGTCCACCACTAGAGGCAACATATGCACTCTAATCTCTCTTCTCCCTTCTCACAAAGTGCAACACATGCACAATTGAGTGGAGAACTTCACACTTGCTCAAGGGTACACAAATGAGTTCACCAGCAACTTCTCCAACCGATCACAAAGAGGTATTTATACAACACACGAAAAACTAGCCGTTCGAGCCAACATCCTGAAAAATCAGGACGGGCAGAACTACCGCCGGCCAATGACCGGTAGTTCCGCTCCAACTCTGACGCCGCAGCAACGGCTATGTTAGAGCTTCTGAACTAGCCGTTACACAGTCGGCGCGGAACTACTGACGTCTGGTAGTACCGCACAACATATGTCGGTACTTCCGCTCCCTGGTAGTACCGCTCACACAGAGCCGGTAATTCCGCAGGCTGGACCATCTGCTCACACAGAGCGGCTCGGACTTCTCACATCTGATAGAACTACAACATATGCTGGTACTTCCGCCTTATGGTCCTGCAGCAATGCATCGATCCAGTGGACTGGTTGGGCATCGGCCATGCAAACAAACATGCCGGGTCAACAGATCTGGACTCACGGGGGGTTTTCAATTAGCTCGCTTTGTTTGGTTCAGCTGGTTTTTCATGAAAGCCCCGAACTACCAAAAGCATGATTTTTACATATAGCATCGAATACGGGTCAAACTGAGCTGACTGCTATGGTTTGATTTTCCTACACAGATTTTTTGGCCCGAATCCTAAGTACCGGTTAAATCGAGTTGGGTGGTATATAAACACCTTAGACCTTGAGGTTAAAGTGTGTGCAAGCTAGAGAAGAATGATGCACACACGTGTGCTATTTCTCTCTCAATAAAGGATGTGTGATAGAGAAACGGCTGTGTCGAGCAAGTGCATATGCTAGTGAAATCGAGCAGTGAAGCTCATGGAATTGGAAGGGCAGTACACATAGAGTGCCATGTTCTCTCTGAATCCAAGATGGGAGTATGTGATAGCCAATCGCAATAAATGAGAGAGTTTACATGCCAATAAAAGTACACGCACATAATAAAAGGATATGAGGTAGGAAGTTATAATAAAAATAGTATAAAATATTTAGAAGTATGATTTATCGTTGGAGAGATAGTTTTTAATATTGTTTTTAGCTAAATAAAAGCCTTAGAGATAGCGAGACAGATTATTGTACATGTTTCAATACTGGACGGAAACAACCAATTTTTTAAACTGGTATACACGTTTTTACAAGCAGTTGGCTTGGCTGTCCGGCTTATCATCCTTGACGAGCCTCCTCCAGTACCAATGGTGCGCCCACACCGACCGCATGGCCTCCAGCGGCACGCCTTTCGTCTCCGGCAGGAACGCCGCCATGAAGACCGTCATCGTCAGGACCCAGCCGGCGTAGAAGAGGAATATGGCGTACTTCATGGCGCAGAGCAGGGTGATGAACACCTGCGTCTGCGCGAAGGAGAGGCAGAGCGCGATGGACACGGTCATGGCCTGCCCCGCCGACCTGATCTCCACGGGGTAGATCTCGCTCGGCACCACCCACTTGAGCGGCCCCCACGACATGCCGAAGCTGAACGTGTACAGGCACACGAACACCAGCACGCCCACCGCGTAGTTCCGCGCCATCGTCGCCGCGTGGTGCTTCCCGAGATGGTCCGCCAGTATCCATGACACGGCCACCTTAATTAGTCCAATAGCAAAAGAAAAGTTAGAGCATGCATACACGCGACAAACGACATGAACATGTGCTACAGTGTGTGTTTCAATATACGTTGTACCTGGCAGAGCATCATGGCGATGCCGCCGGCGAGGAACATGAACCTGCGGCCGGCGCGGTCCACGACGATGGTGGACACAACAACGGAGCTCAAGTTCACGAGGCTAAGTATGACGGAGCCGAAGATGGCCTTCTGGCTGTTGAACCCGACCGTCCGGAACAGCACCGGCGAGAAGACGGAGATGACGATCATGCCGGTGAGGTCGAAGAACGTGGGGATGGCCACCATCATCACCAGGTAGTGCCGGTACCCCTTGCTGCGCAGCCGCTCGAACGCGCCCTCGTCGTTCCGGCGCGCCTCCTCGACGGCGCGGACGATGTCCTTGAACTCGGAGTCGACGTCGGTCTCCGCCCCGCGGATACGCTGGAGCGATGCGCGGGCCTTGTCGGGCTTGCCGCGCAGGACGAGGCTGCTGGGGGTGTCCGTGACGAAGAGGGCGCCCACGACGATGACGGTGGCTGGCACGGCGGCGAGGCCGAGGGAGACGCGCCAACCCCAGTCGGCGATGCGGTTGGTGAAATAGTTGGCGACGGTTGCGGCCAGTGCGCCGAGGACGAGGAAGAAGTGGTAGGCGGAGGTGAACGCGCCGCGCCACCTGGCCGGTGATGTCTCGGCGAGATACAACGGAGCCGCCTGTGGAACAAGCATTTGAGTTGATCGGAAATGGGTCGTAATGTAACTGGGCCTAAATATGGACCCGGCTACATTGTTTGGGCCTAATTAGGTAGGATTCCTCGAGAAAAGAAACCGCACGGGAGAATATTATGCGTTAGGTTTTTGAAGGTTTTTTTTTGTTACTGTGACTGATGGTGTATAGTTCTAACATGAGTGTTTGTATAAACTAAACCACTTTAAAGACAGTGAACAAGTAGTCTTATTTGTTTGTTCAGAGAAAACTATATACCATAAGCAGAAAAGAAGTAGGCCATAGACCTGTGCGGTGAAACCAACACCGAAGCCGAGCAGCATCCGGCCGATGATGAGCATCGCAATGTTCACGGCGCCGGCGTTGATGGCGGAGCCGGCAAAGAACAGGGCGCCACCCTTCAGCATGACGGCCTGGCGGCCCACCCTCCTCGTCAGAAGGCTCGCCACCAGCGACGACAGCACGCCGGCGATGTACATCGACGACGTGAACGACGTAAGCAGCTGGTTGTCGTACTTGCAGTAGGCGTCGCGCTTCGCGCTCTTCATCCCTCTCAAGACCTCCGGGAAGAACTTCTTCAGGAACGACTCCATTTGTGTCACGCCACCTGAGTAAAATTCATCAGTAGACTCTTGTGATTTTGTTGATCCATTTGCAGCACTGACGGGGTATGGATCATTAGAAAGTGTAAGCATTACACGTACGGAAGAAATTTTGTTTGCAAAATCCTTGTAATATCTATTCTGTTCACATGTGCGTCGACCTCGTGTGATCTATTGGTAGAATTTTTGGAAGATTCTCCTATTATTTAATATATAATACCATGGACCCTTTGAGAATGCCTTCAATAATATTTAAAGCAAAATATATACATTTGCTAGTTTTTTTCTACGTTTTTGTTTTCAACGTCATCCCTTGTTTGGAACGCAAAAAAATTCACATGAGACGGTGGGTTCGATTCATGCAAGAAAACAAAAAAAATTCCGCGCTTCAAACATGGCCTAATCCTTCTGCAAAAGCATGCATCAAGCGTATCAGCCCCCTGTCATCTTTCAAAGCATCTCGCTGATCGAGAAGTACATCATAATTCATAGATATGGGTTGTGTTGTGTTTTACTTGTACAGCACTTTTGAGTGGTATGATCAGTAATCCTTAGTGGATGCCACTGCTAATTAAATGGAGCTGTACGGATCAGGTTCGAACGAATCCAAGCCAGATCATTTATGATAATAATTGATACCGATATTATGCCTTCTCATGCGTTCCATTGATGCCGACGCAGTGGAAGGAGAACACCGACGGAGAGAGAGATCGAGTGGCCAGAATCTGCAGGTTGGATCCGCAGCTAGTGAAATGCTTGAATGCATGGCATGAACAAACAAACTCCCAAAGCAGGAGGCCCCGAGACACATGTTCTGATTCCCGGCATGCTTTTGCAGTTTGCTGGTGCTGATCAATTGTCCTCTCAGCTTTCGTGTTACGCAACGTATTGGAACCTGATCCTCTCTGTATATCTGCTTTCGAAGACGATGAATAGAAGTGTACTTAAAAGGTGGGATGCACCGGATATGCTCTCCTCTCTGTATATCTGGTTTGAGGTTTTAAAAAGTTGGATGTGATTTCCAAATATCCATCGTTTAAGTTGTTTACACAGCATTAATTTCCCCCAAACATCTTTATTACTAGATGTTTTAGTTTTTTAGACAACATTAATTTCCCCCAAACATCTTTATTACTAGATGTTTTAGTTTTTTAGACAACATTAATTTCCCCCAAACATCTTTATTACTAGATTTTTTAGTTTTTTAGACAACATTAATTTCCCCCAAACATCTTTATTAGATGCTGTCGCTGGTAGCAGAGAGATTGGCATTCAACTAATATGGACAGACAATACCAGAAACCAATAAATAGTTGACTCGATCCTTATGCGTATGTACACAGCGAGTCAGCGATGGCGTCTACTTTGGACTAGCCGACTAGAGCGAGTACTTCCGCTACTCTCGAAGAGAAACATAAAAGTGTGTGCCCCGTCTCCGCCCAAGGAATTCTACAACATTTGAGCTGACTGAAGTGGAGAACTACTAGAGCTTATTATGCAAAATTGAGCATCGGATCGATATACTGTGGGTATGAATGGAAACACTACCAGAGAAAGTACGCCCATATGGCTTGAGCTGCACGCTCTCATGCCTCGTTCTGATCATGGAAGGTGGTGGTTATGGGGAATGTCATTCAGTTTAGCCCGGATTGGCCGTCGTTTAGATGTCATCGGAAACTGTCTCCGGTGAGACGCACGCAGGAAGTAAAGCATATACCATGTGTGTATATGCCGCATGTCCATGTATCAAGCCACCAAGGACGCCGAGAAGGCAGCCAGAGAATGATAGGTATATAGACATCCATGCGTACGCACCTGAGACGCCCACGTCGTAGCCGAAGATGAGGCCGCAGGATGCGGCCATGAGGCAGGTCACCACGACGGAGAGCGTCACGCGGCCGCCACCGTAGTCGTGCACCCGACCGCCGCCGTCCTCCGCGGCGAATCCTGACCCCCCGGCCATTGCGCTGCTCGCCCTCAGATGCTCGATCGGGGGCCGGGTGCGATGAGAGCAGAGGAGAGCAGCTTGGCTTCGCTAGCTGCTGCGAACCTTCGACGATCGATGGGTCGGAACTCGAAAGGCACCGTAGTGAACGAGAGAGCGTCACCGGCTGGAGGTAGTGGTACAATCAATCCGGGGAGTAGTGGATCGGAGCAATTGGCTGGAGGTAATGGTATACAATCAATCCGGGGAGTAGTGGAGCAATTGGCATAGGCCTGAGGAATTTGACTTACAAGGGCATGAATAGTAGTGGAGCAATTGGCTGGAGGTAGTGGTACAATCAATCCGGGGAGTAGCGTGGGGAAAGCGACCGTGAGTAAGCACAAACAACGCGGCGTCGGGTTGCTCTCTACGCGCCCCTCTGCGTTTATTACATATGGGAGCGGAGGAGTACGTTGGAAAATGGAAATAGTACAGGCACTCTATCCAGTCATCAAATGTCAGTTCGAAGGGCTAGGCCAACCTAATTGACGCAAATGTCATGTGTACGAATCTATATAAATGAAAACAAACAGACAACCTTTTCGTTTTAAGAGAAAAATCCAAAATAATTCAAAAATCTCATTGAGGTACCAACCTTATATCCCATTGAAAAACTTAGCACTTGAGATTCGAGAGCGCTTCCTATGTGCCCACTCCCCTCGTGGGTGAGAAGTCCGCACAAGGTTAAGTCCACTTGGTTCCGGAGTGTGAGTTTGTTTTCACTCGGCTCCAGAGGGTGAGTATGTCTTTACTTGGCCTCAGAGGATGGGTATGTCTTCACTTAGCCCTGTGAGGGGATGCGGCCGTTTAGCCCCAAAAGGTGTGGCTCACAGAGCGAAGAGTGCTCGACTCACCTAGGCGTGCCCTTTATGTGGAAAGGCATGCACCGGAGTGCTAAACTTGATGTGGCAAGGTGAATCAGTTGAGTTAGAGGGAGCCCCTAGTTTGAGGAAACATAGTCGAGGCAGAGCCAAGTTCAACTGAGGCAAAGCCGTTGAGACCGAGTTGATCCACACCAAGGTCAAGACATTGAAGCGTGTTGGAGCTCGTTGAGTTGAATTCATAGAGTAGAGAGAGCCCCTGATAGAGAAAGCCCCTAGTCGAGGAGATGCAATCGAGGCGAGGTGAAGTTCAGCTGAGGCAAAGCCATCGAGACTGATTGAACCACGCAGAGGACAAGCCATCGAGGTGCATTTGAGCTCGCCAAGGTGAAGCCATCGAGTTAAGAGAAGTCCCTATTCGAGGAGACGCCATTGAGGAAAAGCAAAGCTTGACCAAGGCAAAGCTGTTGAGAACGATCAAACCATGTTGAGGTCAAGTTATCGAGGTGTGTTGAAGCTTGCGGGGTGAATCAGTCGAGCTAGGGGAACCCTTAGTTGAGGAGACGCTATCAAGGCGAAATGAAGTCAAGCTATTGAGGCCAAATTGAACCACACCGAGGTTAAGCCATCGAGACGTGTGGGAGCTCGCTAAGGTGAATCAGCCGAGCTAAAGGGAGCCCCTAGTCGAGGAGACACCATCAAGGTGACAGAGGCAAAGCTGTTGAGGCCAAATTGAGTCATGCTAAGGTCAAGCTATCAAGGCGCATTTGAGCTCGCCGAGATGAACCTGTCGAGTAGGGAGGAGCCCTAGTCGAGGAGACGCCATCAAAGCGAAGCGAAGTTCGCCTGAGACAAAACCATCAAGGCCAAATTGAACCACACTGAGGTCACGCCATCGAGGCATGTTAGAGCTCGCTGAGGTAAATCCATTGAGTTAGAGGGGGCCCTAGTTGAGGAGACCCCATCAAGGCAGTCGAGGCAAAACTGTCGAGGCCAAATCAAGCCACGCTAAGGTCAAGCCATCGAGGTGTGTTTAAGCTCACCAAGGTGAACCCGTTGACTTAGGAGGAGCCCCTAGTCGAGGAGACATCATCAAGGCAAAGAGAAATGCACCGAGATAGAGCTGTCGAGGCCAAATTGAACCACGCCAAGGTCAAGCCATCAAGACATGTTGGAGCTTGCCAAGATGAATCCATTGAGATAAAAGGAGCCCCTAGTCAAGGAGACACCATTAGGGCGCCGAGGCAAAGCCGTAGAGGCCAAATTGAGCCACGCGAGGTCAAGCCATCGAGGTGCGTTTGAGCTCGCCAAGGTGAACCCATCGAGTTAGGAGGAGATCCTAGTCGAGGAGACACCATCAAGATGAAGTGAAGTTCACTCGAGACAAAGCCATCAATGCCAAATTAAACCACACCGAGGTCAAGCCATCAAAGCATGTTGGAGATCGGGGCGTGTTAGATCTTGCCGAGGTGAATCCGTCGAGCTAGAGGGAGTCCCTAGTTGAGGAGACACCATCAATGTGGCGGAGACAAAGCCGTCAAGGCCGAATTGAGCCACATCGAGGTCAAGCCATCGAGGCGTTCTGAGTTCACCAAGCTGAACTAGTCAAGTTTGAAGGAGCCTCTAGTTGAGGAGACGCTATCAAGGCAAAGCAAAGTTTGACCGAGGCAAAGCCATCGAGACCGATCGAACCACGTCGAGGTTAAGCCATCGAGGCATATTGGAGCTCGCCAAGATGAATCCGTCGAGCTAGAGGGAGCCCCTAGTTGAGAAGACACCATCAAGGTTGTAACATCCCAAATTTTGGAACAAATTGAAGCTTTTGAATTAAAGACAACATTTGTCTCTTTTCAAAATTTTGGTTTTGAAATTTGATTTGAAATTTGAAATTTGAAAATTAAAATGGAAAATTAAAAGTCAAATCTAAAAAGCAAAATTCATAATGGCCTTTTGGGTTGGCCCAATTTCCTAGCCCAACCAAGCCCAATCCCCTATCTCTCTCCCTCTCCCCTGCTTTTCGGTCACACCCCTGACTTGCCCGCACCATGCTCATTGCCCACGTCACACCGTTGTGCCGCGCCACACACGCATGACCTCGCTAGACCGCAACGCCAGGCCACCCACTATGCCCGCCTGTTGCACATGCTGAGCAACACATGACAGTCGCACCCGACGTGCCCATGCCACGCCACATTGTGCCCCCATCCAGCACACACCGTGCCACACGCACACCTTGCTTGTTTTGGTGCCATATCGTGCGCCCTTGCTGCACCGCATGCGCTACACCTCACCGTGCTTTGCCTCGCACCTTGTCGCGCATGTGCCGTTGCTTTCGACCACCGTGCACCATTAAGGCCACACGGTGCCATGCCTCCTAGGCTATGAAAGCTACCCTACTCCTCCCGTATGCTCCTCACCCTGCCTCCAACTCTCCCGCACTTCCCCTTGGCCATTCCAAGCCCGGAGCGAGCTCGCCTCTACCGCCACTGAGTGCTTCTGTAGCCTTTCCACCGCCACACCACTCGGTGAGCCCCTCCCTCTCCCAACCACTCTGGTGTGATCGCCTTGCCCCCTCTCCATCTCTCATCACCTAATTGGGTTTCCTTGCACAAAAGCTTGTCAGTCCCACCTTCTTCCTCAAGTCCAGCCACCTCATCTACCTGTCGAGTCGACACACCAACATCCAATTCCTCTCGGTCGAAGCACCCCCACACATCCCTCCTTCAATCCCTATCATCAATTTTGGTCGCTGACTGTCCTAGCTCACCGGTGACGTGGGAGACCACTGCGCCACCTCGGGTTCTCACCTCTAGACCACCTCAAGCCTCCTCAGACCTCGCCGACCCCTCCGGTGAGCTCCCCATGCCATGTAGATGCTAGCCAGCCCTTGCATTTGCTCACCGCATCAACGTCACTATGGTCACGATGGTGGCCGACCACGGCCATTGCCACGGCTCTCGTCTTCGGTGACGCCGCCACCAACTACAAGTACAGTGTGGCCCTGGCAACCCATTTTGGGCCTTGCTAGCAACCACCACCACCTCCCTCATTCGCACAAAGCATGGATCTACGTCTAGATAACCACCTAGGATCTGAAACCAGATGTTGGAAATCTCTCAAGATTTCTCACTCAACTCTAATACCAAGTGTTGGGAATAACACTCTCAAATGCATGCTTTCACGGTGGACTGACGCACATAAACTCGGTGAAAGGCTTGCCGAAGATGGGAATGA
Organism: Bonia amplexicaulis; assembly: GCA_036346245.1. Taxonomy (NCBI): domain Eukaryota; kingdom Viridiplantae; phylum Streptophyta; class Magnoliopsida; order Poales; family Poaceae; genus Bonia; species Bonia amplexicaulis. The sequence goes on along the minus strand of CM070745.1, from coordinate 11,022,267 downwards.
TAGGATGGAGCTAATAACAAAGCTGAACGTAAGAAACTGAGGCACAAAATTGTGGTGCAAATTGCTCGCACATTTTCTGTGTCGTCTCTATTATTCTCTAGCTCAACTCATTCAACAGATTTACATGGTATATATAGGCACAATCGGGCCTCACAGCAGGCCACTCACCCACTTCACGCACATGACTCTGACCGACACCGACTACCTGCCCATACCGAGTAGTTCGCCAACTGATTGAAGGTTGACGTCATTTCACAACCACTCATGCTAACGACTGCTACAGTGACTGGCTGCACACAACTGCTATAGAGACCGACAATACCGGACTGCCACAATGATCAACATCTGCTACAGTACCAACGACTGTTACAGTGGACTGCTACCGAGTATGACGTCTACAATACTCCTCCGAATATGACGTCTACATTACTCCTCTAAGTATGACGTGTACGGTACTCGGTGCAGCTACGACCGGTCTGCTATGACTATGACCATGGTCGCTACGACTACGATCATGGTCACTACGACTATGCACATAGGCACTATGACCATGGTGCTACGACTACGACCACGGCCGCTACGACTACGACCCCGGCCGCTACGACTATGCACACAGGCACCATGACCACGGTGCTACGGCTATGACCATGGCCGCTATGACTATGACCATGGTCGCTATGACTACGCACATAGGTACTATGACCACAGCACTACGACCACGACCACGGCCGCTACGACTATGACCATGGTCGCTATGATTACGCATCATACAGCACCATGACCATGGTGCTACGACTACGACCATGGCTGCTATGACTACGTCCGCGGTCGCTACAACCACACACACAGGTTTCGAGTCCTCCGAGCGCGGCACTTCGACCATACACCGATCTTCCGAACACCGACCGCGCACTTCGACCACGCAGGTCATCCGAGCACAGATCGCTTCAGTAGTCCTCCGACTGCAGCTCCAACCACAGTTTTGACCATGATTTCGACTACTGTAGCTACGACCACTGTAGTTTCGACCACGCAGTACTTGGAGCTATAGTACTCGGTGTAGCTTTAATACTTGGAGCTACAATACTCGGAGTGGCTATAGTACCGATCGTAACGACAATACACTGGTCGTAACTACCACACACACTTCACAACTTTTACAGGTACTCAACACATGAGTACTCGACGCACACAACTAGCAGATGCAACAAGATTAACCCAACAGTACCCTTATCACTTGCATCTTGTTTGTTTTCCCTGAAAGATGCTTTCCAATCTCCTTCCAAACTTCAGCAGCAGTTAACTCGTTGCTGATTTTGTTCCCATTGTTCCAACTCCACCTTATCGTTTGGTTTTGCAGCCTTATCACCAGAAATTTTAAAGCCCATGTGAACCCAGAATTAGTGTGGCATGGCAGGACCAGCTGATGGCCTGTTTGGCTGTGGCTGTAGATTATGGTTTTTAGATGAAATTTTTGAATTTTAGTTGTTTATAGTACAGATTATGGAGAGACAGATATTCACTTATGATTTTAGTTGGTACAGATGTTGGGCTTTTAACGTGTAGATCGTTTAACTTATAGACCTCATCTTGAGAAAATACTCCGTTTAAAAATTGGGTACTATAGCAAAAGACAAAACCATCAGCTTCGGAGGAAAAGAACATGCCCTAAAATAATTTTCCGGCCTAGAAAGCTTGACGGGGTTAGGATCCAAAGAAATAATTCCCCTGGGTTTTTGCTGAGATTGCTCCACTAGTTGAGTGAACAACTTCTGCACTCTCTCCCACAGCTTGTCAACATTGGAGTCCCCTGTTTTACTAGGCTCACCCATTTCCTGTGGTGTAGCTGCAGCCACAGTCTAATTATCAGCGTCAGCAATATACTCCACGTACGTGCTCACCACATACATGCAAACTTCAAGTGAGGAAAGCTAACAATTTCACAAGGAAACAACCAACTCAACAGATCAACACCACCAATCGAGCACTAATGGCTTGGCCATGCAAACAAGAGCTACAAGCCTATCCAAAGTGCAACCACCAGCTGTAATCCAAATAACCTGCAATGGGGAACGATTTTTCACCTTGAGAGCTCCAGATTGGGTGCCGATTCAACGATACAGGTTGCAGCCGTACAGGGCTCGCCCAGCACCCAATTCAACCTTGCCCTGTCACCGGAGAGAACACATCCGACACCATGAGGATGCCACAGACAGTGACGTCCGGCCGTCTGCCACCATGGGTCGTCCTGCTCAGATGCTAGGGTTGAAGACGGAAGAAATTGGCGAAATTTTGGAGCCAGCTTCAACCATCTGGTGCTCCCCTTCTCTTATTCTATGTTGCATATTTATCTTCTTTACATTTTGGTAATCAACATCTACGTATTTACTAAGCTACACATCTCAAACAGTGCATGAGCATACCAGGAGTTTATCGATTTGACGATATTACGAGCAATAATTACAAAAGTAGCATCTGTCGTGAAAAAATAGTAGATTTGGTAGAAAGTCTACATGGTGACTATGCAAAGACGCCTTCTGACCGACACGCATCTCGGCCGCACAGCCGCCATGCGGTGGAGGCAAATCCGCATGGCCACCATACGGTGCGACTGGCCACCGTACGATGACCAATTAGTCAGGGTCATTAGCCATGTTAATTCATGATTAGCAAATTCATTTATATATACTATTTATAGCAATTTTTACATATAGCAAATGAGTTTAAAGATTTAAAAAAATCCTGTGAAAAAAATTAAAAAAAATCACGGAGACCTACGAGTCCGGCGCGCTGCCTCTCGCGGCGCGGGTGGTCAGCCTCCCGGTCCTTGCGGCCGAGCCCACGTCGGAGCCGGAGGTCAAGCCCACTACTAGTCCCCTGCATGTCCAGGCCGTCACAGCCCGATAGAAAAGTTTTCCGTTATCCCGTGTGCAGCCACTAGCTATGGTGAGCCTACTGCCCCCCACCCCCCACCAGAAGTCGTCGGGGATGCCACTGGGCCAATTAGACAATTAGCCAATGAAAACTACAGTACCGTTAGTCTAATTATTTGATACTTCATGCGTGGACTCAAAAATTAAAAGAAGATCAAGGACAACTGGTTAGTTTCTCCCCGTGGATCATGCATCCGCACATGTCTGCATCAATTTGAAATACTTAGTACTATTAATGAATTAGCACTTGTTTCTCTCTCGTAGAAGTGGTGGACTTCTGACTAAGAGGATTGTAACGTAGCCGCCTGAGAATAATGCTTGTTCATTTTGATTTCTTACTTATTTTTTTACTATTTCTAAATTTCATCTTTTTTAGTTTTTAGCTTTTTGTCGGTTCATTTTGCTCGTATTCATTTGCGTTGTTTGTAATGAGCTAACATATTTTTTCTATTTTAATTTTTTTAATTTAGTTATACTAAGTAAGCTATTATCAGTTACAGTGTAATTTTAGCTAACTAATATAATTCTAGCTATAAACTAGCTTATGTCAACCTAACACCTAAATATCCGAGAAGTCCACAAGATCGAACGAGTCCAGCGAACAATGGTTGGCTTTCAGGCTTTGTATATGTCAGCCGAAGACTTTGGATTGTTCACTGGCACATGCGTGTTACACAAAGAAATGCGGTGCCGAATTTCCAGCCGATCGATCATGGAAGGTGACGGAGACCTGGTTGGTGTGTTGGGAATCGCTCCGAAATTTCCCTCTCACACAGTTGGAAAAACTGACTCACTGACTTTCCTCTCTCTACTTGTTTCTGTCCCTCTCACGGAGACACATTAACACGTATGTGTTAAGCACATACACATCCATGTGACACTCCATACCAAATATTTCATTCATGGGCAACTATTTATACATAAGATGGCCTACTAACTACTCAACTCACTCAACACACACACCACCAATAACTTGACCGATTCTTTTGCTAAATAATACGACCAAGCAACTCACTCTGCTAACACATGTATGAGCTTACTCACCACTAACTCCTACATGCACTTATGACCACTCCATCCTGCACGATTCACGTGTACACAACAAACACTTGCTGCTTTAACTGCCTAGACTCCAGAATGTGCACCTCATCTCACACGCCGTGCATCACGCACATACATGCAAACACATGCAACTCGACCACTAATACATAAATAATTAAACTCAAAGATACAATGTGACAAGATTAATTCCAACATTGTAAATCCGACACTGAAGCCGATTAGCATGCACACCACGAGGAGCATGGCGATGTTAACGGCCATGCCAGTCATGCGCTGCCGGTGAAGAAGAGTGCCCCGCCTATGAGCATGGCAGCCTGCCGGCCCATGGCCTTGGTGACACGACTGGCCATGAGCTACGCCACTAGAACAATGATGTACAGGGACAACGTGAAGGTGCAGTACTCGTTCCCCTTCACCTTCACCATCCGCTTGAGGACGTGCGGAAAGAACCATTTCAAGAACGGCACCGTTTCAGAGACGCCGCCTCGAAATAATAGATTAGTTATTATTGTACTTTGTGATCTGAATCTTATCGAATTCGATCACTTGAAGAATCCTATTAGATTTTATAACAAGTGGTATTAGAGCGCTTGTTTTATAACAAATGGTATCAGAGTGTGGTTCTTCGTCCGATCAATCTAGGGCATACTCGACATGATGTCAATGAAGTATGATCTTCTGCTACTGGATCATGACACAAAATTTTCTCTTTGGCAAGTCAAGATGTGAGATATTCCATCACAACTCAATTTGGATGATGCATTGGAATCGACAAGATGGCCGCTGCATGATCTGTTGAGAAGATCGTAAAGCTCTCTCAAATTCATCTTCATCTTTCTAATAATATCCTCTAGGAAGCTATGAAGGAGACCACTGATACTACGTTATGGCTAAATGTAGAACATAATTGCATGACGAATGATCTTACCAGCAAGATGCATCTGAAACAGAAACTTTTCTCACTCAAGTTGATTGAAAGTGGATCATTGCAAGATCATTTGACCGCACTTAAAGATGTGGTCACTGACCTTGAAGCCATGCATGTCAAATTCGATGATGAAGATTTGGATCTTATTCTACTATGTTCGTTATCTGTTTTGTTCTCTATGTTTAGAGACATAATTTTCTACAGTCGATATACTCTTACTTTGAAGGAGGTTTATGAGGCTTTGTATGCCAAAGAAAAGATAAAAAAATAGTTTTAAGCAAGAGCTTGGGTTTATATGCAGAAGGTTTGTCTATTCAGGGTAGACCAATCGAGAGGTCTTCGACCAGTGATTCCAAGGTGGAAGCTCGAGCAAATACAATGGTCATTCGAAGTAAAAGACCAAAAGGTCATGCTGCCACTTGCAAAAAGGTGGACATGATAACTCTGAGTGTTGAAAAGTCTAGAATAAGGAGAAGAGGAATAAAAATTCCAAGAAAGATCAATGAGATCATGAATCTAAGGCCACTATTGTCACAAAAGAAGGTTCCTAAGGAGAGATTCTTATTGCCTTTGCTGGTGATTTTAAAATTAGTGATGAATGGGTTCTTACTTCATCCTGCACTTTCCATATGAGCCTAAACTGAGTGATCCATTACTTATGAGGATACCCCTAGTGGATCAGTGTTAATGGGAGATAATACTCCATGTAAGATTGCAGGCGTCGGTTCTATTTAGATCAAGATGTTTGATGGCACCATTAGAACCCTATCGTAGGTCCGACACATTTCAAATTTAAAAAGAAATCTTATCCCGTTGAGTACTTTTGATGCCAAAGGGTACCAGTTTTCATGTGGATATGAAGTTCTAAAGATCTCAAAATGCTATCTTGTTATGATGAAAAGTGATACGAAGACAGCAAACCTCTATCATTTTCGAGGCACTACCCTAATCAAGAAGGCTGTTGTTGCCTCGACCAGGTTATCCGATGCTGATAGGACAAGTTTCTGGCATATGAGTGAAGCTGGCTTAAAGGAGTTGTGCAAAAGAATTTGCTCGATGGTCAATGTGTCGACCAGCTAAAGTTTTGTGAACACTATGTCCTTGGTAAATAGAAAAAGGCGAGTTTCAACTCTGCAAATCACTCTTCAAAAGGCTTATTGGATTATGTTCATTCCGATTTATGGGGTAAGTCCCATGTTTCATCACTTGGATACGCCAATTATATACTAACCATCATCGATGTCTACTTTCGAAGAGTATAGATATACTTCATCAAACATAAGTTTGATGTGTTCAAGACATTCAAAGAGTGAAAGATTACTATCAAGAAACAGACCGACAAGCATGTTAAGAAACTCTGAATAGATAATGGTCTGGAATTCTATTCAGGATAATTTGAAACCTTATACCGATCAGAAGGTATTGTAAGATATTACACAATATTGGGCACACCGCATTAGAATGGTGTGGCCGAGCGTATGAACAAAATCATCGTAGAAAAGGTATTCTTGCATGTTGTCTACATCCAATCTGTCAAAGAATTTTTTGTGATAAAGCCACTTTCATTGCTTGTTATCTAATCAATCGATCACCGAACACTGCCATCGACAAGAAAACTTCGATCGATATGTGGTCTGCTTCTACTGCAGACTGCTCGAGTATAAATATTTTTGGCTATCTTAATTATATTCATACAAATAAAGGTAATCTTGAGCCAAGAGCCATTCAATGCATCTTCCATGGCTATAAACCTAGATTTAAAGACTATAAGTTATCGAATACTAAGACAAGAAAGGTGGTCGTGAGCAGAAGTATTACGTTCGATGGATCTGCTATGTTCAAAGAAATTATCATCAATGATGCTCCCATTAAGTAGTCACAGAAAACCAGCATGCAGGTGGAGCACGTTATTGATTTAGGATTCTCACTAGAGACCGACAAGAAGAATACATAGTATACAACTATTTAAGCTCCGACTAGTAATCTTCCAATAGAAACTGGTTGAAACTACTATCTATTGCAGCTGGTTGGGAAAGGAGAAAAATCTAGCCTCCAAAGAGATTAACTAAAGAAGCCAACATTGTGGTTTATAACATGGAAGAAGACATTAAATGCACTACTGAACTTTCAGGTTATTCAGATGCAACCTGCTATGCTGAGTCGGAGAAGTGGTTATCTGCCATCATGAAGAAATAGAATCTCTCAAGAAGAATTCCACTTGGGAGTTGGTCCACTCCTGATTGAAAAGAAACCCATACGGTGCAAGTGGATTTACAAGAAGAAGAAAGGCACATCTTTGATAGATCAGGTCAGGTACATGGTAAGCCTCATTGCTAAAGGATACAACCAAATTCTAGATAATGACTTTACAGATGTTTTCTCCCTACTCGTGAAGTATAGTTCTATTCGGACCTTAGTATTCTACATACGCATGATTATGACCTTGAGAAATTAGATGTTAAGACTATGTTCTTACACTAGGAGTTGGAAGAAGACATCTATATGGAGCAGCCGGAAGGTTCTGTTTTTTCGAGAAAGGAGAATTTTGCATGCAAAATGAAAAGGTCTTCTTATGGGGTTGAAGCAATCACCCAAATGATGGTACAAGAGATTTGACTCCTTTACGATCACTCAAAGCTTCAAGAGGTTTGACTATGATAGCTGTGTTTATTTGAAGACCGTTAACAGTTTAGCTATGCACTTGCCCCTATATGTTTATGATATGCTGATCATGGCAAAAACAAGACTGAAACATCAAAGTTAAATGCACAATTAAGAAGTGAATTCAAGATACATGATCTCGGTGCAGCAAAGAAAATTCTTGGTATAAAAATCTTTAGAGATCGTCGATTTAAAAAGTTATACCTGAGTCAGAGATGGTATATTAAAAAAGTGTTTCGTCGTTTCAACATACACAAGGCCAAACCAACTAGCACTCCATTATTGCACACTTCAAACTCTCTTCAGCATCAAGTTCTTAAATAGTTAAAGAAATTAAATACATGTAAAGAGTTTCGTATGCAAGTGCAGTCGGATCACTCATGTACGCCATAGTCTGCTCTCACACTAACCTATCTCATGCTTTTAGTATTGTCAGTAGATATATGGTCAATCCGAGGAAAGACTTCTGGAGGGCAGTTCAGTGGATCTTTATATATTTGAAGGGCATTCCTAATGCTTGTTTGCAGCTTGTAAAGACTAGTGTTGGACTTGTTGGGTATGTGAATTCTGATTTTGCTGGAGATTTAGATAAGAGTATATCTCTTACTAGTTATATATTCACTATTGGAGACTATGCCATAAGCAAGAAAACTTATCTGCTAACTCCTGTTGCTTTTTCAACCACTAAAGCCATGTACATGCTATTTTAGAAGCATATAAAGTTGTTTGGCTAACAGGTCTGTACATTAAGCTTTGTGAAAGTACATCTTGCACCAATATTCACTGTGATAGACACAGTGTTATTTTTTTTACAAAAGACCAACCGTTCTATAAGAGAACAAAGCACATTGATATCAGATATCGCTTCATCCGATGAGTTATTTCTCAAGCTCTCAAGGTGATGTTAACGTTTGCAAAATCAGTACTTATGATAATCCAGCTGATATAATGACAAAGCCAGTTTCTACCGCTAAGTTTGAGCTCTGCTCAGATTTGGTCGGTATTCCTCATTAGTTTTTTTGGGCGTTTGACACATAAAAAGTGTTTTACAAACTATTCGAGAAGTTCTTTGGTTTTTTTTGCTATAGAAGGAATTCTGCTCAAGGTGGAGATTGTTGTATTTTGTGAATCATATCTGGTCGGATCCGACCACTTGAAGAATCGATCAGGTTTCGCTCAAAGATATATTCTGACCAGTATAACTGGTTGGTAATGTGAACTAATTGGAGGTTATAATTAGGATCATCTTCATGTCTGTGATGGACTCTACACCGACTAGTACCATCGTGGTGTCCAAAGGTGTCTGCGCCAACTGGAGTCAGACGTGCACTTTCGACTACAACTCTTCACCATTATCTTCTGATACTTTGTTTCATCACTAAGCGGGGTGTTGTTCCCGTCTTTAAGCAGGTTAGTGATCTAGTTTTCGAGTAGATCTCTATTTCATTGTCGACTAGGACTCTATTCCTTTCTCTTCTAAGACTCTTGTTCCTAAGACTATTTATTTCTCATGTAAACTTCATGATAGATAGCGCACAACATAAGTTATCTACACATACAATATACTAAGAGTATTATGTAACTTCTTCCTATATAGTGATTTCGCTGATTATACATCTATGACTTTTTGTAAAGATTTTTTATGTTGAATCTTTGTCTTATGATCTTTATTATTTTTCATTATTTTTTATATCTTGTTGTGCATTTTATAACAATGGAACGAGAGTGTTTGTTTCTTAACAGTTATTTGTTAGCTTAGTTTTCTGTAAGGGTTTTATGCTCAAGGCTTATCAAGATGGTGAAGTAGTTAAAATCAAGCAAATAATACTTTGTTTGGACACAGGGATACTACGGGTTTTTCAAGCGAGGAGGTAAGAAATGAATTTACATGCTACTAGCAAACAAAGTTGGAGCATGCATGAGGTGACCCTTAACATAGCACGAGAAGCATGAATGCTGGCTGAGGAAAAAGGCCAGCGGGAGATGCACCTGAGATGCCGATGTCATAGCCGAAGATGAGGCCGCCGGAGGCCGCCGCGAGGCAGGTCATGAACACCGAGAAAGTCAGGCGTCCACCGTAGTCCACCGCCGGGTCATCACTGGCCACAATGGTACCTCCGGCCATCTCTCTTGATCTCCCTCTCGCCCTCCCTTTCAATTTCTTCCTCCCTCTCTCAGTGAGCTCTGGTCAAATGGCCTACGTTTCAATAGTGCAGGGGAAAGAAATGTATAGACTTCACTTGCTAGTCCAAGACATAAGGATCATCTCAGACAGGTAGCCGGGCAACTACTAGGCATTATTAGTATATCAACATACTAAAGAAGGCTCAATTAGTCGAATGCCCCAAATTGCGCAAGCACGTTTCTTTGTGCAAGCAATATATTGACGGTGACATCAATTATTCAAGATCTCAAATTCATCCGCAAGTCAGTACTTAGGACATCATTTGTGCAGCAAGTTGGACCAAGAAAAAATGGCACCCTCTAAGGCGTAATTAGTTAACCAAAGCATGCAACGACATGATCACGAAGGTTAATTATTGAGCAAACACGGTTCATGTGGATGGAGATGCTTCAACGCGCCGGCCGTCGCCGACGAACCGCCTCCAGTACCAGTGGCGCGCCCAGACGGAGCCCATGGACTCCAGGGGAACACCCTTGGTCTCCGGCAGGAAGACCAAGACGAAGGCCGTCATGGCCGCGACCCAGCCGGCGTAGTACGCGAACGTGGCGTACTTGAGGCGGCACAGCAGGGCGAGGAACGTCTGAGTCTGCACGAACGTGAGCCCCAGCGTGGCCGACACGCTCACCGCCTGCCCCGCCGACCGGATCTCCACCGGGAAGATCTCGCCGGGGATGACCCAGATGAGCGGCGCCCACGACATCCCGAAGCCGGCGCCTTGCACGCAGGTGATCACCAGCAACGCCAGCTCGTACGCCCGCGGCATCGCGACGTCGCCGCTCCTACCGGTTTGCGCTCCCATGATCCAAGCATTCGCGACCTTCAAACATAAAAATCACACAAAATTAACAGAGCGCGCGCGCATATCGGACGCTGCGATGTACGTACTTTACTTACCTGGCAAACGATCATAATAACCGCGCCGGCCATGATGAGCACCTTGCGGCCGTAGCGGTCGATCACCAGCGTCGAGAGGATGAGAGATCCGAACTTGACCGCGGCGAGGATGACCGCGCCCATCAACGCCGCGTTGCTCCCAAAGCCGGCGACGCGGAACACCACCGGCGAGAAGAAGGTCAGGACCATCATGCCGCTGAGCTGGTGGCAGAACGGCAACGCGAGGGCGAACGTCAGGTGCGGGCGGTACTCCCGCCCGGCAACCAGCCTCCGGAACGCGCCGTCCTCGCTGCTGCGCGCGGCCTCCACGGCACGGACGATGTCCTTGATCTCGGCGTCCACGTCCGCGCCGGGGCCGCGCACGCGGAGGAGAGCGGCGCGAGCGTGGTCCACCTTCCCTCGCATGACGAAGCTGCTGGGCGTGTCGGTAAGGAAGAAGGCGCCAACGACGATGACGACGGCCGGTGCGCCGGCTAGGCCGAGGGAGAGGCGCCAGCCCCATGGGAGGCGCGCGGTGCCGTAGTTGGTGAGGTTGGCGATGAGTATCCCTAGCGAGAGGAAGAACTGGAAGCCCACGGTGAGCGACCCGCGCCACCGCGGGGGAGCCATCTCGGCGAGGTACAGCGGTGTGGCCTGGTTGGTGAACCCGACGCCGAAGCCGAGCAGCATCCGTCCGAGGATGAGCATGGCGACGTTCACTGCGGCGCCGGTCATGGCGCCACCGGCGAAGAACAGGGCCCCGCCCACTAGCATCACGCCGCGCCGGCCCAACGACCTGGTGACACGGCCAGCCGCCAGCGACGCCACGAGCCCCGCAACGTACAGGGACGAAGTGAAGGCGGTGAGCGCGTGGCTGTCGAAGGCGCAGTACTGGTTCCGCTTCGCGTCCGCCATCCTCCTGAGCACCTTGGGGAAGAAGGCCTCCAAGAACGGCTTCATTTGAGAGACGCCGCCTGAAATTGGCAGTAGCAAGAGATCAGAATCAATACAATTATCCTGCACAAAGCCATCTGTTGTGTGTGCTCATGCGCCAGACCTGAGATGCCGATGTCGTAGCCGAAGATGAGACCACCGGAGGCCGCCACGAGGCAGGTAGAGAGCACGGAAAACGTCAGCCCTCCGCCGTAAACTGTAGCCGAACCATCGCCCGCCTCGGCGACGCCTGCCGCCATGGCGCTCCTCTGCTGTTTGTGTGGAAATTAGGTGTAACCGAGTAGTGATCAAGTGACTGCGGGTGAGGAACTGCTCATAGATATAGCATTGTAGCACCTTTTTTCAAAAATACCCCTCAAATATTTATTTTTGCAAAAATAACACTCTCTTTCAGCTCAAAAGACACGACGGGCGACACATGTCACTTGCCACACCCCTTAGCTCGGCAGGATAGGGTGGCCATGGCAACGCGCACGAGCGCGGCATGACCAGGCGCGACGCGATAGGCCCGAATGGCAAGCTCAGCACTGCTACCTGGCCCGATTAACCCGTATGGACTCAGTAAACATCTCGTTTTGCTATAACTTTATTTGGAATGTGCAAACGGGTCCAACTCCATCTTTTAAGTAGTGTAGATATATTACAGAAAAAAATGTAGAAATGGATCATATGTAGTCTAACATAGCACTTTGCAATGAAGGTGCGAATTACAACAATTCTAGGGTGAAAATGTGGAACCATACAGCACCCACATGACGTAGTGGTCATCCGAGCGACGTGGACGTGGCTAGTTGTCACGGTAGTGGCAGGCATAATTGTAGCTCGGGTTGATGCACCAACAATACGGCTAGTAGTGGTTGCCAAGGTGCACGACCTCCTCTTTGTTCCTCTCCCTGATCCTCTACGTGCGGAGCTCGTCGTTGTTGATCCTCTTGATCTAGAGCTCCTCCCGCAACACCTTTAGGCGGATGCGCAGTTTGTGGATGTAAACCTCAGCGGGTATTGAACACGATGGATCCACCCACTATGTGAAATTGCAATCCGCTATCTGCAAGCAAGATGAGTTTAGTACAAGTGTTCCATGCGTGCAAGTATACGTAGGTAACAAAGCACTTACCATGAACAAAGGGAGCGAAAGAATCAATGTCCTAGGTGCACGTGGTCATCACAAACCTGCACCACCGCGTCGAGGTTGTGCTTGCATTGTGACCAAGGCTCGGGGATGTATGAGTAGTAACAGAGGAGATTTCTAATGGTGTACAACTCCCTGATTTTTGAGCGGTACATCAAGACCTGGGAGGTGGGGGTCCAGGGACTGTAGATGACTGTGTCTTTGAGGTAAGGGATAGCCTCGAAACCTAGCCCGTGCCCGCCGTCCCCTCCCATGCCTTGAGCTTCTAGCCATGTCTGCCATGCTTCTGCTGGTGTAGTACAATTCCCTACAAGAAAGAAAAGGATGTTTGAGTGATCGTACTATCAGTGTCCATATAAAAAATTCACATTAAAAGTTACGAAAAAGAACGTAGCAATATTAGGACTAAACTCGGTTTAAAATGCACATACTTTGCATTACCTAATATTAATTCATTGTGAGTTACATTGCAGGAAATGCCAATGTTATAAAGAATGAATGAGTACACATATGGTATAAATCAACAGGTCTACGGGGTGACCAACGAAGTGGGCCTATTCGGGCTGTTCCTCATGGAGTGGCATGCTGTCTTGTATAACCTACACTTGCATGGCCTTTGCCGTTGGTCACATTGACTATCATCATTGTCTTTGCGGATGCGACACAATTGACGTCTTCCACACCCGGGCTTCTTAGTTCAGTACCCACTTCACTTCCCATGGCTAAAAGTCCCTGTAATGCATATCCACCCTGTAAGATTTGAACTCGGTGCTCCAAGTCCACAAATGGTGGATATTATAGTAATTCGAAATGCACTGCGCGGAGGACAACCGTTACACAGCGCACATGGCACAAACATTGGAGCAAAGCTTCTGAAAGAGCATCGGCTTGTTGCACGTGCAGGTCACGACTTCGTCGATGGTGCATGCATGCTTGAGATCACCTATTGCATGGCCCATGATGTACTTCTCTCTCAAACGGGCCTCGAACTTCTTCCTCATGTTGTCCATGGTCTGAGCGACGTACGAACAAGCCTTCGCCATTTTATTCTCTATGTACGCCTGCACGACTTCTTAGAGTTGCCTCCCTTCATCCAGGCGCTTCTTTGTAATTATAGCTCTGTTAACGAAGTAGCCGATGGTGCGGTTCTAACTCTCGTCCATGATTGCAGTGATTGGGAGGGAGCGCGCACTCTTTAACACACCGTTGTATACCTTTGACATGTTGGTGGTTATAATCTCGTACCTCGCACCGTCCGTATCAAGAAGCAGAGACCATTTCTCTAGTCGGGGGCATGCAAGTTGACCTATTGGATGAACTCAACTGTTGATGTGGGAGCAGCCTAGGCTATGGTCGGCTGCTATCCTTGTGACCCTTAGATGCCTGGAGCTCTCCTCATCAAGCTCTCGCCATATTGCATTGAACTTGTGCCTCTGGTTCTGCATGCATAGCTTCTTGAACTTCTACATCAACTCCTCATTGTGCAAATAGCTGTAGAAGTTTGCTACCAAATACCTTATGTTCCAGCGGGTCCTCACGTCATTCTACTGGAAGGGTGGTTGAGTCCCTTGCTGCATGGTGCTCAGCGTCAGCAGTAGCCCGACATTGCGGTCCGTGATAAGGCAGATGTTGGCCCGATCTTAGACTACTACTTGCTCCACATTGGCTAGAAACCATAGCTAGCTATCAGTGTTCTCAATCTCCACAATTACATACACCACTGGGAGTAAATGGTCATTTGCGTCGGTGGCCACCATCGTCAACATCGTGCCCTCGTACCTGTCAGAGAGGAATGTGCCGTCCATCATGAGAACTGGACAATAATACTTGAACCCATCGATTGCCTACCAAATTGCCTAGAATGCCCGGTCAAGGATGAAACAATTTGGTCCCTTCATAAGATACGTCCCCTTCATCTTGTTTATATACATCCCGGAATTGGCTTTGGCAATCTGATGCAGTATTCTTGGTATGAAGTTATAGGCCTTCTCGTATATGTCGTACATCCCATATATGACTATCCTTCCCGCACGTCACACCTTACCGTAGCTCATCGGGAAACCAACCAGGTTCACGGCATCGGCCATCAATAGCTTCAGTGAAACTATGACATCCGTAACTACGAGATGACTTATCAGGCTAGTGACAAGTGACGAGATCACACTATGGTGCCCGTGCAATAGCTCTGCAAGCTCACAGGTGTGGTCCTTGACAACTGTTATTTTGAAGTCCACTGCACCGCTTCTGAATCTCTACAAACAAACCTTCCTAGGACAAGAGCTATCCACACACTTCACCACGTGCGCATCGGGGTTCAACCTATGCACCCGATACGTGCGGCTTACATGGACGATCTATCTTGCAATGGCTTGCTGCACGACACCCTTATTAGGGGATTGTTGCCCTTCGAGAAGAGTATCTTCGTCGAAGAACCATTCTGACTCATCTTCGGACAACAGAACCAGAGAATCCAACACAACAACATCCAATCTTGAGGAGATGTACTCAATATCGATTCACACAATGTTATTGGATGCACCACCCCACCAGCGCCTACACCAACCTCATTTCCACTGCTGGCTGTGTCATCATCCACCTCTCATCGGAATGGCTTTCATCCGATAAGCCATCCAAATATCCATGGCAGTCAATACGTGTTGCCCACCATCTCTCTACACATTCTGCTGGCTAAATATTGTGAGCCAATCTTGATAGCCATCCATCATCCCAACCGGCACCATCTTTTGTCGCACCACTAGTACCAGCAGGTTCCACTTCGCTGCAACCATCCCCACCAACACTGCACTCTACACCGCCACCACCAACCAACTACAGCACTTCCATGCTGCCACTCCTACTGCTCTTGCCCCTGCTCGACGCCTCCGCCACTCCAAAAACTACACATACACCATTGGTCTCCAATATATCACTGCAATAGGATTGCTAACAATCTCCATGTACTACTTCCAGGTGACATTGCTAACCACCTTCTTCAACTCCTAGAAATACTCCCATGAATCTCCAACCATCGTGGTTGTCATCGCCTCAATGACGAGTTTCTTCATACCAATCTCCCTGTCAAATGTACTCCGCACGCACCTCCTGAATTCAGTGAGACCTATCTCCTTAAGCCTCGAAGCCTAGATTACAGTCCTTTCACAATTTTTAAGGTCTGCTCCGTACCGCCGTCCTGTATGACTCCCTCCCCATAGAATATGAACAAGTGTTCTATATCCGACAGCAGGTACCTACCACCAATGCAGACGAAATGCACTTATTTCAGACGATGTTACACACAACTAAATATAATTGAAAATAATCACCCATATGTACATAGCTGAGCTACCAATAATGCATACGACCATGTGCCCTTCGCGCCTCCAACTTCGCTAGCCTCGGCTCTGCTAGACCTCACGTGGCCTCCGCCGGACCTCGCGTTGCCTCCACCAGCCTTCGCACCCTCCGGCCTCCGTCGGTCTTGGCTCTACACCTTTGAATTCATTAGTCTCAACTCTGCCGGATAGCGCGTTGCCTCCATAGGCCTTCGTGCCCTCCAGCCTCCATGAATTTCAGCTCCGGCCTCCAACTTCACTAGCCTCGACTCTGCTAGACCTTGTGTGGCCTCTGCTGGTCTCCACCGGACATCACGTTGCCTCCACAGCCCTTCTACCCTTCGGTCTCTGTCGGCCTTGGCTCGTGCCTCCGACTTCACTAGCCTTGGCTCCACCAAACCTCGTGTGGCCTCCGTCGGACCTCGTGCTGCCTCCACAGGCCTTCGCGCCCTCTAGCCTGCATCGGTCTCAGGTTTGCACCTCCGGCTTCACCAACCTTGGCTATACCAAACCTCGCATGGTCTCCGCTGGCCTCCGTCGGACCTCGCATTGCCCCCGCCGGCCTTCGTGCCCTCTAGCCTCCGTTGGTCCCGATTCCGAGCCTGTCTTCACCAGTCTCGGATCTGTACCTTTGACTTCACCAGCTTCGGCTCCGCCAGACATCGTGTGGCCTCCATTGGCCTCCGCCGGACATCACGTTGCCTCCACCGGCCTTCGCACCCTTCGATCTCCATCGGCTTCGGCTCCGCGTGCTCAACCACTTCATGATCATAGACCCTTTCTTTGACCATGATATAAACATGAGCCTTTCCATGATCGCCTTGCCATGAGCAGAGCCGGCGGTCGGGATTCGAAGGCCAGAGCAAGGGGGCGGCGGTAGCACGACGCGAGCTACTATCTAGGGTTGGGACTTGGCTTGGGAGGAGGTGTGGCATGGGGGTCGGGCCGTTAGGGGGCTGCGCTAAACTGAAGGGTGAATGCGTGTGCTGGACAGTTGGAGTGAGTCCGTTCTGTGATGAGGGCTAACACAAGGGAGCCAAGCCTAGCCTGGTGAAGAGTACCAGGGCATAGAAATTACTAGGTCAAGACCTAAGCTATAGCCTCTTTAGCCCGGGCCTTAGGTCCTGCATCTAGCTCTAAAGATAAGTCAGAGGTCATAAACGTATCACGTACTTTATTTTCTCCGCTCCTATCTAGTGCACTCATCTCTCTCACTTTTTATACTACGCGTCCTCCCCTTAAAAAACCATTCCTTTTATCTCTACTATTCCTTGTTAGCCTAAAAGTCATCTCGAACTCCAAGTTTCAGTAGCGACGGCAAGTCTACCCTGGCTTGTACGTGCCAGAACGTATTAAACGCGCCGCAGGCGAGGTCCCCGACATATGGGGTGACAGCCTGACAGGTAACGTTTCACTCGTACAACAGTTAGTATATCATTGTCAAGTAGATAGTATATCATTGTCATGGACAAGAGGAAGAGTAACATGTAGATAATATACCATTGTCAAGTAGATAATATACCATTGTCAAGGGCAAGAGGAAGAGTAACATGGGCACGACAGCACGGCAATGACTCGTTAATTGTCCATGCATTAATCGCCATTAGAAAGCAGGCATGCATGTCGACGTCTTAGCAGCGTGCCTTGTATAGTTGATTCGCCCTGAAACATGCCGTGCATTAGCCGTACTAGCAGTTACCTGTACCCGCCGCTAGCTATATGCCATGTCGTCCTTGTGGTACCATAAAGGTTATGTCTTCCAAACCTAAAATCTTAGCTAATTAAGGTAGCCAGTAGGTAAGGGACTGCTACATCAGAAGATAGCGACTACCATGACGGAATCGGGGCAACATGCAAAACAAAAAAAAAAGGCACCACGCACACGCAGCCAACAAGAGCCCTGCAGGCCGCAGCCCAAAAAAAACTTGTCTGAAAATTTAGTCATGTGATCAATTGATGTGAAGTTTGGTTAGGAAATTCGCACCAAAATATAAGGTTGGTTTTTTTGGCTGTCTTATGATTTATAGTTATGGTTTTTGAATTCTAGTTTGTTCACGAGAGATAGTATACACACAAAAATAGTCGTATGTGATTTTAGCTGGTACACCTGAATTCAGTACACTTTTTACTACAATTGAACTTTAGAACCCGCCTTAAAAATGCACCGTTTTTAAAAAATCAACTGTAGCTACAGTATATAAGCATAAACTATAAATTTTATGGAACCCTTCCATACTAGAGCTTCAATTTGAAAGTACACTTGCTGAGATTTTGACGGCAACTGTACAACCTAATAAATCTTTGCTAATTCTAGTCAGGGCGACCAAACTTTAGCTAGTTACTCTCAAAAAGGCTTTAATTTTGACCAGGCAAATGCATAAACGAGCGTAAGCCTATAGGCAACATGATGGAACATGGAAGTATTCATGTTCATTTTTTTTCCTTTTTCTTTTCTTTTTCCGAACGAAGGACATGACGATGGAAGTTCTAGGTAACATGGGCTGCTGGGGCATGCAGGTGCTGGAGTAGTTAACATTTACATATGCCGAAGCAGCACAAGCGTGAATGCGTGATGCCCTAGGCACTCAACTGCTAAGCTAGCACTCGACCACGTGGGTATTAGACGGTTGCTAATTTGGTTTCTCCCTGATGCAAATTAGTTTATTGAGTCTTCTATCTTTGCGTGCAGGCAGGATCGAAGAGATGGTTTTCTCGGGGAGAACATAACCGAAAGACTAAGCAATAGAAAACCAAAGGATCGATACTTGCATATACAAATTATGTACTATCGTTTGAATTTAGCAGTGCCGATGCCGTACAAATCATGCAAGGCAGGAAAAAAAAAGAGACCCTCTGCACTGCAGACATATCATGCATGCATGCATGCATGCATGTGTTTTGAAGTCCAATGCACAACCGCACACCACATTGCTTTGTCACCGGTCACCGCTACATAATCTGCCAATTTAGGGGTAGTTTACACTAGTGGAGTGCATGCATGATTAATGTTAACTGTATTTTTGATGAGCACACTTGAGGACCAAACCATTGGTTATGAGTAGCGCGGTTGTCGGAAACCTGACAAGCTGTCGGCGCGCGACAGCTGTCCACCGAGCAGTGGTGGTACGGTAGGCTGTTGCTAACCGATGCTAGCTCCACAACACCCTAGTCCTACGTGCTCCGTGCCCGCCCATCTCCTTCCACGTGTCACCTAGCCTACCGTACAATAGGGTATGCTAGAAGACACGTGTCGCTTGTTTTTCGAGCTTACGGAAAGAATATTTTCCAGGGGTTAAAAATTAAAAAATTCTTTAAGGCTAAGGGCATCTGCAATGGTCTGAGTCAGCTAGCTATATGCATGTACACATCAGCATATATCCTATGTGGAGGAAAGAGAGTATGCAAAAAAATCGAGCCACTCTTCCCAAGCACTAGTCTATAACGCCAAACGAGGCAAAGATCTATAAATTCGTGTGTGCATGTAAGCATCAAATAGATATCCTTATAGATAGTTCTTTAGAATGCTAGCTTTAGTGTGTACTATATAAATAATGTGGAAATCTTATAGTTAGTTGTTAGCTATAACCATTGCAGATGCCTAAATACGTGAACAGTTCTGCCTCGTTCTCTGTCTTGGCTTCTCGGTTTATTGCGCTGGGACCGGCTGCTGCTCTCGATTCGCTGGAACCGAGGATCGAAACAAGCTTATGTTGTGTCTTGCATTGCTTCTGCTTTTATCCCTGGGATTTCACTCCGGCTTGGAGATGAAAGACAACAGCTGACTCAGATTCGAGGAAAACGCCGTAGAGACAGACGCCCAAGTTGCGTCGTGCCTACCACCGTGCTCGCAACCCCGGGAGTCAGGATCGATTTTTCCGGGTGCAGCTGATGGAATTCAACCATGGACCTATGATACCATTTATTATAAAATATAAAATAAAAGTAGATAATTAAAAAAATATGGGCACGGATTTAACATGAAAATATAGGAATATATATATAGGATAAGAGAGACAAGTCCTATACAAAGAGAAAATTGAATCAAAGTTGGTTGTTATAGGTTGACATATAGTTTGTACATGTCTCTAGCATGGGTCATGCCATGCATGTATGGTTTGAGATGATGTAGTGTCTTATATTGTAGGATCGTCGATAGCAATTAGGAAGGGTGAATGATTGCAGCGTACAGTAGAAACTTTTTCTCAAATTTACTGTCTTCTAATTTTTAACCTGTTAATATAGTAAAAGCACAAAACAAGAGACAGTGGAAGAGAAATGATGTATTTTCTCTGTAGGCTGATCTTTTCTATCTGACTACCTTAAAGTCTCACCATAATACAAAAATTAACATAAGCAAAAGAGAGAGAAAATAATAAATAATAATTCTAACTTATTGTTTCAGTTGATGAATATGTGTATAACTCATGAATGACTAGATAACACTTTTGTTTGGCTCAAAACTATGCACATATGTACTGCACGAGAACTATTTGGCTCAAAAACTGTATGCATGCATGTGCTGTGCGAGAGCTGAGGTAAGGATTTTCATGCGCAATAATTGAGGTCCTCAAACAGATGCTTTTTGCTCAGACAAAAACGTTGGCGCTGGTGCCACTTTCCTTGCGCGTGAGTTCTTGTGTGCTGCCCAGGCGCAAGCTCCAGTGCGTGTACAGCGAGAGGTGATGGATAGCGATCAGACTTCGACAGGGCTAGCCACGGTAGAAGAAAAAAAACACGGCGATCAATAAAAAACGAACACCTTGGTCGCCGCTCACAACTCCATGCACGCCGCTCGAGTAAGGTAGATGACGGACGAAGAAATCCGAGATGTCGACGAGACCAAAACGACGCGCAAGAAAAACGCGCCGCCGGCTATTTTTCATTCGAAATAGATCTAATTTATTTCTGAATCATGATGACTACAAAATACTCTTTTCTAGCACCTCTAAATCCTAGCATAAATTTAGTCTCTCAAAAAGCCATATAACCGATCATAATTTCTATCCCTTTTATACAGTCTTCTACGAATCCTATTCAATCTCAACTTAGATCTAATCCAACCTACCTAACTAGACTGGGCCTTTTTTACCTCAACTAGGCTTTTGACCTACTAATTTTTAAGGGACCTGAAACCCTTCCTAACACGGGTTTTTCACACTCCCGATTTTTCTAACGTGTCATGTGTCGAAGCCTCCAGAACCACACCTCCTGTAGCTTCTCCACGTATCATCTACCACGTGTCGTAGTCTCCGGACCGCACCTCCATAACTCCAACACGTATCATCCATCTCTGATCTCCATGCGCCCCAAACATGAGCCCGACCATCTCGCATGACATTCTCGACCGTCTGGACCTCAGATCTCCCCATCCTAGTCCCGGTCCTCCTCGTCACCGATCATGATCACCTCCATGCTCAATCTGCACATGCAAAGACCAAAGAACATTCTTCCGGTACAAGTTCATCCCAACTTGACCAACATCAGTCCATACACATACACACGATACAACTCGCATAACAACACTAAGCAATATTTTCAAATATTTATCATCGTAAATTAACCGTTGTCAATTATTCATCATTAAAATAATATAGACCTAACCATATGGTTTAACATATATAGATATGATACGAATTCAGATTAACTTTATCGGACGACGATAAGGATGCCACGTCACCGTGACGAAGCCATCTCGGAGAGGAATAGTGGATTGGCCTATTATAGATCATGCATAGAGCGAACACAGTGGAACGAGTATGAAGCTGTCAAACTGCTATGAATTACGAGCAGATATATATTGCCATGCATTGCACTGACCTGATTGGTGAAGCCGACGCCAAAACCGGGCAGCATGCGTCCGATGATGAGCATGGCAATGTTAGCGGCAGCGCAAGTCATGGCGCCACCGACGAAGAAGAAGGCCCCGCCCATGAGCATGATGGCCTGCCTGCCCATCGCCTTCATGACGCGGCTCGCTACGAGCGACGCCACTAGCCCGGCAATGTACAGGGACGACGTGGAAGCCGCGAGCGCTTGGCTGTCGGAGACGCAGTACTCGTCCCCCTTTGCCTCTGCCATCCTCTTCAGGACGTGCGGGAAGAAGATTTTCAGGAAGGGAAAATAGAGGATTTGCCGCTTTAAAGAACTGATATTGATGATTTACCACTCAAAATAATTTTCTTGATAATTTACCACTCTAAGATTGAAGTACTTGTACTTTGTCATTCCTACTGTATTCCTATATGTCTTGATTATTTTTTGCCCAAGATTTCATGTGAAATTTCCTTTAGCCCCCGTCCCCAAACTGGCGACATGCGACTCGGTTTAGCCAGACGTGGCTCCCCTGTTCAAGCCAGACATCCATTCCAATTCCCCCATCCTGTTTTCTTCCCTAGCCGGCGATGCGGCGAGCCCGAGCAGGAGGCGGCGGATCGGCGACGCAGCAAGCCTCAAATGGGAGGCTGCGACTGTCATCTTCAGCCTGCACAGCTCCGTGCTAGGCGGATTCCTCGTCAAGCCGGCGAAGGGCGTTGAAGGACGAATCCACTCGCCGGAGTTAGTTGGAGCAGTGGCTTGTCGATTTGGCCATGTGTAAGAACATACGGCGGCAGTATCATATTAACCCTGAGTAATTGATTTTTCTTATATCATCATATCAATGTTTGAGTTTGATCCTATGTCACTTGATCTCTAGATTTTGCTATCAGATTTCTGAAGATCTGACTGGCCCTAGTGTGACGGTCTGACCGACCGTGGTGACGGCTTGATCATATATAGTAGTATCAATTCATAGTTGATGGTAGCTATTTTTCAGAAGGATTTGAGAGTGGTATAATCAACCTTGCTATGGTGGTTTGATCAGCTTACGATCTGACCGACCAGTGCATGTCAGTTTAATCGGCTTGGTGGCTATGGTCAGATTGGTCCTCTGTTTCTGAGTTGAGTGGTTTCAGTGGTGTTAGTCATAACAAAGTTCATGCAAGTGTTGGTCATGGGGTGTTGTCGACGATCTTCAGGATTCTACTCCTGTGGAGCATCTCTGTTATAGGTCCCCTCGGTACAGTCATGTAGCACCCCACATACCAATATGGGATACTACTATGGAACTCATCGTCAAAATAAGGAATAAATAAGAACAACAAAGAAATTAAAATTTTAAGAGAGAACCAACGGAAGCTGAAATAAATATTTCAAATATGGGACTGCTCCACTTCTAACCAAATAAGAGCAAAGGAAACAACAAAATAGTGGCAAGCCATGGTGCTGAAAACTCGAGTGCTCCCACCCATGTATGATGCTATCACTTCACTGACCTTTTACCTGAGAATAAAAAGAGCAAGCATGAGATTTGGAAATCTCAGCAAGTACCCAACAACGGTAGCAACACGGTGAGTAAAGGATAAATAATGTAAGCAAGTAATTGATACGGGTTAATTGCAATAAAACCAGGTGACAGGATCAATGAAATTAAATGTAATTGTTATTTAGTAAATTATGACAATAGCACCGGCGATCACTTCTCACATACCCGGTTATACGAGAATAGTCAGGCATGTCACTGTCCTCGACTGTATAACCGCCGACGGGGTGTAATATCCTGAGTAACAAGAGTATATGGCCCCCCGTACGTTACCAGGTGGGTGATAATGTCTCCTATATGTGGATGACCCCAAGCCAGGCAACTGTTATGTTGTCAACAGGGATAATTGTTATTTAGCAAGTTATGGTAATAGCACTGGCGATTACTCCCATATACCCGGTTATATGAGAATAGTCAGGCACAACGCTGTCCTCGACTGTATAACCGCAGACGGGGTGTAATATCCTAAGTAACTAGAGTGTACGGCCCTCGTACGTTACTAGGTGGGTGAAAATCTCCCATATATGTGGATAACCCCAGGCCAAGTAATTGTTATATTGTTAACATGTTATATGGTATGAATTTAAGGGAACTAAGGAAAGGCTTAAATAAAGTTATGAGAAATGAAAGGGTTTACTAAGGTTGAAATTGGAGAGACATAATTTCTGATATGAGGGCGGTGTGGAATGATGAGGTGGTGATAATGATATGGGAGTTATCCTAAAAAGGTATTATAATATGACTCACACAAGGTTATCAACCATTCCAGTTTTATTATGTGATAAGTGATTATTAGTCAGATTAATAGGTTTAATACATACATCCTTCATGGCTCAAAACACCATACAATTAATGGTTCATGATATTAGAAAACTAAAACATAGCAGCCCTAACATCAAAAGAGTGCCAATAATTTAAACATAAGTTAAAACATGTTCATATGCTACCCACATTAACGATTTAAGCATGAATTCTAAAACACTAATTAAAAACATGGATTCTATAACATTTTAACTGAGCATCGTAATAAACATAAAAGCATGTGAAACAAGATAACGTAGAACATCATGATATGAATACATTATTAAAAGTCTATAACCAAGCAAGTATTAGTATACGATAACAATTAGGCAAACATCAATGATGTGATAATAACCAGGTAAGGTTTAGTAATATGCCAATAGCTAGGTAACTTTAGTGATATGATATCAGACAGCTAACTTTAATGATATGATATCAGACAAGTAACTTTAATGATATGATATCAACCAGGTAACTTTAGTAATACGATATTAGCCATGTAACTTTAGTGATATGATATCAGCCAGGTAACTTTAGTGACATGGTATCAGACAGGTAACTTTAATGATATGATATTAGCCAGGTAACTTTAGTGATATGATATCAGCCAGGTAACTTTAGTGATACGATATCAGCCAGGTAACTTTAGTGATACGATATCAGTCAGGTAACTTTAGTGATACGATATCAGCCAGGTAACTTTAGTGATACGATATCAGCCAGGTAACTTTAGTGATACGATATCAGCCAGGTAACTTTAGTGATACGATATCAGCCAGGTAACTTTAGTGATACGATATCAAACAGGTAGCCTTAATGATATGATATTAGCCAGGTAGCTTTAGTGATACAATATTAGCGAGGTAACTTAGTGATATGGTTTTAACCAGTTAACTTTGGTGATATTATATTAGCCAGATAATTTTAATGATATGATAATAGTTAGGCAAGCATAAGTGGTGTGATAATTGTACTCGATGACAAGGTGACAAGTAAGTTGGAAACATGTGATATGCAAAACGGACAGGTTACGGCCGCGAATTACTTGCCGTGAGCACGCTCGATGGACACGCTGCACGAAAGATCTGGAATGCATAAATACACGAACGCTCCCTCAACAGCTGCGTGAGATCCTATACAATAGAATGGAAAGCTTAACCGATCAGGCATAGATGATTTCGATAAAGGAACAATGAGAGATAAACTTGATTGGGGAGGAAACGGGTTCGCTAACCCCACGGCCTTGTGAAATACCATTTAGCCAAGCGAAACGTCGTTTAGCCGCAAGGATGGCCGTTCGGCTGAGCAAAACGCTATTTGGCATCGCGAACGGCCGTTCGGCCATGCCGTTGTCACTGGTCGCTAACCGCCGCCGTGTGCTGGCCGCCATTGATGCGTGCGCATGTTCGGCCGCACGTGGCCACGCCTCGCCGCCGCCTCCTCTCGACCGCACCCGGCTCGCGCTGCCGCTCCTCCCGGTCATGCCTGGCCTACGTGCCTTTGCCACACCGCCATCAGGCCGCTGCGACGACACTAGGTCATCGCGCCCGTATGCACGCCCGCCCCACGCCCGCACTGTCGCACCGCCTCTTGGCCAGGCCGGCTGCTCCTCCATCGCCTAGCCTTACCCGGCCCTCGCCGCCGCCGCCCGGCGCGTTTGGCTCGCCACCGCCTCCCGGCGCGCCTCTTGCCTGCGCAGGCGCCCGAGCCATCGATCACCATGCCGCCGTGCGCACGAGGGAGAGAGAAAGAGAGAGGAAAAAGGAAGAGAGAGAATAGTAGATTGATATGGATGGGAGAAAGAGACGGAGATAGATAGAGAGGTAGAGATAAGAGAGTTTTTAGGGTGCTACAAGTCACCTTCATACTTTTGGTTGTGTCTACTTTGTTCTTCTTCCACCCCATGAGCATACGAAGCTGACTGCTCAGTCAGTTGAGTGTGTTTTCCTTGGCTACAGTGTTAAGCACAAGGGTTACCAGTGCTATGACTCTGTTGCTCGTCGGATGCACATTTCACGCGATGTCACCTTCGATGAGTCCTAGCCTTATTATGTGTACTCTGATGTGATTTAGGCTAGTGATCTTTCTGATCATCGGTCTCTCTCTACTTTTTGTCTTTCTTGGTTCTTCCTTAATTGCTTAGAAGACTAAGAAGTAAACTATAGTTTTTTGTTTGAATGTTGAGGCTGAGATAAGGGCTTTGGCGTCTGTGACAGCTGAGATTACCTAGTTATGGTGGCTCCTTGAGAACTTTGGCGTTTTAATTTCTACATCAACTACATTACTATCAGACAACACTGGTGCGATCAGCGTTGCTTAAGGTCCGGTGAAGCATGAGGTCACCATGCACATCGAGGTTGATGCTTCCTACATATGGTCACAGGTGCAACAGTAGGTTGTTACTCGTCATTACGTGTCTTCAGAGGTTCAGCTAGTTGACTTCTTCACGAAAACATAGACTAGGGCTCAACATAGTTTCTATCTTTCCAAACTCAGTGGTGTTGATCCAATATGAGTTTGAGAGGATGTTAAAAGTATATGTATATAGTCTTTTGTATAGGAGGTTTTATGCTATTTGCTCATGCTTGTACATGACTTATTATGGCACATGTGGCCCATAGAATGTAGATGAGTTCATTCCAAAACAGGAAAAAGAAGGGCCAGGATTGCAATAAGGCAGGGTGCCATCTAAGATGAGAGGGCTGTGTAGGGACGGGGGCAAAAAAGAAATTTCATATGTAATTTCGAGCAAAAAAACTTAAGAAATACAACAATATGGCACGAGTGGCAAAGTATAGGTATTTCGAGATTTTGAGTGGCAGATCATCAAGAAAATTGTTTTAAGTGGCAAATCATCAATCTCGATTCTTTAGAGTAGAAATTTCTTTTTTTTCTTTCAGGGAATGGTTCTATTTGGGAGACACCACCTGAAATTAGCAAGTTCTTACACCAGATAGTAATGTTATTAGATTTATCTTGTAAAATATTTATTTTTTGTTATTTTGTTAGTATTATGATATAAAATCATAATCAAACTTTTGTGTTGCAGACCATAAAAATAAAAATAAAAAACGACTTACATTTGTTGGAGCAGTAAGAGATGCCTCTATTAAATGCCCCTATTGTATATTTATTGGTGCTCATATTACATGCCCCTATTGAACATCTATTTTGGACTGAAGGTAGTAATTCCGCCAAAAGATTTTAGTTCAATAAATAAGATTAGTTATTGGCCCTAAAGTTATGGATTATTTTCCTCTGTAAGAAATAACGTGCAGTGTACCCAAAATTTTCATGATTCACTTGGAAGGTTTAACTCTCGCTAGATATGGGGTTTCTAACGAAATTTCTATAGGAGTCCTGTGATCCAAACGGGGCCTCAACATTTCCTTTTCCAACATGTAGTTGAATTACAGGCCTCATGAACGATGAACTATATGGATTACTACATAGTTCGAACCTAGAAATAGGATTACTTTTGAGGCTAGCTGTTACTCGGTTAAGTACTCAGAGGAGCTAGCTGTTAGCTTGAATCTGGAACTGGAAAACCACTAGGCTGCATATGCAAACTCCAACAAAACAGGAACATGAAGTCAACCTAACGAGGTTCAGGAAACGTAGGCGTCTCTCTACAGAAGAGCCAGAGGGCGCACCGGAGATGCCAATGTCATAGCCAAAGATGAGGCAGCCACAAGGCAGGTGATGAGCACGGACACCGCCAGCCCTCCGCCGTGATACGCAGCAGGGCCATCGTTCCCCACCGTGACGCTTCCTCCGGCCATCTCCCCCAAACCTCTCTTCTCAAATTTCCTCCCTCCTCGCTGAGACTACCACTACCTGTACTCAAAAGGCAGCTGAGATTTAAAAAGATGCAGCAAGACAATGGCAAGTCTTCACCCACTCCACTCAAACAGCTGATGAGTGATGAGTAAAGCAGTACGTTACTCCTTTTGGGGCAATAACGCACTACATTACAGGCAGTGTGAGAACCATTCTTGACCAAGAGGGGGAAGTTGAGTTTACAAACTTTCCCATCGATTGCATTTCTAGACACAATTTAAGATTTATGGATATGACGTGTCTGCTGAAGAGATCAGGGCGATCCCGCAACTCAGTAAGCATAGCAAGCTCAGGACTTCCATAGCTTTTACAAACAGCAATCTAAACAGTAGGCAAGTCGAAAAGGGTATGGGGACGTTGCGCAGTAACTTTCAACATTTGCCATACTGATTTGGGGTACTTCCATAGTTTTGGGACGTGTTCGGTTTATTTACAGGCGCACAAAACAATCGATCGTGGTGTTCATCGTGAGATTTGGCAGTGACAACCAAAATTCCAAATCGAACAAAAAATTCCATTCAACATTATGCCATACTGATTGCGGTTGGGTACTTCCATCACGGGGAGTTTCGGAGATTGGAGACACGTGTTCATCGTTTGGATTTACAGGCGCATCGTGCGGTCCGGAAAACAATCGCACAATCCAGCGGTTCGTGTTAAATGTGTCCAAAATTCGTTCATCGTAGCAATGTTCCAGATACATCAGAGTTAACAACAGTCAAATGAACGCTAGGATGATCAGATGCCATGACCGGGGCAGGCCGCAAGATCATTGATTCAACCCGGTGGCAGCAGGGGATTTTTGCACTCCAGATTTCGTTACCATGCTTCTAAAGATCGGCACCTCCGGATGTGAGCTGCAAGACGAGGTGTAATTTGAATTCGAGAGGTGTTAATTTAGCAGGAGCAGAATATAACATTGAATGGTATACAGAGAAAAGTAAGGTGGAGAAGCTAAAAAAAAGTCAGAGATTCAGGAATTTATCAAAACAACATTTGTGGACTCAGCAAGATATCAAGTTATATTACCATTTTCAAAGCATGGTTATAGGCTTATAGATCAACAGCTTATTAGAATTTAGACATTGCTGAGTACATCCATCTGGAGTGCAGGTATGGTAACCGTATTAAACAAATTGCAAAATATCCACAAGGGCAGAGGACGATCTTTCCCTTATCTATCTCTACTCTAACCCTAGCCACATCAGGGAAATAAGATTATTACCTTCTAGTCGAATGCATAAGGGTCTTCAGCATATGGATTCAAGGAGCCCTCAGAAAATAATTCACCAATGTTTGCAGGATGGGGATGGGATCCTGCAACAACCTGCAGAATGCCGGGCATAAATGTCAAAAAGAATTGCAAAACACGCAATGCGCAGGAAATAATCATGTTGTTAATGCTTGTTCTCGGACAGTTTCTGACTGAATTTTATTATATGATCAATCACTATAAAAAAGCATAGCCTGAGCTAATCCTTTAAACATAAAACTAGAAAGTTCATTAAAAAACTTTTTCTTGGTTAAACTTTTGCACACATATATGGAAAGAAGTTGAAGAACATAGTTACTTATAATACACAGGCGTCATACCTTTCTCATTTTCGTAACATCCTTCTCAGCAGTATTATGCACTGACTTCTGAGTGGTTGGTTCCTGAAAGGGTGAAAATAGCATTAACATGAATGAAACAGATAGCCAATCAAATGTAAAGGGAAAAAAGGGGAAAAGCTCGTACCCCAAACATGACAGTGCTCTTAGTTTTCCTGCGCTTTGTAATTTTTCCATTCGCTGTCTCCACTTCATATTCATGGTGTGTTACCTAGTTGAAGGAAAGATGCCAAAAAGATATACCGCATGAAAACATGGATTTTTCAGATTAATTCATTAAAAAGTAAAACCTGATCCATGCTAAAAAAAGATGAAAATCACCTTTCTATGTTTAGGAATATCCTGAGTTGCTTTGTCTACCTTTCTCAGAATGTTTGAAATTGGCGATTGTATAATTCCAGATAAGTTTACATCCTGAAACACAATAGAAGAACATTAAAGTTTGAAGTTCTTAAAATGCAGCATGTAGTGACGAAAGTTGGTATTAGAGAGAATGATATCTTACCTTCTGTTTGGTCTCAGGACTTACCAATTGAAGCTGATGTTCTTTTCTGCCGTATGGATCTCTCCTCTTTATTGATGAAACAGAGTATTCCTAAAAAGGTTAAGTATTTTATAAAGAATACATTGACATGCATAAAACCAGCTAATGATTAACATAAACTGGAAAAGGGCAGGATAGGATTGAGAACATTAGTTTTGCTGCCCCAACATGACCAAACTCTGGGTAAGCAATTTTTCTAACACATGTTTAAGAATCACTTTGCTCAACATTACTTGAGTAATGCCAAACAGCAAGAGCTAACAAACATAGAAGAATGCAGCTTGTCCTTTTCCATATCGAATGACTCCTGCAATCCAAACAGACTAAGGTTTCATTTGTTAATCTTCCACTTCATGTTGGAATCGCAAGCCACAAGGCAATAGTGGTGTACAATATGTTTATGCAACTGTAGCTTCTCCAAATGGGTGCAAAGCACTATATGTGAGAACGTGAAACACAAACAAAACATTTTCTGATTAATGTCAAACCCGGACAAAACACCCAATTGCACGAATTAAGTGTTACATGAGATTATCAGCAACATTTCACTTAATGAGAACATATGCAACTACGTTTTTCTGTAGAAGGCTTAGCATGCCATGCGACCAATACAACAAAACTTGGAATATATGTCATATAAGCATTGCTTAATAATATACTGTATATCAAACGTAGCAAGCAGAGAAGAGTAGAAGACCTTCTTGGAGTTCACTTCTTGATCAATTCCATAGTTTCGGGACGTGTTCAGTTTATTTACAGGCGCACAAAACAATCGATCGTGGTGTTCATCGTAGCAATGTTCCAGATACATCAGAGTTAACAACAGTCAAATGAACGCTAGGATGATCAGATGCCATGACCGGGGCAGGCCGCAAGATCATTGATTCAACCCGGTGGCAGCAGGGGATTTTTGCACTGCAGATTTCGTTACCATGCTTCTAAAGATCAGCAGCTCCGCATGTGAGCTGCAAGACGAGGTGTAATTTGAATTCGAAAGGTGTTAATGTAGCTGGAGCAGAATATAACATTGAATGGTATACAGAGAAAAGTAAGGTGGAGAAGCTAAAAAAAAGTCAGAGATTCAGGAATTGATCAAAACAACATTTGTGGACTCAGCAAGATATCAAGTTATATTACCATTTTCAAAGCATGGTTATAGGCTTATAGATCAACAGCTTATTAGAATTTAGACATTGCTGAGTACATCATCTGGAGTGCAGGTATGGTAACCGTATTAAACAAATTGCAAAATATCCACAAGGGCAGAGGACGATCTTTCCCTTATCTATCTCTACTCTAACCCTAGCCACATCAGGGAAATAAGATTATTACCTTCTAGTCGAATGCATAAGGGTCTTCAGCATATGGATTCAAGGAGCCCTCAGAAAATAATTCACCAATGTTTGCAGGATGGGGATGGGATCCTGCAACAACCTGCAGAATGCCGGGCATAAATGTCAAAAGAATTGCAAAACACGCAATGCGCAGGAAATAATCATGTTGTTAATGCTTGTTCTCGGACAGTTTCTGACTGAATTTTATTATATGATCAATCACTATAAAAAAGCATAGCCTGAGCTAATCCTTTAAACATAAAACTAGAAAGTTCATTAAAAAACTTTTTCTTGGTTAAACTTTTGCACACATATATGGAAAGAAGTTGAAGAACATAGTTACTTATAATACACAGGCGTCATACCTTTCTCATTTTCGTAACATCCTTCTCAGCAGTATTATGCACTGACTTCTGAGTGGTTGGTTCCTGAAAGGGTGAAAATAGCATTAACATGAATGAAACAGATAGCCAATCAAATGTAAAGGGAAAAAAGGGGAAAAGCTCGTACCCCAAACATGACAGTGCTCTTAGTTTTCCTGCGCTTTGTAATTTTTCCATTCGCTGTCTCCACTTCATATTCATGGTGTGTTACCTAGTTGAAGGAAAGATGCCAAAAAGATATACCGCATGAAAACATGGATTTTTCAGATTAATTCATTAAAAAGTAAAACCTGATCCATGCTAAAAAAAGATGAAAATCACCTTTCTATGTTTAGGAATATCCTGAGTTGCTTTGTCTACCTTTCTCAGAATGTTTGAAATTGGCGATTGTATAATTCCAGATAAGTTTACATCCTGAAACACAATAGAAGAACATTAAAGTTTGAAGTTCTTAAAATGCAGCATGTAGTGACGAAAGTTGGTATTAGAGAGAATGATATCTTACCTTCTGTTTGGTCTCAGGACTTACCAATTGAAGCTGATGTTCTTTTCTGCCGTATGGATCTCTCCTCTTTATTGATGAAACAGAGTATTCCTAAAAAGGTTAAGTATTTTATAAAGAATACATTGACATGCATAAAACCAGCTAATGATTAACATAAACTGGAAAAGGGCAGGATAGGATTGAGAACATTAGTTTTGCTGCCCCAACATGACCAAACTCTGGGTAAGCAATTTTTCTAACACATGTTTAAGAATCACTTTGCTCAACATTACTTGAGTAATGCCAAACAGCAAGAGCTAACAAACATAGAAGAATGCAGCTTGTCCTTTTCCATATCGAATGACTCCTGCAATCCAAACAGACTAAGGTTTCATTTGTTAATCTTCCACTTCATGTTGGAATCGCAAGCCACAAGGCAATAGTGGTGTACAACATGTTTATGCAACTGTAGCTTCTCCAAATGGGTGCAAAGCACTATATGTGAGAACGTGAAACACAAACAAAACATTTTCTGATTAATGTCAAACCCAGACAAAACACCCAATTGCACGAATTAAGTGTTACATGAGATTATCAGCAACATTTCACTTAATGAGAACATATGCAACTACGTTTTTCTGTAGAAGGCTTAGCATGCCATGCGACCAATACAACAAAACTTGGAATATATGTCATATAAGCATTGCTTAATAATATACTGTATATCAAACGTAGCAAGCAGAGAAGAGTAGAAGACCTTCTTGGAGTTCACTTCTTGATCAACTTGTTTGTTTTCACCCATTACTTTCCACTGTAACTGTAATAATGCTCTTTGCTTCTCCTCCTGCACCAAACAATGTTCAAGTATATTTTCAAGTAACTGCCTTCAGAACAACAAAAATGTCAACAGTCACTACCTTTGACTTCTGAAGCTCCAGTTCATCCTGAAGTTTCTGACAATCTTCCTCGTGCTGTATATTCAGTGATTTTATTTGAACTTCGTGCTCTTTTCTAAGCGACGACAGCCTCTACATTTTTATCCAGATTTCATTAGTACATACTACAGAAAACCTGCATGGTCAAAACATCTGGTGTAGCTTATTACTGACCTCCCTCAATTCATTCTCAGCCTGAGACTGAATGCGCTGCAGTTCTTCTTTGTGATAAGACTGAACAGTTGATTCCTTACGTTCATTATCCTGCTGAATTCTTGCCACCTGAATATCAGGAAACAACCTTCATGGTCATTTCAGAAGAACAGAAGTTTTATAGCAGATTCTCCAGTGTGCAGTGCTTCCCTAGTGATATAATGCTGGATTCTACATAGGCGATAGCAATAAAATTTTGAAAGTCTCAAGATTTACAAGAACATATTCCTACAGAGCTCTCTCTCTCTCTCTGCACCTCTGTTGTTTAAAAGAAAATATCAGCTCTAAACCGCTGCAAACCAAATGGAACATCAAAGTTCTATTACTACATACACTTATGATGCATTTTCCACTTCAAATATCACATGTTATTTTGACTTCTTAAGAAGCCATGGATGCTTTAATTAACCAGTAAAGTATAAAGACCATTAGCAGTGTACATTGATGAAATATGATGACACAGTTCGCAGTTCTCATATTTTGTCATCAATATGTTATGTCTCTAGTGCCAGATAAATAAAAGATAAAGGAGATGACAATGTTACTCTACATCACCTTTTTTTGAAGGAAAACCCCGACAGCACCTTGAAAGAAACTTTGAACTCATTTATAGCTACCAGTGGGTGTTTTGGTATGATTTTTTTATGATATACATATCAAGTCCATTTAGGCAAAAATAAAACAACATATCAAGCAGTGAGCATCATGCAGGAAGTCTAATATGTGATTATTTATCCATGCTATCAGCAGCTGAACAGTTCAGCTTACCTTGTTGAACTATTCCCTAACTTAACATTTTCCATGGAAATTGGTGCATGCGATGTCATTTTCAAATAATACAGCCTTTATGGAGAAATCAAACTAGTTATGCGTACCATTACACCATGTTCCTCCTTAAGACGCGCCAAATACCTCTCAGAATCTTGCTTGTTCTCTGATATCTTTTCATTACATTTGTTTTCCATTTCCCTTATGAGCTTCTCTGCCTGAATTTTTTAACATTCAGAAAAAAAGAGTATGAATCATATAAACACACCAAATATCTAGCATAAATAACTTCTGAAAGAAAAGATTTAACTTACCTTCTCTTTTTCAGCATTAATGATTTCTACCTTTTCTAGGTCATATTTCTTACGGATGTCATTGATTGCCTGCAAAATTCATTTGCAACCTGTTATTTGTGATTGAGATAGCAAAGTGATACACAATTAATACAAATGTAATACCTGATCGTTTTTTAGAGACAACTCTTTCAAATGCCTGGATAGCTCTATCTGTTTACCTTCAAGCATGAGGTCATACTGTTTTTTCGCCTCAGTAAGTTGACATTCTGTTGCAGCAAGAGATGCTTGGACCTGGGCAGGAGAAAGGAAAGGTTGCATGTTGCCTACAGATCATTACATTACGAGATTTACAAGATCTAATAAACACCAACCTGTAACTTCTGTTCCTCTAAACTCTTTTCTCTTTCTACAGAACACATATACAGCTGCTCTTTCTCATCAAGAACACAGCGGAGCTGATTGACCTGATTCTCAAGTGTGTCAACCTGCTGGTCACGCTTAGCTCTCTCTCCTTGCAGAGATTCTGCATCATTAGATTTCTCTTCCAAAATTGACTGCACTTTGTTTAGAAGCTCCTGATTATCCGATTCTAGCTTCAAAATCTTCTGTAGCAACTCTTGCTGCAAAATTCAAATATCATGGGTAAGGAAGCTTACAGGTTAAATAGCAACTATTTTTGGTCACTGGACCAGCTAGGTCACAAACCTTGTGATTTTCAGCAAGGCTAGAATCCTCCAGTAACTTTTGAACTCTCCCTTGTAGTTCAGAAGCTAATTTTTCTAATCGGTTAATGTTGGAGGCAGAAATTTCTGCTTCAGACTCCAATCTTATGATCTTATCTTCAGCCACTTGGCATTCTTCTACATGTTGAACCATAACAATTTCGTGAGTTTTCTGCAACTCTGTGATTCTGGACTTCAGTTCCTCAATTTCATTTTTGAGAGCATTGTTTTCTGATGTCAAATCTACATATTGGTCTTGGAGATGTTCAAATTTGTCCTTAGCAGATCTTGTCATCAGCATTTTCTCCTCCTGGACCATGCCATAGTACCTCTCAAATGAAGAAAGCAGCCTAGAGACATGACTTGACATTGATGCATGCTCTTTATCTAGCTCAGTTACTCTAGCCATAAAGCCGCTAAGCAATTCATTAAGCTCTTTATTGTCCTTGCATAGTTTTTCAACTTCCAGACTATAGCCCTGATTCCTAAGTTCCAATTCACTCTTTTCGCTTTCAGCACTTGACAGGTTTTCTTTCAGGCAAATGCAAACATCATCTTTTAGCTTCAACTCTTGCTCCATGCATTGCAAGCGGGAGTCAGCACACAACAGGCGGGCTTTATTTTCTTCAACTGAACCCTCCAACTGTTTGATGAGAGAATCTGCATGTAGAAAGTGAATACGGTCGTGTTACTTACCGCTTGTGATTAGTACTGTTGCACTGAAGGCACTTTGAAAGTAATAAATGGAAATTGTTCAATGGAATATGTCATCTTCCCAAACTCCCACCACAACTTTAGCAATAGGATAACTTGGAATCAGTAATTTTGCTTCTCATTAAAGTTTTTGCTTTCTAACAACTTGCCCATACCTACTCATAATGCAATTTAAACATATGACCAATACCATTTCTTATTCATCAATTAGTACAGAAAATCCAACACATACCTTTTTCCTTTATGATAGTATCATTTGCATATAGCTGTTCCTTGTAACTCTGATCCATTTCTTCTTTCTCTTGTTTGATCCGCAACATCTCCTGCTTCCCTGAGTTGATGGGACAAGTGAAAGTATTTCCGCATTATTATATAAACATTTAGCACATTGCTGATCATTTTATCTATTCGCAAATCATATAAATAAACACAATATTGCAAATGACATCAGGAGTTAGAGGACATAAACAGCAGCATATCAGATAGGGGTCCCCTAGCAGATATGCAGTCTCTAGTGGTGAGTTACTGAATTGTCAGATATTATAAAATATTAGTACTAGTCGTGAAGTGTGAAGAGGCTGACCAACCTGAAATGAACTTTTGTTCTGCACATTCCAGTTTTATTGATGAATCATGCAACAGGCAGTTGAAGTCATCTAAAGCTTTGGAATTCTTCCCAAGCATCTCCTCAAAACATTTCTTATCTTCCTCAGCTGCCAGTGTATTGTTTCAGAAGTTAGATCTGAACAGCAGGTATGCATGCCAAAATGCCACCACAAACATTACCTCTTTCTGTCTGACTAGCTAACTGCTGCAGAGTTTCAGTCAATTGATCGCAAAGGGTCTTTGTTGAGGAAACTTTTGAATCTAATCCCTGCCAAAGCTTCGAATCTTCAGTCTGTTTCACCTTAAGCTTCGCATTTTCATTGACAGCTTGTTGAAGTTTTGCTTCTAACAGATTTATCTGTTCTGTTGCTCTTCTCAACTTGGTATGCTGAAGTTACATAAAGCATGTGTCAGTAACAAGGAATCCTGTGTGAAACCAATATTGTTATAGAAAAATGATGCTGTATGGTGATAGATTCGTTTTATACTGAGCCAATTTACCCTATATCCATAACAGCACTGGAACATTTTCACCATGAAAGGTGACTGCAGTAATCATATTTATGTCATTATGAATTTAATAGAACTAGATTCAATGAGCAAAAAGTCTCTTATTGTAACACAGTAATGATTCTAAAGGGCAAGTTCTCATGTTTCATTAAGTTCAGGATTAGTCCTCTTGATGATCATACAGAAGGAAACCCATTGAGATAAGAGAAATGACAAATGGGAAGGTGGAACTTCCCTCAAACTCTCATATGTTTAACAGAAATTACAGAGGGCCAAACATCGTAGATTTTGCAAGTTAGCAATAGTCAGAGCTCCTTCACAGGACAAGTTCAAATTCAGAAAGACATACTTCCAGAAAAATAATGAGTCTGTTGGCACTGAAAAAGGTTGCTAATCAGCATAGAACATCTCATAGGTAGAACTTTTTTGGACACAGGTACATAGATGTAACTTACAGGCAAAGAAATAGGGAATTGATACAGCGCAGAAAGATAGCAAAATCATGAAATTCAGATTAGCTACAACATCTGCAGCCTTGGAGTGATAAGGATTTGATGCTAGTGAGTTGCCTATACCTGTTGAACATTTTACTGCCATGTTGGCATGCATACAAGATTACATGATGCAAGCCTTGCAAGGTAGTTTAAGAAGTATACTGCAGTTCGTTTATTCTACCTACAGATGAATTCTGTACTCCACAAAAAACTTCATACGATTCCAAAACAGAAGTTGAAAGAGAAAACTATCCATGTGTCATGCACTCATACCACCAGGATGATCCAACTGAAACAGCCCTAATAACTTACAATTGTGCAATTTTGACATTGATCAACCAGAAGACAACTCTTCTGCTACTGGCACCACCCAGACAGATACCTAATCTATGCAGAAACTTAAATAGTGACCGGACAGTTGGGCAAATTTCAGAAACAATTCGCAATTCATACAATTGAATAATGAGAACTACATCCATTTCAGTTAAATTTCCGTTAGAACACAACAAATTGCAAGACGTTGAGAACTATACCGCCATTTCTAGATCAGTCTTCACTGAAGCCTGCTCCTTGACCAATTTCTCTACAAGCAGGCACAGATTTTGAGAGAAATCAGTGCAACGCACAAAACAGATAGCCTACTCAAATCAAACCAGGGGAAAACCAAACCAGTACCTGCTGTGATTTTAAGATTGGCGAAGCTCCCGTACGTGCTACCTCCAGCATCCAACGAGGGCTTGGGGTTTGCGGCCTTCGCGGTCATCGAGGTGGATCCAGCGAGAGATCGGAACCCCTCGAGGCCCCTAAGCCCCGAAAGCCCCAGCTTCTGCATCCTGTCGCGGAAACCCTAGGTTTCGCCAGAGGCGGCGGAGCTGCAGCCAGAGCCCTAGCTTGAGTACAGCGAAGCCACGAAAAATGCACCAAATGAGCCCTCAGGAGCACGCCGCTTATCGATCAGGGCGTAGAAGGCGATTTGAGGGTGTCACTTCACAATCGTAGCCTCGTCTCCGGAAGAATCGAGATGATTCGAACCGGAGATGAAGCCAATCGAGTGAGCTCGGTTCGGAGCGCGCGAGCTGGGCTCGAATTGGATCAAGCAAAGCGGGGTGGTGAGATCGCTTACCGAATTGGAGAAACGGCTTCGATGCAGCGACTCCTCTATTCCTGGGTTCGCCTCCCGACGATTCCAGAAGCTTCCAGAGAATTCGAGGAGTAAGCTAGCGATGCGAGTCGGAATCTGATCAGGCAAGCCCCGGCCGTGCCGACTTGACGAGGACGAAGCGACTTCGAGCCGTGGGTTTCCGATTCCCTCGGTTGTCTCCGGAAAACTCGCGAGATTTCTAGAAGCTTCGAGATATTTCTAGGGCGAGCGGGATAAAACGGAACGGGAGGGGAGCGGAGCGGAGGCGTTTGAATTGCCGGTTTCGGCGCCAGGTCTGAATTTTATAGTGCGGGGAACGGGTGAAGTGGTGAGCCAGACAAGTGCCGGGTAGTGGTAGTGACGGTGCGCGCGGGCCACAGATTCGC
The DNA here is from genome assembly GCA_036346245.1 of Bonia amplexicaulis. Taxonomy (NCBI): domain Eukaryota; kingdom Viridiplantae; phylum Streptophyta; class Magnoliopsida; order Poales; family Poaceae; genus Bonia; species Bonia amplexicaulis. The sequence continues at coordinate 10,983,065 of CM070745.1, read as the reverse complement.
ATGGTAAAAGAGGAAATGGCCATGAACCAATGACTTTGGTCTTTTTTTTCGTTTTTAAGAGTTAGTTCTAGATTTTTCTATAGTAATTAGGTTTTAAACAAAATATCTTTTTAAATAGAGTCTATAAATTAATTTTAGTATACATTATAATGATTTTATTTATATCAACCAAAATTGCATATGAGTTTCTGTTACTCTGCACTCTCTCTCACGAACAATTCAAAAGCAATAAGCCAAAATAAAAAAGAACATGTTTAGGCCTCATGTATTGGGTTGTGGCTTATAGCTTTTCACTATTCACAAAGAGTGAGTATAGAGGGATGGAGACTCGTATGCGATTTTGGCCGATTATAAATGAAGTCATTGCAGTGTGTATTATAGTTAATTTATAGACCCCGTCTTGGAAAGACACTTTGTTTACAAGCTAATTACTATAGAAAAACATTTTTACTATAAAAAGTGGTTTTTAGAAACCAAAAGGAAGAGGGCCTCTAGCGTCGTAGTTGCTAACTGTTGTGCGGGTGATTATAATTTATATATCTATATAAATAAAAACAACTTATAATGTTCAAAGCATCTCTTTCATTTTGAGACAAAAAAATTCCACAATAATTATAAAAAAGAAAAACTAGAAATTCTCATGTTAATTAAAAGAAAAGGAAAAGAATATCCACCAGTTATCTTGGTAGGGGTAGATTATAACGGTGCAGATTAATCACATATAGATATCAGAGTTATATAATACAATTATATTTAAATTATAAAAAGTAGAATTGTATATCAAAAAATAATTGTATCATAATATCTAACCGTACAAAACCAGTGATATTCAAGACATCTCTTTCGTTTTGAGACAAAAAAACTCATAATAATCCTTAAAAGAAAAATTCTAGAAATTATCACATCAATAGAAAGAAAAAGAGAATGATTTCCACTGCGTATTTTGGTTGAGCCAGATTATAACAATGCAGATTAATTATATATAGATATCAGAGAGATATGACAAATGAAAATGTATTTTAATTATAAGGAGCATTGTTGTATATAAAAATAATTGTATTATAATATCTAAACTGCACGGGTAAATTTGTTAGTTTTAGTAATACGCTACAGTGTTGAAGAGAGTTCACCGATCCGCGGGTGTCCAAACTGTGATTTATAGAGTATATACCCACTTTTTGGAGGAAGGTGATTCATTAATCGTTGGTTTACATGTTTGTTCTATTAGTTTCTAAAATTTATTTTTCTACAGTAAATATATTTTCTATAGTACCTAGTTCTCAAATAAAGTAGCTTTTCAAGGGGGTTTACTAGTCGATTATAGTACACACTGCAGTGGCTTCATTTATATCGGTCAAAATCGCACACAAGTATCTCTCTCTTTACAAACTTCTCTATAAACTATTACAATTTATAAGTTAAAACCAAAAAGTCAATATAAACGGTCCCTCAGACTTCTAGATGATGGAGTAAGCATATTTATATCCTTATATGTACAGCAAAATTAGCTATTGTATGTGAACTAATACTTAGCCTTTTGTCCCTCTTAAGGCTTGTTCATATTGACTGTAGCTGATATCTTTTAACTTGGTTGATAGTTTTTGGTTAAAAAAATAGTAGTAGCTGAAAGAAGTGACTTTTAGAAAAAGAATGCAAGTGGTGAGGGAAGTAAGTGATGCTTGTATGAGATGGGAGCGAGAGGAGTAGCGTATGTGATGCATCCGTGACTCCCTATCTTATCTTCAGGACGAGACGAAAGAGAAAGAACCAAAAATCAAAAAAAGAAGCTAATATAAACGAGTCCTTAGGCTATTTGCCTCCTACTACCCCAGGCCTCCACTCATGCTCCACCTATGACATCGTCTTCTTGGCGCTTCACGGTCGTCGTTGCTTTCCCCCGCTCAATCTAACTAATTGGACTTGTCGTGGGACTCTACCAAGTATCAAAACTGTGGTAGGTGGAGTCCTCGCTATCCCCCGTCAGTGTCACCATCGAACACGTCTACTACTGGCCGTTCCTGTCATCTTAGGGGCCCTAGGGCATGATAAAAGTAAGACTCTTCATTCTAATATAAATATATACCAATATATTTTATATCAGTTGTAAAAGGTAAAGTTCAATATAGTAACCATTAGACAGTACGTCACAAAATACAAAATACTTGTTAGCAATATTAGGCTTAATATATTACAAAATGCAAAGTATTAATTGTCGACAAAATGCATATATACATATTAATATACATGGGCTAGGGGCCTCAAGTTTTCGTGGGCCCTAGGCGGTCGCCCTTGCTGTCTAGGCCCAGGGCCGACCCTGACTGCTTGTAGTAAATGGTTTAGACTCTGCTTTTTTAGACGGTAGTTTATACCTTTTAACTATGTTTTAGCGATATAACAAAACTGTGGTTGCTGAAAGAAAATAAAATAAAAAATCGGCTGAAAAACAAAAAAACGCGACGTTAGTGAACCACAAAACCTGATCCCTAGCTCGATTCCATCGCCGCCGCTGCTGGCTCGTTGTCTCGACGACGCGCGTGCTTTCAATAATCTTTTGCTGAAAGAAGTTAGAATAAAAAACCAGCTGAAAAAAAAAGCGCGACCTTAGTGAACCACAAAACCTGATCCTAGCTCGATTCCATCGCTGCCGCTATCGGCCCGTCGTCTCGACGACGCGCGTGCGCTCAGTAGTAGTCTTTCCTATTGCTTAGGGCCTGTTTATTTCAGCTGGTGAGTATCGAGCTAGTCAAAATTTGGAGAAGTTGGATAATGTAGAATAGAGAAATGATTCAACTCACGCTAGTAATGATTCATTGACTGTGTTATATACACGTGAGGCCATAACTAACTAATACTGAGTCAAGAGATATGCCTAGAGAATAGGACTAAGTTACAACGGGTAGAGAGAGATAACAAATCGCTAACACCCTGCCTCAGTCTTGACGTCGTCGCCGGAGATGATGCAAAGACTGGAACGAAAGTCTTGAAATGTCGTTGTGGGCAGCCCTTTGGTCATCACATCAGCAAACTGTTGACCTGTTGGTATGTGTAACACGCGAAATTGTCCAAGTGCAACCTTCTCACGGACGAAGTGGATATCCAGTTCGATGTGTTTGGTACGGCGATGATGAACCGGGTTTGCTGCCATATACACGGCGGACACATTGTCACAGTACACAATTGTTGCTTTGTCGATGGTGTGATGGAGTTCGGCAAGAAGTTGTCGTAGCCAGCAACATTCGGCCACAGCATTTGCTACTGACGATACTCGACCCGGCACTAGAGCGGGATACGGTCGGCTGGCGTTTAGAGGACCAGGAGACAAGCGAGTCGCCGAGGTAGACGCAGTACCCAGACGTAGATCGCCGTGTGTCCGGGCATCCTGCCCAGTCTGCGTCAGAGTATGCGCAGACGGTCGTTGAGGGAGAGGCATGGAGTTGGAGACCGAACCCAGTGGTTCCACGAATGTAGCGAAGAATCCTTTTGATCAGCGCGAGGTGACAATCGCGCGGATCATGCATATGTAGGCAAACTGCCGCAAAGATAGGCTAGGTCGGTCGAGTCAAGGTGAGATCTTGAAGCGCGCGGCGAGGCCGCGATACTCAGAAGGATTTCGGACAGGTTGCCGGTGTCCGCCGCAAGCTTGGGCTTGGTGTCGACGGTGTGGTCACCGGCCTTGCGGTGTGCCATGCATGCTCGCTCAAGAGGTCCTCAAGATACTGCGTTGTGACAAGAAAAATCCGTGGGAGATCGAGTGACATGAATGCCGAGGAAGTAGTGGAGGGGTCCGAGATCCTTCATCTGGAATTCAGTATGTAGCCGGTCGATGATGGTACGTAAAAGCTCGTCAGAGGAGGCGGTGAGGACGATGTCGTCGACGTAGAGGAGGAGGTAGGCCGTAGCTGTACCCTGACGGAGAATGAACAGGGAGTGATCCGAGCGGGCCGTAGTGAAGCCGATCCGCCGCGCAGTTGGCGGCAGCGTGAACCAAGCACGCGGTGCCTGCTTGAGGCCGTAGAGTGACTTGGATAGCAGACACACGTGATTAGGCCGAGAGGCATCAATAAAGCGGTACCGGTTGGAGGCAGAATACCTGTTCGTCGAGGACGCCATGCAAGAAGGCGTTTTTAACGTCGAGCTGGTGCACCGGCCAACGACTAGATGCCGCGAGCGTGAGCACCGTCCGGATAGTCGCTGGTTTGACGACTGGACTGAATGTTTCGTCGTAGTCGATGCCGGGGCGTTGGGAGAAGCCGCGGACTACCCACCGCGCCTTGTAACGCTCCAGCGTGCCGTCCGCCCGTAGTTTGTGCCGGAAGATCCACTTGCCTGTTACCACGTTGGCATGAGGCGGACGTGGAACGAGCTTCCAGGTTTCGTTGGCAAGCAGAGCGTCGTATTCCTCCTGCATGGCGGCTTTCCAGTGTGGATCACGAAGAGCGGTTCGCACGGAAGTGGGAATGGGCGACAGTGGGGATGCAATGGTGATGTGAGCATATCGTGGGTTTGGTTTGTGGATGCCAGCGCGGGAACGAGTTGTCATCGGGTGCAGCTGGGATGATTGGCTTGCGCGAGTGTGAGCAGCTGGAGTGGATGGGTTGACTTGGGGCTCGTTTGCACTGGCGGGATCAGCGGGCACGATTGGGGTAGCGTGTGAGTCAGGTATGTGAGTGACGGGAGATGGGGAAGCGATGTGCATGGGAGCGACGTCTGGGCATGCAACAGGTGATGATGAAATGCCATTCACGTAAGGTGTAGAATCGGCCAGATCGTCCATGATATCCGGGGCAGGTGACTGTGTACGCGGACGAGTATGTTCCTGAAATGGGAAAACAGATTCATCAAAGTAGACGTGCCGTGACACGATGATTCGCCGTGTGTCCGGATTGTAACAGCGATAGCCTTTGTGATCCGCCGGATAACCAAGGAAGATGCAAGCGGCAGACCGTGGAGCAAGCTTATGAACAGCAGTGGCGGATAAGTTGGGGTAGCAAAGACATCCGAAGACACGGAGATGAGTGTACACTGGTTGAGCACCAAAGAGAATCTCGTATGGTGTGAGAAGATGCCGTGGTTTGCAAGGTCGACGGTTGAGAAGATATGTAGCTGTGGCGAGAGCTTCGGCCCAAAAGGATGGTGGGACAGCAGCATGGAATAGAAGGGACCGGACAATATCATTAAGTGTGCGAAGAATACGCTCTGCTTTACCATTTTGTGGGGACGTATATGGACATGAGAGACGTAGAATAATGCCTCTACTAGAGAAGAAAGCACGGGATGCATTATTGTCAAATTCTTTTCCATTGTCAGTTTGGAAGGAAAGAATTGGACATTTAAATTGTGTGTTCACGTAAGCATGGAAAGATACAAGAGTAGGGAAGACCTCGGACTTGCGACGTAGTGGAAACGTCCAAACATAGTGACTAAAATCATCTAGGATGACAAGGTAGAATTGATGTCCGGAAAGGGTTAGCACAGGTGAAGTCCATACATCACAATGTAACAGTTGGAAGGGAAAAGTTGTAATTGCTGAAGATGATTGAAAAGGCAAATGTGTATGCTTTCCTAAGCGACATGCATGACAAGAGTGATTCTCGCCTTATTAAGAGAAAAACCAAATTTCTTCAAAGTATGAGCTAGAGAATCCCGTCCAGGGTGGCCGAGACGTTGGTGCCAAAGATCAATAGTCGAGGTATGTAGACTTTGCGGTGGATTGGTGGAGCAATGCGGTAGTAGTGGATAGAGATCGCCGTGGCTATTACATCGGAGAATCGTTGTCCTGGTTCGAAGATCCTTTACAGAAAAACCATGAGGGTCAAATTCCACCGAAACGGAATTATCACGTGTAAAAGAACGAACAGAAACTAGATTCTTTATAAGAGTAGGAGAAATAAGAATATTGCGTAGATGTAAAGGAGTAGAGGATGTAGGAATGGAAGTATGACCAGTGTTAACAATTGGTAGTTTGTTGCCATTGCCGACAATAATGCAGGATGAAGGAATAAGAGGGTTGATAGTAGAGAGAATACCAGAGTTCGACGCCATATGGGAGGTGGCGCCGATGTCCATGAACCAGTCGCTACCACCGTTGAAGATGACGACATGAGCAGATGATTCAATGCCGCAATGAGATGAGCTTGGTCCCATGTAGGTGAGTCTTGGTTTGTAGGTGCGGAGGTCGTCTGCGCCATGGGCATGGAAGCAGTGGTGAACGCAGGAAACGCTGATGGTGCGGTTGGCGCCAGTGGTGGACGTGGCGAGCGGACTGATCCGGGGGCGCCACGAGGCGAGCCACGCACGAACATGCCATTCGAGGATGGGTAGTAGGTGGTGTCCATGGTGCGCTCGACTGGGTTGCACGTGGAGCACCGCCGGAGCCGCGAGAGTTCTTCTTCCACGTCTTTTTGCCTTTGGACCTGGAGGAAAAACCATCTTGAGCGTGCGGTGGTGGTACTCGCACTGGCAGACTGGTGGCGTGGAAGCCCGTCGCTGCCGCTTGCTTGGCAGCTTGGTCTTTGCGATGCTCCTCAAGGAGGAGGAAGGAGCGCCAAGAAAGCGACGGAAAGGGACCTGCATGGTTAGTATTGGGATGGCATGATGGAAGATAGGATTGAGGCCTCGTAGCATGTTCGTAACCATGGTTTGGTCTGCATCCTTGGTCGCCCGAGATCACGGAGGTTATCCGCTAGTGTCTTGATCGCGGCGAAGACGCCGTGATGGAGAGGTCGCCCGGAAGAAGCTTTGGAATTCGGAGGCAACATACACGCGCGTGAGCTTGTTGTCGTTGAAGAGCTCTTCCGTACGCCCGACAAACAAATGCCGTGTCATTAGGTCGGAGCACGATGGAGAGGATCTCCGCGTCACGGTGGTGTAGAGCCGCTTGACAATGGTGAAGTCGATCCGAGTCCACTCGCGGTCGTCGTGTTTGGGCTCGGTGCGTCGATGTGAAACACGATGGCGAACTTGCCGAAGACGGTGTTGAAGAACGTACGCCATGGCATGTAATTAGAAGCCTTTAAGTCCGGGACGATCGGAACATCCGCTTGATGTTTATCATCTGTAGCATGGTCGAGGTAACGGCCGGCCGCACGGAGGCGTGGAGCGACAGGTGGCGGGAGATGTGCCGTCGGAGGGAAGCACACCGGCGTTGGAGTGAGTATCCGGCAAGGAAGTCTCTGGTGGACTCATGGAGAAGATCCGGAAAGTAGGAGGAATGAGAGTAGGAGAGAATAGCGGAAGTGGTTGGCTCAAGGTTCGCAGGAACGTTGAGCTGCTGATACCATGTAGAATAGAGAAATGATTCAACTCACGCTAGTAATGATTCATTGACTGTGTTATATACACGTGAGGCCATAACTAACTAATACTGAGTCAAGAGATATGCCTAGAGAATAGGACTAAGTTACAACGGGTAGAGAGAGATAACAAATCGCTAACAGATAACCCTAGCTTCTGGTTACTAGTTTATTTTCTGGATTCTGTAGCTTCTGGTTACTTAGAATCTGGATAAAAATCTGGACTGTTTGTTTGAGCTGCAGATTCTAGAAGTAGCTGCAGTTGCCAGAAACTGAAACAAACAGGCCCTTAGACAGTTTGCTAGTTTGCTCCACTCGAAACTCGAATTCCGTGCGAGCTTAGCCAACAAAGTGCTTTTTACATTCCTAATCAGCGTCCCTTTCCAAAGATCATCCATAATGGATCTTCTGGTTAGACGACCGAATCTGGCCATAGCATCCAATAAGTTGCAACAGTTCACTGGATGATCCATTGGAAGCCAGGAGGCCCAGCCTACAATTGCTTAGATGTGGCCGTAGAAAAGGTTGGGTAAAAAAATTCCTACTCGCCCACAGGTCCAGTCAAATGCCAGTAGCCCAGCCACGAACACCGATCTGACCAAGCGACTCCCCCACTCTCCCCCGGAAAAGGTGAAAAATCCCCAAACGAGCAGCAGCCGCGACAATAGCAAGAGCAAATCAATCCTCTTCGCCGCACCGCCGCCATCGGATCGAAGCCCTAGGGTTTTGCCTCCTCCTCCCCCTCCCTCTCCGCCGCGTGCGCGCCGGGAACCACCAAACCCTAGGACGGCAAACCCGGTGCGATCGCCCACGGTGGAGGCCTCGTCGGCGGCCGAGAGGAGCCGCTCCGGGCTCGGGTCAGGGTTCCGGTACCTCACCGGCGCCGCCTCCGGGTGGTGGGACCGGTGGATGGTCATGGGAGCCAGCGGCTCCAAGCTCGAGAAGGCCCTCGGCGACCAGTTCCCTGAAGGCGAGCGCTACTTCGGCCTCGAGAACTTCGGCAACACCTGCTACTGCAACAGTGTCCTCCAGGTCTCCATACCCTATCCCTGCACTTCTGTAGCTTATAGATTTGCTGCGCCCTGTTCGCAAGGTGTGATGTTTGTAACTCTGACAGCATGCTACGTGGTAACCCGTGCAGTTTACATGTCGAAATGGTTTGATTTGGTACCTGCCATGCCTTGATTAGGTGGCTTGTTCGATGATCTTCGAGGCGCCTTTGTTTGTATGCGGCTGACGTGGATAGGCTCCTTACTGTGATTGTCTAGTAAATGGTCGCTAGAATAGAGGCTGTGCAAGTATAATGTGACATATGTGTCGATATGGGTGGAATCTTTCGACGATTCAATGACACGAGCTGTTCTGAGTTACATGACATGTGGATATTCGGTGATGGTTGCACTATGCTCACATATTCACATCTTTAGGCTCATGTTATATAGATATATATAAAATGTAGGCATACCAGTCTTTTTGTATGTTGACCATCCTAGCATGTTTACAAATTGTACAACCAGGTCCAATATAAACATACTGATTTTTGGAACAAGTACAAGCTTGCCTTTTATGAGTGCCCAACTGCCCATGTATATGATACCTCCAAAATATACCGAATTGAACATTTATGGCTGTTGCATTAGTAGGTTTACACATGGTAGCCCAATATCGGCAATTGATGTGTTTATCTGAAATGTATTTCTTTGCAAATATTCAAACCCTTTCTGCAAGATTATTTGCAAGTGGGTGTCAATTCCCCTCTATTTATCTCCTGGTATATAGCCTCCACTCATGGGTCTGTGCCATGACTTGTTTTGATGATTTGCCTTAATAACTTGTCTGTCTCTAGTCTAAAGCTCCCAACACATGAGCAGTGGCGGAGCTAGAGCCAAAAAACAAGGGAGGGACCAAAGTCAACAGGCAATGGAAATCGATTCTACACATGTTCTAAATTGTAATATCAGGTTATGGTAAATTTTGTAGTCGCTGAAATATTAAAGATCGATCTTGTCCACTATTGAATATATCATGCCGAAGCAATATGCTCCAAGCTCCTAAGATTTCATTGCCTTGAATTGGAAGCATTAGCTGCCGGCGAGATAAGACACAAGGAAGAAATAAGCATGAATTGTGAGAATTTTGGTCAGGTTGGGGGTGAAGGGGAAAAGCTAAAGAGCTAGCTAAAGCTTGGGATTTTGGGGAAAGAAATAGGAGCACTGGAGTAGTAGATGAACTGATTTAGGGGACTTGGGAGGAAGATACCAAGACAATTTTATATTAGTAGTAAATTATACCTAAAGTATATTACCTATGTTAAGGAATTTCTGTAGGAAAGGGGAGGCCACTGCCCTGTTTGGCCCCAACTACCCTCCGCCAGTGCAGATGAGGTCGAGTCACCAACATCAGGTTGTCACATGAAAAGAAAGCTTTGAATATCTAGTCATGCAAAATAACAAGCTGATTTTAGTTCATTTAAGTGTCTGGTTAGCAGCATCAATGGGTTGAAAACCAGTGAAAACTTACAAGTTATATCAGACAGACAAGATAACTTCCTCTCTCTCTCTCTCTCTCTCTCTCTCTCTCTCTCTCTCTCGCTCAATGAAAGCATTAGGTATTTAGGTAGGCCATGAAAGCCGCAGCTCATTGATGAGAACGTCTGTCTACTGTTTAAGTGTTTATCCTCTTTAGAGCGTTCGTGTTATTTGATTCAGGATCTTGTTAGGACATACATCATTTTTTCTATGGAAGAGATACTGAATTAGTGATCATGATTATTTGGAGCCTAATTAATTTTCTAACAAGCAATGGCAGACATAATGAATTAGTGAAGCTCCTTTGTATTTTGATAGAATATTTTGCAATAACTTGCTATCTGTATGGAGTAAACAGTGGTTGACAGACACACTGAACCTGTGCGACTGTTTTTTTATAGAATATGTTGCCACAATTAGCTATCTTCATGGAGTTGTTACCATTGCATAAGAGGTGTTCTTCGAAGTTGCTGATTATTACTCTTATTCTTATTATGTGAATAAAATCCCCAGCAAGCAATATTGTTGTTCATCAATCACCAATGTGGTTTACACACCTTTTTTATATTACTGCTACTCCACTGTATGCTAGAATGTGTTAAAAGTCACTTTTATCACTGGGAGAACGGATCCTAACCATGCTCAACATAAAATAAAGATATATTGTTTTGATGCATACTGCGAATGCACAGTCATGTTAGACTGTAGTTTTTTTAGTTATCATTATCCCCATATTATCCAAGACATGAAGCAGATCCAGGAGTAACATTAGTTTCGCTTACTGCTGCGATATTTTCTCCCTAGGAAAAGAAATCCTTTTGTGTGTTCATGTTTTCACTATCTTAGCATCAGCTGCATATCTAATCTACCTTCCATTTGCTAGTTTTGTGCAGAATATTGTAGTTTGCATGTAATATTTTCTGACTAGGATCATCTTTTATGATGACTGATGAGCAAGTTTAGCTTTTCTCATAGGTTTGGACTATTGGTAATCTCATAATGTTATCATTCTTACGCCGTATCAAAGTACAGGTTATTTCTGTTTCCTACTTTTGTTGCGATAAATGTTTTGCTAAATCCTGTTCTAATCACAGATAGACTGTTTTGATGCTTACAACCTGTACTGCATAATCAACTGTTTTAAAACATCTCTGACAAGTGCAATGTTTACATGAACCTTATAGTGATACTTTTGTTTCAGGCACTTTATTTTTGCATTCCATTCAGGGAGCAATTGCTGGAATATTATGCAAATAACAAAAATCCTGGAGATGCAGAGGAAAACCTTCTGACATGTTTGGCGGATCTTTTTATGCAGGTAAAGTGGACAAAAAGATATGTTTTAACTTACTGATATGTAACTGTGTTCAAGCATGTTGTTCTTCTGCAAATTAACTTGGAATGATATAGGTTATTGGCAAAATATTTCTTTTCTTTTGGATCCAGGGGAACTTTTCTTCTGCTTATTAATGTATGTCTGATTATTAAGGAAATTAGTACACTACTGTTCTTAATAAGTTAGGCTGTCAGTGGACACTAGTTGTTAATAAGTTAGGCTTACTTTTAGGAGAAGAATATAAGTGGTTTTATTTATTATGAAAACACTTTCCATTCTAGTAACCGTTGCAGAGTGGCAGTATTTACTTGTATTCTAGCAATGTTTCAACCTTCCATTTCTCTCTTCCGGATGACATGCACACTGATGCTAAGTATGGGTTGCAGATAAAAATACTCGTAACTGTCCTAGACAGAACCATATTAAGTTTTCTCATACTGAACATCCTCGAAAACATATTTTAGTGCGGAAAATGCAAACCCACTTGTACGTGTAGGTACATATATTATCTTAGTCCTCCAAAGTGGTCGAGATTTGTGCAAGGACATTACAATTATTACAAAGTGGGATGGTTGGTTTAAATTTTGAAAGTTTGCATCAATCTCGAGGTGCACTTGATGGCGGTGATAGTACACATACCTACATGTACAAGTGGGAAAATTTTAGCAATTTTCAGTATCCTGTTGATTATGCTTATGCAATAAGTACATATCTTGTAGACCAGGTTGCTTCCACCACATCCAGCACTCCGATTGTATGCAACATTGGCTTGCTTGGATAACACTTTCACTTGAGGTTTAAATGATGATTCTGTAGGTTGACGGAAACTGTTGCAATATATATGGGTTTCATGTACTGCTGCCTGTTGACGAATTTATATTCTTGTCTCTATGTTGTTTGACATTTTAAGAATATCAAATATTCTGTCACTTGTTCCTTTTCTGTAAGGACATACTCCTCCAGTCACAAATATATGTTGTTTTGAAATGCGTGCAGTCGAACTTTGAAACTTTGACTATCGATATCTTTTTAAATATTTAGTTTGGACACATGAAAATCATATGTATAGATTTGTCTCAAAAATTACTTTCATAATATTATAATTTTATTTTGTTTTATAAATATATTACAATATAAATTAGTGGTCAAAGTTGTGTTTTAGGGACCGCGTCAATGTCCAAATCGACATATATTTGTGACCAGAGCGAGTATGTTTTAGTCTTTTAGACCTGCACACCCAATATCTTGGATGTCTGCAATATTGATTTGGTCACTTCCTTGGATAACATTCTCAAGAGGTTTAAATCATATGAATCCGCACATTGCCTCAAAACATGCATGTCTGTCCTCTATCTGGGATATGGTGCCTGTTAATGAATTTGTTTTGTTCTGGGTTTAAGGGTTTTGTTTCATAGTTAGTCTGAGAATTATTACGCGAAGCCACTTGATTGGTAGTGTGCATGCTCCATGCAGCAATTGAGATAAACTTGTTTTGTCGGTATTCTGTTGTATGAGGCCCTGTTTGTGAATTTGAGTATTATCGAGATCATTTTCTTTTAGCCTTGACGTTTTAAGAATTGAAAATACCCTGTTAATTGTGATTTTTCTATGACCACATATGTGCCATCTTGCATCCGGCATACCTACTAGGCCACTACCTTGATTATATGTATTTTTTGAGTTGCTTGGATAGTATTGCCCGTGAAGGGTTTAAATAATGAATCTGCATATTCGGTCGTATTTATATGGGTTCCGTGATGGTTGCAGTCAAGTGTCAACACATTTATATTGCTATGTTTGGATTCCACTCTTTGAGTTATTGGATGACTTGCTCAGGGTGACGAGCACTGACCTTCTGTTAAGTAACAATCATATATGATCCTAAGATCCTTTATGTAAAGTTGTAAACCAAATAAAAGTTCGATTGACCAAATAAAAGTTCGATTGATGTCTTAGCCAGTTATTCATTGTTTCACTGCATCCATGTGTGTTATGGTTAGTTCGTTACTGCATAGCCTTTTTGTATGTTATGTGAAACTTCTGGCGGGATATTGTTGTCAGTAAGTAGTGATGGCTCATATGGTGAATCATGTAGGTAAGCCAATCAAAGAAAAAGACTGGTGTTATTGCTCCAAAACGTTTTGTCCAAAGAGTGAAGAAACAGAATGAGTTATTTCGCAGCTACATGCACCAGGTAACCTGCACATATTATAGCAGTACATTTCATCAGTTATACTATGATAGCCTCACGATGACCTAATTGACACAATATAAGGCAAACTTCATAGCTGTATTTACTTTGAAATATTCCGGTAAGTAATGCATCTCAGTGATGGCAGTTTCTGGGTTGGTATTTCATGACAGCAGCCTCTGGTCCTCAGCCATGTTAGAGTAGTAGTACAGTATTCTTTTTTCTTAGGTGCATGCATTTATCCAGTATCGTGTTTTGGTTTAACCATGCTAGACTTGCTAGCTTCCAAAACAGTCTCCAGTGATAGAATTAACTTTTAAAAGTGACATGCGGTAGTGTTGAAGAAAAATAACTTGTACTTTAGTTGACTAATATACCATTCCATGATTGCTTTGTAGGATGCACATGAGTTCTTAAATTTTCTGTTGAACGAACTTGTTGATATTCTGAAGAAAGTCTGACATGCGGTAGTGTTGAAGAAAAATAACTTGTACTTTAGTTGACTAACATATCATTCCATGATGGCTTTGTAGGATGCACATGAATTCTTAAATTTTCTGTTGAATGAACTTGTTGATATTCTGGAGAAAGAGTCTAGTGTTGCCAAGGACTCCCCCCAAATCATCTCCTGAAAAAGTTCCAAATGGGCCAGTTCAACCTTTAGCCAATGGAGTTAGAAAAGAGCCACCGGTTACCTTGGTCCATAAGAATTTTCAGGTGACAACTCACTGAAAAATACCTTACAATTAATGTTATTACCTTCAAAGATTCAATTCATCGTCATCTTTATATACTTTTAACCTACACAGGGCATACTGACCAATGAAACCAGATGCTTAAGATGTGAGACTGTAACAGCAAGGGATGAAACATTTTTTGATCTGAGTGTTGACATTGAGCAGAATAGTTCTATCACAAGCTGCTTGAAAAATTTCTGCTCCACAGAGACTTTAAATGCTGAGGACAAATTCTTTTGTGACAAATGCTGCAGGTATAACTATACCTCATTTCTGTGTTTTCTTTTCATCATCATGCAGCATGGTCGACTTTGACCTATTTGTTTATTTTCCTACTGCAATCTCCGTATTTGCTTGGTGAACACCCTCTTTTGGTATGTGGGCAACCCCAAAGACCTGAGTGATTTCCTTTCCCTCATCCCTGTGTCAGAACCCATTTTATGCTGTAGATTTTGGGTGAAACAGACAAACTCATTTCACTGAACTCTGATATTTGGTCTCATTCCAGTTTGCAAGAAGCACAGAAGAGAATGAAGATCAAGAAGGCTCCCCACATATTGGTGATCCACCTAAAGCGCTTTAAGTACATTGAGCAGCTTGGCCGGTACAAGAAGCTTTCATATCGGGTTGTATTCCCCATGGAGCTGAAGCTCAGTAGTACATCTGATGATGTAGATACTGAGTACTCTCTCTTTGCTGTTGTGGTCCATGTTGGAAGTGGTCCCAACCATGGACATTATGTAAGCCTTGTTAAAAGCCACAACCACTGGTTATTCTTCGATGATGAAAATGTCGAGATGGTTGAAGAGTCAACCCTGCAAACATTCTTCGGTTCTTCACATGAATACTCAGGCAACACGGATCATGGATACATCTTGTTTTACGAGGGCCTTGGTGGGAAGAGTTAATTGATTTTCTTCGCCTTCCCTGTCTTTTTCTTTTTCTTTGGAGCATGCAAGTTTACTGTTGTATTCACACAGCTATTTCATTACCTCCATGGAGAATTGTTGGATCTGAGATTGTGGGTATGAACGTGAGGACGCCAGATTTTGGGTGGTTTTAGTGTACAGGGGATAATGGAACCTTGCTCCCGGCTATGAAATAAGGTGTAAATCATTAAGTACGCCTGACCTTTTTTTCCTGCAGGATTGACATCTTTATCAAAGAACGGAACATTGCTAGGCGCACTATATACTGATTCTACTTTTGAACTTTTGATGCATTAGATGGGCCATCATCAGTACTTCTCTGTAAGCCTACATAGGAACTGCCTGGGAATCATACGCTCAGTTAGAATTGTGTTTTATGCTTGATTTGATTTTGGGAACGTGGTCAGTTAAGCTTGCTGTGAATTCATGTTACCTGATATATTGCTCCAATCATGTGCTCTTGGAGGGAAATTATTCTTCATAGGAAACGTTCCTTTCTTTCATTCAACATTTTTTCGCTAAAAAGTTTAATAAGAAATTTGAGAGGGGTGGTATTGCCAGGAAAAATTCTTTTCATTGTTCACTGATATAATATGCGTGGGGTGATATTGGTTGGCTTGAGAGAGAATTTGCAGATATACTGAAGCAGTTCGGTGGCATAATTGATTTGTTAAAAACCACGTCATTATATCATTATTTTGTTTATGAAGGCTACAAATTAAAAAGAGAGAATGTTTTCAATATCAACCCTAAACTAGAGAGAATGAAAGTGAAGCATCAGTGTGTTTAGAGGATCTATGCAGCGCAGTGCTTGGCAGCCTCCGGCAAGTGTCTTGCAAGAACTTGGTTTCGTTGATATTTTTGTAACCTTTAACCAGACATAAGTTTGCTGCTCATGTTAAACCTTGTGTTGATACTACTAAACAATTAATACCCAATGAGATCTTACCAGGTAGAGGCGAAGACGAGGATGCAATAATTTTATACTTTGGGGATCCTTCTCATGTCTGAAGAATCAGGGTAGCCCATGGGTGGATCTGCCATAGGGCATGGGTGTTCAGCTGAAAACCCAATTTTTTTATAAAATACAAAGTATATAATAGGTATATTAGATGTATATTGTGTTAAAACTATATTTTATGCCTGCAAATAAATTCAGCCCGCACTTTCTATATCTCGCATGCAGCCCATGTAATACATTAGACCCATTTTTCTTTCCACCTCAGCCCTCCTCACGCCCAAAGAGGTAAAGATATAAACAAAATTCTAACATCTGTTCTATTTTTTATCTTGTAGCGGACAGAGGTGCAGGCTAGAGGCGAATGACGACTGGCGGACACGGACGTGGTGCCATGATGTGACGACAATCATGCGTGAGACGGCGTGTGATGCAAGGTGAGCGTGTGGCAGTGCGAGCGAGCGAGCAGAGAGGTGTCGCGGGCAAGCAGGCAGTGGCACAACGAACACGAAGGTAGGGAGCTGGCAACAGGAAGGGAGCAGCGCGGTAGCCGGGAGGAAGCATGGCATTGAGAAGTGAGTAGCACCTCCAACTTATTGTCATCATCCTCTCTTCAGATCTAGGTATACTGCACCCCACTCTACTTATTTACTCTTTTGTCTGTTTTGCTCTATGGAAGAACACATACAATTTCCTCTTAGATGGACAGTTCTTACTGATGGGAAATAGCAAAAAAAAAAAAGACAAAATCAACAAGATATACAACTCTCATTTATCTCTATAATTTGTTGGGGTAGCCTCTATCCTCAGCCTGCCTCCAGTTCGTATGCTTGTATCCTGCGGGTTGTCTTCAGTTCCATGTTACTGCCCCAGTCATGAACAAATGCCCGCACCGTTTGGTATCTCTGAACATCTGACAATGTGTTGCTCCATGTCTATGGAAGCATTGCTTTTACAGTTGGATCTGTCATCCGTGCCTGTGCCGTTTGGCCTCTTCATTTCGCCAATGGGCATCTCATCTCAGGGCAGGGCAACCTGTCCTCGACTCATCATACCCTGTCAGCCTGTCTACACCAAGTGATTCATCACTGCTACTGATGTTTCCTTGTTCGATAGTAGTGCAGGTTAAGAAGCAAACTTCCAACCTGGTGGTTCAGGGCGTGTCACCGGATGGAAAAGCCATCACAACACACGGATTTTTCTTTTCGGTGCATGGACATCGTGGGCTCTGATAGTTGCTCATTGTTTCCTTGTTGTGGTTTTGCTTCTTGTCCGTTTTATCAAGTAAAGCTTTGCCACAATCAAGTGGATATGTATATATGCTCGAAGGATCAATCATAAAAGTGATCGTGTGAAGTCCCGACACGATTAAGATGGAGATGCCTCTCCAAACCAGTTTCAGAAATTAAACCAGTTAGTTACCTTCTTTGTATGGGAGGTTGTACCGTTGTAGTTGCCTGATGCGTTTATGTGGGCGTATGGGTAGGGCTCTGACCTCTAATTGGATACAGTACTTGCTCTGTCGGAAGCTCGACTTCCAGTGGTCCTGACTCCAAAGCTAACAATACATAGTGGATCACGTCGTGATCGCGTTGATGCTGTGCTTACAAGAGAGCTCTCATAGCGTACTCGTCACTCCATTCATCACATGCCACTATAGTACTTTCGTCTGTTTGAGCTTGACATTTACCATTCCTTTTAGCTTATCGTTTAAGGCTTGTCGCGAACAAACAAATAGAATAGCTTTTTCTTCATTATTTCAAAACGGTTTATCAGGACAACCTTTTAAAAGCGGTTTATCAGCTTATCGGTATTCTATTCGTTTGTACAAACGCTCGCGCTGAGACTGAAAGTCATTAGTCACAACCGAAAAGAACTCACCCAATTGTTGGATTGCTTTTCCACCATGTACTGTCAAAAAATCCTAATCTACACAGTTAGCTGGTCAATCTACAATTCTGATAGCACAAAACCTTGATTCTCGGCCCAACACGGTAATGCAAGTTGCAACTGGCAGAGTAGCCGAAGATTGCCAATAACACAAGGGAATTTATAGTTATAAACATAACATTCCTCTAAAAAAATTATAAGCATAACACTAGGAAACCCTCATTGTCTGATCAATAATACAGATCCTTTCCAACAACTCTAACAAAGCTATAACGCACAAGTTCTAGAGGATTAGATTTACACAACTATTATCACATTCAGGAAGCTGCCTGGCTTGCATGCTCATCAGACTATAGATGAGCAACTGGGTGGACAATTTACATATGAATTTCGGCGCTGAGGAAACCCTAACCAATTAAATTTGGCTACACGGAATTTTCCACTTCTCAGCCTGTTGCCCTGCAATTCAAGATTCAACAAACATTAGATCATAAGAATGGTCATACATGTTGGTAACAAATGTCGAAAATGGCAAAGTAACAATGTTGGTGCAACAATCACATGATAGGTCATGGCAAAGGTTGAGGTAAAAATAGATATTGTTCCTTCGTCTGTGAACTGCTTTAGGTCTAGAATTTTTTAAAAAAGAACTTTTGGGCTTGAAATTTTACATGATCATATATCACTCTAGTAGCTCGCTTTTCTATTTTAGAGTTTTTTTGGTTCACACTAAATTTAAGATTCACATTGATCATGTCTCTACATGATTGCAGCCTTATACCACCTGATACATAAACCATTCTCTCCTTTTTATATATATTTCATTAGTATTAAGTACTAAAATAATCTTGCATATTATCATGAAAAGTTGCAAAATTGCAATGCAAGCGCAACATCAATGCAACTTACTGAGAACCATGAGTTACCGTGCATCTGAACTCACAATGACTGTGATAGCTGACTCCAGTTCATCATCCAGTGTGGCTGTGGACGCCTATCCAAATAAATCCTACTAGAAATTTCAGCTTCATCAACAGCAAAAGTTTCTGAATGGCCTGATGCTGTAGGAGACGACCAAACTGGGGCCACACCGCCTTCTCTCCCAGTCCAGCTACTCGACGCCTCTGACACGGATGGAGCAAGAACATCTCGCATGCGGTTCTGAGGTTGCTGAAAGTTATTGTGCTGGTGAATGCCATTGGTTCTAACAGTATTGCCTGTAGTGCCACGGATCATTTCTTCCCTCTAATTTCGGGGCTCAAAATGTTTTTAGGTTGCTGAAAGTTGTTGTGCTGGTGAATGCCATTGGTTCAACAGTATTGCCTGTAGTGCCACGGATCATTTCTTCCCTCTGATTTCGAGGCTCAAAATGCACTTGGGATGGTACCTCTGCCCTACTGTCCTCACTATTCCCAAAACAGCCTGAAATCTATGTTTCAACCCTGTTCAGTGAAGATGTCATGGTAGGCACCATCTGATCCTCGCATCTCCGAGCAGTCGTCAGCGCATTGGCCGTTACACGGGCTGGTTCCCAATCGACTTCCATCTGTGATTCTTGAGGAAACTCAATTGGTGGCACCTCCGAGGAGTCGCCAAGGCCTTCCTCCATTCCGTTGTTCATTGCGGCCACATTTCTGATAGGGCTTCTTGCAGCCTGGTTTTGGCTGCATCTAGCTCAACTATGGGGAGAGGGTAATTGGAGCCTAACTCAACTCCTGCAGCTTGCAGCACAGACGTCGGTGCATCCCATGGGTGGTGTATCCATTCTGTCGGCAGCCTTGCAAGCTCAGGAAGCCACCGTCGGACGTACTCCCCATGTGGATCGAACTTGTAGCCTTCGAGCTGACATTGTATGACTTGTCATCACTAAATTGCCTCATTTGCTTCAGAAATTAATAGTTGCACGTATCTGAGGGTTGTCAATTCGGTCGAGCTCTCGGCCATCAGGAAGAGAGCCAGATATGTACTGCCAGCCTAGTGCATCGCTCTCAAGATCAGCATCCAGTAAATGTCCCAAAAGTACTTCATCCCCAATCGCCACGGTAGTTGAAGAACCTTGACACCACCACGCGTATCCGATCATGCAACCACCCTGTTTCCCACAGCTCCCTCATGCCGGCATCAACAAAAGGGTAACCAGTCCTTCCTTGCCGCCAAATCTTGAAGTAGCGTTAGAAACAATCTTGCTGCGTCAACGCTTGCCAACTCTTGCAGAGGCATCAGAACCACCTCACTAGCACCATCACTCCTGTAGGAGAGCCCCCATCGCCTCGCCTTACCCGCGCGCAGGAGATGCCCGAACCGCCTTCCTGTTCCCACCGCCTTTCTTTACATTTAAAGCCCGTTCGCTTCCACTGATAGTTTCACATCACTCTCAGACACCCACCAGAACCAATGAATCGAGCTTTTGACCGGTAGAATTGTTAAACTAGTTCTAGGGTAAGGAGGAATCGTGGAAAGCCACGAGATGTTGGAGTCCACAAACTTACCCTAGGGTGGAGGCTTGAGTAGAAGGGTGGTAGTTCCGTCGAGCATATGGGGATGTGGTTGGTTGCCTCAAGTGAAAAGTAAGAACAAGAATCTTATACTGAGTAAAGGACACAGTGATCGCTCAACCACAGTTGTTGACTTGTCAACCCTGGTTTAGTAGCTATACAACTCGATTGAATCTCTACAGGAGGTAGGAGTGTGGATGATAGGGAGTTGGTATGTGGAATGGTAAAACCATACTTAACAATGGTAGGGGGCACTCAGGACGAACAGAAGTGTTAGGTTTAGCCAGTTAAACCGGGTCTAAGTGGATCTACTAGGTAGAGTCTACATAAAGAATTGAGTAGTGAAAAATCTTGTTTTCTCAACTCAGTCGCACGCTAGCTGATGTGTGCCTATCGCGTGATATCGAGAGTCTAAGAAATCTTGTGGGTAAAGCTGAGCAACTCTGTAGAGTGAAATAAATGGTATTCGAATACGTCATGCTTCCAATAAATAAAGTTGTGTTTAATGGGTGATTCCAACAGCGAGGTATAAGTAGATTTTATTATATTTTAATCTGAGTAAGCTGAGTAAATAACTATTGAAAGAAAACCCCTTTAATCTTAAGGAGTTTTGTTCTTGTTTTCCTGTTTGCAACCGCTCAAGTTAATAGAACCAGTATATTTCCTTTTCTTTGAATATCTTTGCAAGTAGTTAAGTTAGGATTTACCCTTGTGATTTGCTAGGTACGGTTATACTCATTACTTGCTAAACAACAAATAGAAGATCAATGGAACTGTGATGATCAAGCTACGGACGAAGCTCAAGAGGAACCCTGCTACGCTAAAGATAACTGGCTTTAGGTCTTAGCCATGCTCAAGTTTGCCTAGGAGTTTCTTTTGTATTGTAAGATAATTTTGGGCTTGCATGCCCGCTGCGTCAAAACTAGATTGCTAATCCACGATCATGTAGTAAAGTTTGACTATTTTGTTGTAAGCATGTGTTGTTGTGGTGCACACTCACATACAGTACTCTGCAACTGAACAATTCTTGATAGTTGCGGGGATTATTAGCGTCTCCAGAAATAGAGACGTTACAGTCCCTTTGCCTTTGATGGGGTCGGCATTGCCGCTCGTTAGATGGGGACGTGGTGCTCATCTACAGCTAGCTCATGCTATGCCCCGCTTCATGCCCCGCTAATCTACATCCTGCCCCCGGCTTATCTTACCACCATAAAACTGTAGTGCTACATACACCGCCTCCTACGTGAAGAAGCTCTCCAATTTTTTTCTTGTCGACCATGGGGAAACCCCTGAATCTAAAAAAAGAGAAAAAAAACTCACGTCATTTTTTCTTTTCGAAATCGATTCACGTCGGGTTTGGAATAGCCGTGGCTCTAATAGATGAGACAACTTCATTATATATGGGTAGTATATGGGGGCGTTTGATTTGGCTTCTGGCTTCTAGAAGCCAGAAACCAAATCAAATGCCTGGTTTCAAAAGGCCACTTTCAGAAGCCTCCTTTTGCCTTCTCTCACCGCTTCCACCTCGTTTTGTCGCTTCCACCTCCACCTACCTCCACCCATTCTCACTTAGCCCTGTAGACGTTGCATCATTTGCCTCTGACCACCTCCCGATTCACCACCTCCGCATCGCTCCCTACTGCCACCCCTTATCCCTTGGCCCAACCGATGCCGCCTCAAGGCGCGCCACCTCCACGCGGACCCCCGTCTCAGCACCTTCTCCCTTGGCCCCACTATCTCCACCACTGCGTCGCCCTCGCCGTTGTCTTCGCCCCCCACCGACCCCGCCTCTACCCCCTCCCCCTCCAACTTCGCACTGCCGCCTTTGGCAGCCTTCCTCCGTTTCTTCTGTTTACCTATTTTTATCTTTCTTTTTTTTAATATAGACCAATTACTAGTGTAATAATAGATCATTTTATGTACATGTTGTTGCAATTTCACATACTCAGGGGTAATTCATACATTTGCTTAGCCAAAAGCCAAAAACTCCAACCGAATCAAATACCTCCCATTTTTAGTCACTTCTACTTCCAACCGCTATTATTCTAAAGCCAAAAAGTCCCTATGTTTTGTTGACAATTCATGTATACCCTACATTTCCAACTCAAGCTTTTCTTTTGTGATTACAACATAGACGTAGACAACATAATGCACAAACACACGCGAGTGTGTCCCTAAGCACACGCCTAGAAAACAGAGACTAGGGATAAACCTGTGATCTCATGAAGTTTCTATTGAGTCACACTCGTGTGTGTGTAAAGATGAGCACCGGGATTTGAACCTTTATGAAGTGATGAGTGGAGTCGTAAACCCACAGCTCCACCAAGATATGGTTCCCTTCCAATCAATACTTACACATGGAAAATAAGAAGGTTGCAACTTCTGTCTACGACTAGGTCATATGTATACGAGGTTTCACCCAATTAAATTATGGTATATGAAAAAATAATACTATAGAACCCGATTTTATCTAGGGACGACAACGGGGTGGGGGATCGTGTGGGAAGCCCCACGTCCTCTTCCTCGATCCTTGCCAAGCTTCCCTCGGCCCCGCCCCACGAAGGTTGATGGGGACAACGCGCCCCCATCCCCGTCCCCTATAGGGATCCTCGCGGGGACTGAAAAATAGTGTTTTATGTATATTTAAAAATGTTAAAGTGACTTTATTACTTTATAAGTATTTTATGTATACTTTTCAAGAAAAATATAACTTCAAAACATAAATCATAATGTATAAATGCATATTTTATTCAAATATATGCAAAATAATACACATTCCATATTAAAAATATACATTACACAAATAAAATAATATATTTTTGTATTTTTATCCGGTTCCCGTAGGGGCCATGGGGGTCTTCAGCCCCGCCTCGTAAACTAACGAGGCCCTATCCTTGCAACCCCGTGGGGGGAGTTTGCCCGCCGCCCCACCCCCCATGGGGATTAACCCTGCGGAACCCGCTCCTACGGGGAAGTTGACATCCCTAGTCTTATCCATTTAAAGTATGACATATGAAAAAATAATACTATATAACCTAATTATATATAGTCGTTGTGCATCACAAATGTAAGACTTGGTGCCATATTCTTTTAGGTTGCGATTGATAGCTTTGTCTGGCATTTTTGAGACGGTAGTGGACGGCAGAGATGCCAACATAAATGACAAACATAGTTTTACACTTAGAAAACCATTTAAAGAATCCACTTTAAGAAACTATTTTGATTATTTTGATTTTTAAAGAAGCCAAAGCTAAGGTAATAGCCTAGGCCCCGCTCGGTTAGGCTGAAAAGTTGTGGCTTATGGCTGAAATTGCACTGTAACGGTTGAAATTTTACTGTAACTGAAGGTGGTTTATTTTGCGTAATTAAATTTAAAAAAATTAAAAATAGAAAAAATATGCTAGCTCATTACGGACAACACAAACGAATACGAGGAAAAAAGAATCGGTACAAAAGCTAAAAAGACAAAAGTTCAAAAAAAAACGAAATTTATGAATAGTAAAAAATAAGGTAGAAGCTAGAAGCTAGAAGTCAAGTCAAACAAGCGGGGTCAAGTATGGTCAGAGTGTGTGTGGGTGGGTGGGTGGGGGTGGTTTGTTACTTGTTAGGGCCTTTGCGGTCAGTCCACGCTGGGCCTAAGCGGAAGAAGTGGCCATTGCGGATAGTAGATTCTTCGGCGTGTAAGTACATGGAAAAATCTTCGCTTTTTTTAAAAAAGAGCTGGTCATCACATATTTTTGGCAAAGAACCTTACCAAGTAATGGAGCATATGAAATTGTTTATAAAAACACACACACACTACAAAGTGAGGCCTGTTGAAAACAATTGCCAACCTTTAATGATCGGAATCATAACAACTATGCCGACTTCTTACCTAAAGTGTTCCCTATGGAGTACATTTCCCAACCTCTTCGAAACAACCCGTCAGAAAAAAATCGAACAAAGTAATTTAGGCATATTTGGCCCTTATTGTTTTTACATCGAAAGCTCCATTGTGAGGCTTACAAGTTACAACCTGGAACTTGAGGCTAACTTTAGACATGAGCCCCGAAAGCATTTGGGCAAATGACGGCTTCTATGTATGGAGGTGGTTTAGGGGCGAAGAAGGTTGAGTGAATGGAAAACTACTGAGATGTGTATACTAACTAGTTTATCTAAAATTTTAAACAAATAAAAAAAAGATGAGCTTCAGCACTTATCCTCATATCTACGCTCCTCTAGGCTAAAGATGTGGGCTCAGCGTAAGTCGTAATTATTATTTTTTAATATTGCTTAAGTTTGGTTTTGAACTTACAACCTTTTCGTTCTGATGCTATATTAAATTACATATACCAACTAGTACATCTAAAAACTTTTACGAGGAGAAATGGACAATATACTTCAATAAATTTTACACAAAGCTGTAGCAGAGAAGTCCACATGTTCTTAAAAAAAATAGATAAGTTTGTTTAGAACGCATGATTCACATAAGTTTGATCCATCTCGAAGACCCTATCGTAAGATAAAAGGGGCAAATTTGCTAAGCAACGTTGCTGCAGAGATCACATAAATTAGAAAAGCATCCATGTGGCACTGATACGTAACCGTAGGAATACGATTCACTTATCATCCTCGTATTATACGTTAGCTTCCAATTTACATATCTTTACAGTGGTACGGAGCAAATTTTCGCAAAGTAAAATCTGTTTGTTGGCTGTCATCCAGCAATACACCTTCCATTGGATAAGGGCCTGTTCTTTTCCTTCGATGCTGGTGACTTTTGTCTTTTGCTACAGTACCTAACTTTCAAACGGAGTATTTTTCTCAAGACGGGATCTACAAGTTAAACGATCTACACGTTAAAAGCCCAACATCTGTATCAGCCAAAATCGCAAGTGGGTATCTATCTCTCCGTAATATGTACCGTAAATAGCTAAAATTCAAAAATTTCAGCCAAAAGCCATAAGCCTCAGCCGCGCCAAATAGACCCATATTCTTTTAGACTATGGTTTATAGATGTGGTTTATGTTTTTGGTTGTTCGTGAGAGAGGGTACGGAGAAGAGAAACTCATGTACAATTTTAACCAATATAAATAAAATCACTATTATATATACTAAAATTAACTTATAGATACTGATTTAAAAAATATTTTGCTACTAAAAAAGCTAAAAACAAAACCGAGAAAGCCGAAAAAAAGGGACCCATCAACTATCCTTATTTCCTTCTTTGGAGGTGTTCGGTAGGTGAGAAGTCGGTGGCTTCTCGCTTTTGCTACAGTATCTAACTTTCAAACGGAGTATTTTTTTAAGATGGAGTCTACAAGTTAAACGTAGTACATGTTAAAAGCCCAACATCTGTACCAGTCAAAATCATAAGTGAGTATCGATCTCTCCATAATCTGTACCGTAAACAGCCAAAATTCAAAAATTTCAGCAAGACCATAAACCGCAGCAAAAAAGAACATCCCCTCCATCAGCGGTAGCACTCTCAGACCCCAGTGGCCAGTGGCAGTAACGGAGTGAAGTGCTAGTCTACCGAGAAAATTGATACTTTGCCATCTTATTCGGTGGGCTTCGATAAAATGCCACTCCCTAGAATGACCACTATAAAATGCCACTCTTAACATTGACACTTTGATTATTTGTCATTTTGAGGGTTTTTAGGATTCTTAATTATTTTTTAACTATTTTTAGATTATTTACCATAGAAAAGACACATTTGCCCTTGGGCCATGTTCGAAATTTGCTCGGTGCGTGAGACACATTTTGTCGGACTTGGTGATCACAAATGCGCATGGTTAATCATGGAGAATTGGTAGCTAATCGAACATGAAAAGAATTCATCTTTGGACGTGCAATCGGTACACGGAGCTTAGGAAGCGGTTCCTCCTCCCGAGGACGCAGGCATCATCATGAGGGCATCGAGCGCAGGAAGTCCTCCTGCGGCGGACACGGTCCCGAGCTGCGGCGTGTTGGCCGGCGTGGGCGCGAGGAGGCGGGCGGGGACACAGAGATGCCGGCGGCGCTGGATGCTGGCCGGCCGGACGGCGGCGGCAGAGACTCCTCGTCGACCTTACGAAGGAGCTTGACTTGACCTGGCGCAGAGCGCCTCGCCGGATCCGGGCGCGGCCGGGCTGGGCGGGTCTTGGCGACAGGCGTCTTGTCGGCGTGGAGGCCCCTGCGATGAGGCCGACGATGGGGAGTCGTTGGTGATGTCGTGCAGCGGGAGCGCTCCCGGCGTTCTTGGTCTGGAGAAGTGGGTGGTGGGGTCCTTGTCTGCAGAAGAAAGAAGAATTGAGCAAATTTTGAACATGATCCAAGGGCAAATATGTCTTTTCCATGGCAAATAATCTAAAATGGTTAAAAATAATTAAGAATCCTAAAACCCTTAAAATGACAAATAATCAAAGTGTCAATGTTAAGTGGCATTTTATAGTGGTCATTCTAGAGCCAGATTTGTCGGCCACCGAATAGGATGGCAAAGTGCTAGTCTACCACGGTACTACCACCCCTAGGCCCTAGTAAACCTCCCAGTCGTCGCCTCAATCACCGACGCCCGTCATCAAGACCTGGTCCACAGAACCGAAACCCATCGCTGCCACCCATCACGACGGCCTCTTCCGAACTGTCCGCCTTCCGGTCTATAGACCCGGTTTACCGAAAGACCGGCACCTGCCTGTTCCGGCCCGAAGACACGTAAGTCAAACCGGCGCGCCCCACTTGCCTCCCCCGAAGTCTTTAATTTCCGCGCACGGCTACCCCCACTGGACCTCCGCCTAATGGCAGTCGATGACGTTTCGGCCCCACTTAACTGGGCCTACCGGTCGGTACCTTGAGGGCGGCATTCCTCCGCTTGGACCCGTCAAGTGTGACCATTTCCTGTTCCCCGATTGTCCCCTGAGCTCTCATTTGCGCAAACCGAGTCTATAAGCGTGGGGATTTTCAGCCGTCGATGGTGCCTCGAGATTGGAACTCTCGGGGATTAGCTGAGGTTGGTGCATGGACGGGGTGTACGTTCGTGTGGGCCAGCCGGCTGCTCCCTGCTGTTTGTTGACCCTCGGATAGGCCTCTCCCATAGACCTCTCCGTCCCAACGCGCAAACCCGACGAAATTTTTTTTCGATGAAAACGGAGCCACTAGAGCTCGGCTTCTTCACTTCGACCACTCAAAACTCAAAAGCTCCGGCCTTTGTACTCTTCTATGAGAATCTTTGAGTTCTAGGAGTTCTGGATCTATCGGTAAGTTGATGTGTCCCGCTAGAAAAAAAATTCCCATTTTTTTCCCGTCGCTGTTCTTGAATTCTGCTTCTGGTTCCGCTGCTGGATCTGCGGCGATCGAGATTTTCACTCACTTTTTTCTTGCAGGGTGCGAAATCCCATGAAAGAGACGCGGTTCCGGGAGGGCCGTCGTGAAGAAAGTCGAGTCTTGCGGTGTCCCGAGAGAGGTCTCGGTGGCGGTGGGGGCTTCTGAATTTTTCTTCCCCTTTCAGTTACCGTGTTCTGTATTTTTAGAGGATATGGCAAGGTTTTGCTGCTTCGGTGCTGGTTGCTCCGAGGTGAGTCCACTTTTTTTGGTCAGTTGATGTATTTCGTTGATTACATGTTTCATCTGCATGGAGTAATCCTGTAATTTTTGCGAAGTAATTATGGATTAGGATGAGAGTTAGAGCAGATGGTGTATGTCTCCTGCTTAAGATTTAGCTACACTAGTTTGATCCTCTGAGATGCTAATAAGCACAAACTGTACTATACTTTCTTTAGAAAATTCACTTCCTGTAATGATTGTATAGTAGAAACTAGAAAGATGTTCTGAAGTTACTAGGTAATGTGCTTTGGTGGTAATTATTGATTACGATTGACTTTGTTGACACCAAAGGCCATCATTAGACCTCAGCTTCTGATGAAATGATTTTCGTTAATTGTTGAGTAGACCTGCTCTATGCTCCACTTGGAAGCACTCTCAGAAGTAATTTGGCTCATGAGCTATCAGCTACTCACGAGTCTTTTAACTAATCAGTTAGAAACTCTAACAAATGCAATCTATGTTATGTTAGCACCTCAGTTATCTTAGTTTACTCTTGCTGACTGTTCTGCTCGAATATAGTTGGCAGGGCATGCATCAACCACCTCTGGTAAAGGGAAAGGCTGTCAGGGCCAAGTCAAGGTTTGCTATGGGTTTAGCCTTGTAAAAGGGATGACAAACCATCCTATGGAGGATTATCATGTAGCAGAACTCGTTGAAGCGAAAGGAAATGAGATTGGTCTTTTTGCCATTTTTGATGGTCATCTAGGAGATACCGTTCCTGTATACTTACAAAAGAATTTGTTTCCAAATATTTTGAATGAGGTGAGTTTTTTTATGTTTATTTTGATAAGAAAAGGTTTCATTCACTAGCATTTGTGGTGATCCTATTTTTATCGTGTCATTTCAGGAAGAGTTTTGGACACATCCCGATAGAGCAATCACAAAAGCTTATGAAAAGACAGACCAGGCTATTCTGTCACATACTCCAGATTTGGGACAAGGTGGCTCCACTGCTGTAACTGCCATTCTTATAAATGGCAGGAAGTTGTGGGTAGCTAATGTTGGGGATTCACGAGCTGTTCTTTTGAAACACGGTGAGCCCATACAGATGTCGACAGACCATGATCCAAACGTTGAGCGTGGTGCTATTGAAAATAGGGGTGGCTTTGTTTCGAACATGCCAGGTGGGTCACTAATTCTTCATTTCTTTAAAACACATTATCTTGATCGAAATGGTTGTTGCCCAGTCATTTGTTTGATTTTAATTCACTCATCTTGTTGTGGAGCATCAGAACACCTCAAGAGCATCAGAACACCTCAAATACATAATCATTGTGAAACTTTTTAGGTATTTGAAAATGAAAAAGGTTCCTGCTAGTCGGGTTTAATTGCATGATTTGTTGTTTTCTTATTTTCCATTCTTTGTCACTACATATATGATAGTGTTGATTCTACAACATCATGTGGTTTGATAATCTTAAATGGTTCAGAGTATGTTGCAATGCTATAAAACTGTTGAACTATAGAATGTTTAACAAAAGTATACATCTGGAGTATGTGGATACTAAACCCCATCCTAACTAATGGCTTAATGTTGCATTGCATATGAAAACAAGATAAAATTTTAGCTCATGTATTGTGAAATTTTGATACAACCAGTATTGTGATATTTTTTTATACAACCACTGCGATTTGTCATTATGAGCTGGTGTAATGTTAGAAGTCCAGCTATCACTGCAACATGTATTGCTGTAGTTCATATAAAACGTGGCGTAAGTCTGTGTATCCTGCATTTTTTTACACAATTAGCGCAGTGTTTCCTTTGAGCTTGACAATGTTATTGTAGCACCGCGCTATATTAGCTAATCTTAAAGTGTTTCAATTCTAGTAAGTCCTTTAGTTGTATGCTCAGCAAACCGAAAATACTGGTTTCAAAAGGCTGAAAGCTTCCTAGATTCTTTCTTGGTCTGTTTATTCTTGAGGAAGGCAATAGTTCACCATCCTCTAGCCCTATGTCCTCTTTTTCATGTAGAATGCACTATAACCTGCCTTAAAAAAGCAATAGAATATACCATTTAGGGCCAATGGTATACTAGAACCTTTTACTGTTTCTTGTACCATATTCGTTCTTTAAATACTCATCTTTGGTTGCGTTCTACTTCTGTTGGTTTGTACCTTATGTTTGTTCTGTACAATAGTCCCAGCTCTTCGAAAGGGATAAGCTAGAATAATATGTGTAGTGAATTTGTATCACTTTGATTAGTAGCTTATGCGGCAGGTGGAAAGTGTAAAAGCCGTAGACCAATTTCTCAAAAGTATGGTTGTAGGATGTGGTTGATATTACCTTACATACAAGGATTCACTGTCGGTAGTATCATGCATTGGTTTTGGAACTAAAGAATACTACTCTTGATGCGAACTACACCCATTGATTTTACTTAAATGGTACTGTATTTTGGGATGAAATTCATTGCATCAATCCACAGCTGCTATGTGGTGTACCCATGGCATGACCACCTTTCAGAAGAAACATATAATAATTCTGCATTGTCAACTTTTCGCTCCTTAAAAGGTTTTTTTTCTAGATACGCAAACATGTCTCTTTTTAATATCTAAGCTTCTCGTTTCCAATTGATAAAATGTTGTTCTTAATGAGAAAAGCAAGCCTGCTTTTGGGAGAAGCCCCTCATGTTGTTGCTAATTGTTAATTTCTTCTATTTTCATGGGGAAAAAATGAAAGCTAGCATTTGGTATAGCTTCCAATAACTTCAGAGTCTCAGCACGATCAGATTAATAATCATCCTTTCATGTGGAAATTCCAAGTGCGTTACTCAATGATATGCTATACCTACAGAAGCAGAACTATGGCATTTGATAAAGCACCTCCTTTTTCAAGCCTATTGACTCTATGCTTCCGTGTGTTATTTTTCACTGCCTGTAAAAAAACATTGAATTCATGCCTGAATTGTAATGCTGTAAATTTCAGGAGATGTTCCCCGAGTCTGTGGTCAGTTGGCTGTCTCCAGAGCTTTTGGAGACAGGAATCTAAAATCACTCTTGAAATCAGAGCCTGATATAAAAGCTGAAGATATAGATGACACTGCTGAGCTACTTGTCCTTGCGAGCGACGGACTTTGGAAGGTGTGGCTGGTATAAAGTTCATAAGTACATTTGTGGATATATTCTTATTTTCTTTGTGTCAAATAGGTAATGAACAATCAGGAAGTCGTTGATTTGGCCAAAAGGTACAAGGATCCACAATCAGCTGCCAAGCAATTAACCGCTGAAGCACTAAAACGAGACAGTAAAGATGACATATCATGTGTTGTTGTTCGATTCAAGATGTAAATTGATCGCCGGCAACTCGTAAAAGGATTGTCACCGAGAGCACAACGAATTATATAGCAAAAATAGGCTGCCTGACAAGGATAGTGGTAATCCAAAAAATAATTCCCTGGGGTGTTGGATGTAAATGATGTGTAGGCTCCATTGTAAGTTCATATATAAATGTGCTAGGATTCTTTTTCTGGCGATTCAAAGTTTCATGCGTGAGGGCTCAAAGATATCTAAATAGCTATCTTATGTAAATAATGGTTGCAGATATTGGAATTTCACCGTGCTCCATTGTGAATAGTCATTTGGTTATCTTCCGCTGCCAACTTGGATTGAATTGGTCATGGAACCCCGTCTTGCTACACGTGTTGAAAGGAATTTTTCACCGGAACAGCGCATCTTGCTACTTGGTGCTTTCAATTTGGAGGTACCAGAATTTTGACATCCTTTCTTGCTAAAATATGGGGTTATTTTCCTTCTTGATACTAGCACATAAATATTGGATGGCTAATCAAGATATAAATTAAGAGTTTCACGAATAAATTATATACTTGTTGATTAATATAAATTATATACTTGTTGATTAATATGAAAGATATTTATTTAAGAAACAAAATAACACACTATTTAAAAACTATAAACATTGAAGCAATACAAATCTTCATAACTGACTCGCGTATCACCACCAATCTCGAGAGCAGTAGAGATCAAAAGCACGCACAGTTCCCCAGTCATTGTACAGAGAACTGTCCCTCTTTCTCAGGAAATAGACATCTGAACTCAGCGGCTAATTTGAGTGTGAAGAAAAAGGCAAATTCGTACGTCCTTGCCAAACACTGTGGGATAAGCTAGAAGCAGAACCATCGGAAACGTACAAGAAGCTCTCCTCAATGTTGGATTTTTGATCTAGGCAAACGGTTGAGAAAAAGGTAGGGTGACACTCACGACCCAGTCATTTTCTCACGCGTCCTGATCGGGGGTGCCTAACCACTTTTGGTTACGGTCCTCCGTTGCACAGCGCAATATTTAGTAGGGGTTCGGCCTCTCCCGTGGTGAGGTCTTCCGTTCCGTGAGAGCAAAACCCCGAACAAACTCTAACGTGACCCGATCTCATACGCGCTGTTAAGCAACGGAAGACCGCCGCCGCTTGCTGCTACGGGACGTCGCCGGCGACTCTCCGGACGGCCTTCACTCTTCCTCACGCCGCATCACGCAGCACGGGTCTCGCTCAATGGCGTTCATGGTCGACCGTAAGTCTTCTCCGATCTAATGTATCTCTATGTGTTCTAGTGCTAGGCTAGCAGTACATGCAACTCACATTTGGTATCAGAGCCAATCTAGCCTCCCTAGAACCTTAGCCCACTGATGTGTTCGGGTAGAATGTTAGAAGGAGGGGAATCGGAATATTCAAGTAAAAATTTGATAAACCCGAACCCTAGAAACCCCAAAATCATGATGAACTCATTTCCCAAATCACCGAATAAATTTTTTTTTCCGGATCGGGGTGGGATACTTACGTTTTTACGGGTTTTGGGGCCGCCGCCGCCGCCATGAGCCGCCACCACCGCTGTGCAGGCGCGCTGCCGCCGCCGCCGCCTGCGGCGAAGCGCCGCCGCCTCGTGGGTGCGCCGAAAGTGCCGCCGGCGCGCTTACGCCCCAGCCAGCCGCCGAGCCACCTCTGCGCCGTTGCCCATGGTGCGCCGGCCGCCTCCGCCGGGCCGCCTTGCTCTGCGCTCGGGCCGCCTCCATGCGCATGCCGAGCCGCCGAGCCGCCGCTGGCGTGGGTCGCCACCCACCGAGGACCATTGCGCCGCCGTGGATGCGCCGCCGTCGCCTGCCGAAGCCGTCGTCGCCCCCGAAAATCGCAGCCGCCGACGCTGTCCGATTTTTTCGGGTGGAGAAGAGCCGAATTACCCTAGGGTTTTGAGGGATCCTCCTTTTTCTCTGGGCGGCGCGCAATCTTAGCCGTCCGATCCAACGGACGGCTGTGATGCGAAGGGGGACGCTGATGGGCCGTTTTGGGCCAGGCCCGCGGGAGCCGCAAGGCTATTTGTTTCGTGGTGGGTTGTAATCTTTGTTTCCCCAGCAGCAGATATCTCTTGTATAATTGATGATTATTTGATGTCTCTCATGAAAATATTACTGAATAATGTATTTAAGCTGCTGAAAATATTATGTTATTTTTCCGCTGCCTAATATTTTGTCTCTAATTGAATGAAACCAACGAGAAATTCAATTGGAGAGCTATGTTTATTTTCAACATGCTATTACTTTTGGACCAACGTTAATTGTAATTGCATGATTCATTATGTTTGTTATGTTTTATTTTCCCATGCTATTACTCTTTGACCAACGTTAATTGTAATTGCATGTGAATGAATTATGTTAAATTTTTCGTTTCTGCCCAACGGTGATGCGAAAAATTCTTATGAGCATATTGTTAATCATACCAACGTAAGATTAACTTTCATGCAAATTAATTATACATTTTCCTAATAAAATTTTAAATTTTTCAATCACATCGCTTCCGCTCAAGTTAATGCAATTGAGCCACTTAACGACAAAGAATTTCCAAAATGGAAATTTGCACTTATGACGACCTTCCAGCTCATGGATCTGGACTACGCATTCAGGTTCGATGAACTAGTCGCTCCTAATGAAGGGGAGGACAGATTCGATGACAAAATGAAGGAATACAAAGCTAATGCTGAAAAGTGGGATCGGTCTAACCGCATTTCACTAGCTATAATGAAAAACTCCATCAATGAAGCTATTAGGGGAGCAATCCACGAAAAGGAAAAAGTGAAGGAGTATTTATCTTCCATAGAGGATCACTTTAAAGGATCCTCTAAGGTCTATGCTACTGACGCGATGCACGAGACTCATGAACACTAAGTACAATGGTATCGAAATGTCCGTGAGCACAATATGACCATAATTAATATTGTCGCTAGACTTAAGACAATGGACATGGAAATTTCTGACGGTTTTGTTGTCCATTACATTATGATGTCTCTTCCTAAGCAATATGAAGCTTTTAATGTGAACTATAACACCATTAAAGACAAGTGGACAATGAGCGAGTTGATCGCTAATGTTTCTCAGGAAGAGGAGAGGATCAAAGCTGAGGGATCTAATAATTTTGTGAATCACATCAACTTCTCAAATACAATGGTCCCTCTAGAAATAGAGGTGGCTATAAAGGAAAGGGAAAGAAGGAGCAAGCCTATTCCCCTTATAAGAAGCCACAAGATCCACAAAGACCCTAAAGCGCCTAAAACGCTTCAGTCCCGGAAGCTCAAATGGATGTAAGAAAAGTGACGAGTGCCATTTTGTCGGTACGAGGACCATTTCAAAGATAAGCATCCGGATGGCTAAAATGGCTCGCCAAGAAAGGTACTTATGAAATTACTTTTGTTGATGAAGCATTTTATGCTGATTTTCCTATAAATTCTTGGTGGATTGATTACGGTGCCACTGCATGTTACGAATTCCTTGAGGATTCCATATGTTGACAAGTCTCGAGAGGAAAGAAGCCTAAGAGTGGCTAACGGGATGGAAGCCAAAATTGAAGCTATTGGATATGTTTCTTTAGTCTTGAATAATGGCTTTGTAATGAAACTTAATGATGTTCTTTATGTTCCTCGATGAGAAGAAACTTAATTTCGTTTCATTATTAGATAATGATGGATATTCTTGTAATTTTGGACACGGAGAGTGTTTAGTTTATTTCAATAATGATAATGTTGGTCGTGCCATCCGACATGACAAGCTTTACATGTTGTCTCTGCAAGATTCTCTTATATCCATGAATGTATGTGATGTGAATAAAAAGCAAGTTTAATCGATGAGACTTCGTCGAAATTGTGGCACTCGTCGTTTGGGCCACATTTCGAGGGGGAGAATTGAACGTCTCATTAAAGAAGAAATTCTCCACCCTTTAGATTTTAGTGATTCGGATGATCATTGCCTTGATTGCATCAAAGGCAAGTATGTAAAGAAAATAAAGAAAGGTGCTACTCGAAGCACAGGAATTTTGGAATTAATTCACACCGACATATGTGGTCCTTTCCCCGTGACATCGGTAGATGGTTATGATTCTTTATTACGTTCATCGATGATTACTCACGTTATGGCTATATCTATCCTATTAAAGAGAGATCAAGCACTTGATAAATTTAAAATATTTAAGGTGAAGTTGAAAATCAGACGATCTAAAGATTAAAGTAGTGCGCTCGGATCGTGGGGAGAATATTATGGGCGACACGCAACTTATGGACAGATTCCTGGTCCTTTTGCCAGGTTCTTACAAGAAAATGGTATAGTCGCCCAATACTCAATGCCCGGAGATCCTCAGCAAAATGGAGTAGCGGAAAGAAGAAATCGCACTCTTATGGACATGGTTCGAAGTATGTTGAGCTACTCCACTTTGCCTGTAAAGTTATGGATGGAAGCATTAAAGACCGCACACATACTCAATAGGGTTCCCAGAAATCGATGCCCAAAACACCCTATGAATTATGGATGGGAGAAAACCAAGTTTGAACTACCTCCATGTGTGGGGTTGTGCACCAAGCTAAAGTATTTAACCCACAAATTGGGAAATTAGATCCTAAGACTGTGAGTTGCCATTTTATTGGCTATCCTGACAGATCTAAAGGCTACCGATTCTATTGTCCAGATCGTACCACGAAATTTGTAGAAACAAGACACGCTGTGTTCTTGGAAAATGATGGCATTAGTGGTGATTTGGAGCCTAGGAAAATTGATCTTGAGGAGAAGCGGATGTATGTTGCTTCACCGCTAATCCGACAGATTGATTTTCCTATGCCCCAACTGGTTGTGCCCACAGTTGATCATGTAGTTGCAACTCCTGTTGCGTCTCCAGTTAATTCTGTGGCTACTCCTTCTGTTGAGGACTCTGAAAACACAAGTGTCGTACCTAATGATGAGCCTTCACAGCCCTCTGTGACAATTAATGAACAACCTAATGAGCCTGCTAATGTACCTGTCAGGAGATCAGAACGAGTGAGGAGATCTGCTATCCCAAGTGATTATTAGGTTTACTTGAATGAAGATGATCTTGGGAAGGTGGATGATCCTAGCTCTTATAAGGAAGCTATGAAGAGTAAGGATTCATCTAAGTGGCTAGATGCCATGAAAGATGAAATTAAGTCTATGGGCGATAACGATGTATGGGACCTAGTAGAAATTCCTAACGGAGCCAAAACAAGAGGTCGCAAATGGGTCTACAAAACAAAGCGTGACTCAAAGGGAATATCGAAAGGTTTAAGGCGAGACTTGTAGCAAAAGGATTTACACAAAGAAAAGGCATTGACTATAATGAAACATTTTCTCATGTCTCGACTAAAGATTCATTTAGAATTATAATGGCGCTAACATCACATTTTGATTTAGAGTTACACCAAATGGATGTTAAGACTACATTCCTAAATGGTGACTTGTGTGAGGACGTTTACATGACACAACTGGAAGGTTTTGTTGTGGAAGACGAGAAACATTTGGGATGTAAGCTAAAGAAATCCATATATGGCCTGAAGCAAGCTTCTAGGCAATGGTACCTTAAGTTCGATGAAGTCATAAGGAATTTTGGATTTAAGGAAAATGATGTTGATAATTGCACATATGTTAAGTTCAGGAGGAGTAATTACACCTTCTTAATTCTTTATGTGGATGACATATTATTGGCCAGCAGCAGTGTGGACATGCTGCGGGAAACTAAAAGATTTCTCTCGTCCAATTTTGACATGAAGGATCTCGGTGAAGCATCTTATGTTCTTGGTATTGAAATTCACCGAGATAGGTCCAAAGGAACATTAGGGTTATCACAAAAGGCATACAATGACAGAGTGCTAAAGAGATACAATATGCATAAATGCTCTGCCTCACCTGCTCCTATTGTTAAGGGCGATAAGTTTGGAAAATTTCAATGCCCAAAGAATGACTATGAATCTGATCAGATGAAGGATGTACCTTACGCTTCTGCTGTCGGAAGTATTATGTATGCTCAAGTATGTACACGCCCTGATTTAGTTTTTGTTACCGGGATGCTTGGCAGATATCAATCAAATCCAGGACCGGACCACTGGAAAGCCGTTAAGAAAATCCTGCGCTATATGCAAGGCACTAAAGGTCACATGCTCACATATAGGAAAAGCGATAACCTTGAGGTTGTCGGTTATTCGATGCTGATTTTATGGGTGTAAAGACACTAAGAAGTCCACATCGGGTTATATTTTCACCCTCGCAGGAGCAGCAATTTCATGGAAAAGTGTAAAGCAAATACTTACTGCATCGTCGACAATGCAGACTGAATTTGTGGCATGTTATGAGGCTACCGGCAGTCAGTATGGCTTAAGAACTTTATCCCGGATTGAGAGTGGTGAGATGCATTTCTAGACCACTTATTCATCGCGATAATCAACCCGCAGTTTTCTATTCGAGTAACAACAAGTCGAGTGCGGCTGCCAAGCACATTGACATAAAGTATCATGTTGTGAAAGATAGAGTCCAGGATCAAACAATTAAGATTGAGCATATTGGAACTAAATTTATGCTTATGGATCCGCTCACAAAAGGCTTACCACCCAATAATTTTCGTGATCATGTTGCCGGCATGGGTTTATTGGAGAGCATGTGATCCTGGAATAAGAGGACCATATAAAGTAACCAACTCCCATAAAGTATTATGTTATCCGATTGATATAAAATGGAGCACTATAAGTCCTGATGTCCAGCGGTATTTAATTGACTGTTGTGACACATTGCTTTGGTGTGACCTTTTATTGAGAGAGGGCTTATGATGTTTAGCCTTACGATCAAGGGGGAGAATGTTGGATTTTTGATCTAGGCAAACGGTTGAGGAAAACGTGGGGTGACGCCCATGACCCGATCGTTTCTCATCGCGCTCGATCGGGGTGCCTAACCACTTTTGGTTACGGTCCCCGTTACGCATAATATTTAGTAAGGGTCCGGCCTCTCCCGTGGTGAGGTCTTCCGTTCCCGTGAGAGCAAAACCCCGAACAAACTCTAACGTGACCCGATCACATACGCGCTGTTAAGCAACGGGAAGACCGTCGCCGCCGCTGCTACAGGACGTCGCCGGCGACTCTCCGGACGGCCTTCACTCTTCCTCACGCCTGCATCACGCAGGCACAGATCTTCGCTCAATGGCGTTCATGGCTGACCGTAAGTCTTCTCCGATCTAATGTATCTCTATGTGTTCTAGTGCTAGGCTAGCAGTACATGCAACTCACATTCAATCCTTCCCAAAAACATGTACAAGCCGAATGGTCGGTCGGTGAGGAAGACTGGAGCCCACGGACGCCCAAAACTTACTTGCGCGCGCGCCGGGCGCGTGCAGGAAACTGCCTTAGCATTGCATGGATTCCCTGATGGCCATGGACGCCACGGCCTTGGCCCAGGCGACCAGCTCCCGCTTCATCCTCCTCTCGTCGCTCCAGAGCAGCGTCACGTCCATCGTCGAGACCGCGGCCACCATTGCGGATGAAGCACCGCCATACTCGGAGGACGGCCTCGCCGCGCCGACGGGGGCAGAGGCGGTCGCCGCCGCGGGCAGGGCCCTGGCATCCAAAGCCATGACCGAACAATCACAAAAAGCTCGTGACGAGTCGTCGATCAGCGCGTGTAAAATGGATCAAGTGGGGCTGGTTTGCTTTGCTGCTCGATCGGTAGCTCGGTTGGTGCCGCTAGGAGTTCAGGATGCCCGCTCTATGTACACCGGCCGTGCAGTGGCGCGTGCGCGGAGCGAGCATGCGATGCACGAGTAGCACGTGTGTGATCTCGCATACGCGCCGGCATGTGACGATCACGCAGTCCAAGCTAGCACACGCGACGACCAAACAAGCATTTATGTTACTCATAATATCTCATACAAACAGCTCAAAAATCACAAATCACAGCTAAAAATTATAAATTTTAGCTAAAAAAACAGATCCATAATCTAAAATCGATATGAAATTAAGGTATAGTACAACCTTGACACACAAGTAGCACTTCCTTGTCACCTTTCTTTTCTTTCCTAGAATATCGCGGGGACACACAGATAGAGATGGCAATGGGTACCCGAAACCCGATACCCAGTGGGTTTTTACTCTATTAGGGCATAGGTCTGGATCAATTTCCTAACCCATGGGTCTCTTAATGGGCAAAAACCCTAACCCATCGAGTCTGCGGGTTCGGGTACGTTCCTATAGTACCCAAACCCGTAAACCTATGGGTAATATAAACCCGATCCATAGGAGTTATAAATCCAGACTCCTAACCTCCTAGGCAAACCAATCCAGCCCATAGCCCATTAGTCAAGTACAAGGAGCAGTTGATGTCTCTCCTTTTGGTTTTAAATGAGTTGTGAACCGTGAACTTGTAATGATATGCTATGCCAATGAACTATGAACTGAGAATTGATGGAGTGAACTAGTGATGTGCATTGTGGATTTGTCGTTGCTTGTTTCATACACAGTAGCACATAAATTGAATTTATTGTTGACTTGCTAAGCATTGCACTGTCTGCAATCTGTACAACTGTTGTCGGGCACGGACAACCCGTGGGTACCCGTTACCCGAGTGGGCATGGGTCTGGGCAAAAATCTGCACCCGTCACGGGCATGAATTTTTTAACGGGCACATCCAATTTTCATGGGCACAAATTTGGGATAGCAAAACCCAGTGGGTTTGTGCCTGTTGCCATCTCTACACACAGACGCGCGTGCTGAAATTAAGCGGCTGGGTGGAGTGATGGGCATATGCCGCATATTATTATATGTGCGTTAGGCGCTAGGTAGCATACATGCATGCACGCGCGCGGACCCATCCGACGGTTTGGGTCGTGTGTCCCGACCGATCGGACGGCCAGTGCTGCTGGAGCACCAGTCACGCGTGATCACATTTGGGATTTAAGTAAGGGTGCATGTATCGTCATCCTGCACGTTAGCGCCGCCGCCGGGGGATGTTTCTATGCATGTACGTACGCGTCCCGATCGGTCCTAGCTAGTGAACATCGACGTACGCGTACCGATCGATAGGCGCGACAGTGGGGATAATCTTGTAAGGTGGCCGTGGATATTTCTTTAGGGGGCTTATAGCATCCTTGGAATGAAGCAGGAGGTACCGATATATTTCTACTAAAAAGGAGATACCAGTTAATTCTATTCGTTAATTTAATATTTATTTAATAGGGGTATTATAGACATTGCACATTTCTTGTCAGCATAGTCGACCGCATCCTTAGCGCATCCATCTCTTTTCGCTCGATGGCATCCATCCCTTCCCTTTGCTCATCATTGG
Source organism: Bonia amplexicaulis (assembly GCA_036346245.1). Classification (NCBI taxonomy): domain Eukaryota; kingdom Viridiplantae; phylum Streptophyta; class Magnoliopsida; order Poales; family Poaceae; genus Bonia; species Bonia amplexicaulis. The sequence continues at coordinate 10,942,546 of CM070745.1, read as the reverse complement.
AGGTCTCCTCACCATTCTCATGAGAGATATGAGAGTGTGATCGGTGGAGAGCATCCTCAGGCCTTCCTTCGAGAGGGTGATGAGAATTTGCGGGCAGAGCAAAGATCCCATGTCTAGAATCTCCACTTCTAGGGAGACCTCGTCGTCTAAAGAATCGTCAAGCGAGATCACCTTGTGGCCTGGAGTAATACCCCGCCAGGTAGGGAAATTTTGGGTTATAACTGTCCCCAACTGATTTGTTCGCTATGAAAATACGAGCGAACGCGAAGAGTGCCCACCCATTCTCTTTGCAGATTCGATTGGAGAGTCACCACCACCAGTTAGCGATGGATTCCCGAATTGGCTAATTCCAGGGCTCGCTAAAACCGCTCGGGGGTGTCGTCGCGGGATTCGAATGCTTGGGCGCAAGCTCATTGTAACGTTGCGAGTCCTCATCATGGTCGGGTTGACCCTTGCCACTTGGGGAAATGAGTCCTTCGTTAGGCATACTAATGTGGGGGATTTGGATCCCTCATCAACCTTCCTTGCGATGGGATCTCCGAGGTTCCATGACGGATTTCCAAGGAGATTCTCCTATCAGAGGATTGCATTGTCTGCTCGAAGTCGTAGCAGGCATCCATATCGAGGTCTGCATATTCGGCAAAGTCAAACCAGTTCTCCTCGTTCCACTCCCCTACCATGAGGTCATGATAAAGAGAACTTGTAGGCCAAAAATTACCAGGATCTTGGAAGAAGACCTTCCCCATGGACGACACCAAATGTCGGTGTTTTAATACCGATCTTACGTATGATTTGTTTGGATTAGGAGAAACTCTTATTTCTAAGATCTGGTAATGCAGAAGGAAAACACAAGAACTTTTATACATGTTCAGGCCTTATCCGTGAGAATAATAACCCTACGTCCTGTGTTGCTATTGCTCAGAGAAGAAAATTACAAAGTTTGTAATCAGAAATGCCCAACACTATCTCTTGCTTTGATCTCCCCTTAGGATCTGATCCCATCTTTCTCTGACGTTAACCTTTATATAGTTGATGAAGCGACCGACATTGCCCCGTGCCATAAGACGCCTTAATACTTTGGATGATAATCGTCTGACAGAGGTTATTGTCAGAGAGACGTGGTAGCCGTTCATCGTGTAGCGCTTGTTGTCAGAGAGAGATCATGTATGGTTATCAGGAATAAGCGCACGTTCTAACTGCCTTGTCAGACACCCCCAAGATGTGGCAGGACGTCGTTAGACAAGTCGATCGGAAATACACGACTTGTGGGAAGGTCTACGACAATAAGATGATCGTAGGAGATTTTATGAGTACGTGATCGTAGAAATACTTATGACTATTTGGACATAGCAAAGTCTAAGACTATGTAGTCGCAGAAGTACTTACGACTTACTTGGTCGTAGCATGACTTATGACTAAGTGGTCGTAGCAGTACTTACGACTTACCTGGTTGTAACAAGACTTACGACTAAATGGTCGTAGAAATACTTATGACTTACCTGATCATAGCAGGACTTATAACTAAGTGGTCGTAGAAGTACTTACGACTTACCTAGTCATAGCAGAACTTACGACTAAGTAGTCATAGTAGTAATTACGATTTACCTGGTCGTAGTAGGACTTACGACTAAGTGGTTATAGAAGTACTTATGACTATCTGGCCATAGCATAACTTATGACTATCTGGTCGTAGCAGGATTTATAACTAAATGGTCGTAGAAGTACTTACGATTTATCTGGTTATAGTAAGACTTACGACTAAGTGGTCGTAGAAGAAATTACAACTAAGTAGTCATAGCAATACTTACAACTTACCTGGCCGTAGCAATACTTACGACTTAGTGGTCGTAAAAGTAGTTACGACTATCAGGTCGTAGTAGGATTTACGACTTATGTGGTCGTAGAAGTACTTACGACTTACCCGTGAATTTCCCCTTATCGATAAGGAGTATACTAGGAGAATACAATGACGTAATAATTTGAGAACTACTCTATCCTCGTCAAATGGTAAAGCATGAAGATTAGTACCTTATGACTAGAAATGATTTGATGAGTCGAGTTCGGATCATTTTGGTAATAAGTTTTGTTTTTTTACTTTGGTCGTACACTCAAACTATTAAGGGGTTCAAAGATAATAAATTGAGCTTGGTGAGGTTGGGTAACTAGTTGTGATGCCTATTAGGTCTCTCTAGCTCATATCTAGTCATTGAAAGCTAAGAAACAAAGTAAGGATGCCAAATTTGAAATGTTTGTGAAGTTTCAAACTTGGTCAGAAAAATAGTATTAAGCCGAATAATCCGACTGGGTTGGATCAATTCAATAGAGAGCATGTCTAGAGGTTTTTAATGGGAGTCAGATCATTCGAGTGACCCGAATCATGGGTCAGATCAATTCATAGAGGGCATGTTTCGACGTTCAATAGGATTGAATGATCCAAGTAGTTCGGAGCATCAATCATATCAATTTTACAGAGAAGTGCATTTTTGGAACTCAATGGGTTCTGGATAATTCGAGTGGGTCAGACTATGAGTCATATCAATTTTGTAGAGACTTGGTCTAAGATGAAGTGCATGCAGATCAGATGATCCAAGTAAGTTGGAGCAATGACCCGGATCAATTTCATAGAGAAGATGATCTTGAGAAATTGCACTAGCTCGGATAATCTGAGCCAGGTGGATAATCCTAGTGGGTTGGATTATCTGACTTGGGTCGATGATTCGAATATGTACAATGGCTATATTTTTTACCATTGGAAGTGTTTAAGTTGGATAATTCGAGTAGGTCGAATGATCCGACTGAAGGAAATATTCTGAAATATATGTGTCTATGGGCTAGTTCTGATGAAGGAGCTATATATAGACCTTATGGGCATTCAAGTTAGCTCTCTTGGGACTCTATTTTAGATTGCATCCTATTAAGGAGCTGAAGGGCACTTTGAAACTTGGATTAAAGAACCCGAATACTTTTGTGAGTAAGTGAGAGAGTAGATTAGGTGCATCACTCCTAGTTAATTTGTCCTTGCTGGGTTTAATTGACCTCTTTCGACTTATTACTTTTGAAAATTGGTGTCTTATAGAGGACTTAGAGGTGGGCTCAGTAATCTTCTTTGGAGGAGCTTGTGGAAGGCACCACGAGGCTTGTAAATGTTTGAAGTCCACCTATCCGGAGTGGACAAGGACTATCACGAGTAGATGGCTTAATTCCTTATGTAGTCTCAAGTCGAAGCTATACTTTTACGAGAGTGCTCCAACGAGTAGAGAAAGTCATCGAATCTCTAAGAACTCAGTAAAAAATCGGTTATATTCCTTGTCTCTTTTATGTTTCGTATTTATTTTGTTGTTTTCATTTTCTATCTTACCATACTTGTGTAGAGTTAGAACTAGGTTGTGAAACTTCACTGAAAATTCTAGACACTTAGATTGAGCTAGTAAGGTTAACATTTTTAATTTAGCCCTTTTGAGAAAAAAATCCTAATTTATTTTCTCTTGGACATCCAATCCACTTCATAAGGTCAGTCCTAGAGTCTCATAAGGCCATCTCTAGTGTATCGGTGCTAGCAAACTTCTGGCCTTCTCGCTTCGATGCCAGCCACTATAAGGCCATCCCCTCCACCATCATGGCGTACGCGGGGAGGAGGCGAGACCAGCTCGCACGAGGTGGAGGGGAGGGAGGGTCTCGCTGGGAGAGGAAGGTGACATGTTGCCCGCTTGTCGAGTGCGTCCATGTCACATTGTCAGTTAACGGAATATTATGATGAGGCTGTGGGACTGACTAGTGAGTCTAGGGTCCATTACATTTGATAAAAGTGTGGTTTTATGAAACGCTTGGTCGTGAAAGTAAATATGGTTTTGTGATGGTTTTATTATTATTATTATTATTATTATTATTATTATTTGTAAGGAGCTAGACTATGGTAGTACTGCTACGTATCAGGCTATGTTGGGCTCTTAGTCCGGCACACTATACCTGGGCTTCAACAACTTGCCCAGGAAGTGTACGAGGAGAGGCAGCATGGGCTTTGTATCATCAATAAGCCGAACAAAGGGTTTATTTTCCGCATTATTTATAATTTTGTTTTTTCTGAATTTTGTCTTTTTGAGTTTTTGCGGTTCAGGCTCCATTCGCGTGTCGTGATGGGCTAACATATTTTTATATTTTCAATTTTTTTAAATTTAATTATGTTAAATAAGCATCGGCGCTGCAATGTTTTTTCCGACAATGTTTTCAAACCATAAGTTTCAAATTTTCGAACGATCACCACCTTGATTTTGCGAACGTCAAGTCGCTGCTTTTTTCGCCCTCTTTAACAGGCTAGCACCACTCTCTCAGCTCGAAATGTAGATTCGCACATCTCGGGCGTCTCTAATATTGTGATCTCTTCCTCTCAAAAATAGTGGTACACCGATCTGCGGGAACTTCACATGCAAACCATGCACACCACTGGCGGTTCGGCGTCATGCATCGCGCGCACGGAGTCGATCGACCGAGAGATCGAGCGACCCCGGCGCAGGAGGCCTCGGTCCTGGACGATGTCAGCCGGCCAACCTGCCGCATATGCATGCACTCCATGGATTCGTGGATATAAGCGAACTGTTTACGTATGTAATGCTGTTGCAATATTTATTTTAATTTGAACCTCGTAGCATCTATTTTTATAAGAATAATTTTATCTCTACGTTTAAAAAGCATAATAGACGATATGTGTCCAATGTTAAATTACATGGGGGTGACTGCCTCATTAAAAACTTTACCAAGTAAAAACTCAATTTGAGAAAACCTTGGTAAAAAAAAGTAGAACCCATAAAGCTCATTAGTGACTACATGTGAAGAAAAATATTGAAAATCCTATTCATTGATATCTAGATATAAATTCTCAAAAGATTCTTCTAAATCTCTATTATCTGCAATATGTTGGAATCTTGATTCAGCTTGTTCCTAGTCTTTGACGGTCATAAGGATTTCGACCATCTCGTTCGAGAGACTTATTCGTCGGTCCTCGATTATTCTTCCAGATAGACTGAAGGTTGACTCCGAGGAGACTGTAGATACATGAACAGTCAACACATCCCGCGCTAATATGTATGCCACTGGATATGTTACTTTCTGGGTTTGCCACCATGAGAGGATGTTCAACTCTTGCTCGAAGCTGACGCTATCACTGTTGAGATAGCTTGATAGGTCTCCAGTGCTTTGTTGCCTTCCTCCTGACTAATGTGTATCTGCACCTGCACGAGAATCTCTAGAGGAAGAACAAAAAATCTTGCCCCATTGCATAGTCCCCTAGAGCTGCTAGGGGCTACCGGGGGTCTTTCCAAATGCACGGACCCAAACTTATTTTCATATTTCTCATATACCTCATATAATTTATTCCTAACTACTCTATAGGATGTACAATAGTCTAAACCAGTAGCATCACTTAAAAGTTATAATACATATATAAATCCTTGGAGTTTGGCCCTAGGATCCAAAATAAAGGCGAATGCATATAAAATAGGAATTTCCCTCTAATATTTTTAAAATTTTAGTTTTCATGGCAACTACAACATCTCGTAGTATAGGATCATTTTCAAAAGCCTTTAAGTGAGTGACAATTTCAAGAATGCTATGAACAATTACAGGAGATGTTGGATAGTATACTCTAAAAAGATAAATTGTAGCTTTATGAAAAAATTCTAAAAAGGAAAATATTTTCACCAACAACCCAATCGTCATCGGTAAGTTCAGGGTCTCTAACTTGGGTTCTACTAGAGGAGCTACGAGATTGGTGACCTTGGGTGTGAAGGAAAACAGATAAGGTGCTCTTATATGGCAATATATGTTTAAGCATAAGGTAAATAGAGTTTCATCTAACAAGCATGTCTAAACCAAATTTTCTAGGACGGACGTTCATTGCTACGCAAAAGCTCTTATATACAGCTATTCGTTGGTTAGAACAATTAATATATGAAATTGCATCTCTAAAAGAATCAATACAAGCATTTAATCTTTTAAACCAGATTTAACAATAAGATTAATAATATGATAGCACATCGTTGATGCAGTAAGAAAGATTGTGCATAAGTATTAAACAAATGAGTAAGAATTTCTATAGCTGTAGTGTTTGCAGCTGCATTATCTAAAGTTATAGAAAAAATCTTATCTGTGAGGCCAAAATTTTCTGCAACTTTAATAATACTTTCTGCAATTTTTAGCATTATGCGAAACATTAATTAATTTAAATCATATAATTCTTTTTTCATTACCTAGTCATCATTAATATAATGAGCAACAACACTAATATAATCCTCTTTAGCTCTACCAATCCATATATCTAATGTCAAAACAATAGAGAATGTACATGTATGAAACATTTTTTTCAATTTTCACGACAATTGTTATAATATTTAATTAAATATCTAGTTGTGGTTTTCCTAGATACAACACTAAATCGAGGGTCATGAGCAGTCGTAATATATTTTTGAAAAGCATCAGATTCACTAAAATTTAAAGGTAAATCTTGAGAAGCAATTAATCTACAAAGAGATTCCCGGAGTACCTCTGGGTTGTACTCCTAAGTACATACCGAGCCGTCGGGGTTATATTGCACCGTGTGCGCGATTTGTATTCCTTGCCTTCTTTTGCGACTTGCAAGATGTCTTGTTGTGTGACCCATCCCACCTGAAGATTTTGCAGAGAATTCATTACCACAAATTTTATAAACAGCATACCTCACCGAATTCCCATCATCGTCGGTCTTGAACTTTTTGTCGAAATCATTCCAAACTCCTGATGTACTAGCTCTTGTTCTTTTTGCACCCGTGCTATGGATTGTGGATGCACTTGTTGAGCTAGCAGAAGATGGATCGATTGGACCCTGCGCCACCGGGGCCGTCGTTTCTTCTGGCTCTCCAGTTTGTTGTAGTTGTGGATCTTCCACGGATGGATATCCTTCTTGAAAGGATTGCATATCCTCTGCCGAGAGACCGAACTCGAAGAGTTGAAAATCGCAGCTCTCCATTGAATCAACTCAAATTGAAATAGTAAAGAACAATTAACTTACTATTGAGTCAAGAAATAATAGTAAAAAATTAAAATAACACAACACTATTACCTCTTTTGCAGCTCTCAGAAAATTCTTTGAAGACTTTTGAATTTTTTGAATTTTGCACAAATTTCTCACTAATTTTGCCAAATTAGCGCAAATACTACCGGATTTTTCACAGCTAAACAGAGAGAAGAGGGTGAGGTTTGAGGTGTTCAAAATGGAGGCTGGATGCCCCCTTATTTATAGAAAAAAGTTCAGATTTTTTGAATTTTTGCTATTTGTTTTTCAAATTTTTTAATTCTTAACGATAAAAAAAGACCATTTTTAGTTAGGCCGAACTGTGTCGTGCCGTACCAGCACGACCTGTTTAAGACCGTTGGCGGGCTGGGCCGAGCTGGTCTGACGTGCCGCACCGTTGGCCTGGCACGACCTATTAAAAAACAGGTTGTACTATGCTCGAATCGGGTCAATAATACCAGGCCGTGGGCCGCACGGTTGGCCTGCCCACTCGGCCACCTCTATGTCACAGGGCGAACTGACGCGGGAGAGGCGCTGTCGAGCTGCGGCTGTTCGTGCACTCATTGCCTCTAAAAAATTCAGCTCAGTTCACTGCGCAGCAGTTTACTATATATAAGGAATCTACACCAGCTTATCTGTGTCAATGCGTGCAAAAGCGTGCACGAACCGAGCTTAATTTTTAGGGCAACGCCCCAATGCGTTTGCGTGCTTGCGTCAATGCGTGCATGAACTGAGCTTAATTTTTTAGGGGCTTGTTGTAGTATGCCTAATTTTCAATTTCTCAGTGCGCCTTGTAAGACTATGCATATAAGTAGATTAGGCCAGGGAAGAGAACGGTGTTTGTTAATCTTAGATCCTGTTCCAAAAGCCAAAAGTTAAGAAAAAAATAAAATTTATGAATAGCGAAAAGTAAGTCGAAGTCGTGAAAACCAAACCAAAACGAAGTGACCTTAATATCAACCTTCTTGCTTTTTATTTTGTTTTTTTATTTTAAATTTTTTAATTTTTTATTCTTTTGTATTGTCTATAATGATATAATATTTTTATATCTTTTATATTTTAAATTTTAAATTTAATTATTCAGAAACAAAACTAATACCAGATGCGCCACAGTGTAAAACAATTTAAGCCACGGCTTAGCCACCTCACCTCTTTTCTCTACTCACTCTTGCCGCATAGATATTGTGCATTCATGCACCGATACCACAAGCAATATCAACGAGAAGCTCGATCAACGTCCATATGGACAAATACATATCCGTAAATTAATCAAGCGTCCACAAAGAAACATGCATGGTACAAATTAGCATCGAGCCCTATGCACTGCAGCGAACGGTGCGTACGTACGAACGTATTTATCGACATGAGTCCAGCCTTGATTTATTCCACCTTCTTGTCGCAGGCCGAGAGGAGCACGTCGGAGACCAGCTTCTCGACATTAGCGTACGATCGCCCGCCGGGCCGCGTCGCGCGGACGCCGGTCTCCCTCCACTCCGCCGCGCGGCGCTTCATCGCCCTCCCCTTCTCGCCGCCCATCGCCTCCCGTATCTTGTCCTCCACGGCCTCCCGCCGCACGTCGTGGCCGATCTCCATGCCCACGCCCCACTCCACGCATTTGTACCGGCAGTTGGTCTGCTGCTCCGCAAAGAAGGGCCAGCACAGCATCGGCACCGCGCAGCAGAGGCTCTCCATCGTCGAGTTCCACCCGGAGTGCGTCAGGAAGAAGCCCACCGCCTCATGCCGCAGCACCGCCTCCTGCGGGCACCAGCTCGCCAGGAGCCCGCGCCCCTTGATGGACTCCAGGAACTCCGGCGGCAGCACGGCGGCGTCGCCCTTGACGAGATCCGGCCGGATGATCCACAGGAACGCGTGGCCACTGTTGGCCAGCCCCCACGCGAACTCGACGAGCTCCTCGTTGGTCATCACCGTGATGCTGCCGTAGTTCACGTACACGACGGAGCCGGGCTCCTTGCCGTCGAGCCAGTCGAAGCAGGACACGTCCTCCTTCCACAGGTTGGAGCCCAGCTCGTCGAGCGGGCCGCCGCGCGGCACGGTCTCCTCGGCGAGGAAGGCGAGCGGGCCGATGGTGTGGATGGGCGCAGCGGGCGGGAGCATGGCGCGCATCGCGTCGAGCGCCTCCGGCTCGAGCTCGTCGAAGGTGTTGAGGACGACGGCGTCCGCTTCCTCCAGCCGCTCCGTCACGAGGAGGGCGAAGTAGACCATGAAATCGTCGGGATCCGTCGAGCGAAAGAAGCTCGGGAAGTCCTTGAGCCGCATGTGCCGGCTCATCCCCGTCGCCCAGTCCACCGGCGTGTCCAAGAACCCGTTCGTCAGCTGCTCCGCGTCTGCATGTTCAGCATGCACGATTCCATCACCCGTAAAACATACACGTAAATGTTTTCGCAATCACAACTGACGCACGTAGTGTCGCTGTAAAGTTTGCCGTTACCTTTGAGTGGGAAGATGCCCTTGTCGATGAGGGTGCGGTAATGGCGGTAGCCCATGTAGCCGCAGGCGCTGCCCGTCCAGAACAGCGCGCACGGCACGCTGATCTCCCTCGCGGCGTCCAGGGTGAAGCTCATGACGTCGTCGGCGACGATGCAAGTCACCGGCGGCGCTTCGGGCGAGGCGTTGAGGTCGGCGAGGAGGTTCTTGAAGTGGGGGAGGCAGGTCTCCAAGGTGGAGCGGCAGAGGGACGGCACGTCCTGCGTGGCGTCGGCGTCGGACGGCGCCAGGCCGTCCGGGATGGTGGCGAAGCGGAAGCCCGGGAGTCCGTCGAGCGCGTCGGCGCCGCGGGAGCGGAGGAGCCTGCGGTGGTTGAACTCGGAGTTGACGAAGGTGACGTGTAATCCCCGGAGGTGGAGGATCTTGGCCAGCGTCAGCATCGGCGTGACGTGGCCCTGCGCCGGGAACGGCACGCACACGGCGTGCGGCTTGTCGGCGTCGACCAGGAGGGAGCCCATGTCGATCTGCGCCTATATACACAAGTGTGTACTTGCGAATTGTGATGGTTGGGGTACCGTACCGATCTGAGATTGTGTGTTGAACTCTTTGCTGCGTATGAGAGAGGCACCGATGAATGGATGCTGGTATTTATAGAGCTAGCTAGCTTGCTGACTTAACTAGAAGCTTCAACTATGCTTATGCAAGGTGATTAGCTGTCCTTGCTGACTTAGCTAAAAGAAATTTGGCCTACCGGATTCTTCGCCGTCTGGAACTCTGGATTTGATGGTGTCTTTAGGATTGAATTCTGGGGTGAATGATTATCGTTGTTTTTATAGTCTTTTGACGGTTGATAAAGGGTTTGATCGCTTCGTGCTTAACCTCCCGATTAATCGCTCAACGCACGGCCGTCTGATTGAACACTATGTTCGACCGCTCGCTCAACTTTGTCCATTGTCGTAAGATCCAATTTATCTATAATCATCAGAGCTCTTCAAGCAAATCATGAATCAGATTAATTCAAAATGATCTTTATTGTTGGTTTTCTATGGATTTACCAAGTGCCCTCACAAGCACTCATAAAAGCCATAGCTAGAAACTAAAGGCACTTCAATCTCTCTGCCAAAAATCTTCTAAAGCCTTACGTTAATTCTTAGTCTCCCCTAGTTTTATAGGCTAACACCCCAAACACGTCCTCATCAAACATGAACACGAAATTCTATTTCTTCCGATAATCACGGGACCTGAAACCCTTTCAAACATGAATTTTCCAATATATCTAAACCAAACTCTATCTATTCCAAAAATTAAGGGACCGAATTCTTCCAAACACGGGCTTTTCAATATCTCTAACTTTCCAAGTTATGAACTTCTTCCATAATTTCTCTAATCTCATCATGTGACGAAGCTTCCAGAACCGCACCTCCTGTAGCTTCTCCACGCACCATCCTCACATGTTAAAGCCTTCAGGACCGCACCTCTCTTACCTTATCCATGCATCATCACATTTGATTTCCATGTGCCCCAACGTGAGCCTGACCACCTCGTGATATTCTCGACTTGACCGACATTAGTGCACACACGCAAACCACATTCTTAACCATCCATTAACACCAAACACGTCATCCCGACCACGCTTTCCAGACCTCAACCTCATACCACTCAATACGACCGGAATGACCGCCAACACAAGTCGGTCAGACCACTGACTCAACGAGTACTTGCAAATCACAAGCACCGTAGCATTCCCACCGGAAATTACGGACGCATTATCGACGTGCACCACCACGGACGACAGCGGATACCATGGTAAAAGTGACATATGTGCGCACGATGGAGCGGGCGAGATGGGACGATATGGCTACACTAACATTTGTGCCGATGAGGGAGCGGGCGAGGGGGCCGTTATGTCAAACCAACACATGTCCGAATGACATTAGTAACGAGAGAGCGCGCCAGAGGGCACATACAGAGAGCATGACAATTGTGCAAACCAAATAGCAGCAAATAATATATACCACAATTGGCCGACACATGACACTTCAAAACATTCGTGAGGATTATTAAATTCATGATTAAATTAATCCGAATAAATGTGCTAAATTTGGGGCACATAAATTCTCAAAAAATTATGCAATAACTATTACTGTATCGGGAGGTTTCACATAAAATTTCGTAATTTCTAGAGCTCGTTTTGCTATATGTAAAAACTGGTAAAATTATCAAAATTTTATGATTTTTGAGCAACATTCGCAATGGATAAAATTACCCAAAAATTACACTGCGAGGTAACATAAATTTTCGTAATTTTTAGAGTTCATTTGATATATTTAAAAATTCAAACAAACACTAAACGGAAAAAATTAGGGCAGTTAATTAGACCAGCTAATTAGTCTGATACTAGTTGCAGCAAGTTGCAAGAACGAGTCCAACGCTAAACGTCTCTGTCGACCTATCCTGAAAACTCCAGAAATAAAGAACACATGGATCAAAACTTTCACAAATGTAAATTCTAATAAAATCCAAATACCAATTATTCATCATCACTAAATATCTACCGCATGCTCTAACAGTTTCGTGTGCACCATGGAAGGATGTGAAACTACAAAGTGAAAACAGAGCAACTGAAAAGGCTGCATCCTGCTTCTGTCCTGTGAATCTGTGATCGGGTAGATTAGTTCGTGTGAGAAACAACGCAAAAATCTGGTGAGATCACGCATGCCGTTTCGCTCAAACTGTTGCTCGGCGTGCTCATGCAACCACAGGCCAGCTGCTCGGCATAACGCCCATGCTCTGCTCGCTCCCTGTCGTACGCGACTTGAAATGATCGCACGCCGTTGCAAAGACGGAGTCTCGGAGAGATCCTGCATAGAAAACTTCCACGGCTAAAGCCAAGGCGTAGATTATTGACAAATCAACCACGCCGCATTGGGCGTTGGCGCTCATCATTTCAGCATGAAAACAAAGACGTTCCCGTCAGGTAACACATTTAATGATCGGTTCAATGTTTAACTCGGTAGCGTACATGACACAGGGTGACACAGGCCAGTGGGACAAAAACGCTAGCATATACTACATGTCTTGGCCCATGGGTTACTTCTAATACCAGTTGCAGTTTTCGTCGTACACAGGGAAGCGATTATATTACCAGAGCATGGGACTCGCGTTGCAGTTTTCATTGATAGTGGGCCGCTCCACGCAGGCACATGCGCCAGCTAGGTGAAAATATGTGGCGGTTGCAAATCGGTCCCTGCCAGGTTTGCATTCGGCAGCTTCAAGCTCAATCATCGGACCTCGTGCAGCATTAAAAAATTATCAAATCAACAGTGACACCTACACGAGATGCGATAAATGTGTGGTATAGACGTACCACCTGTGACACCTAGGTCCATATTGATCCATGTGTGTGCATATAAATTTTAGGTTAGTCCCATCTTACTAGTTTAACTTGAGAAACACTTACATATAAACCTAGGAGTTCTAATAGTAGCACCCCCGGTTAACCGTTTTGCGCAAAGTATGGACGAAAACGTAAATGGGTTACTACGTGTGCGTAGCCTATCCAGAATGAGGTTAGGCCTAACTCGGTTTGGACGCTAGAGCGTTACAAATGGTATCAGAGCCGACTCTCACGGTTACATGGGCGCGTGCTGGTTAGGGGCGCGTGTATATGGCGCATGGCGCGTGTGGGCCCGTAGCTGACATACGGCATGGCATATGTGCTGGGGCGCGGGCATATGGCACATGGCGCATATGGGTCTGTAGTGGACGTACGGCATGTCATATGTGCTGGCACTAAATGCATGGATATGTGCCAAGAGGGGAGATCCTTATCATTTGCCCCAGTGTGGGTATGTTGGTCCGATGAGGACGTCGGATCTTTTGAGGGGGTGTATGTGACACCCTGACCCATGTTGGTCCATGTGTGTGCACATGAATTTCTGGGTTAATCCCACCTTGCTAGCTTAACTTGAGAAACACTTACATATAAGCCTAGGAGTTCTAATAGTAGCACCCCGGTTAACCGTTTTGCGCGAAGCGAGACGAAAGCGCAAGCGGATTGCTACGTGTGCGTGACCTATCCAGAATGAGGTTAGGTCTAACTCGGTTTGGACCCTAGAGCGTTACACCACCAGCTTAGATTTGCATCAAGAATCCAAGGATGGGACATAAAAGGTTGTGCTAACAACTTACTTGAAAATATACAAGATCAATGGCTGAGAAGTGAGAACCTTACAAACGGAGACTCGGAGAGTGATAACTGATAACCAGCGAGGCAGCAATAGATAGCAAAAGAGCATGGGACTCGGTGTTGGGCAGAACAAACCAAATGACTGCATGAGTCCCTCGTTCACGCCTTGACAAAATCACAAAACGTGCACCATCCAGGTCAAGTGAGGTGATAAGGTCTAACCGTCCCTGGGGTTAGCATTTTTTTTTTGTTAATCAAGAAGCGAGTAGATTGGTCCAGCTGTTCCATGTGACCTGCCTGCAGTCAACATAGACGCATCAGTAAAATCAATAGGTAAAGAATACAACACGCAGATATGAAGTACAGACAACGAGATCATGCATGGGATCTTGGGAAGTTTTATAATGCACGGGCAGATGTCGATGAGATGCGATCTACAACAATCCTGGAGGGAGAGGGCTCATTGTAATCCGACGAAGCGGCGACGGCAGCATGGAGGTAGTCGCTTGCGCGAGCAGCAAAGGCGGCGGCGGCGACAGCGTGCGGGAGCGGCGGCATGCGGTGGCCACGTCCGGCGGGAGGACATGGCACGGCGGCGGTGACGCGCATGTGTGGCCGAGCGTGGCGGCGGCCTCAGCAGAGAAGGCTCGCCGGACTCCGCCGTGACGAACGGGCCGTTGGCGTCGGGAGACGGCTCGATGTCGGCCTACTTGAGCGAGCTGGAGAGGTTTCTCATGGAGGACGACGGTGAATGGTCGGTGGAGGATCTTGCTGCACACGAGGACAAAGCGACCTCGAGGAAGCGTGCAAGGCAGAGGAGGGGCACCGCCGTGATACCAAGCGAAGAGCTTGAAGGAGCGAGGAGGCATCTCGACCGAATACGGGTGCCGGCGCCTTGGCTACTGTCAGCTCCTGCTCTATGGTGTATGTAGCACATGGATCCTAACTCACTCCGATCAGATCAGGTGACTTTATCAAATGCTCCAACCGTACGACATGCATGGATCATGGATGATGCATGCTCCTGTGACGCGCACAACTGTTGAGAGAGCAGTTGCATATTTCGGACCCGTTATGTAGCGTGTCTGTCAAACGTGCTCAAGGCAAGTACCTCACGGCCATGACCTTTCCGCTTTGCAAATCACATGTTTCCAATTTATTTGTCACCTTGTCATTGAATATAATTATCATGTCACCCATACTTGCTTGACTAATATCCTATCGCTAAAAGTCACATCACCAAAGTTACCAGACCAATTCTATATCGCTAAAGTTACCTAGCTATTAGCGTATCACTAAAACTTATCTGGTTGATATCATATTACTAATGTTGTCTGGTTATTATTATATCATTCATGTTTGCCTGTTTATAGACGCTTAATATTGTATGCATGCCATGATGTTCTAGGTTATTTTATTTTATCTGCTATTATGTTGATTAGGATGTTCAGCTAAATGTTCTAGAGGTCATGCTTTTAATTAGTGTTTTAGAATCTATGCTTAGATTGTTAATGGGGGGTTGAACATGTTTGAACTTAGATTTAAATTATTGACACTCTCTTGATATTAGGCTACTATGTTTTAGTTTTCTAATATTATGTTTCAATAATTGTATGATATTGTATTTGAGCCATGAAAAATTTATGTATTCAACCTGTTAATCTGACTAATAATCACTTATCACATAATAAAACTTGGTTGATTGATAATCTTGCGTGAGCTATATTATAATACCTCTTTAGGGTAATCCTTATATCACCATCATCTTATCATTATCCCACATCGCTCTCATGTCAGGAACTATGTCTCTCCGTTCTCAATCCTAGCACATCTTTTCACTTCTCATAATTTTATCGTAGTCTTATCCTTGCCATCTCTTAGTTACCTTGAATTCATACTATAACAACTATCCATGATGTATCAATTACCTTATCACTATATTATCATCCCCTATCACCCTCATATCGGGAATTATATGTCTTCATTTTCAACCTTAGCAAATCCTTTCACTTCTCCTAATATTATCTTCGTTTTCTCTTAGTTCCCTTAAATTCATACCATATAACATGTTAATAAAATAACGGCTACCTGGCCTGGGTTTATCCACATATAGGAGAGATTTCTACTCACCTGGTAACGTACGTGGGCCGTACACTTTCGTTACACAGGATATTACATCCCGTCGGCGGTTATACAGTTGAGGACGATGGCGTGCCTAGCTATTCTCGTATAACCGGGTATGTGGGGAGTAATCGCTAGTGCCTTTGCCATAACTTGCTAAATAACGATTATCTTGGATGATCAGATGACAATTTTCAGGCTCGGGGTTATCCACATATAGGGAAGATTTCCACCCACCTGGTAACGTACGGGGGCCGTACGCTTTCGTTACACAGGATATTACACCCCGTCGGCGGTTATACAGTTGAGGACGATGGCGTGTTGGCTATTCTCGTATAACCGGGTATGTGGGGAGTAATCACCGGTGCAACTGTCATAACCCGTTAAATAACATTTATCTTTAATGCCACTATTCATATGATCTCTATCTCCAGTCTGTATCAGTGTTTTCGATAACCTAACTTTATTGCCCTTAATCTGTATCAATTGCTTGCTTACTTTGCTCGTCCTTTATATGTCTTGCTTACATTACCTGTTTTTTACTCACTGTGTTGCGACCGTTATTGGGTACTTGCTGAGATTTTAAATCTCACGCTTGCTTTTCAGTCTCAGGTAAAAGGCAAGTGGAGTGATAGCATCATGCATGAGTGGGAGCACTCGAGTTTTCAGCACTGTGGTTTGCCACTGTTTTGTTGTTTTATCCTTCTTTATTTGGTTAGAAGTGGATCGGTCCCATGTTTTAATCATTTATTTCAACCTCCGTTGATTCTCTATTAAAGTATTAATAAAGTTTTAAATTTTTTGTGATTTTTTTGTTATTCTTATTTATTTTTCACTTCGATGATTATACGTGTGCTACATTGAAATCGGACATCAAATCAAAATGCATGGTTCTCTACTAGCGGTATGTAAGGCCCACTCAATTGGCTTCGAGTTTTTGACTTGCAATCGAGATCAAACAATTTATGATAGTGACCCCTGAAAGCCAAATCAGACAAAGGACACACACACATATATATATATATATATATATATATATATATATATATATATATATATATATATATATATATTATCACTTGAGATCTCAGGAACAAGAATTTCACATAGTGACTGTGACTAAATGCAAACTCAAAGCTAAGAAATTGTTTTACGATTTCCAGCCATCAAGCATCAATTCATTTAAGCCGATGACAATGTACAAGACACAAGCTTTAAGCAGCCGATGACAATATTTTACATGTTTACAAATGCATAGAGGAGATAGTTCCCAACTGACTTGTCATCACCCCTTGGCATCGAAGAAGATCATCAAGGGGATCAAGCACGTCAGAGAAGGATGTTTCATTGAAAGCTTCTTCATTCCTTTCCAGCACCTGTATTGATAAATACAATATTAATTGAGAGGACAGAAAAAATACCAGTAAATGAGACAGTATTTGCTTACTACAAACAAACTAACACTTCTTGTCGCAGGCCGAGAGGAGCACGTCGGAGACCAGCTTCTCAAGATTAGCGTACGATCGCCCGCCGGGCCGCGTCGCGCGGACGCCGGTCTCCCTCCACTCCGCCGCGCGGCGCCTCATCGCCCTCCCCTTCTCGCCGCCCATCGCCTCCCGTATCTTGTCCTCCACGGCCTCCCGCCGCACGTCGTGGCCGATCTCCATGCCCACGCCCCACTCCACGCATTTGTACCGGCAGTTGGTCTGCTGCTCCGCGAAGAAGGGCCAGCACAGCATCGGCACCGCGCAGCAGAGGCTCTCCATCGTCGAGTTCCACCCGGAGTGCGTCAGGAAGACGCTCACCGCCTCATGCCGCAGCACCGCCTCCTGCGGGCACCAGCTCGCCAGGAGCCCGCGCCCCTTGATGGACTCCAGGAACTCCGGCGGCAGCACGGCAGCGTCGCCCTTGACGAGATCCGGTCGGATGATCCACAGGAACGCGTGGCCGCTGTTGGCCAGCCCCCACGCGAACTCGACGAGCTCCTCGTTGGTCATCACCGTGACGCTGCCGTAGTTCACGTACACGACGGAGTCGGGCTCCTTGCCGTCGAGCCAGTCGAAGCAGGACACGTCCTCCTTCCACAGGTTGGAGCCCAGCTCGTCGAGCGGGCCGCCGCGCGGCACGGTCTCCTCGGCGAGGAAGGCGAGCGGGCCGACGGTGTGGATGGGCGCGGCGGGCGGGAGCATGGCGCGCATCGCGTCGAGCGCCTCCGGCTCGAGCTCGTCGAAGGTGTTGAGGACGACGGCGTCCGCCTCCTCCAGCCGCTCCGTCACGTGGAGGGCGAAGTAGACCATGAACTCGTCGGGGTCCGTCGAGCGAAAGAAGCTCGGGAAGTCCTTGAGCCGCATGTGCCGGCTCATCCCCGTCGCCCAGTCCACCGGCGTGTCCAAGAACCCGTTCGTCAGCTGCTCCGCGTCTGCATGTTCAGCATGCACGATTCCATCACCCGTAAAACATACACGTAAATGTTTTCGCAATCACAACTGACGCACGTAGTGTCGCTGTAAGAGTTTGCCGTTACCTTTGAGTGGGAAGATGCCCTTGTCGATGAGGGTGCGGTAATGGCGGTAGCCCATGTAGCCGCAGGCGCTGGCCGTCCAGAACAGCGCGCACGGCACGCTGATCTCCCTCGCGGCGTCCAGGGTGAAGCTCATGACGTCGTCGGCGACGATGCAAGTCACCGGCGGCGCTTCGGGGAGGCGTTGAGGTCGGCGAGGAGGTTCTTGAAGTGGGGGAGGCAAGTCTCCAAGGTGGAGCGGCAGAGGGACGGCACGTCCTGCGTGGCGTCGGCGTCGGACGGCGGCAGGCCGTCCGGGATGGTGGCAAAGCGGAAGCCCGGGAGGCCGTCGAGCGCGCCGGCGCCGCGGGAGCGGAGGAGCCGGCGGTGGTTGAACTCGGAGTTGACGAAGGTGACGTGGAATCCCCGGCGGTGGAGGATCTTGGCCAGCTTCAGCATCGGCGTGACGTGGCCCTGCGCCGGGAACGGCACGCACACGGCGTGCGGCTTGTCGGCGTCGACCAGGAGGGAGCCCATGTCGATCTGCGCCTATATACACAAGTGTGTACTTGCGAATTGTGATGGTTGGGATACGAGAGATCTGAGATTGTGTGTTGAACTCTTCGCTGCATACGAGAGAGGTAGCGATGAATGGATGCTGGTATTTATAGAGCCAGCTAGCTTGCTGACTTAGCTAGAAGCTTCAACTTAGCTAAAAGCTTCAACTATGCTTATGCTAAATAGCTTCAACTATGCTTATGCAAGGTGATTAGCCAAATCAGCAGCCAGTTATTGCAAGGATAATTTGGGTAAACTCAGCTGTCCTTGTTTATGGCCTTCTCTTTATAGAGCTAGCTGTTGCCGTGGCTGCTTGAGCTTAATTATAATCTTGAACAGCAGTAGTAGTTAATTAGCCAGAGCACTCCAAGTTTATCGGATGGACGGTTAGGATACTTCATCTGTCAGCATCACTGATTGACAACTGACCCCTACTCGAATGGCCCAAGTTCGTATAGACTACTGAAAAGAAATTTGTCCTACAGGATTCTTCGCCGTCTGGAACTCTGGATTTGATCGGGTATGTAGGATTAAGATCCGCAATCACAGGATGGATGATTATCGTTATTTTAGGAGTATTTTGACGGTCGATGAAGGGTTTGATCTTTTTGTGCTCAACCTCCCGATCAATCGCTCAGTATACGATCGCTTGATCGAACACTATGTTCGATTGCTCGCTCAGTTTTGTATGTTGTCGTAAGATCCAATTCACTTATGATCATTAGAGCTCTTCAAGCAAATCACGAACCAGATTAATTCAAAATGATATTTATTGTTGGTATTCTGTGGATTTACCAAGTGCCCTCACAAGCACTCCCAAGAGCCATAGCTAGAAACTAAAGGCTCTTCAATCTCTTCACCAAAAACCTTCGAAAGCCTTACGTTAATCCTTAGTTTCTCCCTGCTTTTATAGGCTAACACCCTAAACACGTCCTCATCAAACATGAACACGAAATTCTATTTCTTCCGAAAATCAAGGGACCCAAAGCCCTTTCAAACACGAGTTTTCCAATATCTCTAAACAAAACTCTATCTGTTCCAAAAATTAAGAGACCCGAAATCCTTCCAAACACGGGTTTTTCAATATCTCTAACTTTCCAAGTTATGAACTTCTTCCATAACTTCTCTAATCTCATTATGTGACGAAGCTTCCAGAACCGCACCTCCTGTAGCTTCTCTAGGCACCATCCTCATGTGTTAAAACCTTCAGGACCGCACATCCCTTAGCTTCTCCATGCATCATCACATTTGATCTCCATGTGCTCCAACGTGAGCCTGACCACCTCGTGATATTCTCGACCGTCTAGACCTCAGATTTCTCCATCTAGTCTCGGTCCTCTACGTCACCGATCATGATTGTCTCCATGCCCAACCTGCACATGCAAAGACCAAAGAACGGTTTTCTCGGAACAAGTTTTTTCCAACTTGACTGACATTAGTCCACACACGCAAACCACACTCTTAACCACCCATCAACACCAACCGGGTCATCCGCGATCGCACTTTGCAGAACTCAACCTCAGACCACTCAGTACGACCGGTATGGCCGGCATACACAGGTTGGTTAGACCACTGACTCAAAGAGTACTCAAAAACCACAAGTACTCAAGAATTACCACAACTCAGAATACTTGCAAATCACAAGCACTGTAGCACTCCCAGTCTATGACTACTGACCATCAACCAATCATTGATCCATCAACCACCGAGCAACGAGTACCGATCACCGAATCTCGACCAGATACTAAATGCAGACTATCGACTCCCACCATCCAGTACTGACCAAGTATTGTAAGAACGACCACTGAGTAAGACCAGTTACGGTTACTTCCGACCGGTTCACTGAAGCTCGCAACCCTAACTACCGACCATCAACCAATCACTGATCCATCAACCATCGAGCAACGAGTACCGATCACCGAATCTTGACCAGATACTGAATGCAAACTATCGGCTCCCACTATCCAGTACCGATCAAGTATTGTAACAACAACCACTGAGTAAGACCAGTTACGGTTACTTCCGATCGGTTCACTGAAGCTCACGACCCTAACCATCATAGTCGAAGCATGTCGACTACCGGCCGTAGTCTATTGTATCTTGTTCATTATATCATGCGACTGGTTCTCCGTAGCATACGACCGATTCACTGCAGCTACGACCAGTTACATTATAGCATACGACCAGTTCCTCTTAGCTTACGACCATCGCCGGTTCACTGTAGCTACGACCGATTTATCTGGAGTCTCCGACTCCAAGGTCCTGACCTCTCTGACTGCTCTCCGACTCCTCTAAAAACTTCGGACCAAGATTATTCTGTTGTGATCGTTTACCTGTGATCATTCTGTCGTGATCCAAATACCGTGATCTACGCGACTTAAAATGATCACACGCCGTAGCAAAGACGGGAGTCTCGGAGAGATCCTGCATAGAAAACTTCCACGGCTAAAGCCAAGGCGTATATTATTGGCAAATCAACCACGCCGCATTGGGCGTTGGTGCTCATCATTTCAGCATGAAAACAAAGACGTTCCCGTCAGGTACCACATTTAATGATCGGTTCAATGTTTTAACTCGGTAGCGTACATGACACAGAGTGACACGGACCAGTGGGACAAAAACGCTAGCATATACTACATGTCTTGGGTTACTTCTGATACCAGTTGCAGCAAGTTGCAACGAGTCCAACGCTAAACGTCTCCGTCGTACACAGGGAAACGATTATATTACCAGAGCATGGGACTCGCGTTGCAGTTTTCATTGATAGTGGGCCGCTCCACGCAGGCACATGCGCCAGCTAGGTGAAAATATGTGGCGGTTGCAAATCGGTCCCTGCCAGGTTTGCATTCGGCAGCTTCAAGCTCAATCATCGGACCTAGTGCAGCATTAAAAAATTATCAAATCAACAGTGACACCTACACGAGATGCGATAAATGTGTGGTATAGACGTACCACCAGCTTAGATTTGCATCAAGAATCCAAGGATGGGACATAAAAGGTTGTGCTAACAATCAATTGAACGCGCTTCAAAGATTTGTTCTACTTTTGGAAGACCTTGCGTTATGTCACTAGATCTCGATTTTTCATATATAAACGTAACTAACCTATCTCCTTTGTAAAGGATTTCTCCATAATGACCATGAACAGTTGCTCCTGTAGTGGCCAAATAAGGCTTAGCTGCTCTTATAACAAAGGAATCAATATTAACAATGAAAATTTGACCAGATTTTTTTATGTGCGATTTAAATAGACATACATTTTCGCAAATAAATTGTCACTTGAAAATATACAAGATCAATGGCTGAGAAGTGAGAACCTTACAAACGGAGACTCGGAGAGTGATAACTGATAACCAGCGAGGCAGCAATAGATAGCTAAAGAGCATAGACTCGGTGTTGGGCAGAACAAACCAAATGACTGCATGAGTCCCTCGTTCACGCCTTGACAAAATCACAAAACATGCACCATCCAGGTCAAGTGAGGTGATAAGGTCTAACCGTCCCTGGGGTTGGCATTTTTTTTTTGTTAATCAAGAAGCGAGTTGATTGGTCCAGCTGTTCCATGTGACCAGCCTGCAGAACATAAACGCACCAGTAAAATCAATAGGTAAAGAATACAACACGCAGATATGAAGTACAAACAACGAGATCATGCATGGGATCTTGGGAAGTTTTATAATGCACGGGCAGATGTCGATGAGATGCGATCTACAACAGGATAATCCAGGGCTCATTGAAATTGGACATCGTGGACCCGCTCGTTTGGCTTCAGCTTTTAACTTCTAGCTTATTTTCACTATTCATAAATTTCTTCTTTTTCTGAACTTTTAGCTTTTTTGAGCTTTTTTGCCGATTCTTTTTTTTTTCTTGTATTCGTTTACGTTGTCCATGATGAGCTAGCATATTTTTTCTATTTATAATTTTTTAAATTTAATTACGCAAAATAAGTCACTTTCAGCTACAATACAATTTCAGCCGCTATAGTGTAATTTCAGCTATAAGCTCAGCTTTTCAGCCCAATCGAGCGGGGCATGCATGTTCTCTCCTAGTGATATGTAAGGCCCACTCAATTGGCTTCGAGTTTTTGACTTGCAATCAAGATCAAACGATTTATGATAGTGGTCCCTGAAAGCCAAAACATACAAAGGACCATACTATCTCTACTACTTAATAAGTTAGGGTTGGTGGACGTTGGTCTATTCTCTCTCGACTCTCCGTAGTCATCCGTTCGGCTTCGACTATCTACAGCCATCCGATCTCAATCATCCTCTCCACACGCACAGCTTCACCCAACTGCTCCCCCACAAAGCAACTTCCGCTCTCCACCCCCTCCCCTACTCTCTCCCCACGTACATTGTTTCTTCCGCTCCTCCCTCAAAATTTGCGAGCACCAACATGTTGCGCCGTTCACCTCCCACAAATCCCTTGCCTCCCCACCCGCCGCCGCCTCCTTCCCTCCCCACCCAACATCGCCTTCTCCCCATCCCGCACCGCCTCCTCTTCCGCCCCCCACGTGCCGGCGCCTCCTCCTTCCTTCCATCCCCATGTGTCGTCTCCTCCTCCTTCCCTCCCTACCCCGCATTGCCTCCTCCTCCCCTGCCCTGCCATCCCGCACCACCGCCTCCTCCTTCCCTCCCCACCTCGCATCGCCTCCTCCTCCCCATCCCTATCCTACCACCGCTTTCACTGGATGAGGAGGTCGCCCCCGCGTCGCTTGCCCCCACCTCCAAGGAATCGGAGACCTCTGAAGAGGAGGAAGAGGAGTCGGACGAGGAGCCTACCCACGCGAATCCTCCCTCCACCCCCAAGAACCCACCACCGCCGCAGAAGGGCGAGGAATCCGACACCGCCGCACAAGGATGAAGAGGAGGAGGGGCGAGTCATCGAAGTCCGAGTCTGACAAGACGCCGTCGCCAAAGCCTGATCCAAAGCACGACTCATCGTCGTCCGCGGCGTTGGCCGCAGCTTAGTGCTCCCGCACAAATCCTACTGCTCGTGAGTTTTGCACCCCTCCCCAATTTCTCATCGTCATTTAGACCCTCTATGCATCGATCCACATTGTCGTTGGTCCTGCCGCCAAGGTGAGCCGTGCACTTCTCTACTTGGACACCGCACAACCACATCTTCACCGACGATCACCTCCCTACCTCGGCCTTCCTTGACCTTTCCTTCTCCAACCCCGGTGACCACTGTCATCACCGTGGCGGCCTACACCGACACCCTCTCGCTATCGCTTCTTCATCTAAACCATTAGTTCCCTTCTCATCTAAACCTAGCTCTAGTTTCTAATTCCTCTCCTTTTGTTCATTTTGTTCACATTTGCTACTTGTTAATGTTAATCGTTAATTATTATTAATTGTTTGTTGTTAGATGTTAGTTTCATTGTAGGGTGGCCCCACTTAAGGACACTGTTAAGAGGTTGCAAAGCCCAAAGATGTGACATATACAAGGACATAAATGCCCTTAGAAGGGATACTTTAGTGTAAGGGCATAATTGTAAAATACTCCCCATGTGAATATATGCATGCCATCCAGGCCACGGGGGAGACCCAGAGCATTGCTCACCTAACTCTCCACTACCATACTCTCTGTTTGGTCTGTAACTACGATAGTTGGCGCCGTCCGTGGGGACGACGAGAGCAAGCCTCAAGATCTGAAGAAGGATGGCACTAAAGAAAACTTCATTATCGGCAGCAGAGAAGAAGAGGGACACGACGGAGACACGCGTCAACACCAGGGCTTCGGCGTCGGCGATCGCGAGCAAAGGCCGACTCGGCGTTGCGACTACGAACAACGAACGGCGACGCCATCGGCCGGGCGGCACCACCGGCAAGACCGACCGAGTTGTCGGGGGCGGCAACGCCGATGCCCATGTCGGCACGGCCACCGTCCCTACATCCGGTGTAGAAGCAGCGAGCGGCTCCAGCGGCAACGTCGGCCTCATCACCGACTCGAAAGTTCACCGCACCGGCACGCCGAGCAACTCAGGAGTGCATGCCGTGGTTGCTGCGGCCCCGACGGTGCAACCGGGCGCGCCAGTAGCCCCAGCCGCGGTGACAGTGGAGAGCGCTCAACTGACGGCCACCGACACGCTCCAACAGGAGCTAGCGGACCTCCACGGAGCCATGCGGGATATGCAAGAGGCTTGGAGCCAGTAAATCCCACCGATGGCCACGCCGAAGCCCACACAGGAGCGAGCAGACAGCCGTGAGGCCCCTACGTCCAGTCGCGTCCCGCTACGATGCGTGGATCTAAAGTCCCCCCTCTCCGCGGGCCTGCAGCAATCGGCATGGCCGGAGAATTTCAAGTTCCTAGAGCCATCGAAGCGTACAAGGACGACTCAGACCCTCAGGAGTTCGTGCGCGTGTACGAGACCGCCATCGAAGCCGCATGCAGAGACGACACCACCAAAGCGAAGGGACTCCCCCTCGCGCTACAGGGGGTGGCACTCTCTTGGTTCTTTACCATAGAGCCGAACTCCATCTACGCATGGGAGCAGATCCGTGACCGCCTTTACAACAACTTACAAGGGAACTACGTCAAGCGCGTCGACGCGGATCAGCTCTTCGCTATCAAGCAAAAACCCTCAGAGAAGCTCCGGGAGTACTTCAAGCGCTTCGCGAAGGTCCACTGCTAGGTCAAGGATGTTAACGAGACAACCATCATCAATGCAGCGATACAGGGCCTCCGCCCGGGGCCGCTGGCCGAGTACAACGCACGAAAGCCAATCAAGACGGTGGCGAAGCTCTTCGATAAAATGGAAGAGTATGCCAGGTCAGAGGAAGACGTGCGACGACGCCAAGGCGACAACTCCGACACCAATCAGGCGGAGGGCTTGATGAAGAACGGAGACTCGCCGAAGGACGACTCCCCGAAAGTCAAGCGCAAGCAAGAATATGCGAGGGGCACCCCTGAGCGCAACGATGCCGAGCACAACCAGAGCTTGTCGAGTGGCAAGCCCAAGCCCAAGCGCAGCCAGCATAGACCCCAAAAGGCCCCTCATGTCTTCGACAAAGAGGGCACCTCCCAGGACGCCGTCAACGCCTTTCGTGGGCGGGGCCGCGGATGCCAGGGACGGGAACGCTGCCGGGGCCGCGACGAAAGACCCCGCGTAGAACAGGAAAACCAGGACTACGACGCGTGGTGCGAGGTGCGTGGCCGTAGTGACCACTTCACGCGGGCATGCACCGCAATAGTCGCACTGCGACAGGCCACCGCTAGGGCTCGAGCCCTGGAAGCGGCGCCCCCCCGTCGTGGCCCACGTGTAGCAGCCACAAGAGAGCCCCCACGAGCTCAGGCCCCAGAGGGGACCCAGCGTCGGATCATCAACGTCATCTCCGGAGGCTTCTCGCTGGAGGCCTCCTCGGCGCAAGCACCTTCGGGGGTGGCACATTGCGAAATCACTTTCACGCCTGCCGACGCCCAGGGCGTGGAATTTCCCCACCAGGATCCCCTAGTCGTCCAAGCCGCCATCACAGGCTGCGACGTTAGGCGTGTTCTAGTCGATGGGGGTAGCTCCGCGAACGTCCTGTTTGCGGCAGCCTTCAACCAAATGGGGATCCCCCGGAGTCGCTTAGTCCATCGCGAATACCGCTCCAGGGTTTCGGGGGTCAGCCGCTGAACACGTTGGGCTAGGTACGCCTCCAAGTCTCCTTTCGCCAGGACGACAACGCCAGGAGCGAAGACATCACCTTCGACGTCGTTGACATCCCGCACCCGTACAATGCCATATTGGGGCGTCCAACCCTCAATTCCTTCAGGCGGTCCGCACCACCGCTTATGTATGAAGCTCCCTGTGCCGCCGAGGTGTCATCACCATCTTCGGTGACCAGGACCTCGCCCGGCGTGTGGAGTCTGGCGCTAGGAGCCCGCACCACAAGGTGCACGTCCTCACCGACAGGTTAAAGGCGGACACGCCATCGACCCGGATGGACGCCTAAACCCCGGCCAGAGGGTAGGGTCAAGAGGGTGCCTCTCCAAGCCGAAGGTCAGTTCGTGTTCATCGGCGAGAGCCTTCCCCCAGGGGTCGAGCAAGACTTGCTCCGGGTTCTCCGGACCAACGCGGATGTCTTCGCGTGGTCCCCGGAGGACATTAAAGGCGTGGAACGCGCCTCATCGAGCACAACCTAGCGGTCCGCCCCGACGCCAAACCGGTCAAGCAGAGGCTTCGACGCATGTCCCTCGACCGGCAGCAAGCGACTAAGGTGGAGATAGCGAAGCTTCTCCAGGCCGAAGTCAACTGTGAAGTCCAACACCCGGATTGGCTTGCCAACCCGGTGCTGGTGAAAAAGGCCAGCGACGCCTGGCACATGTGCATCGACTTCACCGCCCTTAACAAGGCATGCCCAAAGGACGATTACCCCTTGCCGCGCATAGATCAACTGGTCGATGCTAACGCGGGGTGCGAGCTCATGAGCTTCTCGGATGCCTACTCCGACTACCACCAGATCTACATGGCCAAGGACGACGAAGATAAGACTAGTTTCATCACGCCGATTGGGACATATTGCTTCATCCAGATGCCCTTCGGCTTGAAGAATGCGGGGGCAACATTCACCCGCCTCATCGCGCTAGCGCTGGCCTCTCATCTCGGGAGGAACGTGGAGGCTTACGTCGACGATGTAGTCGTCAAAACTAGGCAGCTCGCCTCCCACGGTCAAGATCTCCAAGAGACCTTTGACAACCTCAGGAGATCAGGCATCAAACTCAATCCGGACAAGTGTGTCTTCGACGTGTAAGTAGGCAAGCTCCTGGGATTCCTCGTATCCGAGCGTGGCATCCAGGCGAACCCCGATAAAGTCGACGTGATCCTCGCTATGGAGCCACCTAAGATGACACGGGAAGTCCAGAGGCTCGCTGGCCGCATGGCCGCGCTAAGCCGCTTCTTATCCGTGGCGTGAGCGGGCTCGCCATTCTTCAAGACCCTTCGCGGCTGCGACGGGTTTCACTGGGATGGCGACTGCGCGAAGACCTTTGACGACCTCAAGAGGCACCTCGCAAGTCTCCCCACCTTGGTCGCTCCGGCACCAGAGGCTCCCCTCCTACTTTACCTCGCCACTACGACAACAGCGGCGCGCCGTCCTTGTCCTTGAGGAGGGTGCCATTCAGCGCCCGGTATACTTGTCTCCGAGGCCCTCCAGGTCTCCGAGCCGAAAACGATGACAAGTTTTACATGTTTACAAGTGCATAGAGGAGATAGTTCCCAACTGATTTGTCATCAACCTTTGGCATCGAAGAAGATCATCAAGGGGATCAAGCACGTCAGAGAAGGATGTTTCATTGAAAGCTTCTTTATTCCTTTCCAGCACCTGTATTGGTAAATACAATATTAATTGAGAGGACAGACAAAAATACCAGTAAATGAGACAGTCAATGTACAGACCTATGTTGATCAGATTCAACATAGATCGTTTTCCATATCATATTTTAAACAAATCAAATGTCCAAATCATACTGTTGAAGAAGCGCTGTTGTCTGGAACTTGGTGCAAACTGTGTTCATTTGAAGCATCTAACTGCAACAAGAAAGATTGAGTTTGTTCAATGAAAAATAAAAACCATAAGAAGAAATTGTGAAGCACATTTCAGCAAAAACCTGGTATATGTAGCTCTCTGTGAAAGAAAGAATAGGTAGAAATTTGAAAATCAAGAATAGGTAGAAATTCGAAAATGGATTGTGGTTAGTTAACATCCAAACCGTGAAACATAAAGTATGACCTGCACTGTCATTTCAAGAAAAACTAACTTAAGAATAACATCATTATATGGAATATCTCTAAGGACAGATTCATAAGAAAAGAAAAGAATGAAAACATGCTTGCATGAAAACATGCTTGCATGAAAAACAATCAAAATTGGCAAAATCACACTGATCCAGTTTCTGCATGAAATTTCTTAAACAAGGGGGGCTATGGAAGAAACAGCGAAATATACTCCATGCTAATTTGTCTTATTTTGACATGAAACCTAAAGTCCCTAAGTGAGCTCGGTCGTTTTGTTGTACAAACAAAATCATGACATGTTTGATAAAAGACAATAGGACAGTGTTAGTACATGGGTAGTCTTAGAGAAAGCTAGGTGCAATTAAGGTTGTTGGAGGTATCAAAGAATACACACAAAATCTTCAAGTGTAGAATTGGCTCTCGTCATTGCATCAAATCCAATCATAGGCACATCCGGAGTAGTTAATTTCTCAGCATGCATCTTGGACTTCTTGTTTGGCTGGAGTAAAGCTCCAGAAGATATATCCTGATGAGCTGCGGAAGGGCATAATCTCTACATAATACCAGTGCCAGTTAACAAGAAATTTGCTAAATTAACTTACAAGGTAAAGGGGGAATAATCCTTACTTCACTGCTAGTACCTTCCAGACTGGCGATATGCTGCACTTCTCCAAGAGTATCAACGTTAACCTTACAAACAAGTCTCAGTTTCAGTTGCAGCATAGCAAACACTTGAAAGTAAGGTAAATAAATGAGCATGTGGCAATGGGTCACTAAGATTACCTTTCTTAGTAACTCAGAGAGCAATAGGACCTTCTCCATGCTAAGTGAATCAAACGGTTGCACCTACACAGACACACAAAAACGAAAGCAATTTCTGATCATTGAAATCATATTTGACAAATAGGGGTTCTAAATGCATTTAGTCTGCCAGTTTAACAAGCACAGGAACACTTGAAATGTCAGCAAAAGATAATGAAATCAATGGAACAATGGGAAAACGTAAAGTATGGAAACTAACTGAAAAGTATGCACAGGAGCACGGAAGCCTACAAAGGCAACTCAGCTAAAGTAGCCAACAGAAACTAGTGTTTGAACTTTCAACTTTTTCGATGAAACATTATCGAAGTAGATTAATTAGTCACTAACCCATGTGTAAAACCAGCCGTTGGGGGAAATTAAGTTTTCAATTGTTAGCAATTTAGAGATATCAAAGGATCATACTTTTCCTAATGGCAGGATCTCACTCATTGAAAATCCAAAATCCAGCGCACAAGCACCAATGTTGCTTGTGATAAATCATGAGACCCAGCAAGCACACATCAACATACACCACCTCATCGGATTGACTGTGAGTCACGCGCAATGGCACAAAATCTCAGCGTCTTACACAGGCACCACCGCACCAGGCTACGCCGGCTCACGCTTCACCTGGCAAAAAAAAAAATCCTCACAGCACGCATGCGCAAACGCACAGACGCTCCCCTCCTCAGCAAATCAACCCATCAAAACGAACAAGGACGCAGACGCCGACGCGCGAGTGCACAGACGCAGAATTGCGCGCATAAACCCTTGCCCCATCAAACTTCTCCACGACGCCATCCGAACCGTAAACGAGCACGCGTGCGGAGATAAGAGCTTCAGCTCACCGGAAATCGGTAGACAAACGCGCGCATGCGTAACTTATACATCCGAGTTGATTGAATTCGCCGAGACGGAGGAAGTGGGGGGACCATACCAGGAAGAGGAAGAAGCGGTCGCCGCCGCCCCCACTGCCGGCGGAGTCAGAGAGGCCACGGGAACCCATGAGGAAGAGCACCCTCCTGCACCTTCTCCAGCTTCCATTGCTCCCCTAGTCCCCTTGCCCCTCTTGCTCTCAGTTGATTCGGTTTGTCTGCTTTTCGCGTAAATTTCAAGTTTGTGCGAGTGAAACGAGGAAAAGAGGAGGAAATACGCAGTGCTAGGCTTAAACCTCAAATGGAAGCAGCCCAAACCAATTAAGCCTGACACCCTCACGAGCTGGTTAAGTTCTTGAGATGGGCTTAGGCCAGATTACAGACGGCCGGACAGGCCTCCAGGAAAGAGTTTCGGGGCATAGATGCATGGTAACTCTCTCTCTCTCAGGTTCCGTTTGAAACGCGATTTTTTTTCAAATTCTACAAAAATTAAACTAACTAGACAGTGGAGACGCACTACGCTCAGAGCCGGCCCTGCAGAGGTGCACGGGGTGCGACGGCCGAGGGCCCAGTCCAAGAGGGGGCCCACATCCATAATTCCATATATGTAATCGCATAAGTATGCAACGCAACGCCGCAACGGACGCTGGACCGCTGGACGACGGTTCGCTAATCGCGATGGAATACGCGCGGACGCGCCGCCGATCTCAAAGATTCGCGTGGTCGCGCCCCGCGACTCCCCGCCCGCGCCCGGCTCCGTTTGATTTCACCGCGCCTCCCATCCGCCGCCGCCTTTGGGTCGCCTCTCTTCGATCCGGGTTGTTTTGTTGGTCTCGTTTGCCGGAACGTGGCCGCCCTGACCGCTTCCTTGGGTTGTTGTTGGAGGTTGCTAAATGGGTTTTGTTTGTGTTTTCTTGGTAAAGTTCGAACTTTGGTCGCTAATGGGATGGATTGGTGATAACGGCTCGCTTCTCGTTTCGCTGCAGGATCGCGTCACATCGCTGGCCGAGCAAATCTCCGCCGCCGACGCGACGCGAGACGCGCGACCGCGAGCGACTGCATTGAGAATCGCCGAATCAGCCAATCAGGACTCCCCAGTTGTGGAGGTAAGGCCATACGGATCCTGATAAATTATTCAATGATAAATTTAAGCTATATAGATTTGTTAAATTGCCAATTCCTGATTGCTATCAACGATCCTACAAAATTATACATATGTTTTATCCTAATTTAGGTGTTGGAATTTGATAATGTTACCTAAGAAACATTTGTCCTAAGGTCTTTAAAAAGAAAACGAAGGAAATTAGAAGATCGCTTTATTCAAACACAAAAGGGTGCTATACATAAGTTCTTTCCACTTCAAGTAGTGATGTTCCGATGATAACTGTTGAAATAGATGCACCTAATATTGAAGAACAAGGGCAGCAGCCAGTTAATGAAAATTTAAGTGAAGATAATGTCAATGATGATGCTACAGAGCATGAAAATTTACAGCCTTCATCTCAAACCGAAAATCCGAGTGATGATATTCAAGAAGCTTCAATTCATGATGTCTTTGACCCTAGAACATGGGGAAATCTTGATAACAAGGGTAGAGATCATTATTCTTTTTCTGAGGTAATCACATTAGTTTCAATTTATTGTTCCCTTAGTTTTGACATTGTTCATCGATCATTATTAAACATGTTAAATTTAGAATTTATTGTTGGTCGCTTTGCTAGTAAAATTAAACTTATATATGTGTGTGTATATATATATGTCATATGTGTATACCTAAATATTACACAAACCTACAAACCTATACATAGTCTTGAGGGCCCATTGCGATAAGTTCACCGAAGGGCCCTTGAAAGTGTAGGACCAAGACCGACTACGCTGCGTCCTTACGGAAACGACGTTGTGTATGCTCTCTCTCTCTCTATATATATATATATATATATATATATACACACACACACACACACAGAGACTCATAAGTTAAGATAGATTACTCCTAAACAAACCCAAAGCTAAGTTTTGGCAAGAATGATGTACCCAAACAGTGCAAAAGGCATTGTTTCAAAAATATCGAGGCTATATAACTTGTCTACTTCACAAGCTACTGTAATAGCAAAAAAAGTAGAAAACAATTCATACTTATATGTGTCGGTTGTAAAATTGTTCCCAGTATATCAGCTTCATGTGGAGCGATGGAAATAAGAACAGGTCTCCTTACGTAAATGTAGACTAACATATATACCAACAAGGAAAACAAGGAGCAAAACTTACCTCGTTCCAAGCAAGATTCCATAATGTCCAACAATTCTATCATCCGCTTAGCGACAGTAACATGACATATTCTGAGACAAATGGAGTAACTTCTATATTATAAAGTAGCAAGGATAAAATAGTAAAAACTTTCATATGAACAAATCATTAACAACGCAAACCATGAAATTAAAGCTGGCAAGATTCTTTGTTGTTGGCCTTAAATAGCATAAACAACAGCTTTTGTTACTAAATGGTAAAAAAATGGCATGAATCTGGGTTCGCACTCATAATGCATGCAACAGCTTGTCATATGCAAACCGGTAAGGCATCTTTATGGAGATAATTTCTAACTGGGAAGAAATGCAAACATTGAAGCATCAGGTAACCTTCCTTTAATGTTCAAACCAAGGTTCCAAAAACCGCTACCGGGGTAAATCTCATTGAGGGTTTGCATCTGTTACCTACGGTAATCGAAAAAACTGGCCGCTAACCAGAAAAAACCGGTTAAATTTACGCATCAAAATTTGAATTTGAAATCGGTAAAAAAAAAAACGGCCGATAACTGCCCAAAAAACCGGAGAAAAACCGCTAAAAACCAGAAAAACCACTAAAACCCAGCTTTTCAAATTTGAATTTGGAAATTCCTAACACATTCATAGCAAAAAGTATGAAGTCAAGCACGGGAGATGCATGGATCTTCCTAATACATTCTATTAGTGTTAAACAATATAAACATCACTAGAGAAACTAACTTTTACATTTAAAATTTGAAAATTACTAATACATTTATGGGAAAAAGTATGAAGTCAAGCACGGGAAGTGCATGCATCTTCCTAATACATTTTATTAGTGTTAAACAATGTAAATATCATTAGAAAAACTCATTTTTACATTCAAAAGTTTAAATTTGAATTAAATAAAAACCGACGGTTTTTTTCTCCGGTCGGCACCAGTAAAACCGGTTACCGCCGGTATTTGGAACCCTGATTTGAACAACAAACCATACCTCCTAATGTTCGAAATCACGGTAGCAAATGAAAAGTTACATATTTGGAATATAAAAGTATGCTCAGTTCTTGTTCTGTGATGAACTAGTCGAATACTGATTTTGATCTTGATAATAGAATCAGATTTGAGCTCTAGTAATTTGGTTCCACTGACTATATCGTAGCCAGTTGTATTTCTGTTGAGAAGATTTGTTAACATGCAACTGAAATTGTTGAGTATGCAGTAGTCTCTTTTCAGTTCTGTCCAGGTCAGATTATTTCTATACAACAATCTCTTTTGTTCAGTTCTGATTCAATTCAGATTATTTCTGTGCTCAGTTATTGATTGCTGCTTATGATTCAGAACTCTGATAGAATACTGTCTGTTATTCCTTTGCATGTGAACATTTAAAACTGAAATTCAAGTTAGCTTTCTTCTATGCACGGTTCTATCCGTAGAAATATATTTATAGCTCAAATCCTGATTTTTAGTTATAAGATCATTTACTGAAGAGTATCGATATTAGCATGAGAAGGCCAGGATCACAAATCTTGAGCAACTATGTTCTAAGAGCAATTTTAAAGCAATTATTTTGTCTTATGCTAGAATTAATTGCTTTACTGCTTAAAGGACTGCTTTACATGTTATTTTCAGCAGTTTTGTGGTTATACTCATTGAATATTTACATGCGTATAAATGGAAAGATGGAATTACATGATTATATGCAATCTATGTCATTTATATTCTGCTAAAAATATTTTAAATATATATTTAATATAGCTAGAATTAAAATTGGAAATAGACTCATACCGCTTTATTTACAACAACTACTAGTACTGTATTGTGTATGATCGGTACCCTTCCCTGCTGCTGCGAGACAGCACGATGTTCCATACCGAACATGCTACATTAGGTTCAGTCCGGAATTGTTCAGAAAGCAACAGCTGACACGAACGGGCGCTGTGACGAACTGCACGTCGAGCTGACGGCGCTGGAAGTTGCGGCTGCCAACATGGCTCACCTCACCGTTCCACGCCATGTCACTAGCTATGTCAGGCATTGCAGGTTGGTTACTGCTTTCTTGAGATGGTAGGTTTCGGGTATTTGCTGCTGGTCTTCCAACGTCCAGCATGCACCATCATCATCTGCTAAAGGCAGACCGACAAAGATGAGTGGAGAGTATCATAGCAAGACAAAGTTGGCTCTTGGCTGACAAGTACTATATATTACTTTGCTTTGCGAACTAGCTAGTATTCGACGTGTTGTTGCACAAGAACTTAGCCATCGCTATGTAATGTGCCCATCCCCAGTTAATTCCCTACTAAGCTTTGAGCAAACTATGATGGGTCTATTCAAGCAATTAATTTACTTCTGACAGTAACCCCTAGATTAGTCTTGCAGTTAAGGAAATCACATGGCTGCTCTTTTATTTTCTATCACGGGTCAACTGGACCTCATCGAACATAACCGTTGTAAATGTACTTAAATATATAGGAAAATGACCATTTCTTTATCACCCTTAATATATTTTTTTATTACTTTACTTAAACAGGAAAATGACCACTTCTTTATCACTCTTACTATCTTTTTTTAATTACTTTACAAGGAAGATGGACAAGCACGCACATCACCGTGCATATGCATGCACCGTATGTATACACGCGCG
The DNA here is from genome assembly GCA_036346245.1 of Bonia amplexicaulis. Lineage (NCBI taxonomy): Eukaryota > Viridiplantae > Streptophyta > Magnoliopsida > Poales > Poaceae > Bonia > Bonia amplexicaulis. The sequence goes on along the minus strand of CM070745.1, from coordinate 10,907,392 downwards.
AGTACGTACTCCTCCTTAGCACGAGACTTTCTGATGTGCTTGGAAGGTACCTTAGGTACCTTGTCTCTTAAAAAAGATCAACCATTGATTTGCACATGGGCAACTTAGGAAGAGAAATATTGTAAAAATGGGTAACTATAATGTTTTTTTTCTTTGACCGGGCATCTCTTGATCGCACGTCACCCTTTTGTGCCTAGTGAAAAACCTAACCATATACAGTCGATCAATTGACCTAACTGCGAAGGCGTCCTGTCTTAATTGGCCGTTGCCATCTCCGATCAGGCGTCTCTTGATCGCACGTCGCCCTTCTATGCTTAGTGAAAAAACTACATAATTAAATTACTCATACACCATGCAAATTATTGTCGGTTAATCAAGAATCTGGCCACTGCCATGCCTTGTCATATCCTTCCCTATCTGTCAGCTCCTCCACGAGCATCCATGGCCACCACGGCCCGGGGAAAACATTTAAATACCTAATTCCCTAACAGATCTTCTCACCATTCATGCATGTTGTCCGTCGCCAAGCCCTTGTCGCAATAAATCGAACGTACTTAGTGCAAAAACTATGTAAATTACTCTACACCATGTAAATTGCTGTCAATTACTCAAGAATCTGGCCGCTAGCTGCTGGCACGTACGCTTCGTCGCCTCCCTCCATGTCTGTCGGCTCACGCCTTGTCGCCTTCCTACCCGTCGGCTCATCTGCATCCCTCCACCCTCTCCCTTGGCTAACTGGGCACAGCCACAGCGCTTCTTGCCCTCCGCCGCACGGCTGCACGGCTGACCATATCCTGGGCAGGCGCGCGGCTTCTCCATCTCCTGTTCCGACCGCCGGCCATGTAGAAAAAAAAAATCAATTTGCCTCTCCGATGGTAGGATCGTATAACCGCCATGATTACCCTACTTCTATCTTTACCTCTCCGACAGGAAGAATCTGGTTAATTAGCAGCCATACCGAGAGGTGTGCGTGCAAATTAGTACGTACTGCTAGGACTCCAGTAATAATTTGGGTGTTTAAGTTCGAACCGACTTTGCACTCGTCGGCATGGAAAATATGTTCGGTTTTAAAAAGAAGACATGGAAAATATGTTCCGTCGTGGACATTACGACATGTCGATTTGATTATATGCTTTGATCTTTTGCACTTACGAGGGCATCAACACGGTGTTTCTTCCACGATTATTCGGGCACACGGTCATGAGTCATCAAACAATTCGTCATGGTTGACGCTGGGCTGGTACCACTGCTCCTTCCAGACCTAAAAAGGCGTAATGGCTTTGCTCATTTACTCCTCGGCACACCCGAGCTTCATGCTGTCGGTTGTCCTGCTCCTCTGGCTTCCAACTCCACAGTTTCAACTCAAATCGAATCTGAGCCTGTCCTGTCCAAAGCTCACAATACGGGAGTAGCATCTGTTTCATACTAGCAGTATCGCATCACTCATCAGATTGTTAAAGCGGTCTCAAATCTTCTTGAGGGGATTCCTACTTATCCTCCAGCTGAAAAAGACTCTGAATGAATGGACTCAGGGTGCATGAGGATACCGTAGCACCCGTACTGGAGTCCTCAAATCGCAGCTAACCAGCCAGTTTCCCTGAAATTTTAACCCCGACGGCCAAATCCATGGCGTGCTGCTGTAGAGGCGTTACAGAAAACTTGGCCGGCCTGCGGCGCCTGCCTACCTCGTTCAATAGCCAGCGTGACTCCGGCCGTTCAATTCGTCGCCAAGAGAGCGACGGCCCAGCCCCACCAAATCCAATCCGCGGCAGAACCTAGGACCGAACTGTTACGCTACTGAGAGCTACGCTAGTGCAATTTAGTACAATTTCAAAAACTCTACCATATAAATGAAGAACTCTCGCTAGTAATAGATCACAGGATTACTATTAGACGTGTAAATTCATAGCGGAAGTAGAGTCGATGCAGCGCATTCATGCAATAGTAGTCGTACACTCGTACTAGCCGCACATCTCCTCCTCCAGCTCCTTCTGGTCGTTACAAGATGCGAATCGTCCTAGTACTGAAACTTCGCATCAACACCTTCAAGGTATCCACACGTACAGGACAGGAATACCACGCAGTAGAGTGCTAGCGTGGTATTAGATGAGAAAGGTGTGGTGACTAGGGTTTCAAAATTCTGAATTCTCTCTTTAAAACCTTATGTCACCACCCCTCTATATATAAGCATCCATGAATTTAGATCACCATCCGAATTATATCTCAACCCTTTAAGCATGTGATCATATAGGTTCATGTACACTTGTACATGGCCGAGTACTCCTACTCGTCCATTAATTGGTAGCGTCCTCTAGCAAGACATGCTGACTCTCAAGTATACGTAAAAATCATATCGGACGAACCTCAATAAAACTTATATATATTTTTCTTTGCCTCACAATATCGGTTAAGCTCAAGGCGAGTACGGCCGTCCTTGTTGGATAGGTTGACCACTTTTTCTCGATCACGTGACTTGAATTCTCGATTATGGTTAACTCTTTAACCGCAAGAAGCATGTCCATGCATTTCTGGAATTCAATCACTTGAGAGGTCTAGAGATATCTCTCCCGTTGTATGGAGGGGCAAATCATATCTTGATCGACCATATCTCGATGCATGCATCATGACAAAATCCGAAAGGTACATTTATAACTACCTAGTTACGGAGTAGTGTTTGGCAAACCGTAAGTTAGTCATTATGCATTTTGAGTACGTGGGACGACTTAAAGTCTAAGGACATAGCATATGTATTGTAAGTGAGATCAACTGATGGCATGCAAGAATGCAACGTTCTCGCAGTGTCTCATGATGGGTCGATCTAACCCATATTTACTAACATGTGTCCATATTATTAGTTCAATATCTCCATATCTATTACCTGTGAAACATGGTCATCAACCAATACATATTCTAGTCTATTCATATCGTCCTTATATATTTTCGACTAGGGATCATTTAAGAATAATCATCGCAGAAGTATGGAGTTTCACAATCAAGTCACATATGTGATAATAAATATTAACAATATTATTCAAACAGCAAGATAACATATTATCTAATAAATTATGAACATAACGAAATACAATCATCTCTATGATTACCTCTAGGGAATATTTTCAATACAAACACCTGAGTTCTCGAAATAGCTTCTTCACTCCTCTTGCTTCCGTCTCGCTTCAAAGATAAGGCAGAGGGTATATGCGCATTATACACCCTACTCATTTCTGTCTCGCGCACGTATCCCTTTCCCCACTTTCCTCACCGTTCGCGTATTCCTTCTAAAAGCCAATTATTTTAGCCACTACTATTCACTTTTAGCCGATAACAATCCGCCACAGTTAAAAGCCATCAACTAACAGACCCTATGACTCATTAAAAAATCTACAGTCCACCACGCGCTGGTCTGCACCCACCCCGCGCACACAGGCCCGGCCGTGCCACCCCTGCCGCACGACGACCACCGTGCGGGCCGATCCGATCAAAACCAGCCGACGAAAGAAGCACTAGCAATCAAGCCAAAAACACGAGAAAACCTCCGCCGTTGATCCACTCGCTGCCAGCCTCCAAGCGCGCAGCCCCCCTCCCACGCTTTTCTCTAGGGGCTTCAACTAAGATCCCTTCTTATCCATCGTTGATCCAACAGATATCATATCAGATAAGAGGTCGTCACGTGAGGCCCTCCTCAACTGTATTTTCTTTCCCCCCGCGCGCCCACGACCCGCTATTTGCGGCCTCGCCCGCGCGCCATGCCATACAACAAGCGCCTTCGATATGAGTATAAATTCTCTCTCCGGCGTTGCTAATCCCCACGGCTTTTATCCAGTCTCACCTTCCCTTCGCCAGGGCTTCTAAAATTCGGTTTCCCTGACACGCCCGTACGTCGCCGCGGGAGGTATGCTCCTCTCCGCTGTTCTTTTATTGTTTGACTTTTTAGCACCGCGATTCGATTCGATGAGCTGGGATTCGCCGTGCAGATCCGGGTCCCTCGAGGCCGGGCTCAGGGCCACCGTTTCTTCCAAAGAATCCAAGCCGTCCCCTCGTCTCCAACGCAGCCGCTCCACCGCCGCCAGCTCCAAGGCGTCGCAGTCTCCGGAGGTAGCGGCTGTCGTGAACTCCTGATCGTCACGTCACGTCACGTTACGTTACCTTCAAAGCCGATGGCTTTGGTGTGATCAGGGGCTGTACTTGTTTCTAACGGTCGTTATTGGTTTGCTGGCCAGCAGAAGTGTCGCGGCGTCACCGGCGGCGGGGCGATGCAGCAGCGGGTGGCGCAGCTGGAGGAGGAGCTCAGGAGGAGCGATGGCAAGAAGGATGCCGGCGCGGAAAAGGTGCAACTTTTGGAGCGGGAGGTAGAGAAGGCCAAGGGGTCGGAGCGCAAGATGCTCGAGTCGCTGATATACCAGACGAAGCAGCTAGAGCAGACCAAGATCTCGCTCGAGGAGGCCAAGCTGGAGATCACGACACTGCAGCAGAGCAACAGGAGCCTCGAGGCCGCGTCGGCGAGCTGCCGGGGCGGCGTGGAGCAGAGGAGCGTCAAGGACCTCGTGTTCGGTGGCGAGGACGAGGAGATCAGGGTCCTGCGCAGCGAGCTCCGGACGGCGATGCAGGGGGAGGAGAAGAGCAGGAAGGCGCTCGACGACCTCTCCGTCGCGCTCTCCAACGTGACCATGGAGGCGAAGCAGGTCAAGGTTTGGCTCTCGGAGGCGCAGGCCGAACTGGAGGCCGCCGATGCCGAGGCCGAGCGGCTGCGCGGGGAGCTGGCCGCCGCCGAGGCGAGGCTACGCGCCGTGTCTGACGAACACGACCAGTGCAGGCTCGAGGCCGAGGAGTCGGCGGCCGCGTGGGGCGACAAGGAGAGCGTGTTCCTCGAGTGCGTGCGCGCGTCCGAGGAGGAGGTGAACCGGGCGCGGCAGGAGAACACCAAGCTGGTGGAGTCGCAGCGCGTGATCCGCGACGAGAACGCGCGGCTTCGCGACATCCTGAAGCAGGCCGTGGCCGAGGCCAACGTCGTCAAGGAGTCGCTGGAGCTCGCCAGGGCCGAGAACGCCCGGCTCAACGACGTCGTCGCCGGGAAGGACAGCGCGCTGCAGAGCCTCCGGCAGGAGTATGAGTGCATCAAGGTCAGCGAAGCCGCGGCGCAGGGCAGCCTCAAGGAGCTCAACAGCCTCCTCGCCGCGACAACGATGGCTTGCAGCACTCCCACGTCGGCGAAGACCGTACCCTTGCTGGACTACGGCTTTGATCAGCACCTGCCAAATGGACGTGTTGTCGCCAGAGAGAAGGGAACACCGGAGGCGGCATCACAGCGGTGGATGGCGGAGAAGTCCAGGACGCCGAGCAGCCAGAGGTACTCAATTTTCGAGCCCGGCAAGTTCAAGGGCGGCTTCTCGCAGTCAGCGAGGATGGGGAACCTGAACCAGAAGGACCGGACGTTCGCGTCGCTGAGCAACATTGCTGATCTCAAGTCCGCAGCGGACGCGGCGATGGACGATTTCGACCACATGGATGAGAGCCACTGCGATGGCATGGAGCATTCCATGAAGCACAAGAAGAGGCCGATACTTCGCAAGCTTGGGGATTTGTTCAGGAGGAAAAGCTTCTATAAGGCGAATTTAGCGCCAGTACACTCTTAAATCTGCCCATGTAATGCTTGTAGTTTTGTTTTGTTCATCTGAATACACGAGAAATGAAAAATTATTTGATCAAATTGTTTCTTTTTGCGCTGAAATTTCAACGGTTTATAGAATTGATGGTAACTACTACCTCTGATTTGTTTTGTTCATCTGAGTAAGGATGCCATTTTTTCAGTGCAGATGCTAACTACTACCTCTGATTTTAAATGTAAGTCGTTTTGGATATTGATATGGTTTTAAAGTGACATTTTGGCCATTGATTTCAATAAAAATATGTTGTTTCAAATAGAAATAATTATATATTATGAATGTATATTTCCTGATAGATATAGTAATATCAATTTCATGTTGTCAATCTTATTAATTTTTTATATATTTATGGTCAATCTTAAAAATAGATTGATCGGCATAGATTCTAAAACGACTTACATTTGGAATCGAAAGAAGCCGTACTCAGGGAAAAATCTTTTTCCGGTGAAAAAAATTCGGTAGCCAGCGAAAAAACCGAATGGAACGAAATTTCGGAATTTCGTTCACAATTTCGGACGAAAATTTCAAACTCCATTTGAATTTTGACGAAATTTAACCAAATTTAGATAAATTTTAGACAAATTTCAAACAAAGATAAATTCGGTTAAAATTTAACCGAATATTCTTGCTTTCGTTGGGCAACGAAATCAACGAAATTACCAAAATTCCGTTCGGTTTCAGACGAATTATTTAACCCTGCCCGTACTCATGTTTTTTTTCGTTTTGGCAGAAAGAAGGGTTGATACTGGAATATGATTGGAGCCTTGTACGTAAAATAGCTTGAAAAGACAATTTTCGCACCATGTCTTTCTTCTGCTTAGCATGCAATGTCAAGAAAGGAACACATACCAGAGAGTTTCAGCTGATAAGTACTCTGTATTCCAAGTCCTGCCTCTGAAGTGATCTACCGTTTCTTTCATCTTCATTGCCTCTTGACTTTTCTGAATTCATTGAAGTAGTAGTCATGTACCATTTCTGACCAGGAAACAACCAAGCATATGGATAGGTCGCATGCTTTATTTGCTCGCCAACTCGCCTCCCAGTACACCAAATTGCCCAAAAAGTTCAGCCCTATTCATTTCTCAACAAGATCGCTTGGCTTTTAAAACACCAGCTTCAAAACCGAACGGTCTGAACCAAACCTGTGCATAGCATCGTGGGTCGTCTGGTTCTTCAGCTCCAGAATTAGGTTGTAACAATGGACTCATTGCCCATCCTTTTTCTCTCCATGCTTCATCAAGACAGGCGAATCCACCAGTTATTGGGGGTTTTCAGATCAGTTTACCTCAAAAAAAGTACTCTTTAATTCTTTCCAAGTAACAACTGCAAAAGTGTTGGTGCTCGCTCCTGCCTGAACAGTAAGCAGGATAACGATGAAGCGAGTCATGGTGCACCTTAAGCAGTAGGACTCCTGACGTAAACCGAGTGAGTTAAGCGTTGCTGCTTCAGTGCTTTCCACATCACGAAGTAAAGACGAACACTTTCGGTGTCGACTTCTACTTGATGGTCCATCGAAATTAGAAAGCATTCAGAAGGTTTTGGCACTTGTAAACAAATTTCTACAGCTGAATTATTCACAACTGAAAAATCCATGCTAAGGATTGTGTGGATGGCACCGAGTAGTCTCTGCATTGAAGACATCAAATGCTCCTTAGGAGCCTAATTAGCAGAGGTGCATCACGCATCACACATGTTCTATGTCCATTTTCTGAATGTGATTATACTAGCCGCAAGATTATTTCCAATCACCGGATCCGTGGTCGGTGAAAGGGTTGCAAAAAAGATCACGCGATGCGTCATTGATCAACTCCTGTTGAGTGCATGAGTGTGTGTTGAAAACATGCTACTGGTTGTACTGGATCACATCGTGCTAAACCCCTGTTAGAATCACACCAGGAATTACTCACCCGTGGACACTGAAATTACAAGAACACGCACACATACAGAGCAAACCTAGAGTACTTTATAGAGAATACATGCACTCACTGTCCTGTACTACTTAACTCAAAGAGAATGAAAAGAATGAGCCAGAGCGCTGGCCTCAATCATCCGAGGCAGCCACCCTTTTGTACTCCTTTTAGCTACTAAAAATAGGATCTGTTACATGCAAAACGGTCATGAAGAGACCGGATCCTTTGCCAATGACCCGGACGTCCTTGACTCTCTCTACAAGACCCAATCAAACTCACGTAGCAGCCAGCAAAGTCTTGATTATTTCCAACAATCTCCCCCCTAATCTAGACTTTGCTATGCCAAATCTTTCACTCCTACTCATGACTGATGACCCGGCCATCCTGGCTACTCGCCATCGGTAATTATTTTCTGCACCTGTTATCTAGGATCAATCCGCAGGTTCAAATGGCTCCCCGCTACTCCGGACTCTCCGGTTCTCCTGCACCTAGAATAACTCCGTGTGATACTACTTGGTACAATCTCAGGCACACCACCTGTTGCACCATACACACATGCAAATAAAAAAACTAAGTCTAGACTCAATTATTTGCTAACATTCCTTCTACTCTAGACTCAACTAAAGCAAAGTCGGTTCATCTTCCTGTGCACACATGAGGTTCACCTGATCCCCACGGTCACGCTTTGGCTTGCGGCACTCGGATGCATAGTGCCCGTAGTCACTGCAATTGAAACACTTGATGTGGCTCTTGTCGCGCTTCATCTTGGAATCGCGACCACCGCCTTGTCTTGATGATCGAGCTTCCCACTGGGCTTTCGTGAGAAGGAGATGCTCTTCATTCCCGTTGCTGCGATGACGGTGTTGGGCGCGCCTCATACGCCTTGAGGGAGCCAACGACCTCCTCAAGAGCTATGTTGTTGACGTCGCCAAAATACTCGATCGTCGTCGCAATATGGATGAACTTGTCGGAGACGGCTCGCAGAAACCTCTTGACGACATTCTTCTCTTCTATCTTCTCTCCAAGTGCCCGCATCCGCCAACAAGTAATGTTACCTTCGTTGCAAAATCGCCCACCGATTCTCGCATCGCCCATGCCGAGATTTTCAAACTCCCGCAGCGCCTCGATCTTCGCCTTGACTCGATCGCCCCATATGCATGGTGCGAGAGCGTCCACACCTCCAAGGCGGTGTTCTTGGTCAGAACTTGCATGAGCGCCTCATCGCTCAACGCCGGAGATGATAGCGATGGCCTTCTCTTCTTTCTTCTCATCGACGGCAAGATTCCCCATGGGCTCAATTGCTTCCCATACACCTTGCGCCTTCATGAGAAATTTCATCCTCGTTGCCCAATTTGTGTAGTTCGCCTTGTTCAAGACCTGCACCGGAGAGACATCCTCCCTCCTTGCTTGCTGCCGACGCCGACATCTTCTCAAGCCGCAAGTACTTGGGCATACACCGCTCAAGAACTCAACCTCGGCTCTGATACCAATTGTTAGAATCACACCAGGAATTACTCACCCGTGGACACTGAAATTACAAGAACACGCACACATCTGAGCAAACCTAGAGTACTTTATAGAGAATACATGCACTCACCGTCTGTACTACTTAACTCAAAGAGAATGAAAAGAATGAGCGAGCGCCGGCCTCAATCATCCGAGGCGACCACCCTTTGTACTCCTTTAGCTACTAAAAATAGGATCGTTACATGCAAAACGGTCATGAAGAGACCGGATCCTTTGCCAATGACCCGGACGTCCTTGACTCTCTCTACAAGACCCAATCAAACTCACGTAGCAGCCAGCAAAGTCTTGATTATTTCCAACAACCCCGTCACTTTGTTCCTTGAAAATTGCTAGATGCGGTGTTGCATGCGAAGCTATCGAAATATACTCAACCTGCTTATGAGTTAAACGTTTGTTGTCACATGACTAAACAGGTTCCGAGGAGTCTTATTATGTTACGATATTAGGACTTTGCTTTTGTTGAAGAAGCTTAATGGCATGTTCGTATTGGTTTCTTCTTCTGGCTTCCGTTTAGAAAAGATAAAACTTAATATAAACATCAGGCTTCTCAAAGTAGCTTCTCCACTCATCTCGCTAACGTCTCACTTCGAGATAGAATAGAGGGTCACGGGTGCATCACATACTCCACTTCTCTTACTCCCGTCATGCACATGTATCTCTCCCTCACTTTTTTCACTATTCATCCCTTCTTCTAAAATTCACTTCTTCAGGCATTACTTCGTTTTCAGTCGCTTCCAAAAGCCAAAGCCAAAAGTCATTAGCAAAAGGCAATACGAACAAGCAATGTGCCAAAACGGTGAGTTTTTTTAGCTGAGCACGCCTCCATCGTGCCCTCGAGGACTAGAGCAGCCAGCATGGCATGACCAACATGAACAACTGAACATCCAAGGAAAAAAGAAAGCAACTAGTTGCGCGAGCACCCCCTCCCTTTCCCATTTTGGAATTATGCGAACAACACTTTCTCTTTCCCTTCTTTCCAATCAAAACAAGTGGATGCTTCTCGCTCCTCAACTCCCTACCCTCTATTCCCCCATGACTCGAGTCCCTCGCATTTCCCCGCTGGCCCACCACAGTCACAATTCTAAGAAGAAAAATAGAGGGCGAGGTCAAATCAAAGTATCAAAGCTTTAAAAATAAACTAGCAACTTTAGACAAATCGAGTAGCAACTCTTAGCAACTGACACTCTAATAGAGAATGATGTGGCACTCAACCCTCAAGCTTGATGCTGACTGCACCTTGGGTTCAATGTTGCTTAAATTAATTCCTCCTCGCTGCAGCCTGTAGAAGGTGAGATCTATCGCCCATGGAGGAGAAGGCAACGAGATTAATCTCGTAGCCTCTCGAAGCATCTCTATACACTGCCGTTCACTTATCTCATGTGGCATGGCACCTCATCACCCTACCTCCTTGTGCCTCCACGTCTCCCGCAACGTTGATCCAGTTGGCTCGCATTCTATTGGTTTTGGGAGAAGTAGATATAGTGTTCTTGAGTGAGAGAGAAAGAAAGAAGGATAGAAACCGAGGAAGAGGAAGGGATAGAGATGAACGGTAGGGCATAAAAATGAAATAGACATAGTGTTGGCCCAGTTAATGTTTACGACCACCAAGTACTCGAACTCAGTAGTCGTAAATTATTTACGACCGCTTCACTCGTATGTTGCTTACGACCACGTCTTTCCAGTCTGCATGGTTCGACGATGTTGTGAGTTACGACCGATCCTTGGCGTTACGACCAACACGTCCTTGTAACGACCATGCCTTCGCTGCTACGTACGTGCTCGTAGACTTCGACCACAAATAACTTCGCTCGTAAGCTTCGACCGCAAACACCAGCGCTTCGACCACGACCACTCAGCGACAACACGAAAACCAAGTCGAGAGCACAAGTCGATATTCCGGGCACCAAAGCACTCCGTTTTTCTATATTTCTTCTTCCCACTAAGACACGAGAGAACTAAGACACATGCAAATTAGAAGTCGACTGCAGGGTATTAATAGGACCCGCGTAGTTCCGCTATGAAGTACCACAGCATAAGTGCGATAGTGAAGCATCATACCGCTCGGTGGAAGTACTAGATTGAGTTGCGGTATATTTTTTTCTAGAGAGGTTCAATTGAGGTTTTCAACGTGTGGAGGTACCTCTTTGGGGAGCGGTAGTACCGCAGAGCGGAAGTACCGGCATGGTAAGTGCGATACTTTCGATCTTCCAAAAAATAAAATTTTAGAGAATTGAGTCATGAATTAAGTTGGTTTGACCTGCATCCCGAATCTTCCGGACCGAGCACCTGAGGAACACCTCCACAGACACCCTACAGGATGCTACCCACCCAGGCTCTGCAAGATCCACGAGAGCACCCTGCTGACCTCCCTATTCCGCTACCATCCATCCCTCCGAGATTCAACATTGTTGCTTCAACCTAGTTATTTTTGTTCCATCTCTCTTGTCGTGGTTGCTTTGACGTTATTATTTTAGTTCTCTCTACGAGATTCATCTTATTTGTTCTTGATACCATGCCCGCTTGTATCATATCTCACAATCTTTGATCCAATCCGAGGGCAGCTGCGCATAAAAGGGGTATCAGAGTGTAACAAGTGGTATCAGAGGCAAATCTGGATTAATCTAATTTGTAAGAAGGTCGGTAAAGCGTCAGATGGCACAAAATCAAAATTGATGTCGATGATGTGGAATCAAGTAGAGAAATTTGACGGCGGAGGAAATTTAAGCGTGTGGCAATATGTGTTAAAGGATGTCCTTGTCCAGTAAGGGCTAATCGATGCTCTTGAAGGGGACAAACTGAAAAAACGTCTGATAAAGACTGGAAGTTGATGGAACGAAAGGTTGTCAGTACAATCTGTCTGTGTCTCTTCGATGAGGTAAAGTACTCGGTGATCAAGGAGAATTCATCGAAGAAATTATAGAAAGACTTACAAGAATTTATATGTCAAAGTCACTAACAAATGGTAGGCATTGAAGCAATAACTATACAGGTTACGTATGGAGCAAGATATACGGTTCGTTGACTATCTCAATATTTTCAATAAGCTTATCACACAACTAACTAGTGTAGATGAGAAAATTGAGGAGAATGACAAGGTCGTCATACTGGCATCATCTCTACCATCATTATAGAAGCAATTGGTGATGAATATTCTCGTTAGAAAAATCACTTTGAACTTCAATGGGGCAATCGCATTTCTATTGGAGGCGGAGTCCTTACAAAAGCCATCAGAATATTCCTCGAATGATCAAGCATTGACTACAGTAGGTATTGTAGGCAGAAGCAAGGTCACAGGAAGAATGGCAAGGCTAAGGATACGTGTGTATGCTATCTATGTGACAAGGAAGGTCACATAATAAAAGACTGTTCGAGTTTGAAGCAAATGAAGAGTACATGCTCAGTGATAGTAGCAAAGAATGATTTGTATGTACTAGTCGTTAGTCAATTAGGTACTTCTCATAGATGGATATTAGATTCAGGTTGTTGCTTCCTTTTATGTTTGGCGAGAGAGATGTTTGTGTAACACCCTGGGGTCTAAACCGGCTTAGGCCTAACCCCATTCTGGATAGGCCACGCACACGTAGCAACCTGCTTGCACTTTCGTCCTCGCTTCGTGCAAAACGGTTAACCGGGGGTGCTACCATTGTAACTTCTAAGCTTATATGTAAGTGCTTCTCAAGTTAAACTAGCAAGGTGGGACTAACCCAGAAATTCATGTGCACACACACATGGGCCAACATGGGCCATGGTGTCACATACACCCCCCTCAAAGGACCCGACGTCCTCGTCGGACCAACATACTCACACTAGGGCAAATAATAAGGATCTCCCCTCTTGACACATGTCCGTGCGTTCAGTGTCAGCACATATGCCATGCCGTATGTCCGCTACGGGCCCACACGCGCCATACGTCATATGCCCGCGCCCCTGACCCACACGCGCCCATGTAATCGCGAGAGTCGGCTCTGATACCATTTGTAACGCTTTAGGGTCCAAACTAGCTTAGGCCTAACCCCATTCTGGATAGGCCACGCACACGTAGCAACCCACTTGCGCTTTCGTTCTCGCTTCGCACAAAACGGTTAACCGAGGGTGCTACTATTGAAACTCCTAGGCTTATATGTAAGTGCTTCTCAAGTTAAGCTAGCAAGGTGGGACTAACCCAGAAATTCATGTGCACACACACATGGGCCAACATGGACCATGGTGTCACATACACCCCCCTCAAAGGACCCGACGTCCTCATCGGACCAACATACACACACTGGGGCAAATGATAAGGATCTCCCCTCTTGGCACATGTCCGTGCGTTCAGTGCCAGCACATATACCATGCCGTATCCACTACGGGCCCACACGCGCCATGCGCCATATGCCCGCGCCCCTGACCCGCACGCGTCCATGTAACCGCGAGAGTCGGCTATGATACCATTTGTAACGCCCTAGGGTCCAAACTGGCTTAGGCCTAACCCCATTCTGGATAGGCCACGCACACGTAGCAACCCGCTTGCGCTTTCGTCCTCGCTTCGTGCAAAACGGTTAACCGTGGGTGCTACCATTGTAACTCCTAGGCTTATATGTAAGTGCTTCTCAAGTTAAGCTAGTAAGGTGGGACTAACCCAGAAATTCATGTGCACACACACATGGGCCAACATGGGCCAGGGTGTCACAGTTTGTTAAAGAATCTCTATGCTCAGTGCATGAAACTGTTCACTTAGCACATTGTAAGAAGTATGCAACTACTAATGTGGGAATGATTACATTGGAGATGTATGATGGAGTGCATCACATATTGATGGGAGTTTCATATGTTTTCGGCTTAAAGAAGAATCAAATATTTGTGAGATCGCTTGAACTCGAAGGTTGTGAGATATCACTTCAAGGTGTAGTCATGCGAGTTATTTGCAGAGAGCAAGCAAACATGAAAAGTATATAGAGCAATAGAGGATATCGATTAAAGGATAATCTTAAAGGTGGAGAAATCAATGGGAGGTCTAATAATCCTGATCTGGAGAAGAAAACCGTGTCACCAACGGTACATACTTAGATATCATCTACAGTTAACAGAACAACAAATATAGTTGTAAAATCTAGTAGACGCAAAGACGAAGGTGTGAGTTGTTGATAGAAGAAAGACATGGTGGGACCAACCACGTAGTACTGATGAGCAGGTCGAGCTCGGAGGCGGTACAAACCTATGACATGGAAGGTTGTAAGATTAGGAGGTGTGATTAACCAAACTACACAATAAATAAGCTCTCAAGTGAAAGGTCCGGATAAGCTAGCTTGAATACAGACACTGACACACATCGCGATGATGTGCATAAGCCTCTATGGTGAGGCCACTCCCAAAGGTGTGAGGAAAAACCAAAAAAATAAAAAAAATGAACGGCTTCAACAGATAAGAGTTAATGTGGAGATTGTTGAGGTATGGTAACTTGCATCTAGTTTTTTAGGATATGAAAAAGTGTGCTATAAAGAGTTCTAAATTAATTCTATTAGGATTATGACTTCTACTTCTATTTGAATTAGAATTTCTACTCTAAATTGAAGAGGTAGAAGTGGCTATATAAACCATAGGGTGATCATGGAAAAGCAACAATGCAAAGCCACTCATCTAAATGTAGAGGTGTACGAGATGATTAGAGGCTAAGTAATTCTTTAGTACTAAATTTTTGTATATGGCAAGGATTCAAGTGTACTAAAATGTTCGGAGGGTTATGAGTGAGTGACAATCTCTTGTACTCTTTTGAGATAATGCTTAAAGAATTTGTGGTCGGCTTCGCTAAATCTTTTTATCTCTCGTCGTAGTTGCTCCAACGTCATTATTTTGGTTCTCTCTACCAGATTCATCTTCTTCGTTCTTAACATCGTGTACCGTATCTCACAAACTCTAATCTTATTCGAAAGCTGCTACACATAAGAAGTAGTATCAAAGTGTAGCCATTACCAATTTAGCATTTCCGTTGTAGCGGTAGCACAGGACTGGTACAGGAGAAAATAGTTGCCGGCACAGTTCACGGCAATTTTACCATCTTCCGATTCACAGAACTGTAGAGACACATGTCTGCAGACTGCAAACATGAGACCGACGAGATAAAGGACATCAAACGCGGCGTTTTGCCCTTGTTCTGTTACACCACCTAATAGATAATTGCTTCTTTTCTTTGCTATATCTTGTCTGTCTCGTCTTCCTGGGTTCTCTCTCTACGATTCCTCCTTCATGACCTTGTCGATGATAGGGTCCACTATTGAATCCACGCCCTCCTTTATCTCATCAACCTGCTCCATTAAGCCAGGAAAAAATAATTAATAGTTTCATTTATACATGACAGAAAATATCTTCACATAGACACATCTAAGCACTTCACTCTTTACTCAATTACGAAGCAGGCTACAATTCAACAAACCAGCACGTTTCTCCAACTAGCTAATATAGCAAGGAACTGCAGGTAACTTGCACGACTACACCACGAGCTAATCAAGCAATAATACAGTTTACACGGGCAGCTGCCGTAATCTAAACACTAAAGTGCCTTGGTTTAATCTAAACAATAAATTAGGTAATTAGCCTAACCTTCTGGATTAGGGCCTCGGCTTTCTCGGCATCCTCCTCGATCGCGTCTGTGACCGTCTTAATCTTCGAGGCTGCTTCCTTGAGACTTTCATTGCCTGGAAACGCGTCGGCCACCTCGCCGGCGACCTTCTCGGTCGCCTCTGCCACCGTGTCGACCACCTCGATTGCTACCTCTGCCGTCTTCTCCACCGTATCTATCAGATGTGATTCACATACAAAAAATTGGAATCAAAATGCATTCTAAGATCAATACAAGCGGTGAATATATGATTTCGATTTACCTTCCAATGCTCTTATCTTTCTGTAAATAGGTATTGCAACAATGACGGCACCAACGACCCACTTGGCCCTGACAAGTGATAAGTACATAGGTTGCGAATGTGAGAAAGGAAATTGATGAAACAAATGCAGAAATATCTGAACAAGAAGCGCATGTAAGTATAACTTTTCTGCACTCACCATGAAGGCATGTTTGGTATTGGGAGATTTCCTCCTGACGATTTTGCAGGGCCAGGAACAACTGCAGGGATTCTGAACAAAAACAGATGGAAAAATTATGCACCGACCGTTGAACAGTAGCGTGCAAGTTTGTTGAAAGTTGAAACTTCTGATGCATGCCATGATCAATATACAAGCTACTAAAACATTGAAGGAAAATGCTATGTGCTGCTAGTTAGTGCATGCTAAGAACAAGAAGCTTAGAGAGAGATATAAACATCGTATGCACTTACTGTGTTGCTCCTCTGATCGGCAGTGCACTGTTGATGCCCAAGGAGTTCATCGTCAAGCCGAGAAGGATTTGCCGGCGATGAGCCGATGCAGATATCGCCGCGTTCCGGTGACGCCGACAGACCTCAGGAGTGTATAGCGCCAAGCCCTTGGAAGCAACGAAAGATTTGAGAAGCGCCATGGGATCTAAAAGGTTTCAGGTTTCTTCCACGTTGAAGCTACTCTTTTATGAGTTTCTAACTTCAACTTGGGGCAATAGTAACATGCTTGTGTTGCTTTCTTCTGCTCAACTTAAAAACTTATATATCAGTCTGCACCAACCATACAAAAGGAAACGTGACGATCGGTACACTTCACGAAGATATTAACTTGTAGATAGAGAGCCATGCAGTAAAGAACTGATTTCTTTACAGCATTCTTACAGATTGCTTTGCAAAAAAGGAGGTTGACTTTGACGTGAGATTGAACAAAACGTTACATTACTTATGATTGAAGTGCTCCAATGCGTGATAAAAACTGACTTCTCACAGAACTTTGTGTTGGTTGTGTCTTGCCTTTTTATATGTCTTGCCTTTGACGTAAATTATTCTTTCATTCAAAACTGCAAGAAATGAAAACCTAGATCTTTCAGAGGAAAACGAAAAGACATAAGGGAACAATTGTGAACGATGCGTGAACAGGTCAAGGAAGTGGATAAACACGAAATGACAAAAACAGGGACGTGGAATGAGCAGTAGAACAAACGTTTAGAATACTAACTAAAATGGAAGCTATCTAACCGAATGCCCTATATTTGTTTTTTCTTCGCGTTGCTTTTAGAAACTGCAAACTAAAAATGGAATTTCATGAAAGAGCCAGTTTGGAGCAAGTAAACGGCAAGAAATGGAAAAACAAAAAAGAAAACAATACATCTGGAGTATATCATGTGCAGGCAGATGGAAATTAGAAATCATATTGCTTAATCAACCTGAAAACTAAGCTACAAAGTTAAAGGAAAATGAAGTATATCTACTGTTATGAATATTGTGTCAATTCATGAGACCCAAAGGACAATATATATAGAGAGTACAGGGGGATATACAGAGGAATATGCCATGTACAGATATAGAAAGTAAGACATAAAAGGAAACAAATAATCTATTTTCTATTCTATTCTTAACACCCCCCTCAAACTCATGGTGGATCACACACTAAGTTTGGAGATAAAATACAAATGTTGTGCCTTAGTCTGTGGCTTCGTGAAGAAGTCAGCAATCTGTAACTCTGAGGACATAAACTGAAGAGCAAGCACACCCTCCTACACCTGGGAGCGAGTGTATGAAGCATCCACATCAATGTGCTTAGTGAGCTCATGCTTCACTGGATCACGAGCAATGCTGATAGCTCCTATACTGTCAGTCAAAAGAGTTGTAGGTCTCCTCATAGGTACACCAAAATCTACAAGTAGCCATCTCAACCAAGTAATCTCTGTTGTCACAGCTGTCATAGCTCTCAACTCAGCCTCTGCACTCGAACGGAAAACTGCAGTCTACTTCTTTGTCTTCCAGGCAATCAGGGAGGAGCCAAGAAAAACACAATAAGCAGAAAGAGAACGACGATCGAAGGATCACTAGCCTGTGTCGCATCGTAGTACGCCCTGTCAAGGGAGGTGGAGCTAGGGAAAACAAACAACGAGAGATGGTTCCACGCAAGTAGCGAAGAACACGAAGAAGATGACTGTAGTGAATATGAGTAGGACAAGCCATGAACTGACTCAAGATATGAACAGCATGAGCAATATCAGGACGAGTGCTCACAAGATATACCAGGCTCCCAACAAGATGGCGATATCGAGTAGGATCCTCAAGAAGATCACCATCAGTAGCTCGAAGCTGAAGAGAGAGCTCCATAGGAGTCTCAGCAGTGCGAGTACCAGTCAGACCAGATCGATCAAGAAGATCTTGGACATACTTCTGCTGGGAGAGATAGTAACCCTCAGGCGTGAAAGAAACCTCAATCCCAAGAAAGTATGTAAGCAAGCCAAGATCAGTCATCAAAAACTGCTCACTGAGATGTTTCTTCACATATGCAATGAATGAGGGATCGTCACCAGTAATGAGCATATCATCCACATATAGAAGGAGCAGCGTCCTACCTCGAGGTGAGACATGAATAAATAGAGCAGGATCATGGGCACTGAAAGTGAAACCAACAGCGGTGATCATCGAGGTAAACGCGCAAACCAGCACGAGGGCCTGTTTGAGGCCATAAAGAGCACGACGAAGACGACAGACATGACCATCTGGAACAGAATACCCGGGTGGTGTCTGCTTGTAAACCTCCTCATGCAAGACGACATTAAGGAAGGCATTCTTAACATCCAGCTGAGAGATAGACAACCGACGAACAGAAGCAACCGCAATAAGTGTGCGAACAGTGGTCATATGAGCAACAGGAGCAAACGTCTCGTCGTAATCACGACCATACTCCTGCTGAAAACCACGAGCCACAAGACGAGCCTTGTAGTGCTCAATAGTACCATCAGACCTAGTCTTAATCTTGTACACCCACTTGCACGTGATAGGACGAGCATGCACAGTGTCGGTACAATATCCCAAGTCTCCAGACGATGAAGCGCATCAAACTCCTTCGCCATAGCGAGTTGCCACCGTAATGAGAAGCGACCTCACGATAAGAACTAGGCTCAGTGACAGAGAGAGCATGAGCTGTCGAAACAAAGACAAGACGATCAGGAGGCCGAATGTTTGCTCGGTCACGAAGGGCGTAACGAGGAGCATCATCATATGAATCAGATGTCAGTGTCGGCAAGAGACTAGGAGAGGGATCTCGTGAAGTACGAGGACATCTGGAGTAGTGCACCCAGAGAAACGAGACGGTGGCGCCGTAGGAGCAAGAGGTGGTCCAGAGGAGGCAACACAGAGATGAAGGTATAGAAGGTCGGGAAAGGGGAAATGGGTGAGGAGTCGAAGAGACAACCGTGAGATCGCCTCGATGGTGGAAACAAAGGAAGGAGCCAATCTCGATAGAAGAAAGGTCGAGATTCGTCAAAGACAACATCTCGTGAGATCCTCGATCCGTCGAGTAGAAGGATCATAACAGCGATAACCTTTATGCTCAAAACTGTATTCAAGAAACACACACTCAACTGACTGGTCTCGGTTTAGTGCGCCACGAGGCGGCCACAGACAAAACAAAAGTGCGACCAAAACACGAAGATGATCTGACTGGGGACTCTAGAGTAGAGACGCTCTATAGGACCGAAACCCTTAAGAGCGGTGGAGGGTGCATATTAATGAGATATGCAACCAGAAAGAACCTCGACCGTAGGCGTGGTGGAACGTGAGAAGCAAGAAGAAGTGTGTAAAAGCGGTTTCAATCGATGACGATGCTTATGTTCAAAGAACCCCATTCTCGAGCATGGACACCGTAACAAGAAGATCGATAAAGAGTTCCCTGTTCGGAAAGAAATTGTTTGAACGCATTAGAACAATACTCACCGCAGAATCACAAATGAAAAGTGCGAATAGAGGACTCAAACTGAGTACGAACCATCATGGCAAAGCTACGATAGATCGTAAGAAACTGACCACGGTTAGACATAGGAAAAAGCCAAGTAAAACGAGAATAATCATCAATGAAAATAACATAGAATTTATGCCCGCCTTTGGAGATAATCAGCGCAGATCCCCATACATCTGAATGAACTAAATCAAAAGGACGAAAAGACAAAGACTCACTAGAATAATAAGGAAGTTGTAACTGCTTGCCTAGCTTACAACCTCGACAAAACATGGACATGTCAACAGTAACACGTCCAAGGACACCCTGACGAACTAATGACGAAAGACGGGACACACATAGGTGACCTAAACGGTGATGCCACTGCGCAAAAACTCCAGGAGTGGTGGCAACAATGGCGGTAGAGGTAGGAGTAGCTGAAGACGTGGTAGGAGCAATTGAAGTGGACGGAAGATGAAGCCGGTCGAGAATGTAGAGACCCTGACGATCCCTACGGCGCCGGCCAGTCCTAAGTATCGTCCCTGTCTATCGATCCTGAACGAAACAGGTGTGAGAGTCAAAACTAACCCTACAACCAAGGTCGTGAGTCGTCCCACCGAAAGAAGCTGCATGGTTAGTTGGGAACATGAGAAACAATGAGCAGAAAAATTTGTGGTCAAAAGAGTGCCCGACGACTAATGACAAGGAAATACCATCCGCGGTCATGTAGAGATAGGAGGGGTGAAGTCATCTTGAATCGAGAGATGTGAAATCCGTGTCATGTGGAAAGAGGCACCGTAATCTAGAACCCAAGAGGTACTGGGAAGACGTCGAGCTAGACCGGCGAACCCGCCGAGTTTGAGAGAGTCACGAATGAGTCACCTCGGCGAGATCCCGATGAGCCGCTCGTCCTCCGTGAAGGAAGAGCCTCCTCGCCTTTTGTCGTCCACCCCCACGTGCCTTATTCCGCTTTTTTCGCACCGCACAACTCTGGTAGTCATGCCCAAAGTTCTTGCAGTAGTTGCATTGAACTCCAGTTGGTGCAAAAGCAGGAGGAGAAACAGCACTGGAAGGAACCGTAGTCGTAGCACGAAACGTCGGTGTAGTCGAAGAAGGAGCAAGAAGCACGCTTGAACGGATGTCATCGCTAACCCAAGACGAAGCTCCTCACCAAGTGTCGAAGAGCCTCGGTGACGGTCGGTCGTGGCGGCGGCTCGGCAGCTTGAGCTCGACAGCTCAAACTCGGGCGAAGACGGCAGACGAAATCATAAAGACGAAGACGATCATGATCCGCCTTCTGAACTCTATGACACTCCTGGCACAGTGGAGATGCCAGCTCATCTAGCTGTCGCCAGAGACTAGCCAGAGCTCGGAAGAAGTCGTCGACGGAAGAATCTCCCTAGCGAAATGTCTCCAACTCACGCTGAAGCGAAAAGAACTGAGCATCAATGCTCTGCTGGTATCGCTCACGTAAGTACTCCCAGATATGTCGAGTAGACCTCAAACCAACGATATCTGGCTGGATGGAGTCGTCGACACTGACTACAAGGATGGCACGAACACGGACCTCATCAGCACACCAGCGCTCGAAAGCGTCAATGGCATACTAAAAAGCCTCATCGCCAGCGATGAGCAAGATCCTCGGCCTTCTTCTTAGCAGCCTCATCTGCTCCAGGAGGTACAGAAATAGGCTGCCTAGGAGGAGGTTGAACCGACGGTGACGGAGAAGGACGTGTACCAGTAACATGTCCCCAAAGATGGAGACCATCAAGCGTGATCTCCATGAGAGAAGACCATAACCTGTAGTTTGTTCCATGGAGCTTTGTTCCTGAAAATGAGATCGCAGCAGATGGAACGGAAGCCATTGGTAGGCGGCGCTGGACGGTGCGGCGACCAAGGCAACGAAGTTCTAACAGCGGCATACCGACGGCGCAATGGTTAGATCAACGTTTTTATTTTTATTTTTTACAAAACCGACAAATATATCTTATATATCAGTCGACGACTTTACGACTCACTCAAAATAAGCAAAGCGGCGAGGCGACAGCGACAACCCGGGAGGCGGCGACGTCGGATCTCGAGCGGCCGCCGTCGGGCGACGGGCGACGGTCGGCGGGCGGCGACGGCGTCGATCCTGGCCAAGAACGGGTGGCGGCAACGTCGGATCTGGAGCCGGCATTGTCGGGCGACAGCGACGGTGACTCGGTGCGACGGCAGATCGAACCGACGGCGGCGGCAACGGGCGGCGGCAATGTCGGATTCGAGCCGCGGCCGTCGGGCGACAAGCGACGCGGCGGCATCGAACCGACGGCGGCGGCGGCAACAAGACGGAGGTTCAGGTAGCAACGCCTGGTGGCGGCAATGCCCAGCGCAGCGACGGCGGCCGTCGGAGCAGCAAAAAATATGTTAGAGTCCTTGCTCTGATACCATATTACGAATATTGTGTGTCAATTCATGAGGCCCAAAGGGCATATATAGAAAGTACAGGGGGATATACAGAGGAATATGCCATGTACAGATATGGAAAGTAAGGTATAAAAGGAAACAAATAATCTATTTCATATTCTATTCTTAACACCTACCACCAAATTAAGCAACGACAGATCCTGTCAACCGCGTTGCCATGAAATAGTTACATCCCCAAGGCAGACAAATATAAAAGGCAAGAAAATTCCATCGTCTGCTATGAGGAACGAATCACTAACAAATTAGTTTAGCAAATACTACGCTCCATCACTATCTCATTGGTCAAGCAGAAACCTTCAGTTACAAGATTTCGCAGGCCACTTCGCATACACATGCTGCTCAGTGCTTGACAAGCCTTTTTAGGACAGCGTTGCAGCTAACAATTGTCACCGTAGGACAGTGTTGCATTGAAGGAACTTTGTTGATCAAATGGCATCATCAACACAACCTTCTTTGCAGAGGGGATTGATGAAAACATCATTGATTAAGCTTTCTTAGCAGACAGTATAGCATTGGCAAAAACTACTTGTTGTTCCTGTGTGCTGATCCAGGTTCAGATATTTATCATCACTGTACTGCATCAACCCTTGCATCTCTGTTACTCCTGACCGCGCGTCTCATAGTATTTGTACATGGATTTCAGCCCCAAGGTTAATCTTAAATGGGCCAGGTCCAATTTCTGCTAAGTCGGACCGTGCTCAAAACTGAAGATTCCAAGTTTTTTGTTTCAAGGCAGATCCCAAGTTCGTTCTTTTTTAAAGGCAGATCCCAAGTTTAATAATTCAGTCATCCTAAGTTCCTAACCATGTCGTTGTTCACACCATCAGATCAGCAAAGTTCCATTGATGCAATCAGCATTCAGCAACTACTTGTGAAAAAAGGCCTTCGGTTTTTTTAAACGAGACGACCATCAGTTTGAATTGACACATGTGCTGTAAGAAAAATTGCCGTATCATTGTATTGCCATTGTCAAGGAAACCAGTTCGAACCGTCCATCCTCAACTTTCTTCTCAGGGTTGACCGAAATCTGGAAGCAGAATGGACTGTTCTTGCCTTGGTTCAACAGGCATTTGATCAGAATGAGCCAAATGAGATGAAAATCAGGCTTTTCTTTGGTTCTTTTCCTTTTTGTAATACCTATCTTGCCAGTGCCATCTAGCATACCAGAAGTGCTCGAGTTGCCAGATTCACAAGTATCTAACAGTGTGCAGCAGCAGCTTTTGTAACATTCAGATACATCATCTGCAACAATGTTTGCAAATAAAATCTCGGCAGCTTTATTCCTTACAAGCAGAGGAACTTGTCCAGAGTGGTCTCGTACATAGATCTACAGATGATTATAAGATAATTTTATTAATTTATGTTCAACAGAAGAAAACTTTTTCAGATGGGTACAACCTCTTACCATGAATGGTTTGTATATCTGGCCAGGAACATGAAGATACTTTTGATTGTTTGGACAATCAATTGGACAAGTGTTTTCTCCATGAAGGTTCCTGCATAGAGATGTAATATATCATGGCAGGCAGAGTGACATAATTCTTGATATATTGCTGATGAAGTGTTGGCAATACAACATGCAGGTGCATACTTTGGATATAGAGGTGAACCACATAACTTGCATCCGGTAGCAATGAAACTTCCAGCAATATTATTATGTTCTTTCAAGGAAAGTCTATCAATGACTGGCAAGTTCCCCTTTAAGTGAGAGGATGGAGAAGCCATTAAGACCATCTTGCCAATAGATGCATAAACATTCACATTACATAATTTGCTCTGAGATAGTAGTTGTGAGATGGACAAGAAGTCTGTCGATTCCTTCTCTTTTCCTTCTTTCCAGTTCTTCAGCATCACCTGAAATACAGTATTTTACACCCAGTAGCTTTAAAAGAAAAGCTCAATGCTGTACGATATCCAGAAGAAAAATTTGAGAATTATGTTCTACTTCTATCAATAGGAAACTTATCAAGTCAAAAAAACACCGCTGCCTTGAATTTGCGGTTCATTTATTCAAATAAAATATAACAAGGAAATTCTACGGTAAGATGAAGTAAAAACATACAAGTCAAATGCAAAGGAATATGTATTTCCAAATCTAATAAACAAGTTCATGTAAACGACAGCATTTGTTGTTTGAACCTCTAAGTGAAATGTAAGGGCAGAAAAGCAGATTTAGCCATTTAGGACTGCAGTTTGATTCCTTGTCCCAGTTAAACTGAAATTGCATTGTTTCGGCAAATTTTACCTGATGATGATTTTCCAGGATAGTACATTTGGTGTGTAGGATCCACTCTGCCACTCTTCTTAGCTTTGATCTTGCAGTATCCCCCACTTTACAATTAATTATTAGTTCATCGATTCCTATAAAAGAGCCCATGCTAAGTTATCAAGCAGAATACTGACAAAAAAATATTAAGCACAATTATATGCTAAGAAACTCTTAACTGAATGTAGATACCAATATAAACAGTGAACCTCGGATAACAAGTTGCACCTTTGTTTGGATAAAATATTCCAGCAGGAAAGGTTCTTGCCAAGAGGGACAACCCATACTAAGTATAAATAAGTTACAAAGAAACATACAATAGTAAAAAAAAAAAAACACAAGACACAGTCAAAATACTAAGTATATCCTAATTCAACCAACAACAATGTCAACAAATCCCTTATCACCATTAGGCTAATATATGTTTTTCTATCCCTTTATAGTAAAGATGGGGAAAAGTTAGTGTAATTGCTCCTGGAACAACATATGAACGCAACAAGAATAGTGTCAGTAAAGAGCACAAAAAATGCAACATTATACCTTTGGGTTGCATTAAATCTTTAGAGTTCAGCAATACTCGGACTGCAGACATCTGAGAAGCTCTTCCCTCCAGACCATTTCTAAATTCTACTAACTTCATATCTGAAACAAAGTAACGAGAATCTTCCCATAAGCAGCAGATAACAGCTGCACGATATGCTGGCATACACATATGCTAGAAGGATATACTAAAATCTGAAACAAACTGACCAAAATAAAATAAAACCAATCTCAGGGGTTTAGGAGAACATGACTGATTCGAGTTACAGCCGCACATATGGAAACAGATTCGTACTTTTATCATGAAAAGGGAGCCTTTTCATTATACAATTGAAAACACTCTACAAGTAAGAGTCAGGTTACAAAACAGGACCATTAGGATCCTTACTTTGCAATAGCAAAACATCACCGGCGACTATGGTCGAACTGCTATCCTTGGACCATAGAGAAACACAGAAGCTTGACCTCGTGTCGTCACCAACTTCGAGCATAGTTCTCTGATATGTCCTTCCGGTTGTAGCACTTCGCTCCTAGGAAAGGAGAAAAGGAAATCTAGCCTCAAGACGACAAGATGTGCTCATCACTCGTTTTTTCCCCATAAAATTCTCTTCCCCAAAATTCCTAACTGAAAGTAGGATTGCTAGTTACCTGGTGGGGAAGGACGCGGCGAACGGCCGCCAGGAGCTGCACAAAGCCGCCGACATGGCCGGCGGCCGCCGAGAGGTCGATCAGCGGGCCGTACCAGCTCACAACTGCCTCCATGGTGCCGCCGCCGCCGGCGAGTGAGGCTAGGGTTTCGGAACGAGCTGTGGCGGGAACGGAGTACTGAAACCAGCGCTGCAGCTCAGCAGCTGCACGAGCGCGGGGTGATGTTTGTGCGGCGCGGCGCCCGGCTTCCCCTCCCGCGCCATGGTCGAAACGGCTGGGAACGAGTGAAAAATGGGGTCCATTGGGCCCGCGGCATTGTTTTTCTCGAACGGGCTCCCCTATTCGGGCCCAAGGAACCTGCAAAACCGGGCGTTAAACCCTCCTTGTACGTTAAACCTCTGGACCAAGAATTTTCTTATTTTCCATCCTTAGTTTAAAAGGATCTTTGTCCACTTCTAGAGACCATACGACCATAGGGGTTCATAATGGATGTGATTTATCTATATTAAATTTCTCTAACACCTTTTTAGTGTAAGAGGATTGGTGTACTAAAATCTCTCCAAGGAGGTGTTCCAGCTGTAGGCCTACGTAAAATTTGGTTCAATCCAAATCCTTCATTTTAAATTCCTTAATAAGATAGGAATTTGCTTCCTTTATATCCTCTGTCATTTCGATGATATTCAGATCATCAATGTATATTGAAATAATACAAAATCCATTCTGAGATTTGTTTATAAACACACAAGGACAATCCTTATTATTAGAGTACCCTATCTTTAGGAGGAATTCACTAAGCCAGTTGTACCACATTCTTCTGGACTGTTTTAATCCATACAACGACCTTTCCAACTTGACGCTATACATGTTACGATTTAATTTATTTGGATCCAGAATTTTTACTCCTTCTAGGACTTTTATATAAATTTCTGAGTCTAGTGATCCATATAAATATGCGGTCATTACATCCATTAACTGCATACTTAAATTCATACATGCTGCTATTGATATTAAATATCATAATGTTATTCCACTCATGATAGGAGAATAAGTTTCATCATAATCAATGTTAGGTCTTTGCGTGAACCATGTGCTACAAGTCTCGCTTTATATCTCACCACCTCATTATTTTCATTTCTCTTATGGTTGAAAACCCATTTGGATCGTAAAGGGAACACTTTAGATGGTGTTCGGGCTACTGGGCCAAACACTTTTCTTTTATTCAGCGAGAGTAATTCTGCCTCAATTGCTTCCTTCCATTTACCCCAGTCTGAATGCTTCTGGCATTCAGCTAAGGATTTTGGTTCTAGATCCAATTCAAGGTTTTTTTAGCAATTTTTGAGGCAAAATAGATGTCGACAATTGTAGTCTTTCTTTTATATATTTATCCTGACTCAACAAAATTAGTAGATATTTTTTCATTTGGTTCATCCATCTCCTCGTGATTTCCCACAACGACGGAGTCTGGTTGTTCCAATGTCCCAGTATTAGACTGTGTAAACGCAATTGCACTGGGGTTACTATCTTTAGGATCATTCGCTTCAGGGATTTTCTCAACGTCAGGATGAGTCTCTTCTACTGACTCGAGAGGTAACTTATTTTCTTCAAGTTTCTTTTTCAGCGGACGTCTCCACGGAATTGAGGCCTCATTCTTCGGTGGTCCCCCCTCTCCTTCATATGAGGGTTAGAGTGGTTTGAGTATCCGTCTAGGGTACTTTCACTCTCTCTAGAGCATTTACTGCTGGTATATAAGATTTTGTTACTCCTTTTTTATTAGTGAAGGCATCTGGTAGATTATTTGCTATTTGTTGCAGGTTTATGGTTCGTCGAACTTCTAGTTCAGTTTCTTTAGTGCGAGAATCAGGAGTTGAATGCCTAAGATATTCCAATCTATTTCTCGGCATTTTTTAGTAAGGTACTTTCCTCCCCCTAATACCGGGAAATTATATTCATAAAAAATGTAGTCGGTGTGACGAGCTGTAAACATGTCTCCAGTAGTAGGCTCAAGGTATTTGATAATCGACGGGGATTCAAAACCTACATAGACTCCCAACCTCCGGTGGGGCCTATGGTCGTTCGTTGTGGTGGTGATATTGGAACATATTCGGCACAACCAAATTTTCGCAGATGGGAAACACTTGGTTCTTTCCCACACACTAGTTGTAAGAGGAAACCTTGGTGGTATGAAGTCGGTCTTCAGTTTATGAGTGCGGCAGCGTGCAACACTGCATGGCCCTAGCAGCTGGTGAGAAGCCTACAATTCTGCAATAGTGGTCTGGCAATAAGCTTAATTCTTTTAATGAATGACTCTGCAAGACCATTCTAAGTGTGGACGTGTGATACTGAGTGCTTTACCTTAATGCCTAAAGCTAAACAGTAGTCATTAAATGCCTCAGAGGTAAACATTGTGGCATTGTCCATTCTAATGGACTTAATCCTTTCATCTAGAAAGTTTGCTCTTAATATGATAATTTGTGCTATTAGTTTAGCAAAAGTGTGGTTCCTAGTAGACAGCAGGCATACACGGGACCACCTAGTAAAAGCATCTAATACCACCGTAAAATATCTAAAGGGGCTCGACAAGGGTTGAATAGGTCCACAGATATCACCCTGCATTCTCTCTAGGGAAATAGGTGATTCCTCCTTAATTTTCAGATAAGAGAGTCTAATTATGAGTTTTCCTTTAGCATAGGTTGGGCACAAGAAATCTTCAATTTAGACAAAGGATAGAGGTTTTAAGCTATGGCCAGTAGAATTGCTTATAATTTTTTTCATCATTCTTACCACAGGATGCCCTAATCGATCATGCCAGATCTTAAAGGGCTCTAAGGTTTTATATTATATTTTCATGGCAACATATTCTTCAGGTTTTATGTAGGTATAATATAACCTGGATGACGAGGAAAGTTTTTCAACCACTCGTTTCTGATCACCGTCAGACTTAGTTAGGAAGACATATTTTGTACCCCCTTCATTATTAGTCTTTACATGGATATCATTCAAGCGAATATCCTTAAAACTTAATAGGGTACGCTTTGATCGGGATACAAAAGAGCATCCTTTATCATTATCCGGGTACCTATAGAGAGAACGAGTGTGGCCCTTCCAGTGCCAACGATTAGAGCATCACTTCTAGCGATGGTCATGATATTTCTTGTTTTCTTGGTTAACATTTGGAAATACTTGGTATGCCTTAAAATTGAGTTGGTAGTTCCACTGTCTACCATACAAATCTCCTCCCCTGCCATCGGATTTAAAGAGTTGTTCTATATAGAGCATAATATAATCAAACAATTATTCAACAGGAATAAAGCTCAAAAGAATAGGCAACTCAATTTATTCATCTAGAATTAATGTTTAAATCCTAAATAATTAATGCTCCACAAAGCATAAAGAATCCATTATTCTCCTAGAATAACCTAAACTGATAAAGCAAACTTTAAGAAAAAATATGACATCTGGAGTTGCCTAGGGAAGCTGCCTAAGGACTACTACAAGTTGCCATATAGGTCAAGCTCTATGTGATCACCCCCTGCTGCAGTGTCGAACTCCATCTCTGCATTCGGTGCATCATTCTTGTAGCATTGGGCTGATTGACAAAGTATGACTCTGCCTTCTTCCCGGTGCCTTCTTGCTCTTGCCAATGGACTCCTGGTAGAGGTCTATCAGATGCTTGGGTGTGGCAAGTATGGGACTTATGATCCACACAACCACACCTATAGCAAGGTGTAGGGGGTAGACCATCTTGTTGCCCAAGTCTGGCTTCTACTACTTTCCTCTCCCTTGTCCCATCCAACGGGGTTTACCATTTTCACATTTAGCTTCTTTCACTTTCCATCCTTTGGTTTGGGTCCCTTTTCCATGGCCCTGTCCACCACTGGTCTTCTAAAAATTAGCATGAGCTTCTGGTAGTGGATGTGATCTAGCGGGACAAGTCTAATAGTTTTTTTATCAGTAACTCATCATTCTTCTCTACCTCAAGAAATGTGGTAATCAGTTTCGAGTACTTCTTGTATTAGGCCTAACGACACCGCTGCTGGAGTGTCCTGTGGGTAGAGTGGAAAGTGCTCAAAGTCTTGTCTACCATCTCAGCGTTTGTAATATTATGGTTACAAAACCTGAGCTTGTCAACAAGCTTATGAACGTTGGAATTATGTGTTGACACCTTCTTGAAGTCCTGGAACCTTATGTTGGCCAACTCATGCTATGCTTCAGGTAGCATGATGGACCTTTGTTGGTCATACCTTTCCTTCAGGGGATTCCACAGTACCAACATGTCCTCTTCTAACAGGTATTCAGACTTCAGGTCTGGATAGATGTGGTGCCTCAAGAAGTGCAGTACCGCACATTTGGCGGCCTCCAAAATGGCGAGAGCCCCAGCTGTCGGTTGGGTAATGGCAGCACCAAGTGACTGAGCTGTCAAGTTGATCTTAGCATCCATTGCCCATGTGAGGTAATTGCTAATGTCCAGGGTGAGCTTAACAAGCTCCTTCGTAGCGATGTCAAACACTTCCTACATTATTCATGCAAATTTCTAATTTTATGACAGGTAAAAGGCATGAATATTGCTAAATCAATAAGGCATGGATTTTATCTATTCAGTAGACATTGTTTAGGATTTTATAGAATTTTCTACCAATTTTTTAAAAAATTCTGGTAATTAATAATCAATTTTCAAAATTACTAATAAACATAAATAATATACTAAAGAAAATAGATTCATAAAACACATAATAATACCAAAGTGCTAAAGATATTATAATGAAGCTCATATCATCTAAAAGTTAATTTCTTTTCGGAGAAATTCGATCTGTTGTACTAATTTGCTATTCTGACAAACATCGGGTCAACTTTATAACTAATTTCATATTTCCAGCAAATTTTCTTAATTTTCCGAAACTACAGAGGCAAAATTGGAAAACAGAGCGACCGGATTTTCCTCACTTTGGGCCGAAATTTGGCCCGCTCAGCCTATTAGTCTTGTCGGTCCGCTTGGCCAGTGGCTAGGGTTAAAACCCTCGCCACCGGTCTCTTCTTTCGTGGTGGCGACCATTCAGCGGCGCGGGGAGATCGGGCGGCTGCGGGCAACCAGGTGCAGAGGTGGCTGGGCTCGGCTATTGGATTCGGCTTCGGGCGCTATGGCGGGCGATTGGGCTCGGGGCAGCTGCGCGTGAGGTGGTCGGGCACAGCGGTTGTTGGTGGGCTCATCGGCGGCCGGGCGGCGACCTTGGATGCGTGTGGCGGGCGGCGGCGCTCCTGCGGTGCCCTCGGCGTGCATCGGGCCAAGAGGAGGCCGAGCATCGGCGATGCGTCTACGGGCGCGAGGGCTGTGCGGCGTCATCAGGATGGAGGTGGCAGCCGGTGACCGACTAGCGGTGGCTTCGGGCGTAGGGGCACGGTGGCCGACGGCTTCGGGTGCCGATGGTGGCAGCACCAAGCCAAATCTATGCGTATGATCCCGAGCAATCTCGATTTCTAATCATCTTTAAGACGGATCTAGATTCTAGCAAAACATTAAACATATTCACAGAAGTGCATAAAAGAACGTGCTAGCAAATTTCGGAATGATTTGAGACTAAAATTAACTAAAATGTATCTGATATAATCTACGAAATTGCAATATATAATAAATAGATTTTTGGGTCTGTATATCTTGCACCTTGTAGAGCAATTTATGATGATAACATATTCAAAAATAAAGATCACCAATACAATCCACGCAATCAATCAACAGAGCAATACTAGAGGATAATTGAGATAAAACACTAAAGAACGAAGTCTTTATTAATTTTAGATTTTTTCTTCTTACATATATAAGCTTCTCTATTTATATTTAAATTCTCTCGGAGATAGTATCGGTATTTATCACCACATTACCTTGGATTGGTAACACACTCCTTCACATTAGACCACATTACCTTGGATTGGTAGCACACTCCTCACATTCGCGCGAAGTCCAACTTGGCCACCAACCAACCTACCAAGCCAAAGCCCAGCCTCCCCCAGTCGCCGTCCCCTCCCAGACGTAAAGAAAGAATCAACCGCATGCGTTTCCACGACCTTCCTCCCACTTTGCTGCCCCTCCCCCGCCCGCGTCTCCGCTTCCCCCACCACCCACTGCCGATGCCGCCGGCATCGCGTCCCATCCCAGCTCCCTGACGCCACCGCACGTACCCGCCGCGATGCCCCTCCACCGCCGGAGCCTCCTCCCGCTTCCGGACCACCCTGGGGACTGCCACGGTTGGTACGATCCCGCCTGCTCCTCGCCACCCTCCCCTCCTCCCACCCATCATCCCACCCCCTCCCCTTCCCCTGGGCACCCTTGGCTTTTTCCTTGCCCTCCTATTCCGGGTCTTGCTCCGTCCCCTTCTCCCGTCCATGGCGCCGCCGGGGGCAGGAGAGACCAGGGGGGAACCCACGGCTACAAACCCGCTGGAGGCGGCGCCGGCGACCACCACCGCCGACTCGTCACCTTAACCCTCATCACCGCCGCCGCGCTCGCCTTCCTCTCCCTGATCTTCCTCGGCTTGTTCGTCGCCGTCCGACGCCGGCAGATGCGGCGGCGGCTGCAGGGGCTCCTTGCCCAAGCGCCGGCCGCGGCGACGAACATCGAGGACGGTGGGAACGACGACCCCGAGGGCGGCGGGGAAGTGGTGCACCACGTCTGGTACATCCGGACCGTCGGGCTCGACGAGGCGGCCATCAATTCGATCGCCGTGACGCGGTACCGCTCGGGGGCTGGGCTCCTGGGCGCGGCCGACTGTTCCGTCTGTCTCGGCGAGTTCCAGGACGGCGAGCTCGTGCGGCTGCTTCCCAAGTGCGGCCACGCGTTCCACGTCCCCTGCATCGACACGTGGCTCCGCGCCCACATCAACTGCCCGCTCTGCCGCTCCCACGTGCTCGACCCCGCCGCCATGTCCGCCGGAGGTGTCATCCAATCCAACTCCAACCCACCAGCTGATCCAGATGCGAACGCCAACGCCGCAGCCGAGCAAGTGGCTGCCGCGAGCGATTCAGTCTTGGAGCACGAAGAGGAGGAGAACGACCAAGAAGCGCCACCTGTGGAAGAAGATCAGCACGAGCACCTCAGCTCACCGGATCCATTGCCGCAGCGGCTCCCCTGCCCGCTGCCGCGTAACGTGCGGCGCGCCGCTTCCATGGACACGATAGTGTCAGCCGCGGCGGACGTCGCGGCGTTAGAGCGGCTGCCAGAGGCGGCTCCTGAAGAGGAGCAGAGCGGCAGGCGGAAGCATCGGACAGGTACGAAGGTATCGGGTTCCGGCCATCAGAGCAATCTCAGCACCGAGAGGCCCGCGTCCGGCGGTGCCCCAAGGTCCTTCTTCTCGCGGCACTGCCGTGCTCGGAGCTCGGTGCTGCCGCTGTGACGGTGGCGCCGAGATCCAGAGCTGAATTTTGCTCGCTGCTAATAATGTCACTATTGCACGTGATCAATGGCTCAATGTGTGTAATAATTGTAATCTTAAAACTGAGGATTACGAGTTGAAACCCCAAATGCAGTAAAGAAAAGTTTGGAAATGAATAGACATACTGGCATTGTGTACACTGTACAGCCGTGTTCTTCCCTGCAGTATGGATTCAGTAATTGTCCTGTTGTTATTCTGATGTTGTTTTGTTCTCCTTCAAGTGCAATTAAGTATAGAGATCAGCCCAAAACAAGTTCAGAGATCTGAGATGTTCTTTGTCTGGGTAGCAGATGTTTTTGGCCTTACAAAATGAGCAGCGTAGGCACGAGGAGATTTTTATTTGACTTAAATTTTGTGAGTGGATGGCCGAAACTAGTCCCATGTGGTACAGCACACTTCTGAGCTTGGTGCTGTTGGATTAGGGCCATCAGCATAACAGATCAACAATTCAAATAGTTAAAAAGATATTAATAGTTAAAATTTTAAAATTTTGACTGCATTTATATCCAAATTAACGTGTATTTGTGACCGGGGTATTTGTTTACTCTCATGTGTTACGATTCGAGGCTTAGGAATTAGAACACTGAAACGCTGTCCTTTCTTTTTTTTTTACAAAAAAAAAAGATATGTTGTCTTCTGTATTAGTATGTGGTACCTGCAATTCTGTTACACGCTTACGCTTTTCTGCAGGCTGATACTACGGTTGTTGGGAAGTTTCATTTATACATCCCTCATTTAAATGTGGTGCGTGGTTGGATACGGATCCGAGATCGGTATTGTTCACGCATCGCTACATGTGCCTACTAATCTCGATCCATAACATTACTAGAGGTGGTCAAATGGATGGCATGAGCCCATATAAACACAGGCACGTTTGATCCGTTATTTAGACAGGCTATATCGTACCGATCCATGAGCTAAAGCACCAACCAAGCATGATCCAATACAAACTCCCAGTTCCGTCCAAAGTTTGCTGCGAATTAGCACTGGTCCTCTCGCACCACATATTTGTCCGGGACATGCCGCTGCCTAGACAGGTTCGTGCTAGTACTATGCATCGAAGGATGTCGAGTACGAGTTGTGGTCATGTCGATGCCAAAAGCAAGGGCGGTAAACTTGAAGAACCAGAGAAAAAACATCCTCTTCTTTCGTTGCCACTTGTTCCGCAGTGCTCCGCTTGCTGAGTACTTGTACTAGCTGCCGTA
Organism: Bonia amplexicaulis; assembly: GCA_036346245.1. Taxonomy (NCBI): domain Eukaryota; kingdom Viridiplantae; phylum Streptophyta; class Magnoliopsida; order Poales; family Poaceae; genus Bonia; species Bonia amplexicaulis. Next base: position 10,872,943 of record CM070745.1, on the reverse strand, counting down.
TAAGGGCCTGTTTGGTAATGACTGTGCCGTATAAGGCCGTATAAGGGCCTGTTTGCACGTAGCACTGATCGTTTTGCCTCGCGTCCACGGCTCCACGCCACAGGCCAGGACGGACGGCTCACTCGTTCCAGACACTCGTTTCAGATACCGTATCGGCGTAAGCACAGCCACCACGCAACGCGCTGCCTCTGTAAATTATGCGACGTCCTTGTCCGCTGATTTCTTCGCTGTTTCCTTGTGTCGGTCAGTACATGAACGAACCTTCCACACTGTTTACACGCACATTTGTCCCCACATGGATCTCTTTCAAAGGTAGGTTGACGCAAACCTAACCATTAGAAAACTCAGACCACTTACGGAGGACGTCCCAGGGAATGATTAAGAGCGCAGGTTCTCTGGCTCAAGGCTCGCTTTGGCGAGAAGATGCAAAAGCTTCTCCCACTAACACCGTTTCTCAGCAAAAGGAAAAGAAGCCTATCATCTACAGGAAAGGCAGAGAGGCAGAGAATCCCCAGGCTCTTCTCTCGTCGTTTTCAACCCCGTGAAATGTAAAAGCCAAAACAAGGGGCTGCTCCACCCGGTTTGAAACTCTCGGTTTTTAGTTTCGACCGTTGATTTTTGGCTATAAATACATCACAACGATTATTAATGTTTCTAAGATTAAAAGATAAAAAATACTATCATATCAAAGAGAATACGAAGAAAGAAAGAAAGAATAGAAAAACCAAAATTAAAATAGTGACTTCTAGTCTCTAAAAATCCAAAAAACAGAAGCCAGAGTCGTTTTCAAGCAGTGCCAAAAACTTCACTTTGAGAGTCAAAAGGAGTTACAAAATTTCAGGCCTCACAGATAGATATCTATGTGGAAAAAAAATATTCCTAAACAAACCAACAGGAAAAAAAAAGACAATACCCTCCAAGAAAAAAGAAGCAAAGCACGACTTGTCAATTTTTCACAGCCAAGCTTTCCGGCCGCGGTGGAGACCCCGCCGCCGGCGTCGAGATAATCACGGCCGCCCCGCCGTCGATGACGTCGCCCCCTTTCTGCTCGACTCGGCATCATCCCTTCCCCTCCTCGTCGACCCGTCCCACCCGCTGCGCACCGAACCGTCGGCTCCCCCTCGCGCCCACGACACCGTCCTGGCCAAGAACGCCTGCCACCGCCGCCCGCCGTGGCTGCTACCGCCGCCTCCGCCGTTGCCGAAGCTGCCCCATCCTCCTCCTAATGCGGTTCGCCGTCCTCCTCTCAAGCTCCCTTCGGACTCGGAGCTCATGTCCGAGAGGTTGACTAAGCTCGTGGCGTGGCGCAGGCAGCGCGACCTGAGCACCTCCTCCCTCACGTGCTGCGGCAACCGCAGCGTGAACCTCTCGTGGTCGCGCACCTCAGCGGCGGCGGCCGCCGCCGCGAAGATGGAGTGCCCCGTCGAGTTCGACCTCGGCAGCCTCGCCGCGCGCCGCTCGCTGCGCAGCATCTCGAGCTCCACGGCCTCCTCCTTCCTATCATCCTCGTCGCTGACCTCCTCCTCGTCCTCCACCGGTATCGCCACGGCATGCGGCGGCGAGGGCTGACGCCGCGCCACCTGCTCCGGCGACGGGGGCTCCACGGCTACCGGCGCCGGCTTCTCGAGGTTGGCGCGGCACAGCGGGCACGTGACCCGCGCCTCGAGCCAGGGGTCGATGCACTCCGGGTGGAACGCGTGCGAGCAGTGCGGCAGCAGCCGGAGGTCGTCGCCGTCCTCGAACGCCGTCAGGCACACGGCGCACTCCAGCACGCTCTTTCCGATCTTGTGCTCCATGATCTCCCTGTACGGCATGATCGAGAACGTCGCCACCACAGCCGGGTCCAACCCGCGCTTCCCCCTCCTGGAAGGCCCGCCCCCCGCAGCCGCCGCAACGGGGCCCTGCGGCGCGCTGGCGTCGGCGAGGCGGCACTGGTTGATGTACGCGCAGAAGAAGAGCAGGAAGAAGAAGACGCTGATGGCCACGGTGATGAATGTCGACATGGTGCGCCCGAACGGCGTGGGCTGCTGCGGCGGCTGCGGCGTTGGGGGCGGCGGCAAAGGCTGCGCGTCGCCGACGGCCATGCCGGCGCCGAGGATGCAAAGAACGACGAGGAGCTCTCCCTCTCGCCCCCCCATCGCTCGAAGCACAGGCACGGAATTTGGCAAAGTAGCTAGCTATGCAAGTCTACCTCAATGGGATTCGGCTCTGACGAGAAGCTGGTGTTGTGCTAGCGGCGATACCTGACTCCCATTATCCCATATTCCCAAATCCAATCGGAAACCCTCTTTCCTACGGGTGGCAATTCCCCCGGGTGGCTCTCCCACGGGGACGGGACGGGACGGGGACAGGTATTATTCTCCTCTTATGGGGTCCACTGGGACCGATAAATATATAAAACATATTTTTGAAAATAATATATTATCGTTTTTAATATGAGAGATTATGTTCTTTTTTATATTTGATTAAAACTTAAATTTATACGTTAAAATATATATTTGAAAACTATATTTTAAAAAAGTATAACTAAATAATTATAAATTCCTCACAATGGACCCGTTGCCACCCGTGCTCTTCTCTCTTGGTTGAACCTCACAATGGATGGATATGCGCCATAGAAGCAAAAACCATATGTCCTACATATTTTTAATTCTCTCTTGGTTGAACCTCGAGAGGAAGGGCAAATGGTCATGTTCCACACAGTAGTTCGACCCTTTTCATCCATATGTCCTATATATTTCTAATTCTCTAAAGGCATATGTGTACCATCCTTGGTTCGTTAGCCTGTATGCCATGTAACCCTTTGTCGGATCAATTATCGTGTTGTTTTTCTTACGCCATTTTTTGACGTTCTCCTCCATTTATGAATTATCATGTTGCGTCGCAATATCACTTACCTTCCTACTCACGAATCATTGTTAGCTCAATTGTCATCATAAAATTCTTTAGAAATTTATCGTACAACAACAACATACGACGATTACAAAATATTATTACGAGTCTAACAGATTTCGTACCATTCAGAATCTATGAAAATCACGAACAGACCAACCGACATTGCTTGCCCTTTTATTTAGAAAAACAACCTATAAACAAGATTTGCTAAATGTATTACCTACAAAAATTGCCATTTATTCCCCCACAATTACTTTCATCGGCTTAATAAAATAAAAATATCATTATTTTAATTTGCCCAGCCGTCGGACGGTTAGGGCTAAGTCGTTCAACCAAATTCAGTGACTAGTCGCTAGTCGCCCCACGGTTGGCTATATAGGGAAGTCACCCAACCGTTTGGCGACTTGGCCACGTGTTGCTTAACGGTTGGATGGCTTATCCATATTACCTAACCGTGAGACGACGGATGATCATTTTTATAAAATAAAAAATACGGATATATTACTGTAATTTAAAATTAAAAATAGATTATTTAAAAAAAACTCCACAGAGCTGAGCCGTGGTTGCACAGTCGCAGAGTTCAGAAGACAAAGAGGTCAAGCGCCGGGCCAGATGTTCTTCACATGGACCGGACGGGCTGTACGGATGGGCCGGGCTTGTGTTTTTTCATGGGACTCTGCGGTCAGTCGGCCCAATACCGAATGCGATGCGTCGGTTGAGTTTGTGCAGTGGCTTGGCTACAAGAGAGGAGATGCGATTTTAGCTGAGCAACTGATGGAGATTTTCCTCTAAAAAAACTAATGGAGATTTAATCCATTTTTCCTTTTGCATTTAAGCTCGGGAGCTCTGAGTATTGATCCAATGGGACAGAGAGAACCTCCCAGATATGAGAATCAGAAATCTCTAGTATTCTTATTCAAAGCTGTAACTGTCTAATACTTTTCTACAACACGAGTTCAATGGGTATTGTGATCCGCAGATGGTAGCTATGATTCCAAGCAAAGTCATAACCCCAGCAGATCTGTCCTCCGCATCAGTTGACGAATGTCGTGATCGGTCCCGTTCAATTTTGTCAACGTAAACCGACCACCTGGAGACCCTCTCATCTGCAAAGTATCAAAATAACTGAAAGATTCACAGGACGTTATACGAGTACAAACGACGAACACAATCCACGAACTTGTCGTAGAATGAAGTATCGTAGTTTGCTTACTCTAGTTTCTACTTCGGACTTGTAACTTCTTAATTTTGACTTTTTGTTTTTCTTTTTTTTTCTCTCTTTTATTTCTTTGTATTGTCCGTGATGATTAACTTTTTCTATTTTTTATTTTTAAATTTAATTACATAGAAAAAACTAACATTAACTACAATAAATTTTCATCTACTATAATGTAAAATGTCAGAAACTTAGGCTTATAATTCCTTGGGAGAATCACGTTTTGGCCACCCCTACTATTCGCTCATGTGCATCCTTCACTTGAGGAGTCAGTTTCACGGGGCATTTCAATTTTGATTTTCACATAACTTAGAAATTTAAAAATTCAAAAAATTTATCACATATAGTAAAGAATATGCTCCACATCTCTGCAAAATTTGAAGACCAAACTCGATAACATTTGTGAGATACAAATTCTTCACTTATCGCATTTGATTTGCAAAAAATTTGTATCTCACAAATGCGGTCGTGCTTGAGATTAAAATTTTGTAGAGATGTAAAACATATATTCCACTACATGTGGTGATTGTTTGATTCTTTTATAAAAAAACTTGCAGGACTTTGAAGCTAGGTCATGGTGAGGTGTGGAAGGACCAGGACTAGGCACATGAGGTGTTAAGGTTCAGAATGGTCAGAGAGATGCCGAAGATGACTGAGACTTGCGGGGTGGTTGCAAGCCGGGACGATGAGGAACCAGAGCGGAAGCTACCGGTGGTGAACATGACGAGCAACAGCGAGGAGGATCAGGACTAGGCTCAGGGAGGAGTCGAGGTCCAGATGGTCAAGGAAGCCGGGTGCCGTCATGCACGAGGAGAAACACGTGGTGCGCCAAGTGACTTGGGTCGTTTGCAAGCAAGGACGGTTCGGTGGGATCCAGACACGTGAGAGGCTTGACGACAAGTCATTGGGGTCATATGGAATATGGCGAAGCATGGGCGAAACTTCATGGCAAAAGAAACAGAAAGCTTCGAGAAAGGCGATAGAGGGGCATTTTAGTAAATTGTCCAATATCAGGAAAAGTGGTTGTCAGTGAAACTGCGGCGTTGGCCTAAGTGATTTAGGTCTTGTATGCGCTGAAAATGTGAAGTGGATCAAGTGTTGATTCACTAATAGGTTAATGGTGTAAGCGCTTTGAGAAGTGTGCGTGAGTAAAATCCGGTGTTAGATGGGGTTAACGGGTTATCCCCGGTTTGGCCTAATGGAAGGATCCATTAGGTCTTGAGTTCATTGGTGAGCCTATAAAAAGGAGAGGGGAGACAAGAGTTAGGGTTTGAGAAGGTTGGCTAAGCCTCTTGGTGGCTAGCTCCTCCTCCCTCCCATAGGAGTTAGGTTAGAGAGTGGGTGTGGGCTCTAGGCTTAGAGCTTTGTCCTCCCAAGGGGAGTGGCTGAAAACCAATCATCTCAAGTGAACAATACATCAATCTTTGATCTACCCTTTGTGTATTTTTCTGTTTGAGTTTGCTCTATTCTGAGATTTTTGGTTTGGTTCTTCTTCTGCGTTCTTCGGTTCTGTTCCTCTCTCTTCGTGATCTGAGATGTTGTTCTTTCTTGTTTTTGTGATGATCTAACGTGTTGTATTGTGTGGAATCATACTCAAAGCCATTTTGTCTATTCTCTTCCCATGAACATGGTATGATCGTTTCTTTGATCTCGAAGTCTCGATTTTGTGCGCGCTTTCTCAAATAGCAAAAAGGTCTTATCTTAATCATGGATTTTTCGATTCAAGATTAATCAGTAAAAGGTCTCATGCAAAAGGTATACCCAAACTCTTCTAGATTAATCATCAATGATGATCAGTATGTAGTTTGTGCCTTCAAGAGATGGAATGTGAGATTCTCCTCACAAATTGAAGTGAACATAATATGTATGCCTTTTAAAGAGGGAGTAGCCGTGTTGAAACTGACCCTCTTCTATTTGCCAAAGACATGGTGTTCATAGAATTTTAATTGGTCAACGACCTGACCATTAAGCAAACTTCTTTTGCATACTCCTTTATGTTAGCTTCACTCATGTGTCCAAGATGCGTGTGCCATAGATTAGTCCGATCGGTATCGGACAATTAGGTTGAAGAAATAGTAGCGATTTCGACCCGAGTAGTGATTGAAGATGGTATAAGTTGCTACCTTCATATCACCTTTCATCACAATAATAGCACCTTTGGAGACCTTCAGGACTACACCTCTACCTGAAAACTTGTACCCTCTGATATCAAGTGTACTCAATGAGATAAAGCTCCTTTTCAAACTTAGAATATATCGGACTTCCGACAGGATTCTAATGGTGCCATCAAACATCTTGATCTGGACAGAACCAAGGCCTACAATCTTGGACGGAATATTATCTCTCATCAACATTGATCCACTTGGGATCGCTTCATAGTTAATGAACCAATCATCGTTCAGACTCATGTGAAAAGTGCAGGCTAAATCAAAAATCTATTTATCGCCGTTTTGGAATCACCAACAAAGGCAATAAGAACATCTCCTCTGGAACCTTCTTTATTAACAATGATGTCCTTGACCTTTTCATCTTGTTGATCTTTCTTGGAATTGTTGTTCCTTTTCTCCTTATTCTACAGTTTCTAGCACTCAGATATGTCGTGACCACTTTTCTTACAATAACGGCCTGACTCCTTGTTCCTTGACTTGTAATAGTCTCAAAATTTGCTCTTGCTCCTAAAATCCATGGTCGGAGACTTCTCAATTTGTATTTCATGAAAAGACAAACCTTTTGCATGTGAACTTGAGCTTTAGCTCGATGCCATGATTTTTAGCTTTTCCTTTGCATGCAAAGCATCACAAACTTCCTTGAGGGTGAAAGTAACCCGACTATAAAAAATTGTGTCTCTAAACGGAGATAATGAACCAAGCAACGAGTAGCAAAATAAGACCTAAATCTTCATCTTCATATTTGACATCCATTGATTCAAGATCGATGATGATATCATTCAAAGCGGTCAAGTTAATCCAACACGGATTCACCTTCTGCCAATCTGAGCGAGAAAAACTTTTGCTCCACAAGCATCTTGCTGGTAAAATCCTTAGTCATGCATATCTGTTCCAGCTTTAGCCATAATGCAGTAGTGGTGGTCTTCTTGGTGACCTCCTTGAGAATATTGTTAGAAAGATGGAGATGTATCTGAGAAAGAGCCTTACGTTCCCTTCTTTGCTTCTCCTCGGCAAACCATGCAATAGGTATCTTGTCGATTCCCAATACAACATCATCCAAATCAAGTTATGCCATAATAGCTCGCATCTTGATCTGCCACAGGGAAAATCTTGCATCCCGACCGAGCAGCGAAAGATCATACTTTATTGTTGTCACGTCGAGAGTATCCTAAATTGATATAGGCAAAGAATATGACTCTGATACCACTTGTTATGATCGGATATGCAATCTATTATGAAATCTACAAGATAAAGTACGAAACCAATAAAAAAATCAAGAACATGAGAAAGAGATTTAACATTAAAACATTTGCGGGAAAAAGCACGGACGCACAATCGGCGAAATCACTATATGAAAAGAAGTTACAGAACGAACTTGGCGTATATGAGATTCTACTATCTACGTCTATATTATCAAAAGCTTACAGGAGATATAAATAGTCTTTGAACAAGAGTCCCAAATGAGGCTAAAAATAGAGTCCTAGTTGGCAATAAAATAGAGACTTATTCAAAAATTGAAACATTAACCTTCTCGAAAACTAGTACAGTACCTCTCTCAGAGAGTCTCAGAAGATATTGGTGAAGAGTTGTAGTTGGATGTGCCTTTAGTAGCCACATCTAACTTCAGTACACACACACACATTAAAGCACCATATTGATACGAGTCAATGTAGAGTCTATTACGAACTCGAAGATGATCCTAATCACAATTTCTGATCAGTTCGTATTGCTTTTCTGATCGAATTCTTTAAGTGACCGGAATAACCAGCAGTGATAAGACCCGCCTAGAAATGGTGGATCCCTAACAAATTAGCATTACAAAATATAACACTTACGTTTAAAAATACCTATTTTTCTGTTGATCGCGTGACGTTTGGACATACAGAATGATAAATGATTCCTGAAAAAAAACTAACTTGCGCGCATAGATTGATTCTCCATTTTTTGTACAGCACTAGTGCTGTGCACGATGGATGCATACATTGACACGGAAGCAAATTTTATGGGCTGAGATCCTCCCCAAGTGCTGCCACGTGGCGCTTAAATATGTCTGAAGAATCATGTGGCGGCATCTGGGGAGGGCCATAACATTTTTTTTTTCCCATTGACACTATTGTCTGATCCCTCAATAGTCCTAGCTAGTCGTAGCTACTTTCCCTTTGCTTTCCCGTTAATTCTATTTCTAGCAGCTAATTACCTCCGCCAGGAGCTTGTACCTCCTCACCTTGACCCTAACCGGCCGCGTCATCTTCCCCGCCTGCATCAGCTTCTTGCCGCTGCTGTTCCCCTTCGCCGCGCCCGGCGCCGGGCCCCTCGTCGGCCTTCTGCTTCTTGACCGGCTTGCCGAGCTCGGGGGCCGCCCTCCTCGAAGTCGAGCATCCGGCCTCATGCCTCTGCCGCTCCTCGTCGGAGGCTGTCGACGTCTCCGCCGTTTTCCGTTTCTCCGTCGGCTTATTAGCCGCCGTGTAGACTACGTTTCCACCTCCGCCTTCGGCCGGCTCCCTCAGGCACCAGTTGCACCTCCTGTACGCCGTCGCCCTCGGGTACAGATCGCTGCAATATCTACGTACACGCACAAGAACGACTGATATGGATCCAAGAACGCGCGCGCGATACGCATACGTCGTGTTGCACGTACGTACCTGTGCTGCAGCCGGACGCGGCAGGACTTGCAGCGGAACAGCTCATGCGGCAGGCCGCGGTCGCCGCACATGCAGCAGACGGCTTCGGCACCGCCACCGACCCGTGCGCAGGAGGTGACGCCATGGAAACCAAGGCCGGCCGGTGCTGTAGGTGAGACGGGGAGCAAGGACCGGGGGACCGGGGGAGAGTGCGATGGATGTGTGGACGAGCTAGTTAGGCATTAACGCATTCACTTCTTCTCTGGCCTGCTGGCTGCTGGTCGTTCTGTGTTTATGGCGTTAGGGGTAGCTTTCGTGATGTACGGGGGAAGGAAAACGAAACGAGACGTGCTATTTATAGACTCAAAAAGTCTCAGGAGAAGAACAGGACAGGCAATGTCACGTGAACGCCTGTCCCGGACGAGAGACGCAGTTGTCTGTAATACTAGCTTTACAGCCCCACTAATCAATAGTTTCTCCATATAATTATCTATATAAAGCAGTTATAATGATATAATAACTGCTATATATAATATATTTTATATTATCTATAAACAACGCTAAAAACAGCTTATATAACAAGTTATCTTTATATATATATATATAGATAGATAGATAACTCCTCTATGAACAATATATTTTGTTTATTATGTTACGATTAGTGTTGTATGAGAGATGGTCTAATTCTATATGATCTCTCTCCCTCCTCTATATCATCTCATATTCTACATAACAAAGCTTACAGACAGCTAACTTCACACTATTGTACATGCTCTAATGATATAGACAATAGAAAGCGGTCTACAAGAATGTCTATTAAATAATAAACAATATCTTTCTCTTTCCCCTTTTCTTTCATCGACATCACCTAAGGTACTATGTAGCATAGCTCATATTATCTTTTGTTTATAGATTTTGGCTGTGACTTTTAGCTGAAAATAAATAATAATAATAATACCTAAAAAGTAACTTTTAGAAAGAGAGGCTAAAAGAAGTGGCTTTTAGAAAGAGATGACGAGCTGTGGAAAAAGTGTGGGAGAGGTATGTGTGCGTGACAAGAGCGAGATGAGGGGTGTGTGATGCACATGTGACCCCTGTCTTATCTCAGAGTGAGACGATGGCGAGAGGAGTGAAGAAACTACTTCGAGAAGACAGATGTTTGTATTAGTTTTTGGTTTTTTTTAAGCAGAAGCTAGAAGCCAAAAATCAATACGAAGATGCCTTACAGACAATTGATATTTAGGGGCCGTTGCTCAGCTTCTTTAATTTTAGCTTTGAAACCTATCTTTAAGAGAAGCGATAAAATCCGTACTTTAAATTTGTAGTAGATTTTAGACTCGGCTTCAAATTTAAAGTGCATTTTTGGACTTCGAACCCACGTGTTTAACCCAGAAACAGCTTTGAAGTCTAAAATTCTGTAGCTGAAACCAGCCAAATGTGGCCTTAATATACATGCCGGTGGTTTACGAGGGATTAGCTCGGCCCCGTACGTGTGATTCCGACGGTACATTAATTGCTCATTAGACACCCCCAACATTAACATTCGTACTACTACACCAAAGATAACGATGATTGATGATGGCTGATTAGATCTGCCGCAATTGCAGCTGGGGTGCTCATCTGTGCTCTTGAAGCTTAAGCTTCTAGTTTTTTTTAGTATTGTAATTGTTAATAGTTTTTAGTATAATTAATTTTTAAAATTAAAAAATATATCATTATGGACAATAAAAAATACAAAAACTAAAAAAATAAAATTAAGAAGTTAGAAACTAAAAATTTGAAGTACAAATGAGCACCTGGAAAATTCGCCCCTTGCCTGCTTTATAATGTGCAGGGATGCGTATCCATCCGAATGACCCCATTTCTGAGCTACCTCGACTAGGTCACTGGAACTGAAATGACAAGATGCGATATTTTGTTCCCGAATAAAATCCCAGGTGGAATATAATAAAAACCTCGAGTAAAATAATTTATTTTCCGAGTGGAATTTAATATTCTAGGATAAGCTGGTGCATAAACAAATGAGTTTTTGGCTTATATAGCAGGTTTTGAACCCGTATTTATAAAAATAGTCGTATGTGTATAATATTAATAAAAATAGTATTTACATCGCCCGGTCGTGGTGGCGGCATGCAGTGTGTGACACGTGGGCTCGCCACCCGCCACCAGACAAGAGGGTGGCTCGCCACCGCCACCGGACGGCAAGTAATTAAGTCGGCTTAATTATATACCTGAATTAGTATTTCATATTTACTATTTGTTTAAATTTTAAATATAGCAAATGAGATAAAAAGATTACGAAATTTTATGTACAACCTCCCAACATAATGTACTTCATTGTATAATGTTTTAACAATTTTATTCACTATAAATATTGGTCAAAAATTTGTAAGCTTATGATATTTGTAGGAATTGTTATATATAACAAATGGGCTCCAAAAATTATAAAATTTTGCGTATAGTCTCCCGACACAGTTGACCTAATTGTCTATATTTTAGGAATTTTATGTGCTCTGAAAATGGACCGAAACTTGATCGAATCCGCGCTCCTCCACTGGCTGGCTCCCGTCCAGCGTGGGCGCTGGCGTCGCCAGCTCCCCACCGTGGCCCTCCACCTCCGTCGCTGCCATTGTGATCTAAGCTCTGCCCCCTCGAGCCCTAGGGTTTCGAACCGGGAAACCGAAGCGAATGGGAGCACCGAAGGAGGCATTGATGGGTGGAAGGGGAGGAGTCCGAGAAATTTAGGCGTGGCGTATAAGGGAAGGAAGCGAAGGAAGAGGAGGTGGGTATTCAAAGTTGAACCACCGCTTAGCTGCATTACGAGCAGAGATATTCAGAAAACATCAAGTATTTGGCTGACTATGAGGAAAACACGGACCAAACAAAATGACAAATTGTGGCATGATAAGAGAAATAGAGTGAGAGGGCAAGATGACAGACTACTGCAATAGATGGAGATCCATCCTCTCTTGGAGATGGATGGGTAACATCTGCTTTAAAGATTGTTATTGGCAAATTTGTTAGAAATGGTATTCTCTTGTACAAAGTATCTTCAACACAAATAAATTACGAGAAAGATAATGTGCTTTTCATTTCAATGCATTATAGTCATTGCATGATTACTTCTCAATGAAAAAGAAAAATACTATCATGGCCAGCATAGACCAAATAAGTAAGTACGATACAAATATTCCTTATTCGCTAAAAATAGTCAAAACTATTGACGAATAAATGATGCTAAAAAAGAAGGGAGATTGGAGCATTTGCCCCATACATAAACATGGAATTTGATGATTTGCCCCATTTGTCTCATTGACATGTGGGCCTTGGACCCACATGTCATTGAAACATCATAGGGCAAATCATCAAATGCAATGAAAGGTGTGGCAAAAGATCAATTACCTCAAAAAAGAATTAGAGAATAATGCGTAAAGTACATTTTGTGGATAAATATGCTAATTATTCTGTGCTCCGTTACTTACGGGGCAAAGTTTACGATGCCCCATTGGGCCTATTTTTTCATGCAATTTATGGCTACGACTTATAATTTTGACTATTTATAAGAGAGAGTACGGAGTAAAAAACTTATGTGTGATTTTGAATTTTTGACCTACATAAATAAAATTGTCACAGTATTACTACAATCAATTATTTTTATATATATGTATATGTATATAATATCTTTTACTTCTAGGTGTAATTACACCTACCTCTAATATACCACGTAAACAAACTTGAAATACTCTTTTATCACTTTAGGTATACTCGTATATTGATTATAAGATACTATATATGTGTGTGTGTTGGGCAACCGGTTCATTAAAAAAATTCTTAATGCTCAACATGTTGGAAATATGGACAATGTTTTAATTTTAAATTTTACTAGAAAACAAATATAATAAAAGACTAGTGATGCAACAAACGAATCTAACAGCATGCTACTCATTGTACTTCAGAAAATACACAAGAAAAATATTATAATAAAGTCGATCAATCGCACGAACAACTTACTGTTGGACTTGATGAAGAACAGAAGCAGCGCAAGTTTAATGCAGTGCAGAACGTATATGAATCAAATGTGCGCTACCCAGAAAACTTATTGCCACCTCTCATGCAGGTCTTCACGACAGCAATGGCTCAGAGATACTGCTCCCTTCTTCACGGTGCACGCCGAAAAAGAGTCGACAAGGTTCAGGCGGTGCAACACAACAATACAGGTTTACAAGAGGAAGGAAAAATAGAGGATGTAGTTATTCAATGCACTCTAGTCTAGATGTCTCCAGGCATATATATAGATGCCGACTGTGAACTGATATGATTAATAAGTCATTTGTTAGTAACTGACATAATTAACTAGTTATTTACCCACTGATAATTGTATGTCATCAACACCGATAAAGTCTCAAATTGAAATGTTTGAATCTCATTCGAATAAAGAGAGATATACGGTTCAACAAAAATAAGATAGACTTGGTTTGTCAAGTGACACATCACGTCACGGAGAGGTCATACGTTATAAGTCACAAGTCATACAATTTTTCATATGAAAATACGCAAATTCCCAAGCACGTGTGTTTAGCCAAAGTCCTCTTATATCATCTCTATCCATGTGTTACATATTTCAAAGAATGATACTTTATAAATTATTTTCCTATCATTTAATAGATAATATGATACTAAATCATACCTACTTTAAAATTATAAGAAACAGACTCACACCGATAGGACCGACAGTCGTGTGGCCCTGATTCTAACAAATCAATCAGCAAATGCATCATTAAGCGGACCAGGCTTTTTTTGTAAGCTCGACTTAGGAGCACGACTCTTCCGTACCTTTCGCTCCCTATAAGAATTCCTACGTTTCAAACAAGGTGGGCCCAACATTACGTCTTACATGACAGTTTTGCTGTCGTGCGGCGTGCGCATCCCAGCGTCGGGATTATGGCAATGCCGTTGATGGTAAACCAAAGCTGATATACAGATATGTGACTACCAGCTTCAGTTAAACTATCCCAAAACAAACAGTTCAAACATATTAACATACAGATAACGCAAGCAAACCCATAGATACAGACGAACCAATGAAATGAAAACATATAAGCAAACCATCCATCTCTGGAGGCTGGCCTAACACAGAAATCACTTCGCACAACCGGGATAAATGGACGCACAAACATTAGTTTCATTTATTAGCAAGTCAAAATTTCTTGAAAGAATACCCATGGCTGTTGGTGTCTACAAGCCTCGAGTTCTAGTTTCTTGCAACACAGACACTACAGATAGTACCATTCATTTTCACCTGTCTCACCCACTTTTAGGACAATCTATTATGACCTCTCATCTGACGCTACTATGCTGACTGGACCAAAACCTTGTTTTCCATTGGAGGGAATGGAACGAAGCTCTCTAGCTCACTAGCTGCTGGTTGCCGTACAAAGGATAGGCTCCATATGCAGCAGCATACATGTTGGGGTGCGGGACGGGGGAGGCGTAGCCGTATCCACCGTAGAATGGTGTGCCATAGTACATATTGTTCCTTCGGTTGCCGGAATCAGCCCTAGACTGGAAACAGCAAAGCAAATGAGTGAAACGGACGGGAAGAAATGACTAACTTCACGAAACACATAGCTTCCATCCACTTCCATAATTGTTGGGCATGCATAAGACATTAAGTATGCAGATGGTAAAAGGTATAAAAAACTCATACTCCGTAGAATGTGGAACTTTGCCCAAAAAGCACCAATGCTGTGACGATCACTCGTTTAAATAATTCAAAGTTCTCTATATTCATCACGCCCCCAAATGCCCCAGAAAATACCAGCAACAAGACGATAAAGACCCCTAGTGTATATGCCACAATAAAGATGTTATCTGAGTTTAAATTTGAAGTCATGAGACCTAGGAGAAACAGTTCAAATAAGTAAAATTTGCTGCCAATGGTTCCATAAAGATGTGGCATCAAGGGTGGCCACTCAGACAAAGCATGCACAAAATGCATAGCCTTAAGACATATCTGAAGAAGCTCGACAGCACAATTGAGGCGTTCCAATGCTATAAACACATAACACAGAATAAAAAAACAGAGGAAATAGTTGCAAAGCATGAGAACAAAGACTACTTGTTCTTCAATGGACAAAGCATGAGAAGAAAGACTAGTTGTTCTTCAATGAACAAAGCATGAGAACAAAGACTAGTGGAAACCACAACCTTTTCTTCTGCACCATTCATCTTGCTAAAAAGTGCAGGTTTCAACACATATTTTAACAAGATGAATGTGCAATGCAAATAGATACTATAGCAAGGAATGACAGAAAACAGAGAATAATTAAGTGATGTATGGGAAACCTGTTTATGTGATGGACTGCGGCCCCATGAAAGGCGAACTGCCTGCTTTCCAATGACTGATCCATTCAATCCTTGCAGTGCTTCTTCCGCATCACCTCTAAAAACATGGTTGTAAGACTTAAATATCACTTCCAGCAAGTTATAGAAAAAATAACTAGCCAAACACGGAACAGCTTCAGACACATACCTGCTGACGAATTGAACAAAGCCACACTGTTTTCCTAGAGGAATTTTTACAGAAGCAACATCACCATATTTGGCAAATGCTTTCCTAAGTTCATCTTCACTGACATTTGGGTCAAGCCCGCCAACATATACCTAAAGCAGGTCAACAACTACAGATTAGAAATTATCAAGCTACAAGGTAAGAAACACCAAGGAAAACCAGTAACACACCGTTCTGTTAGTAGAATCAACATCTGAATGCCCAGGTGTCGAGGAGCCAGAATCACCTGGAGTACAATAGTCATGAAGTTGGGTGGACAAATGATTAAACTTACTAATTTCATACGATAAAAGAACCAATGTCATAATGCCCAACATTAATGTGACTTCCACCAATCTATTGCTGCAGAGCAATGCTTATGAAGATAAGAACTCCTTGCAATTCAAGGAGTAACTGTAAAGGAACTGCTGCCTCTACAGTATTAGGAATGCTAGCTCCACACTGGAATTCTCGTGAAATAGATTTGGCTTGTCCGGCACTATTCCTTAATTAATATAGGTTACATATGTGGTCCTCAGAGGTACAAAGAACAGATAGATAAATAACATAACAAATTCATTAATTTTTGGAAAAGGTCCTTCTGTGGTCTATCAACTCTTCTCAGAGTCTAAATTTCGTCCCTTAGCTCCAATTGTTAAACTGTGCATCATATAGCCAACGTGGGTCAAGTGATGATGTGGCAGCCAACATGGTGAAAACCACCTATCATACCAGCCTAGGGACATGATTTGCATGGTTTTGCTGGTTGGGGGACAAGTTCTAAACAAAGTATTGGACATGAGGGATGAAAATTAGATGACACAAAGAGTTGAGGGACCATCGATGGATTTTTTCCTTATTTTTTAAAACTTCAAGATGTGAGAATGGAAGAACACTTCGACAACATTTGGAGCACACAAGGTGAAAAAAACATACTAGACTTTCAGAAACCTATAATGATAGTAATGTTTGCTAAAACACAGCCATAAAATGAGTCAAACTGAGTACAGGTTGGAACAAGCATATAGCAAAACATCAGACCATGAACTATCGAAAAGGGGTTCTACAATTTCAGACAGTATAACAATCATGAAACATGGACATACCAGAAGACCTTCTGGGAGTTGCAGGACCTATACGAATTGGCCTAGTAGAGCAATATACACCATTCATTTCAATCATTGCATTAGATTTGTCGTTATCATCTCCAAATCTAACAAATCCATAACCTCGAGAACGGCCTGTGTTTGCATCAATAATAACTTTAGCTCCTTTGGCAGAGCGATACTTGCTAGCAAAAAGCTCCATCAACATTTCGTCAGTAACATCAGCAGCTAGATCACCGACAAATATCGAGTGGTCAGAAGCAACTTCGGATCGCTTCTCACCCATGCTATATGATGCCCAGTTTAACTTAAAAGCTCGATCAGTGTTAGGCATCACATGACCAGCAAAATTTTGAAGAGCTTTCTCTGCTGATGCATGGGAATAGAATTCTACAAAACCATATCCCTCTGATTGTCCAGTTTGCCTATTGCGGATAACTTTTATTGTCACCACCTACAAAATAGATAAGTAATAAAAGGTGAGAAAATTATTAGATACCTAACAAAAAGAAGAAAACTAATTGATGAATTAATCAGTGGTTAACCTTCATCCTGTATTTTAATAAACTTATAACGGTTGCTATTTCTGAAGATTAAAAAAATGGTTCCTAGCAGCTAGTACAAAAACAAGAATGCACACAAGTCGCTTTGTTCATTAACCCTGTTCGTCAAGAAGCACCATATCAGTTGCCATCACAATGATCCTATAATCAGGCATTGTTTTTCTTCCCGTCAACATCAGTTAGCACACCTCCAAAAAAATATTATTGGCCAAGGCTGTCATTATGGCTTCTTTCCTCTCCTCCAACTGTTCTTATACTAATTACGTAACCACCAAAGTGCAACAACTAGCTCGGCTCATTCAAAATGTTTATTAAAGTATAACACATCAAAGACCATTTCCTCCAAACTAACCAAACTAGTTCTATACATAAATCCCACCACAAAGTTGGCACCTTTGGCAGCTCGCAAACACCAATTCTAACATGCCTTATTGCATAGTAAATCACAATTCAGGCAAAGATAAACCTATATACTCCTTCCGTCCAAGTTTATAGGACATATTTTTTTTAATAAACTTGTTTATAAATATAAAGAGTATTTTATGTTCCAATACAAAATTAATATGATGTTTCCTTTATACCTCTAATAAATATGTAACTTTATTTGATATTATCTATATGCATACATTAAATATACTATTTTGAGATAATAGTTAGGAATAATCTCACTATTTTCTTAGTCAATAGAAAATACGGCTTATAAACGGAGGGAGTAGCAGTTACACGGCACTAATAACCGAATCAAGAGACATAAATGACCAAACCAACAAGAGCATTCCATCCGTACTGCATTGAATGACATCAAAGTTGGCGCCTTAAGCAACTTCCCAAGGTTAATTCTACAAATATCGCACTTCTATTCGCATTAAGAGACAAGTAAGCGCAAATTTATGCTTTTATGACAATTTGAGGACACAACAAACGAATCAGCACATAGGGATGGGGCAAATCTAATTGTATTCGTGAGATCTGGTACGGATAAGTCCGGATCGGGAGAGAACGCAAACCTCGCCGCTGGGGCCGAAGCAGCTGTGGAGGTAGTTCTCGTCCATCCAGTACTGGAGGTCGCCGACCCAGATCGTCTTATTCTCCTCACACCCGTTCCCGCCGGATCCGGCAGCGGGCGGGGTCGGCGTGCGGCGCCCGGCGAGGTGCGGCGGTGGCCCCGCTGCGAAGTGCTTCGCGAACTGCGGCGGCGGCGGGGGCGGCGCGGCCACCATGGCCGGCGGCGGCGGGTAGGGGATGACGACCCACCGCGGTTGCGCCATGTGGTGGTGCGGGTGCGCGTGCTGCGGAGGTGGGTGGGGGTGAGCGTGAGGATGGTGAGGCGGCACGGCCACCTGGGAGTCGGTGGTGGTCGCCGCCATCTGCATCGCCGCCGCCGAGGAGGTTCGCGTGGGGTTGGGGGCTCGCGAGGCGTGGACCGGTGGAAGGCGAAAAGAGAGGGAGCTCGTGGATGCGGTGAGGCTGCATATATAGTGGGTGAGGAACGGATCCAGGCCGTCGGATTTAGGAGTTCGTTGTGGTGTCGGCCGTCTGATCGGATGCAGTGGGGAGGCTGGCATGTAGGGCCGGCGTGGGGTCTGCGGTTCGGGGAGAGTGGCGTGAGAGCGCTGGTTTCTTAGGGCGGGTTCTGCGTGTTTATTGTTGGTCGGTTCTTCTGTGACATGATTTATGATTTTTTGTTTAAATTTTGAATATGATTGTTTATAAGAGAGTATGAAGAGATATATCCATATACGATTTTGACTGATATAGATAAGGTCGGATAGTATTTAGTATAATCGACTTGTAGACTCACCTTAAAAATATTTCGTTTAAAAGTTAGTTAGTATAGAAAGCCAAATCATAAACACATATATCTTATAAAAGTAAAATCGTTAAAATAGCTAGTTAGTACAGTATAAATCTAGTAGGTCGGCTAAACAGAATATTGTAAAGTTTCATGCATGTCTTTATTTTTGTTACCCAACATGTCATTCAGTTCGACCACCAATACGTAGGGAGATTGCAGTTTGGGGATTTGATTGTGAGGAGTGCGGGTGAAAGTGTAATTGCTATTTGTGCGGTGCTTCTTACTTTTCTAGGTTTAAAACAAGTGAGACTCTATTGGCTTAATTTAGCCAGTAAGATCGGTAAATAGTGCTAGTTAGCTTATGCTATTTTTAGCGGTATTTAACTGACTGATCGAATGAATTAGTTAGCAATAAGTGGTAAGAAAGTATTGATAGATCTAGTAAACCGACGGAATGGAAAATCATAGGAAATTACCAGTGGTGTCTGGCAGATTTTTCCTAGGTTGACGTGCACCTACTCCGGCAGCCATGTGACTCGGACGTGAGCCGACTCTGCTACCCCCCTTGATTTTTTTTTTAGCACTGGATTGCATTGCATTTTTGTAAAAGCATTTGATAACTACATTAAATAGCAGTCCTTTAAAACATTCGGTGTACAGTAATATTCCAGTATACATTCGCATGGCAATAGTATTAGAGATATAATAGAATCGATTAGGATTTGTATCCAATATAATTTCTTCCATATCTCTAGTATATTAACTTATACTCCAAGTCGCATTATATCTTAACTATTATAAAAGAAGGAGTTGGTGGTTGGTGCGGCCTCCTCCATCTTTCCCATCTCTCTTGATAAAAAAAGATACTTTGTCTGACGTGTGGACCCACCCACCCCTTCCACGTCCGTGCGCCCGCCTCCCCCACCCCTACGAACCCGTGCACTCCTTCCCCCTGATTTCTCCCTTGCCTCCTCCCCTCCCTCCTCCGCCTGCATGTTCTAAAAATTTTTATCACCCATTATCAGAACATATAGTATGATCAAATTTTAAAATTCGTAGTAACGCACGGGCATTCAGCTAGTATATGTGTGTGTGTGTGGGCGTGCGCCCCCCAGGCTCAAGCAATGCATCATCCATGTATCCCGGCTATTCTATCTTCCTACATAAAGCACCAATTAAGTATGTATCAAGGATTCAAGGGGCATGGTAATCATGATAAAAAAATTAGCTCGAAATGTATTAATCCCTCTGGTCACATAGCACGGTCTCCAAAACACAACATTGAGCATTAATTTCCATTGTAATATATTTATAAAATCCAATAAAATGTAATATCATAAAAATACTTTTTGAGGCAAATCTACACATATAATTTTCATATATCCAATTTAAATATTTTAAAAAGATATTGATAGCCAAAGCTTCAAAAGTTTGACTGCATCTATGTTTAAAACCATATGTATTTTTGACCGGATGAAGTAACACCTGGTCGCAAAGAGCCGAAGACATGACTAGGTTTCAATCGGTTTATAGAAGGGTTAGATCCTCTTTATGTCTTCCCTCCCAAACGGCCAAATGCGATGTAGCCATGTAGGACAGTAGGAGTGGATGAAAATGGAGAAAGGCACAGGTTAGCAAACGTGCATGCTTGCCTTTTCCATTCACGTTGCTTGACTTTTATGTAAAGGTTTGATATTGGAAAATTTCTCTGGCTGGTGAGGACCCTTCCTCCCATTCCCAGGGCTTTGGACCGAAAGCAAGCAACCAAGCTCCGCCTTTTCCCTCGTCTCCACCCTCTCCTCTGCTTCCATTCCACCAACCGAGCAGCCTCGACCGCACAACCGCCTCAGAATCTAAACCATTTAAGCTAGGCGCGCACAGCACAACCTGAAGCTAACTCGTGTCTCGTCGTGAGCCATGTCGCCTGCGATGAGTTGACCGGGCCAGCAGGAAATGTGGCGTTCACGTAGCACACCTAGAGGTGGTATCGAGTGGCTACCGTTAAGGGTCAAATCTAGGATTCTTTTGAAGTGTATAAAATATTATCAAATGTTTTATTCCTAACTATCATTCAGATTTATAATTATTAGATTAAAAATTAACGGTCATAATTTCTCCTCCATCTCCTCTAAAAATTTATAAACATGTGTTAGAGGACGCACACACGTTGTATACGTGCTGATACGAGTGAGGCGTGAGTCATGTCCGTCTACTTATACCTTTGAAAAACACGCGTTTGAATTGGCCAATGTCCACGTACGCGTGCAGAGATAGGACAATTTGCCGCGCTTGAATTGGCCAATGTCGGCCTGGCCTGACCCGGTTAGCTTCAGGACCGAGGGCAAATTCCCTACTTGTTTACTGTTTACGCTTCTTTATTCACTTTTACAGTTTTTTCTCTGATGTACTCTCTCCAGTGAGAACGATGTTTTTTTACTTTTTCAAAGTCAACAGATACGCTTCTTTGACCATTAAACTCTCTTACTACATATTTAAAAAAACTGTAAAAGTGTAATATTATATAAATACTTTATATGAAAATACATTCGTGTCATTTCTATGCATCTAAACATACGTTTTAAACAGTATTATTTTGTCAAAATTAATAGGATTTATCTACGTAACATCTAGGAGTTACTCTCTCGTTGGATGCATCTAAACATACGAAAGCGGAAAGCGGTCTGATGCATCGATCGTAAGTGCTCAACGGTCTCTGCATGCAAGCTAGTAGCTTGTGACCTCACCCCGAGCAGCGGCGTCGAAGCGGTGGAGTTGATAATAAGCCGCCAATTCAACCTCACCGTTGTCAGATGCGTCCATCGATCGCTGTTCGAACCTCAGACGCCACAACACAACTTGTGCACGACAGCTAGAACGATACTCCCTATGGCACGCGCTTGAAACATCGACTCGACGTTTATTTCTACGCCATTTCGTCATTTGTCTTTCGTCGGCAAACGCACGCCACGACGTACGTACCGCGCGCGCGCCTTCGCCTTGTCGCTCGCTATCTCACTTCGCGTTGCGTTGACGAGCGGCACCCTGGCCTTCTCCAGCGCGGGCTCGAACAGGTAGAACACGTGCCCGACGCCCTCCAACTCGAACAGCTCCACCGCCGGGCCCGCGCCGCCGCCTCCGCGTACGCCCTGCCGCGCCACCGCAGGAAGTCCCCCTCGGCCACGCACGCCATCACCTTCCCGCACGCCAGGTTATCCAGCCCCGGCGAGCCCGCCGCTGTCTGGTTCATCCTGGGGTCGTCCACGCAGCCCGCCGCGCCGGAGCATACGGACTCCCACAGGCCCTTCTGCTCCCCGCCCTCAGCGCGCCTCGCAGTCGCAACGCACCGGGGCTCCTCGCCGACGGGCTCCATGCCCCAGAACCACGGGTGGATATGGACGCGCGCCTCGACGCCTTTGAGGCGCGCGTCCTTGATGTCCGGGTGCATGGCGAGGCTGGGGCGGAGTCATGTTAGTCCACTCGGTGTCATCCGGGTTCAAAAATAATTTTTTAGTAGGGATTAACATATCTAGTCTATATACATGAACTCTTTAGCCTAAACTCGGTGTACTTGATTTTTTTAAAAAACCAAACGAAAGAACCATTATTAACCTAAATTTTTAGTAGTTAGCGGCAGTCCACAAGAAACCTGTACTGTCTCTTAGTACATAAGGCAACTGCAGTAGGCTGAGTCAGCCCTTGAGCTAGCCCAAGAGAGATAACAGTAATATGCTACGGTGTCTATTTAATTTATTTTGAACATGTCACCTCACAGCAGCCCTCTACACTTGTTCGTCTCGCACGGTCGATCAGGAGATGTGCACCACGCTCGCCACACAGCCATACCTAGTCAACCAACCATCGTTCGCCGAAAAACAAGAGAAATCTGCTCCACCGGCCGTCCTCGCTTGCCATCTCACTGCGGTGCCGCCTGATTCTTGTTGCCTCGCACTCTCACTAGTCAAAGGAAGCTTATGTCTACCCAATTAGTATGTACTTTACTCTAAATTTCTCTCAACTCTTTCAATTTGTTTCAAGAATAGAGACTAAATTTATAAGTTGGGGTTTTAATGTAATGATCGTTAATTGATTTTTGTCGACTTGTAGGGTTAAGACTTAGAGTTTCAATTTTTGTTTTTGGAATACTGGCCTAGCTCATTGCAAATGAGAGACAAAAATTGTAGTATTTGGCCACAATATCAAGTAAGTAAGCCACTATATATATTTTCTATTATATTGTTCTTGAATTGTTGAATATAGAAATACCTGATTGACTTTTTCAATTAATTAGTGATGATTTAATGAATGATAAAATTATTTGCTATATGAAGAAACAAGAATTAAGAAAATTATCAATAATATTGTAGTTCGTCGCTTTATAAATTTGAAAGAATGCCAATACTAAAAGGTAATGATTTTACTTCCATTTAATTATTTTGTTTTTACTTAAAAAACTTAAGTAATTTTGTTCTCTTTTGTAGGCCATTAAGGTCGGATGATGTATTTTATCAATACCGATCAACTTTTATCTATGATTTTACACTTAGGTCCTTCAGTTTGCCAGAACTAACCAATATTATTATCGAGTTTCTTCATTTTGTAAGCATTTCGATCACTACTTCTTTATCATCATACATTGTCATCGGCTATATTGAAGTATTTATGCTAAAAATTATCGTACATATTACTATTTAGCAAAATATTGATTAATATATATATATATATATATATATATATATATATATATATATATATATATATATATATATGTGTGTGTTATTATATATATGGTGAAGTAGTGAACCTTAGTTATTTTTATTCTAGTTTCACTCCTATGGCGAGGTAGTTAAAAATACATATGTTGTTATATATATGATGCTGCGTGGGAGTCGTTGTACGCAGCGGGGAGCAGGTGCTTCGGTGTGAGGCGGTACTCAACGTAGACAGTGGCAACGGCGCAAGCGGCGATGAGATCGTTGAGGCAATGGTGGTACGCGTCGGACGTGGCCGACCCAATCACGAAGCCCCCGTCATGGAAGTAGACGACGACGGGGAGCTTCTTGCCTGCGCTGGGTAGGAGGTAGAGACGCACGAAGGAGAAGGGGGACAAGGGTGTGTCCTTTGACGCAACGCCCATGGCAGCGTTGTGGCCAGGCGGGATGGGAGGCATGGCGAGCGGCCACTCCTGTAGACTAGGAGGAGGCGAAGTCATGGAGACCTCGTCGCCGGCATTGACTGCAGCCGTGGCGTTCGGCATTGTCGAACTGTTCGGTGCGTGCAACTTCAACAGCGGATAACTGGGCGCGCGTTCTTGCTCGGTTTTGTGGGAGTTGGCAGAGCAGAGCGGACTGTTGGTGTGTTGTCATTTTGGATGCGTTCTTACGACTGACTGATGACTTTTGGTTATAACATAAGTGTTTGTACGAAGTAGCCAAATATCGATAAGTCATTTTAAAAAGTCTGTTTTAATAAAATTTTTAAAATGGTGATAAAAGAATTATCTTATTTATTTGTTCGCGAGGTGAGGTGGTAGGACGGCAGGAGTTTCGTGGTAGGTGGGCGGTGCGTTGCGCTGCGCTGCGTTATGGTGGGTTTCGGCGTGCACGGGCCTGCCGGGATGGCCTGCGTGCGCGCGTGGGTGTTGCATACTGATCACACTGGACGATCTGTTGCTTGGAGACAATGGGCTTCACGCATGCAACGCGCAGTTGTGTTAACTCTCAACCGTGAGGTGGACCAGGCCAGATTGCGTTACCGGTTCTCAATGTCCCTGCTTAATTTCCTTAGATCTAAGGATCTGTTTCTTTGAGCTACGATTTATAGTTTTTGATTATGATTTATTAGTTTAATAAATAGTAATTAATGATAAAAGTCAAAAATCAAAAACCACTGAAAAACCAAAAAGAATATGACCTAATTCTGGTCAGTGAATGGCAGAATGAAACATTTAAGGACATGTATAATGATACATATCATCTGTCTGTAAACGTATATTACATAGGATTTTAGGTGATATGGACGAGAGAGAAATATGTTGTTTACTATTTAACGAAGGGTCTTATAGACGCCTTTTAACTGTCTACAACTATATAGATAATACATTAATTGCATGAGGCTATTACAGATAATCTACATATTGTATGTGTTGTCTTTAATATTGTTTATAGATAAAATAGAGATATATTACATATTATCACTGTCTATGACATTATATATGCTCTAGGACAGATCGGTAGGCCCTGTTCTACCCGTTATGTCTGTTTCAGTGAAGCTGACCTGGGCCTGTCTGGGAACCGAACAATCTCATCACATGGGCTTAAACATGGGAAAGAAGAAAGGCTGGCCGTGTTTCCCAAAGGCCTGTGGCTCCTTCTCTCCAAAAAGCCGTTCCCGAAAGGATTTATAAACGGGCCAGCGCAGCCGAATTTCACGCTCCTTCACATAGGCTCTGGGACTTGTGCTTGCCCTGCTTGACTTGTGTCAACTGTTCCAGCGATCCATCGTTCTCGCAATCAATTCCTTCCTTCGTGGGGCTGGGACCGAACCGTTGATGGAGGCTTGCCGATCGATCGAGACAGGAGTGCTCATCCAAAGAACGCGCGCGGAATCGGAAGTCCACGTTGGGAAACCTGCGTGCATTCTTTTCCACGGCGCTGGCAATGGCGCATCTAGGAAAAGAGATCAAAAACTGGATTCCATCATTCCATGCATCTGCTTCCAGAAACTCTGACGGATTTCCACATTGCAATCAAACCCGCCGGCTCCGCGGCGGCGTGCAGACGACGATCGAGCCTGCAAACGCATGTGTAGATGATACTCATTACCAGATGGGTTATACGTCTTTCTTCGTGACCAGATGTTTTGGAAAGTTAATGGCAACTAACCGACTGTTCATGGACGGATATGTCTGTGGAGTACCGTCTTTTCAAACTAAAAGCTTTTTGCTTTTCATGAATCAGCTTCTAAATAGAATATTTTTTCAAGATACGGTCTACTAGTTAATTGTAGTATATACTCGACTTCATTTATATCAGCAAAAATCGCACGTGAATTTCATTACTCTGTAAGTACAAACGTCGTGCTATAGACGTGTCTATTCATCTCGATGTACTACTTTCAAACGCAGTGCAGCTAAGCTAGATGGATATGCATGCATCCATTGACTTACTCGTACGTACGCATTCAGCTAGCTCTCCGTAGCAAAAGACATTTACTTCTTCACATGGATACATGATACGTACTTGACCTGCAATTTGCGAAGCGAAATATGCAACACAGAGATCGAGTCCCTTTCTTCCTAGCTAGAGAGAGAAATCTACCAGACCTGCAATATGCAACACATGTGATGGAAGCCGCGACACCGCCTCTGCGATACCGAAAAGGAAGACGACCATATTGGCTTTGTACAGCGTGGCCTCTCGCTGTCGATCTTTAAGCGAGGTCAAGACGACAGATACCAAACTTCTGCTTGGATATCACCAGCGTAAAAATACGGGCGTGTACGCTGCAAAAACACAATCTTTTACGTGCTGTGCATGTCTAATTTCTTGCACCGGCAAGACAAGAACGGCTCTTTATCAACGCACTGTAGCTAGCACCACCATTTGATTGCAGCGACATACAAATGCGCGATGGCGACACAAAGGCGACACGGGAGAGGAGGCAGGGCTAGCGCTCATGGAGCCATGCGATTGACTCTTGTCTGAAATCTGAATCCATTTAACGTCTCATCTATGTTTTAATTACGTGTCGATGTGCCAATTTGTGTTCCAAGATGAGCTGATTCGTTCGATGTTCGTCCCCACAAGCAGCTTTAGGTTTCACAGTCCATCAGAAAAAGTCTATTTTTTGTCCTTAAACTCCGATAAGAGTCTAATTTTCACTCTAAACTTAAATTTTCACTCTAAACTCGAAAGTTGGTTGTTTCTAACCCTAACTTTCAAATCCGCACAAATAACTCCTGATCTAATTCCACCCCGGTTGGGGTGAAAAACATTCGTTTTTTGTGTTCAAGGTGAAAATTGAACTCCGACTAGAGTCAATAAATTAATTAAAGAATTAATTTATTAATAGGCACCAATTTTCATTCATGCACCTTTTAAATCGTTGATCTACTCCAAATTTTTTGTATTATCCATTTCAAGGCTTCATCTAGGCGCAACCCTATATTTTTTTAGGACGACAGTGGCCACTAGCTATACAGTAAAGCTGCAATAGTGCTGCCAACTAGCGAGTAGTGGAGGTGGGCTATGTGATTGTGAGAGATGTATGAGTGGAACGGTAAGGAGAATTTTGATTTTGAAAGGAATGAATCTGGAGGTGATCGGGATTGATCTATATAGATATTTCTAGTTAGACTTAATTTATATTATTTAAATATAAATAATTAACTGATACATGTTAGTAAATTAATTCTTTAAGTAATTTATTAGAAAAGTCCTTTTTGGTCATTAAACTTTGATCGAAGTCCAGTTTTCATTCTAAACTAGAAAACCGGTTGTTTTTCACTCTCAACTGGGGGAAATTAGGTGGTGGGGTTATTTGTTCAGATTTGGAAGTTAGGGATGAAAAATAATCGGTTTTTGAGTTTAGAGTAAAAATTGTTCTCCAACCAGAGTTTAAGAACCAAAAATAGACTTATTTCTTTTTTATTTGGATTGCAAGGTTTAGAAACCAACCTGCAGATCATGAGTCGTGACCCATACGGGGAAAAATCTAGGACCAAAATTTTGTCGGTAACCAGCGGTTACTGATTTTACCGGTTGGCTTCGATAAAATTTTAAACTAATCAAAAAAATTCAGATTTACCTAATTTTCATCTAAAAAATAAAAAAAACTTCCTCTGCCCACAAATATAGATCGCCGTGGGTACCGTGCGAGGTGAGGTGGTAGGACGGCAGGAGTTTCGTGGTAGGTGGGCGGATGCGTCGCGTTGCGCTGCGTTATGGTAGGTTTCGGCGTCCACGGGCCTGCCGGGATGGCCTGCGTGCGCGCGTGGGTGGCCAGGCCACGTATATGTGTGACAACCGATGAGGGTTGCATACTGATCACACTGGACGATCTGTTGCTTGGAGACAATGGGCTTCACGCATGCAACGCACAGTTGTGTTAACTCTCAACCGTGAGATGGACCAGGCCAGATTGTGTTACCGGTTCTGAATGTCCCTGCTTAATTTCCTTAGATCTAAGGATCTGTTTCTTTGAGCTACGATTTATAGCTTTTGATTATGATTTATTAGTTTAATAAATAGTAATTACTGATAAAAGTCAAAAATCACTGAAAAACCAAAAAGAATATGACCTAATTCTGGTCAGTGAATGGCAGAATGAAACATTTAAGGACATGTACAATGATACATATCATCTGTCTGTAAACGTATGTTACATAGGATTTTAGGTGATATGGACGAGAGAGAAAGATGTTGTTTACTATTTAACGAAGGGTCTTATAGACGCCTTTTAACTGTCTACAACTATATAGATAATACATTAATTGCATGAGGCTATTACAGATAATCTACATATTGTATGTGTTGTCTTTAATATTGTTTATAGATAAAATAGAGATATATTACATATTATCACTGTCTATGCATTATATATGCTCTAGGACATATCGGTAGGCCCTGTTCTACCCGTTATGTCTGTTTCAGTGAAGCTGACCTGGGCCTGCCTGGGAACCGAACAATCTCATCACATGGGCTTAAACATGGGAAAGAAGAAAGGCTGGCCGTGTTTCCCAAAGGCCTGTGGCTCCTTCTCTCCAAAAAGCCGTTCCCGAAAGGATTTATAAACGGGCCAGCGCAGCCGAATTTCACGCTCCTTCACATAGGCTCTGGTTTGTTCAGCTGTGTATCATCTTCGGATGGTAGAGGCTGGAACTTAGTTCCGTTATCTAAAAAAAAGGCTCTGGTTTGTGCTTGCCCTGCTTGACTTGTGTCAACTGTTCCAGCGATCCATCGTTCTCGCAATCAATCCCTTCCTTCGTGGGGCTGGGACCGAACCGTTGATGGAGGCTTGCCGATCGATCGAGACAGGAGTGCTCATCCAAAGAACGCGCGCGGAATCTGAAGTCCACGTTGGGAAACCTGCGTGCATTCTTTTCCACGGCGCTGGCAATGGCGCATCTAGGAAAAGAGATCAAAAACTGGATTCCATCATCTGCTTCCAGAAACTCTGACGGATTTCCACATTGCAATCAAACCCGCCGGCTCCGCGGCGGCGTGCAGACGACGATCGAGCCTGCAAACGCATGTGTAGATGATACTCATTACCAAACGCAGTGCAGCTAAGCTAGATGGATATGCATGCATCCATTGACTTACTCGTACGTACGCATTCAGCTAGCTCTCCGTAGCAAAAGACATTTACCTCTTCACATGGATACACGATACGTACTTGACCTGCAATTTGCGAAGCGAAATATGCAACACAGAGATCGAGTCCCTTTCTTCCTAGCTAGAGAGAGAAATCTACCAGACCTGCAATATGCAACACATGTGATGGAAGCCGCGACACCGCCTCTGCGATACCGAAAAGGAAGACGACCATATTGGCTTTGTACAGCGTGGCCTCTCGCTGTCGATCTTTAAGCGAGGTCAAGACGACAGATACCAAACTTCTGCTTGGATATCACCAGCGTAAAAATACGGGCGTGTACGCTGCAAAAACACAATCTTTTACGTGCTGTGCATGTCTAATTTCTTGCACCGGCAAGACAAGAACGGCTCTTTATCAACGCACTGAATCTAGCACCACCATTTGATTGCAGCGACATACAAATGCGCGATGGCGACACAAAGGCGACACGGGAGAGGAGGCAGGGCTAGCGCTCATGGAGCCATGCGATTGACTCTTGTCTGAAATCTGAATCCATTTAACGTCTCATCTATGTTTTAATTACGTGTCGATGTGCCAATTTGTGTTCCAAGATGAGCTGATTCGTTCGTCGTTCGTTCCCACAAGGAGCTTTCGGTTTCACAGTCCATCAGAAAAAGTCTATTTTTTGTCCTTAAACTCCGATAAGAGTCTAATTTTCACTCTAAACTCGAAAGTAGGTTGTTTCTCAACTCCTAACTTTCAAATCAGCACAAAATAACCCCGATCCAATTCCGCCCCGGTTGGGGGTGAAAACAATCGTTTTTTGTGTTAAGGGTGAAAATTGGACTCCGACTAGAGTCAATAAATTAATTAAAGAATTAATTTATTAATAGGCACCAATTTTCATTTACGCACTTTTTAAATCGTTGATCTACTCTAATTTTTTTGTAGTATCCGTTTCAAGGCTTCACCTAAGCGCAACCCTATATTTTTTTAGGACGACAGTGACCAATGGCTATACAGTGAAGCCACAATGGTGCTGCCAACTAGAGAGTAGTGGCGGTGGGCTATGTGATTGTGAGAGAGGTATGAGTGGAACGGTAAGGAGAATTTTGATTTTGAAAGGAACGAATATGGAGGTGATCAGGATTGATCCATATAGACATTTCTAGTTGGACTTAATTTATATTATTTAAATATAAATAATTAATTGGTACATGTTAGCAAATTAATTCTTTAAGTAATTTATTAGAAAGGTCCTTTTTGGCTCTTGAACTCTGACCAAAGTCCAATTTTCATTCTAAACTAGAAAACCGGTTGTTTTTCACTAGGTGGGGGAGTTATTTGTTCAGATTTGAAAGTTAGAGATGAAAAATAATCGGTTTTTGAGTTTAAAGTGAAAATTGTTCATGGCCAGAGTTCAAGAACCAAAAATAGACTTGTTTCTTTTTTATTTGGATTGCAAGGATCAGAAACCAACCTGCAGGTCGTGAGACGTGACCCATCCAGGGAAAAATCTAGCACCAAAATTTTTCCTGTAACCGGTGGTTATTGGGTTTACCGGCTGGCTTCGGTAAAATTTTAAACTAATCAAAAAAATTCAAATTCAACTAATTTGATTTTTTTTAAAAAAAACTTCCTCTGCCCACAAATATAGATCGCCGTGGGTTCCGTACGATCAAGCTTTTTAAACTTTAACCATTAATATAATTAAAGTATATAGATTGACTACATAAAAATAATACTATTGAATTTGTCTTATAAAATTCTTTCATAATATATATATTTTTTATTATTTTTATTAGTATATTGTGATAATAAATTATAGTCAAAGTTTTGCATTGAAGATGTAAAAAATAAAAAAAATGATCTATATTTGTGGACGGAGTACTAATTTTCAAATTTTCGTCTGAAATAAAATTTTTATACCGATAGATTTCTATACTGTAGTTTCTATGGTGGAGACTGGGGGGATTTCAATTTTTTGCCACTCTTAAGATTGGTCAATTAACTCTGTCACTTACATGTGGGTTCACCTAAGTCACTGACAACGGATCAGGGTGGCAAATCTGTTGCCATTTTACTCATAAGAGTGACAAATGATTAAATTTTCCGGGGACCGGAGAGTTTGGATGCCTTCTTTTTCTTTGGTGACAGGTGGGTGTACTACACTTTACGTGCTTGCGAGTCTCGTACGCTGCTTCAGTATTCGGATGATGCTCGATGTTTTGGCTACCAACATGACAATACGCTGCAAAAACTGACAACATTTATAGACTCGGTCCATGAAAACAGAGACGGCAGCAAGATACTAGAAAACAATTTGCAGCGTAGCACAAGCCTTGGTAATTAAATTCCGTTTTGTTAAGGGTGTTGAGAAACATCATTTCTTTTTAACTATTATCTATATTTATGACCATTGGATTAGAGATCCAATGGCCATAAATTCTCCCCTCCCCGTCCAAAAAAAACCTCATCCTCCTCTAAAAAAAATCTCCTCCCTCTAAAAAGAGGTTGTTAGATCTCTAATCCAACAGTCTTAAATCTAAATGTTTATTAAAAAAATATCCAAATAATATCTAGATACACTTTTTTTAAACCTTACCATATGTTCTCAGGGAAAAGATGTTGCGTATCGACACGGTCTAGGGATGCAGAGCACCAGTGGTTCTGAATTCTGATGACATGAGAATGCCCCACCCCGCCTTGCCGTCTTCCTTTCTTCAGAGACGACGGACGTGACCATTCCCTGCCGCAAGTCTCCTGCCGATCGCTGCGTTTGGGATCCCAACGCCTCGACCGGTCAATCTCGTTCTTTAAACCTGGAGTGTGCAGCAAGGTAGAGTATCCATCTCCGTCCACGTCATGTCAATGTTATAAAAAAACCTTATATAAGACATCCTATATAAGTAAAACGGCATCCTACAGTCTAAGTTCGAGTAGTATTCTGTTCTGAGATAATAATAGTAAAACGGCATAACTTTTGTATACAGTGTCTATTTTTAACGTTTTTGTACTCGTTTGAACGCTAACGACGAGCTCGATCCAAAAACACTGACCGCCTTGCGCCAGTTGTCCTCTAAGACCCCTAAAATCAGTCATCCTTAGCCTTAATTTGCATTGCAAGTTTTTTACTTATGTTTTTGCCAAAATTTTCAATCTTCCTTGCTGAATTTGGGGTTTGCGTCAACTGCAAAGTTGTAGATCTGGTTAAAACCTTTCAAATGAGCATATATAAACCATATAAAATTTTGCTGTTATATATATATATATATAGTAAAATAACGAGTGCTCCTTCGCCTCGGCACCATAAGTCTAAAATATGTATGTATCGCGTATAAAAATTTTAAAATTTCTTGGATATCAAGTTTAACTAGTTTACTAACTAGTTCAAACAAGTTCGAATTGAAATTTGAACTGTAGTTACCTTTTTTATTGATAGTTTGATTGTAGGTATATGCTGATTATATACATATATCAGCAAAGCATGTGATCTAAATTCGTTCAAAACTTTGAATTCGAGTATATTTTTTCAAAGGTATATATTTCATTGGAATTATTATAGATGTGTATATACCCTAAAACTGATGTTTTCAAAAAATATACCCGAATTTAGGTTGAATTCGCGCATTTCAAATCAGGTGCCCGGCACCTTGGTGCCCAATTTTAGAGTCATATATATATATATATATATATATATATATATATATATATATATATATATATATATATATATATATATATATATATATATATATATATATCACATATGGTTGGTATATAGAACTGTCTGTGATACTCGTACATCATAGACGATTCTATCTATCAACCGTGTGTGATACGGAAAATATCACAAACAATCTTTATATAGAACCGTCTGTGATAATCTGACCGTTGGGCCCGTCGATCCTCCCCAACTCAATCCTAGCCAATAAAAACCCATCAATCTCCATCCCATAGATCACAGCTCCACCTCTACGTCCCCGCGCAAAATTTTTTCACACTTTCGCCTCTTCCTCTCCTATAAATACTCACCCAAACTCAGCATCCTCATCTTCCTCCTCCTCGACCCTTATCATAATAGCCCACACGAAACAGACGACGTGTAAGTTTATGGGAGGCAAGGCATCGCCAAAGCAACTAGCTTACCAAGGTGACGCTCATGTTGGTGCCGGCAATGGCGAGCGTCAAAGACATCCAGCTCGTACACTGCCTCAAGGGCGAGAGGGCCTAGGTATAGAGGTCTCTTTTGCGCGGTTGAGCTTTTGCTGTCTGCTAGGATCTTTGCTTTTTCTCTGCTCTTGCCATGTTTAAGAGTTAGATTCGTATGTTTAGAAGATGTGTTCTTTACATGTTCTTATTGTGATAGCTAGATGGGTAATATGCTCGTTATCTTGGGATTTTTGTAATGGTGAGCTCCAATCTTAATGGAAATGGAATATGCTACTATATTTGTTATTGTATTTGCTTGTTTTCAGAGTGCATAGTTAATATTTCTTGAGACTAACTGAAAAAAAGAAAATTTTAGGTATAGAATGGACTATCACATACGGTTTTGTGATATAAACTGTCTGTGAAGGATTATCACAGACGGCTCAAACCAAAAACCGTATGTGATACTAGCACATCACAAGCGGTTCTATCTATCAACAGTCTGTGATAGGAAAGTATCACAGACGGTTCGTATATAGAACCGTCTGTGATACTCGTCCATCACAGATGGTTGATAACTAGAACCGTCTGTGATGTGTGAGTATCATAGATGATTTTTTGGCTCGAGCCGTCTGTGATAGTGTTCGTCACAGATAGTTTTAATTACAATCGTCTATATTATGATTATCACAGATGACTCATAAATCGTCTATGATAACATTCAATTATCACTGACTTATAAATTCAGATAGTTTAAAAATCATTTGTAATAATAGTTTCAAATTATCTAATAGGCCCTATTCTTTTCAGCTTCTAAAAGCTGTTTTTCGGCTTTTTTACAGTAACTAGCTTTTAAACGAAGTATTTTTGTAAGATAAAGTCTACTAATTAATTGTAGTACATATTTTATTGACTTTATTTATATTGACAAAAAACCGCATATAAGTTTCTATTACTCTATAAACAAACAGCTTAAAAGCCATAAGGTACAGCCAAAAGGAACATACCTTATGATAACTCTTTTTTTACAGCAGTGAGTCTTTGGTTTTGTCAATGGCCTGACTCGCGTACGCGCGTCAACCAAAAAGGAATAAAAGAAATTGTGGAATCTGACTGTCTGCAATGGCACATCGTTGAACGGAGAAACGACGGATGAAGGGATATGAAAAAAAAATGAACAAAGTCGGCGGAGGTATGCTGCCTCTGCAGCAGTGCAGCAGCCTCATCGTATCTTCTATAAAGTTTTGTGCGAGCAAACCCTGGGTTGTTTCCGAGAAACTTCTCTGACATGTGGAGACGTGCCCTTGTGACAGAAGTAGCTCAAGAAAATTCAACGAGCCGGCTGCATGTTTTTGTCTAAACTAACGTTCGTGGTTATCTGCACATCATTCGTTTTCTGACGTTTGGCGAGGAAGAAAGTGCCACATTGGCATGATTCAGAGACGGGTGGACGTTTTTGGCACTGTTGCACCCGTTAATTCCCGAAGTAGCCTCCTGCGAACGAATTCGATCTAGCCCTCGCCGACCGCACGATTCACCCGGTCGACACGTGGAAGTCGTGCGGCCGGCGAGCGCAGACACCGAGGTCGTGCGGTCGGCGACCGCACGACTCCGCCGCCATCGAGAAAGCGAGTGGTGCGGTCGGCACCGCACCACTCCATTAATGATGCGGCAACCGACCGCACCACTCGGTTAGGGTTAGGGTTTGGAGCGATCGAGTTTTTTTGTAAACTGTTATATATTTGTGTGAAGTAACGATTAGTGTATTTGTCATTTTTGTACAATGCAGATCGTGAAAAATATGTTAAACTAGCAAAAATATTTTTCGATGATGTTATGTTGTTTTATTGGAAGAAATTTAATAAAAATTTTTGAGGACAACTGTGATATGAACAATTAGATGAAAGGAAGGAAAGTGATATTTAAAACGAGGAATCATTGAATGCGAAACACGAGATAATAAGCTTAATGAATAGAAATACAGTTGGGAGTTACATGACGCATACATTTTTATTACATGCTTAACATATAGCATGATATGCGACTAACCTATCCAACTGCTCGTACGACCTACTGTGTGGATCGGGGCCACTTTCCCTTCCTTGCCCGCTCGGCATTGAACTCCTCCGCGGCCTCTTTTGCCTTAGCCGCCATTTCCCTCTTTCTCTCGCGTTCCATCTCGCGAGCCTCCCGCTCCCTCCTAGTGCACGCATCGAGATGGGCTTGCGACTCGCGTTGTATACGCAGGGTGTGCTCGTGGCTGCGGCGCTCCTCCTGCAGCAACTCCTTGTCCTGTTTGACATTCCAGTCCTCGAAGTCGAGGGTCCATTGGTCCGCAGGGTGGATCTCAAGATCGATCCATTTGCGGTAGCTACATAGGGGCTCCGGGGACTGCAAAACGAGGGGAGAGATTGTTAGTATGTGATGTGAAGGAGAAAATATTGAGAAAAATGGTGCATGTGTTCGCACGGTTCCCGATAGGATGAGGTGTCAAACGGCGGTTGGGGTATTCACTAGAGTAGTTTATGAACCCCGAACGCATACCCAGGGTGATGCGTTCGTTCGATTTGATGAACTTGCACGTGTCCCCACACCAACAAAGGGGGGGTGTCTCCCCCTCAGGTGGGAGTTGCGCGAACGCCGTTGGGGACGTCCGGATGGGGTTGTTGCTACGCGGTCGCTCATTGCGGGAGCCGACCTCGTAGTCAGCAGCAGCCTTTGCTTGTTCCTCGCGAGCCGCAGCCCTTGCTTGTTCGTCGCGAGCCGCAGCCCTTGCTATGTTGCGTGTCTCCTCCCATTCGCCTTCTTGCGGAATCCTCCCTAGCCTTCCGCCTAATTTCATTTATCTTGTCCGCGAATTCTCGCCAACTCTTTATATTCTTGTTGTTCATTTCGACGTGGAGAAGGAATGTATGATGTAGTGTTAGATGGTGTAGTGCTCTCTTGCGGACGCATTGCACATCAATTTATAAGGCGAAGGGTAGGCATGTGTTTTTTTGGACGCTGCACAAAGATGCCCCGTTTTAAGCTGGCCCGTTTTATCATGTCGGTCGCAAAGTCGGCCTCTTTGTCATGTCACCGAGCAAAGCCGCCCGCCTTGTCATGTCACCGCAAAGTCGGCCTCTTTGTCATGTCACCGAGCAAAGCCGCCTGCCTTGTCATGTCATCGCGCAAAGCCGGCCTCTTTGTCATGTCACCGAGCAAAGCCGCCTGCCTTGTCATGTCACCGCGCAAAGCCGGCCTCTTTGTCATGTCACCGAGCAAAGCCGCCTGCCTTGTCATGTCACGCGCAAAGCCGGCCTCTTTGTCATGTCATCGCAAAGCCGGCCTCTTTGTCATGTCGTATTTAATTTCTTGGTCAGAAGTTGACATATTTTGCGACGTGCAATGTATGTGTTGTTACTTGTTGGCAGTGCGTGACCCGTTCGTACTATGTGGGCTCCATGACTTTAGGCCCCGAGCCTATAAGAGGGAGCCATTCCTCACCTAGCCCCGCATTGTTCTCCTCACCTCCGAATTACTTCTTCCGATTGTGTGTATATTTCATTCGTGCTAACTCCCCGCACGCCGATATGAGTCGATTCAAGACCACGCCATCGGCACCCACGGTCCTTGCCCAAAATGCAACACGGTTGTTGCATCGAAGACTTCACACACCGCGAATCTCGGGCGCCACTACTACAAGTGCCCGTTTCACTCGGTGAGTATGATTGTTTCGGTTCGTTGAAATCGCAAGCAAGTTACAAATTTTTCTTGTCATGAAATCGCAGAAGCCCCGTGTTGCCGATTTTGGGTGTGGGAGGATGAAATGGGACTAGGACCAATAGTGTTCGAATGACGAGTTGTCGTGGTCGGTTGCAACCCCGTCGAGTGCGACATCGCTTTGATGATCGAGTGGAAGATTAATTTATCGCTATGTGTTATTTTCTTTCTTGTGTTTATTGTTATCGCAAGTTGTAGTTGTGCACGTTGTTGTCCTCTATGTTCGTAGTGTTTTTGTTATCGTGTCTTCTTCTCGTGGAGGGTAGGTGTATGGTTGTGTAATGCAAGGTGTTACGTTATGCCAACTTGTACGACGACGTCATATTGGAGTGGAAGCTACATTATGCAAGGTGAAAAGAACATTATATTACCAACACAACAAAAGTACATTACAAACACAAAACTCATTGTCCACCTCGTCTTCGCCTCCTCCGACGTCAGATTCGATCCTCCGAGAACGTGAACTCGCTAGGGGAGTGTGGTGCATCTCGAAGGTCGCATCGCGAGGCTCATGACGGAGGCGGTGGTGGGTACAACTCCGTGGAGAGTTGCGATGAAGGGCCGAAAATAGAGCTCAACCAATCGGGGGAGGTGTCTACGTCCTGCGGAGATGGTATAGGTGAATTAGGCAACGAAAAGTATGAAATATTTATAATGAGTAGTAGTATCGTAAACTGGCAACGTAAGGCATTTACCGGGAGTGTGAATGTAGATGGCCTCAGTAAACTTCGTGGCCTGCTGTTCGGAATGTCTGCATTTTTTTTGCGAGGCGATTAGATGGCATTGAAATACACATGTTATGTTCAGTACGTTAGTACATACCAAGGCATACTCTTCCTCCTCGCTTCCACTTCCTCCACCTCGTCGGCAAGGTACTGTGGCGATCAACTCGGGAGGCCCACCATCGGTCGCACCTTCATTCGCCTCGAAAATTGTCCACGCCTCCGCAGTCTCCATCTCCCATTGATGCATTCACTCCTACTTCACCATCATTTTCATGACCGCGGAGAGTAATGCGTGCTCTACATCTCCGCCAACAACACGAGCCACCCATGGCGAGATGATTCGCCTCTCCACAAATTGAACATACACCATTGGCTCGGCATAAATCGCTGCGCGTGGTTGCACACAACCTCCATGTAGTTGGTCCATAAGGCGCCACTCGTCACCTTTATAAGCCGACACACTGTCTCCCTGCATCACCCATCGCGCATACACCGCCTCGATCCGTAATTTGTTCCTTGCGGTCTCCCGATCGAAGCCGAACGCACGCATCTCCGTAGCTCGGCCCAGCTCATGGTGTTCAGATTGGGTGACCGGATCACGGTCCGGTCACAATTATGCAGTCCGCCCTGACGCCTGTCACAGACGAGACCACCGCCAGAGAACACGAACAAGTCTTGGATGTCACCCATGTCCTACCTAACATAAGTCCATATCGAACCCTCTTAATATATATAACATGCAACAAATGTATCATCATTCAATATCTACCGCCCACCACATACAAGAGTAATATTTTCATCTTCATTTGTAAATCTAATTTTTATTTCTTTCATGGAGGGCGCTAATAAATTTCTATGCAAATGAAATTATCAATGTAATGTACTACGATAAATTTCTACATAAATCAAATTAGCAATGTAATGTACTATCTATAAATTGCTAACATCGCTATTGTTCTTCTAAGTGCTTCTCATATGCTTCATAAAGACCACATGGTTTTGCATAACGGTGAGACCATACTTGCGACTTATTATTTTATACTTGTGTTTGCTTCATATGATGATTAATGATTGCAAGTTGGTTTACTAACGCCCAAGCTTCATGCTATTTACCTACATTGTCACTAGCATGTTTTCTTAAACAATTGCATCACATGATTTCATATGTCCTATATATGCTTATTTCATAAATTAAATCTACATTTTTATTCCCAACAAGACCTAAAAACATTAAAGCTCCATAAATATCAGTGTAAGCTATCTCTACCGATTAACATATTGCTTGTATTTAACAAATAAACATAGAATATGCATGATATTTTTGTAAATTTTGGTTTTTTTGCACGCACGGACTAACTAAATCGCACTACAACAAAGACTACAAAATTTATTCACATAAAATATAAAATACGATACACTACAACTACAAACATTGTTTGAGAAATTGACATGTATGTCACTAGCATGTTTTTTTAAACAATTGCATCACATGATTTCATATGTCCTATATATGCTTATTTCATAAATTAATTCTACATTTTTATTCCCAACAAGACCTAAAAACATTAAAGCTCCATAAATATCAGTGTAAGCTATCTCTACCGATTAACATATTGCTTGCATTTAACAAATAAACATAGAACATGCATGATATTTACTGTAAATTTTGGTTTTTGTTGCACGCACGGGACTAACTAAATCGCACTACAACAAAGACTACAAAATTTATTCACATAAAATATAAAATACGATACACTACAACTACAAACATTGTTTGAGAAACCGACATGTATGAGCTCGTAAATAACGCTTACGCTAATTACACACTAATCAACATAATAACATCATACACGCATGGAGATGATATTTACCTTTTCTTGAAGCTCACGGGCGATCTACAACTTTCACAATTGCGAAAACTTCGATCACTTCAAAATTTACTCCAAAATCGGTGTTTGCCGGTCGCTTTCTTTCTTCTGTCGCTCGTCTTGCTTCTTCCTCTCTTCGCTTCTATCTATCCGAATGCAAAGAAGCGAGTCTGCGCAACTCGTGCTATTCCTTCCTTTATCGCGGCGCCACATGCATGCATGCGAGGGCCAACTCACCGCTCCAAAACGCCAATGCATGCGGTGGGGCCAACTCTTATCGCCGAAACGCGCCACTACACGGAATCTGCGCTTCGGCGGCCGACGCGATGGGGCCGAGTGGTGCGGCTCGCTACCGCGATGACTACGGAGTGGTGCGGTCGCCAACCGCACCACTCGGTGCTACAAGATTTTTCGCGAGTCGTGCGGTCGGTGACCGCGACTTACTGCCGTCTGGCGCCGGCCGCACGATCGCCACGCGTGTCGGCCTCCGGTGAATCGTGCGGTCGGTAGGGGCCGATCGAATTTCTTTCGGTGGGAGCTACTTGGAATTCATGAGACCAACGATTGCCAAAAGCGTCCAAATTTCGATTCAGACGCCGAGGCCAATAAAAAAATATTTCCGCTTATTATCATGCGCCTGATATTGGATTCTTTTGGGTTTTTAAAAACGACTTTTGGTTTTTATTACAGTAT
The DNA here is from genome assembly GCA_036346245.1 of Bonia amplexicaulis. Classification (NCBI taxonomy): domain Eukaryota; kingdom Viridiplantae; phylum Streptophyta; class Magnoliopsida; order Poales; family Poaceae; genus Bonia; species Bonia amplexicaulis. The sequence continues at coordinate 10,832,512 of CM070745.1, read as the reverse complement.
CCAACTTTTAAATGGAATATTTTCTCAAGACGGAATCTACAAGTTAATTATAGTACACATTAAAAGCTTAACATCTATATCAACCAAAATCGCAAGCGAGTAGCTCTCTCTCCGCAATCTTTATCGTAAACAGCTAAAATTCAAAAATTTCAGCTAAATTCATAAGCCGCAGCAAAAAAGAACAGACCCATTATATAACGTAAGTCAATTTGTTTGTCGTCAGTTGTGTTTAGAGATTTGTGTGGTTTGCATTATTGGTTGTTTGTTTTGATAAACGAAAGATTAACTTATCTATAAGAAATCAGGCGTCTGATGCATAGACACCCGTGTAATAAGGATGGTAGAAAAAATGAATATGCTGACTTCACTTACATGCAGGTTTGGAACGTGAGAACTACCACATGAATTCTGTAAACGACGAAGGGGTTGCTTCAGAAACTCCTAGTAATATCCTTGGTTGCAAATGGTGAAATGGACTCTTATCTTTGAATTATGCGCAAAATGAAAATAAATCACTTCCCATGCCAATAAACTTGGGGGGATTTGCTCATGTGCCCCAAAGTTTAATGGCGTTTGCTCAAATGCCCCATGATGTCTCAACGACATGTGGGCCCGGACCCGCATGTCGTTGAGACATCATGGGCATTGAGCAAACGCCATTAAACTTTGGGGCAAGGGAGCAATTTTTCCATAAACTTGTGACCTTCCTGAGGAGCATAGAGGGAGATGAGGGTAAGACTAGTTCATATTTAGTTACGACTAGTTTATATTCCCATACGATAAGTTAGCAGATTAGTTTGTAATATGTCCTACCAGCTCATGACCAATCAGTATACCCATGCTACCAATTTGTATCTAGTTGAACTAAATGACATGTTTGTGCATTCTCCTTTTGCCTCAAATACCTGATCGAACACCAGGTGGGAAATGTGTCATCCATGGAATGTTCAATCTCTTTCCCAATCTAGTGATAGATAAATTAACGTGGTCGACTCTTCGACCACTCATGACATGGCCATGCATTTTTTATCTGATCATATCGAGGGATCCAGATATATCTCTCCTTTCATGTAGGTGAGGGCAAATACTATATCTAATCAATCACGCTTGTAAGCATGTTTCATAGCATACCCAAAAGCTACATTTATAGTTACCTAATTACGGAGTAGCGTTTGGCAACCCCTAAATGCACTATTACATAAGTAGAAAATCATGCTGATTTCAGGTACAAGAATTGTACATCATTATTGTTTCAGACTAACTGATAACATATAAAATATAACAATCTCAACAGTGTCTCAAGGTGAGCCAATCCAACACTATATTCTCTAACATATGTTCATATTATTGATTTGATATCCCTATATCTATGGTCGATAAAACGTGGTCATCAATCAAAACATGTGTTGGTCTATAAATTACCAGTAGCGTGACTAGTGACATCTAACAAAGGATCTTTTATAGTGATATCATACAATAAATAAAGAGCTTCACCAACAAGTTACATACTTGCTAACATTTACAAGTGATAGTTCATTTAAAGAATACAATAATATTTATTTAAAAGATCATAAACATAGAAATAATACAGACGTCTCCATGATCGCATCTATGGCATATCACTAACATAAGCACTATGAGAGGAGCTATTTTTTTCACTCCACCGCAAGTCACATGGGGCTATTTTCCTTTTTTCTCTACCCCACCTCCAAAAGGTGGGTACGACAACAGGAAAAAAAAAAAATTGATTGTTTTCTTTCACCTCCCACCTCCATGGCATTTTCTCCCCCACCTTGTGTTCTCTCCCTTCTCTCTTAGCCAACGCCGATGGTGCCGTCAATTTGGTTGGCTCCAATAGCGCCTCAGGTGCTATCTAGGGCTCCTAAATGATCCACACTACCTTCTCTACTCTTTTTACCTAGGAGCTTGTTGTGTCTCTTATATATCTACACCGTCGCCAAACCATGGTCGAAATCGCTGCTGGTGGTGATGGTACCCATGGTGATATCAACGGTGGTTCGTAAACACGACATATCCGAATGGTATAGACGGCTTCTTATGACGACAACGGCTAGTGGCGGCGCTAGCAGGTGAGTCCATTCGTCTTTTGTACCTTTAGGCTCGGCTCGAGTAGAAGAGCCATCTCTATGAATCTCTTTTCTTGGATCCTCTCCCTCCAAAACCTATTGGAGACTCGAGTACGAGGGCAAGAGAAAAAAAAGCTTCCTAGCTCGGTTTTTTTTAGCACATTGCTCCTGCCTTACCAGCGAATGGAAATTCTGGTAGAATTCTTAGCTGCAGACAAACGACGACACGGCGCTAGCAGCAAATCAGCATATCGCACTCCGATTGGCTCCGCCCACCAGTACTGTCCCCGATGCACGCCGGGACGCGCGACCTCGCCCACGTGGGCGCAGACCCCAGAGGAAAAGCGTTTCCGCTTTCCCTCGCTCGGTTTCGCCTTTGCCTCGGTATCTGCGTCCCGAAAGGCCTGCAGCGCAGCACAAGGAGGGGCCCAACGCCGCGGTTGTCGAGACACGTGGCGATCGTTCGGGTGGCCCTAGCAGGCTAGCCAGGGACAGCACCTGATAGCGAATCAGCAGTCGTCGTTAGTCGTTATTTGGTGCGCGCCGTGAGGCGGTAACTGGCGGCGTCTGCGGTGGGGGAGGTTATGAAGCTAACGGCGCACCCTGCAAGGATTGCTGCTCGTTGCCCGTGTCCATCGACGGGTGCTGGATTTACCTGCATAGAGTAGGCATATGGTGCGTGCTTCGTTAGGTGGCGCTCGGTTTAGTGATGGGTTATGGTTATTTGCTGATGATTTATTTTAATGTAATTAAATTTAAAAAGTTTTAAATATAGAAAAAACAAATTAGCTCATCAATGACAATGCGAAGGAACACGAGAAAAAGAAAAGACAAACAAACAAAAAGGTAAAAAGCCAGAAAAGGACGAAATGAAGAAATATTGAATTAAAAGCCGGTCGGAGGTGTAATGAGCGGAGCTTTAATTCGTTGCTTCCGGAGAACTTAACGTAATTGGTAATGTGGCGCGGTTTCTTTTCAATTTTAGTTATTGAATATTTGTTTTTTTTTGAAAAAATGATCCTCTCCTCGGAAGGCGTGGTAGACGGCATGTGTCACCTACCACATCTAAAGAGCTTGGCAGGGCCAGAAGGTGTGGTAGGTGGAGCCATCGCTAATCAGCGAGAAAGAGAAAGACCTACGTCGTTGATTGTGATGGTTTAGATTATAGCAATATATATTACTTGGATATATGTGTGTTCTACAGAGAATGCAACACTATTTATTATCTATATATCTATTTAATAAAAAATATAAAATATGCATCCGCTGATTTAATATGCCCACGTAAGGGTATGTAAGATGCTCCGTTCATTCACGATGAAAAGCAGTAAAAACACAAAGGCCGAGGTCTGAGAAGAATACTAGAAGATCAAATACGACAAGATGGGCTGCATGCGAACTCAAGGTGATGTTGTTACGGCCAGCTTGATCAAGTGATAGAGATACTCAGGTTGGGACGTACCTAGGGGTGTAGCCAGCGGTTGGTTGGGCCTCGAGCTCAGTCTACTAAAGAGCACAAGAGATTAGTATTTAGTCTGTTAGCTATAATATTATACAATGAGAAATTTTGATCTGAGATTCAGGTCATTGCTCCGGTGGCCTGAGGCCCAACTCCGTCTCTAAATGTACCCATGCAGAGAGCCAAATACAAGATGAGAAGAGCTGCTGCCTCAACCCGTTGCTCGCTGCTTGGGCCCGCCACTTGCCATGATGCACGCTTGGCTGCCATGCCTGTTGTGTTTGCCATGTCATTCAACTCCTGTTGTGTTTTTAGGCTCTGTCACGTCTTTCGAACTCAGAGAAAGAACTATTTTTTGTATAAAAACAAATATTTGAAAGCTAAAATAAAAATGCTACGATACCAAATTATTCAGAAGCAACCGATTAAAAGCAGCACGCACTATAAGACGCTTACTACTATGCAAGTCAATTCAGCGCTTGCCGATAGACACGGGCGACGAATGTCAATCCTTAGGGTGCGCCGTTAGCTTTATAAACCTCCCCCACCACAGACGCCGTCAGCTACCGCTTCACGGCGCGCACCGAATGCGCAAAACTACCCAGACAAAAATAAATCCGAGGAAAGGAGAACCCCCTCCCCTCCCCTCTTCTCCTCTGCCTGCCGCTGCTTGCTTCCCGCAAGAACGCGAACGCGCACGCAGCCGCCGCCTTGTTCCACCAAGCGGATCAAGCACCCCGCGAGCTTATAAGCGCTTTTCCTCCTTCGAACGGCTTTGTCGTGCAAGCCGCTGAATTCTCCGCTGGTCGCAGATTCTTGCGGAAGCGAGGACGCCCGCTTTCTTTCCTTCTCTCTGTGTCCTCCCCTCGTGCTCTCCGTCCTGCAAAAGCAGCAGAAAGTTGCTGTCTTCGCAGCGGCTGTTTGATTCGTGCGGAGCGGAGGTACTGGTACGGTTTCTATCGAGGCGAGGCGGGGCCGGCGACCGTCGCCGACGACGATCGATGGACACGGTGAAGGCGTGGGTGGCGGCCAACTACGCGGAGCCCATCGCCTCGATGCGGCACTCCTTGCGCATCGCGTACGTGGTCTTCTCCTTCTGCGCCGCCTTCTTCCTCGGCGGCATCAAAGGCACGTCTTCTTGTAATCGCGCCTTGCAATGTCTGATTTGGAGTTGCGTTTGGGGGTTGGGGCCTGCGTTGTTCTGCTGTGCTTATTTTTTCTTGGTTGGGGAATGGCTGCGCAGCGATGGTGGTCGGCCCGGTGGCCGCGGCGCTGATGATACTGGGCAACGTCGGCGTGATACTCGTGCTCTTCCCGGCGCACGTCTGGTGGACCGTCTACTCTCTCATCAAGTAAGCCGCGAAAAAAACTCTTCTTTCTTGTATTCTTGCTGTAGCCAAGAGAATGTTGTTATTTGGTACTTTCTTGTATTGGAGACAGGGCATTTTTAAGTAACTAGTTTCTTGATTCGATCCTTCTCGTGAATGTTTGGCGGCAAGTCTTGATTTTGTTTTCTCCATGTTTTTCAAGATTCGATTTCGGTTGCTTCAAATGATCTGTGCGAGAATAATCGGTCATGTTGTTTCACCGACCAGTATTCCTCTGTTCAGGACTGACCGTATCAACGCGGGCCTAAAATTGGCGGTGCTCATCGCACTGCCGGTGCTGTTCGGCCTCTGGCTGGGGCTGGGCATCTTCGGGAGCGCGCTGGTGGCTCTTGGCTACGGCTTCTTCACGCCATGGATCTCCACCTTCGAGGCGTTCAGGCAGGAGAGCGAGGCCAAGAAGTTTGTGCACGGCATTGTGGTAAGTGGTAGCCTGGTTGGAACAGCACATGTCCTGCACGATGCTGCAGCCCCCCCTGGTCGCGGAGGTCAGCGAGGTACTGTCCTTGTTAAGAATGTCCCGCAGCAACCGCTGAGATGGTGATTCGGTTTGAGCAGGACGGAACGTGGGGGACGATTAAAGGCAGCTGCACGGTGGTCAGGGACTTCGCGGATATCTGCTTCCACTCCTACCCCGTTTACCTCAAGGAGTTGCGCGAGTGCTCCCAGAATCTCGAGCCCCATTCGATAAGGTAATGTGATCCTGCTAGAGTACCAGTGGCCTCTCTTTGTTTGTTTAGGAACTAGGGATGTGACAAGGATGGCTTTGTCATGGGGAGGGCGTGCTTTGGTATTTTGGCCATAAAAAACTCTGTCCTGGTAATATGTCATGGGCTCGTGTTACTGTGTTAGTAAAGCCTTTTATGCGGCGAGTGCATTGTCATGATCATTGCACATTGCAGTTGCTTGACATCTGACATTGCGATTGATGATGAGTGAGTGAACGAGTAAAAATCATCCTGAATGCTTTGTGCAGGTTGTTGGATGTGCCCTCATGCATAGCTGTTGCTCTCTTGGGGCTAATCGTGGACATACCGCTCTACACGGCGATCGCGCTGATAAAGAGCCCCTATATGCTCTTCAAAGGTTGGCAGAGGTTGCTGCATGACCTTATAAGCCGTGAAGGCCCGTTCCTTGAAACAGTTTGTGTGCCGATCGCTGGCCTGGCCATCCTTTTCTGGCCCCTGGTGGTTGTTGGGAGTGTCCTGTTGGCTATTGTCTCAAGCATTTTCGTGGGGCTTTACGGAGCAGTCATCGTCTACCAGGTTGCTGTCATATACCACAGTGTTGTATTCTTTCTTGCGCATCCTTGCGTGTCTAATTCATACTATGTGCGATAGATTGTCTGAAGTACTCGAATTACACCTTGGTCCTACTGCAGGAGAAGTCGTTCCAGAGGGGAGTTTCCTATGTGGTGGCCATGGTTGCAGAGTTTGATGAATACACCAATGACTGGCTTTACCTTCGCGAAGGGACAGTTCTTCCAAAGTAAAGTGTTTCCATTGCTTCCTTTGATGTTGAACTTTGTGATATACTTGGTCATGTGCTGCGTCCTCACAGTGCGAATATTTTCCACTAGGCCTTCTTATCGAAAGAGAAAATCATCGAATTCCACAGAGTTCTCGGTCAGAACAAATGTTTCTGTTAAGGCAGGCGAGTACCCCACTGCCTCCAGTGAAGCACCAGCGATGTTGGTTCCAACTTTGGCTCCGGCGAGATCAGTTAGAGAGGCCATACAAGAAGTGAAAATGGTCCAGGTCCGTTTCTCTTATTTGTTAAGTTGTTAACATTTCCTCTCTTTTTGCACAAAAGTTACCAATACACATCATTAATTCATTGTGCACAGTTCCCTCTTTAAGCAAAATTTCTTATTGTTACTGAAAGTTAGTAATAAGTGCATTCATTGTTGCAGTACCCTCAATATTTGCCCTGTCTGGAAAGAAAAGGCAATGTACTCTTCTAGGGCCTGTTCTTTACAAGGAATAGCTAGACATTTTTATTATTGCATCCATTATCTCTTAGATTAGGTGAGCTAGTTCCAATTGAGGTAATGCCATAAATGAATTGATGCCATGAAAGCAGGGATAGTCAATACTTTTTTTATGTTGGGTCCATGCTTTCTTAGATTAGCTGAGCTAGTTCTAGTTGAGATAAATGTCATAAATGAAAGCAAGGCATCAGAGCAGTCATACTTTAACATTTCAATTGATGCATGTATGATCTCTTACATTAGCTTGTTCTAATTGAAGAAATCTCGTAAATGAAAGGAAGCCATAACAGGAGGCATTAGACATTTTAATTATTGCATACATATGATGTCTTAGATTTAGTACGCTTGTTTTAAATGAGGCAATACAGTGATTTATTAATGAAAGGAAACACGCATAAGAAATTTTGCCTTGAATTCCTTTTCCCTAAAAAAACCTCATCCTAACTGAAGCAACAGTTGGCGTATTATAAGTTCCAAGGACATTTGAGTAGTATCCAGTTTTTTACCTCAAAAGCTGATGGCTTTTGCTATAGCACCTAACTTTCAAACGGAGTATTTTCTCAAGACGGGGTCTACAAGTTAAACGATCTACACGTTAAAAGCCTAACATCTGTACCAGCCAAAATCGCAAGTATCTATCTCTCCGTAATCTGTACTGTAAACAGCCAAAATTAAAAAATTTCAACCAAAAGCCATAAGCCGCACCCGAAAAGAACATGCCCTATAATTGCCTTGTTTATCTTGGTAAATATTTTGCAACCAGGGAACACATAAGGATTTGTGATTACGATGTTCAGGTCCCATAGATCATATTTCGTTATACAAATTTATGGCTTCGAACATACATTTGCCTTACATTTCACAAGATACAAATGAAAAACTGCAGACAGTTTAATATATACAACAGAAAGAGTTACAATTAGATACACTAGATTTCGCCGCTTAAGTATGAGCCAATGGCTTACAAGGATGATGCCAGATTTTGTATTATGTGTACATTTTACTATTTTAGAGTGGGAGAATATAGATGTTGCCACTAATTTGGATTATGGTCTATTAAAGATAGATGATACAATTTACATTGAAATGCTAATTTAGCTCCTTGATTTGCAGATATGGGAAAATATTATGAAGTCATGTGAACAGAGGGGCAGGGATCTTTTGAATTTAAATGTCATAACTACTGTTGATCTGACGGAGTGGTTAAGAACAAAGGAAAGTGGCCATGAAACAATAGGCCTGGGACTACCTTCTTATTCTCTGCTGTATACCGTCCTCCAATCAATCGAAGCTGGTTCTGCAGGGCTATTGATATGCAATGGTGTCGAGGTCAATCAACATAACCGGCCCCAAGATCGGTTGGTAGATTGGTTCTTCCATCCAGTGCTAGTGCTGAAAGAGCAAATACAGGTGCTGAAAATGACGGAGGAAGAAGTGAGATTCTTGGAGAAGTTGACCCTTTTGTTGGTAATTCTGCAATTGCAAATGGGTGGGCTAATGGTGCTGAAATCCCCCAAGATCCTGTGAGGACAGCACAAATTCAGGCCATCAGTAGAAGGTATGTTGTTTCCTTTTTCTGCTTGCTTCTGACACCATGCTTTCTGCTCATTTCAGTAACAGTGTCATATAGTGGTTTTCTCATAACTGAAACAATTGGACGTGTAAGTAATTTTGTTTTCAGACTCTGGGTATGTTGTAATGCAATAGCAACAGAAACCATTCATTGCTGTTTTAGTGAACTGATGGTCAATTTTTGCTGTTTTGGTGAACTGAAATTCCGTAGATCACAAAAATTTGATGCAAAAAATTGGTGGCACCATGCTACTTGATTGCTTCTGTTAGTAACATGACGAACTACTTGATTTTTTCTGTTAGTAACACGAAGCAACATTACATTTGGTTTCATGGCATGCGTATCAATGAGAACAAACACAATCATCGACCTCATCTTTTCATTTACTTAATCCTGTCAGTTCTCGTGGCGGTTGTTCTAATGTTGCTGTGTTCGCAGGATGGTTGGAATTGTAAGGAGCATGTCAAAGTTTCCTACGTACAGGAGGAGATACAGACATGTCGTGAAGCTGCTCGTCACGTACTCCGTTGAGAGGGAAGGGTCGTTCGGATCATCTGCGTCAAGCCAATCTATCTCTTTCTTTGAAATAACACCACTGGAAGTGTAATTAAAGTCATCTTCAGAAATGAGATTCAGATAGCCCTTTTGTTTGTTTGCTCTTTTTCTTCAGTAAACATCGCCCATCATTTTGTCAGTGCTTGTGTATTTCAAGTTTAGGAGGTTTTGTATAGTTGTTACGAGAGAAAAGACTCCAATCCAATGCACATGCCGTGAGGATCATGTGCAAAAACTTCAGAAGTGAGTCATCCATTGTACTGTAAATTTTTGTATATACTTGTCGATCAGACGCAGATGCAGATGTGTTGGTTCTTGAGCTCTGCATTGCATCCTTTTTCCGATGTTCCCTATCTATGCAGAAGTTCTTTGATATTTCCCTCGCCGGCTGTGGCTGTGCAACGGTGGAGAGCTGGCACGATGGCACCAATATGAGCGAGAATTCGTCAAGTTTGACGGGGCCAAAACTAGACAAAATCTGCAGAAAAAAAATCACATGCATGCTTCGAGTTCGAGGCCTCGAAGCAACCAGCTGCCATCCGATGACTGGACCGATCATTATCCAGGCTATTAAACATCCCAGTTCCCTCGAACCACTTTCTTCTCCATTTTGTCAATCCCGGAGAGATTCACCGGGAATCGAGCCAAAAGATTTCGATTCCGCTCGTTTCGGCATGAGCTTTCTAGCTTCTGGTTTATTTTTCACTATTTTTTAAATTTCGTCTTTTTCTGACTTTTTGGATTTTTTTAGCTTTTTTACTGGTTCTTTTTTTCCCGTATTCGTTTGCATTATACGTGGTGGGCTAACCTATTTTTTCTATTTTTATTTTTTTTAAATTTAATTATGCCAAAATAAGCCACCATCAGCTACAATATAATTCCAGTCAGCTATAGCAAAACTCAACCATAAACTACAAAAATCCAGCCCAACTAAACACAACCTTCATCTCTCGTTTGTTCAGTCGCTCCTAGTATTTTTTACGTGCCTCCATTTGGAGGGTACTGCGTTAAGGGTATCAACTGGAGAGCTAGGACTTGTTGAAAATGTGAGGCTCACATCGATGACAAAAACGCAAAAAAATATTGTTCTCGTTATGTCGGGGTCTCTCGCTGCAAAATTTTCCATCGCGTGAAACTCCTACGAAATTCACCTGACTTGAAAATCGGGCCTCATGTGCTACCGTGGTTCAGCTGGTACACACTGGTCGCAGATCGAAAACCGGCCTTAGCATCGACATTAGCACCATTAACTACTCAAACGGATTGGTATTTTCCGGTAACGCCCGTTCACACTAGTTGACAACTTCACAGCGGAATACGCGTGCGGTATGCGGCATGTCTGATCACATATTCACATCCATCATCCATCAGATGATCAGGCCAGCGTGAGCTCCAGAGCCAGGGCTTACTTTTTACCGCCGATGAACCGTTCCGCGGCGTGCAAATCAGCAGCCGGCCTTCCAGTCACAACGAGAACAGATAAAAAGCAAGTGGCAAGAACACAACAAACATAACTACCCCAAGGATGATCAAACTACTATTAATATTATAAAATGAATATTATAAAATACAAGATAAAAATAAACAATCAAAATATGGAAGACATGGATTTAACATAAAAAACTCTTTCGAAAAATTATGAATGTATGAATGCGAAATTCACTGTATGATAAGAGTTACAAGTACGGAGAACTTCGGCATGTCTTAACATGTGACTATAGAGGTACATATATAGATTAGAGAATAAGAGTCATATGAAATTACGAAGCCGAGGCGAGGTCGGTGTATGTGTCCACATGGACACTATATGAATTCGTATCATACTTTAACAATCGTCATCTTAAGATGAATTTGGATCACATACCCAACAATCTTCAATGAGGGGAATTCGCTCCTGTAGCTAAAACAAATCAAATATCCTCAAATCATAATTCACCATCAATGATCCTTGTGTGTTGAAAGTCCATAAGACTAATCAATGAGTAAGACTAATTAGGGCCTGTTCTTTTTGGCTGTAGCTTGTGGTTTTTGGGCTGTTTGTACGAGAGATTACAGAGTATAACAGAAACTCACATGCGGTTTTTGCATATATAAATGAAGTCGGTACACTATGTACTACAATTAACTAGTAGACCCTATTTTGAAAAGATACTTCGTTTAAAAGTTAGTTATTGTAGAAAAGTCGAAAAGCAGCTTTTAGAAACTGGAAAGAACATGGCCTTAGTCTTTTCTATATGCGTCTTCTGTGACGTTGAATAACTACAGTGAAGAACTCATCTTATAGATTTTTTTACATACTCCACCTAGAACACATAACTCGGTAGACAATGTCCATTGAATAGCAACTTGTATGTGTAACCATCACGTACATCAAACTGCCGACTGTAAAAGTAACTAAATTTCATGACATGATTGAAAACTGCTCATGTAGAAGAATAGCCGGATGAAAGTAACTCTTGTGTCGTCAATGGAGCAGAAACAATATCTGCAATAGACCATTCATATTGAGCTTTTGATAACTAGAACGTATTACACCTGTAATACCAAACATTGTAGTATCTATGCAGATAATTAATTTTTTCTTGCACTTCAAATCCTTCATCTTGAACTCATATTTGAACCATAACCTTCACTAATAAATAAAAAATTTCAGAGAGTATTTTGTAGTTGCCATCAGAGTGTTATTAAATTCCTGAAATTCCTAAAATCAATGTTGCCAAAATCTCATAACGATCGTGTAAGCTTTCCAAATTGCAACATATCCTAATGTTGATTGAAACACCAAATTCAGTTGTCCCCACAACTAATATTGATTTTTTTAAAGTCTCCTCCATCACGTGCAGCCCAAATTGTGTTGAAAATCTACAACTCCACCATAGACTCTATATGTGCAGATCTTGTGGAGTTAAAGCAACCAATGCCGAGGCCCCTCTCTTGAGCTGCACATAGTCTTCTAACCATGCTTCTCATCCCGTGTTCAACCCTTTTGGCACAACCGCGCTGATTCGATGCAAATTATTTAGCCAGGTCGTACCCATTATAGACTTGTGGTTACACTATTTTATATTGAAAGGTCATCATGAGATTCAGTCATTAGAGTTATCTGGGCGGTGCTACCGCAAACCACACATTCTTGTGCTCCAACCATACCAACACTCTTACCACCCACCCAAATATGTAAATCAAATTTTAGGGTTTTGTGAGCATAAAATATTCAAATTCAGCATACTAGTCATTTCCTACGAATGACTACCCAAAACAAGTTTTCATATTTGAAATGATGTCAGGATAAATTAATGCCCCCGAGTATCTAAACAAGGCTAAGCATGGTGCTTACATACAACTTATAAATAGTAGGGTTACCATTAGATATCTAGAGTGACAAGGATTATATATTCAATTGTCCAAGGGGTGGGGTATAGTAGTATAATGATTGGTAGGCATGTATCTATAACCTTAAGACGAACATATATTTGCATAATAAATACAAGCATGCAATTTGGTAATTTAAACAAATATAACTTATAATAAAATGTACGTTCAATATGATTAAAGTATTAACTCGCTTGGCTCATAAGTTGGTTAGCCTTAGAAGTCTTGACTTGGCTCGACCTGTGACTCTTCTATGTCCACGTATTCTACTTGGATGATCGCAACAGAAAGCAAATAAATATGCAAACAAACAAATAAATCCAAATAAAAATCTACGCACTTCCGTCACGAAGGTGGGTTGCTTTCATTCCAAGACAACATCTACTTTAACTGAGTCGACTGCTACTCCTCCAGTGGGCATGATATGTTCGAGGAAACTGATGTCATGCAGCCAAAACTTGCATTTGTTATACTTGGCATACATTTGGTGCTCCTTAAGCTTCTTTAGTACCAATCGTATGTGTTCGGTCTGTTCTTCATCATTCTTGGAGTAAACTAGGATGTCGTCAATAAATACCATCATAAATTTATCCAAGTATTCTATGAATACTTTATTCATGAGATTCATGAAATAGGCTGGCTTATTGATCAAGCCGAACGACATGACTGTGAACTTGTACATGCCATACCGGATGGTGAACACCGTTTTGGGGATATCCTTAGCACTGATCTTTAGTTGATAGTATCTTGACCTCAAGTTTATCTTGGAGAACATTATAACTCCTGAGAGGTGGTCTAACAAGTAGTCGATGCGGGGCAAATGATACTTATTCTTGATGGTCACGTCATTCAGGGCCTATAGTCCACGCATATCCTTATAGTGCTGTCCTTTTTCTTTACAAAAAGCACTGGTGAACCCCAGGGCGATTAGTTAGGTATGATAAATCCTTTGTCTTGTAATTCTTCAATCTGCTTCTTTAGTTCTTTGAGCTCATCGACAGCCATCCTATATGGCATTTTTGGCAAATTGGGGTGGTCTCTGGTTTTAGGTTAATGATAAATTATATATCTCGATCTGGTGGCATGGGCGTATGGCATGGACACGACCGATGTGGCGCACGATGCAACAGAAAAGGGAGGGAGGGGAAGAAGGAAAGGGGGGTGAAGAGGGTTGTACTACACTGGGCGTAATAGGCGTGTTGGTGGCATGGCGTGCACGTGGGCAGAGAGCGCACGACGCACGGTGCTGTGCTTGGACAGTGCGGGGGAGGGCAGCATGAGTTGGGTTGGGCCAAGCCAGGGGCCAGGTGGGCCACAGAGCAGGTTGGACTTGGCCCACTAGGGTTTGCTTTTGGGATTTTCCACTTGAATTTGCATTTTGAATTTGAGTTGAACCCTAATTTCATTTTTTATTTTATGCACTTTGAATTCCCAAAATGGGATGTTACACACGACAAAAGTAGATGATCAGAAGAATGAGAGATGGATTTAATATGGAAAACCCTTTCGAAAAAACTATGGACCCACGAAGATAAAATTTACTATATGAGAAGATATTATAAGCACGGAGAAATTCGACGTGCCTCAAGTCCTAAAAGATTATAGACTATCGATTTGAACATGGTACATATATTGACTAAGAAACAAAAGTCCTAAAAGATTATGAAACCAAGACAAGATCGGCATATATATCGATTTGAACATGTATACGAATTTACATCATGCATTACCAACTAACATAGATAATTGTCGCATTTTAAATAACAAGCAAGTGGTTCGGATCGGTTGCCCACTCGAAAAGCGAAAAGACAGGATACTACAAATGGACTCGATGGTTACTTGTACCATAGATTTTGAAAGGAAAGCAATATCCAACCGACCGACCGCTTTCACCCCTAGTTGTACCATAGATTTTGAAAGGAAAGGGGAAAAATGTGTTTGCTTGTTCTCCATGAGTTGACAGAAAGAAAAAATAAGAAAGAGTCAAGGAAGTATTTTTTATTATTTAATCCTTTTTTATTAATATTTTAAAATTAATCTCTCAGCAACTTTATTTCCAATTCTGACTCCTTTGGCCATGCCACCTCCCGTGACGTGGCCAAAATGTTGTCACGCCATCGGCAAAGCTGCCACGCAAGCCCTTAGCCGCGTGCCATACCAGCGTGGAGGCTTACGTGTCATATGTCATGCCGTAACTCCTAACGTGACAAAACCTTATCATGCTGTCATACTTCGCGTGACAGGTTGAGATTGTCACGCCACTAGACTTGGCATGGCAGGGGCAATTTGCGTTCGCACGGCGTGACAGAGGCCACGCGAGCCATCTACGTTGGCACGACACGCGGCCTAAGACTTGTATGGCAGCTTTGGCCACGCCACCACACGTGGAGTGACAGAACGTTTTGACGCTAAAAGATCAGAATTGGAAATAAAGTTGTCGAGGGATTAACTTTAAAATATTAATAAAAAGGATTAAATAAAAAAAATTGTCAAGAGATGAGGGAGCAAAACCTGACAACCACTCCCTTGGTTGCATCGACGCAGACAGTTACTTAGAGGTGGTGTTCGTTTAGATTTTTGAGTCAAGCTTCCGTTTTTACTGTAGCGATCTTTTTACACTATGCTGTTATTATTTTTTAGTGTAATTAAATTTAAATTATTAAAAATAAAAATAATTATATTATCACAGACAATGAAAAAAATAAAAACTAAGAAACCAGAAAAAGATAAAATTAAGAAATTAGAAATCAGATCCTGTAGCTCCAGTGAGTGGAGCCTTAATAACCTTCACTTTCAGCGTGGGATCCTCGTTACGCACGATTTATTTTTTCCAGCTTTTCCTTGCTCCAATCAGCACAGTGTTTTTGAAAAAGTTTGTCATTTTCCTAGGCCGTCTTCTGAGAGGATATTTTCCTAGGTCGTAACCGTGCATAAAAGCATTGTTAAAATCAAAATCATAGAAAGATCCATCAAACAAAAAAATCCAAGGAAGACGACTAATTAAAAGCTGTGAACAATCTTGCATGACCAGTTCCTACTCCCTGGTTTCTATCAATCCACACCATGACACCAGCGTTTCAGCTTTTGATTTGGGGCAAAAAAACCGGAACCGGCCGGGTTCTGGTTTCTTGATGAAAACCGATCGAAAACCAGCCAAGTTTCCTTTTCCTTTTATTCTTTCCAAATTTTACGAAAAATTGGATATTTCTTATTTTGCAGATTTGACGTTTGTGTAGAAACTAGAAGCAACTCTAAAACATTTTGCTATAGAAGTTGATCAAAGAGGAGGGTTTTAGAAGTGTGAGCCGGCCCCAGAAGAACGCACAGAAAAACGGCCAGCCGGTTCTATATACCGGCCGATAACCGGTGGGTTTTCAAGCTCCCATCCGCGCCAACAAAACCAGCACTGAATAAAAAAACAAAAACAAAGCCAACCCAACACCGCATGTACTATTGGTCTTCTTTTTTTCGGAAATTTTCCTTCTCTGGTAGAGGACCGCCTCCTTTCAGTAGAGAGGGAAATAGCAAGCACGTTTTTTTCAGATTATAGTTGTTTTTAAATAAATAAACGAGTTAGTTTCTCCGCTATTTTTTTAAATTATCAGTATTTGATAAATTTATACAAATGCTCGTACTAAAATAAAAAATCATCCGTCATGTCAGCACAGTAAGACTTGGGACGAAGTCTTCGAGAGCGGGTCCCCGTCCACGCCTCAGTCTGCGCTGCTGGTTGCTGCTGCCAACCAGCACCTGTTCCGCGCTTAGCTGGCGAGCGCGGCCGTTAAAAACGCGCGGTTAGTGGCGTGCGAGGGAGCGGGCTGGATTTGCGCGTCCTGTAGCCGCGCGGCGCATGTGACGGGGTCCCTCGCTGATCCCGCAAAGCAACGACAACGCGCCGATCGAGCCGTCCGAGGGGGGGAAAGGCAGCAGCGGAAAGGCGGTGGGGTGGGGTGGGCGCCTGCGCTTCCCGACCAGAGCAGCGCGAGCGAGCGCGTGTGATCCTCGGCCAGCGATGATGCGCGCCCGATCTGCGGCTGGGGTCTGAGGATGGCGGCGGCGGCGGCGAGGAGGCGGCCCGGGAGCGTGGCGCTCGGGGACCTACTGCGGCGGGAGGCGTCGGCGGAGCGGGCCGCGTCGGCGGGCGAGCGGCCGGGGGTCGCGGCGGGGCAGGCCGGCCGGGCCAAGAAGGGCGAGGACTTCGCGCTACTCAAGCCGACCTGCGAGGGCCACCCGGGCGCCCCCTTCTCCGCCTTCGCCGTAAGCGCTCGCCGCCTCAGCCCGCTCCACGCACCGCTTGCAATTACGCTACGCTACGGTTTACATACCTCGTCCCGCGATCTGCTCGGCGGTGGCGTACGCGGTGTCGCTCGGCCGGCCGGGGTCTGGTTCTGAGGGGTGCTTGGTTGTTTTGGTTTGGTTGCAGCTGTTCGATGGGCACAACGGGAGCGCGGCCGCGGTGTACGCCAAGGAGAACCTCCTGAGCAATGTGATGGGCTGCGTCCCTGCCGATCTGAGCAGGGACGAGTGGCTCGCCGCCCTCCCGAGGGCTCTGGTCGCCGGGTTCGTCAAGACAGATAAGGATTTCCAAACAAGAGGTAAATAGAATTCCTTCCCGTACATGGAACTAAATAAAGCCCATCCTAGCTAATGCAACTAACAATCAGTACCATATCTAGCACTACTCTACTATGCAGCTCTATGGTCAAGGGTCAACCGTAGTTTGGTGATTCAATTCAGATTGTGTCTGTGCTTGGTTTGGTGGTACTCCGGTACTAGAGCTGAGCCTCGTTTGTCCACTCGGTGTATGTGTTTCAGCGCACTCTTCGGGGACAACTGTGACGCTTGTCATAATTGATGGGTCCGTTGTGACTGTTGCGTCCGTTGGTGATTCACGCTGTGTATTGGAAGCTGAGGGCTCCATTTACCATTTATCAGCTGACCATCGTTTCGATGCTAGTGAAGAGGAGTAAGGCTGTTTTTGCACAAAGCGCTCTCTTGTTCTCTTGTCATTGATACGATTGGTTCTTATCACTTGTTGGTTTCGATTCGTAGGGTTGGACGTGTGACGGAATGCGGAGGTGAAGTTGGAAGGCTAAGTGTTATCGGCGGACCTGAGGTTTTGCTCGTTGCCTTTTGTGGTCGCTCAAGTTTTCCCTCTATTTTGCACCATTGGCAACCAAGGTGCTTTCTATTGTCGAAGTTGTACGCGTGCAATATTCAATATATTTGGAAAAGGTTGCAGCCTGGAAAGTTTGGCTGTTTGTTAGCGACTGATTTGGCGTGTAGCAAGTTATTCAAAGTCTAGAATTTTCATTGGGTGAGCAGTGCTTGCTGTTCACTTCAAGTTGTGCTGGATGGTAGCTGGAGGAAGTTCTTGAATTGACTGAAAAATCTATGCTTCTGCGACTACTCTCCTTTCTGTTTGCTTCTTTTTAATTTGAATTGTTGGAACTAATGAATCAAGTTACTTATGAGTACCCTGTTGGTTTAGAACCAGATTTGGTTTGCTTAATGGAATTAGTGAGTGTCTTCTGTACGTGCTGTTGACTGTTGAGTGGTGCATTTCAAAACTTTGCAGTTGCATAATTTTATATGTCGCATATCTTCCATAGGCCTTCCTTTACAAAACCATCATTTTGTTTGTAGATCTGTTTCACACCTCTTGATTGACTCTTGTTTCCTTCATTGTTCATCCAGATTGGCCCCCTTAGATGTTGGCCAGGTGGTTTATGCCTATCAAGGTCAATTGGTGATCAGGATGTAGGTGAATTTATCATTCCTGTTCCTTTTGTGAAGCAGATCAAGGTACACAGTCCTGAAAATTTGTTCACATCAGTTCTGTAGAAACTAAATTAAGAACTTTCACAATAATAGTGATAGCAGATTCAAGCACCAGAAGTTCTGCTGTTTTGATATTCTCATTCTGGTTATCATCTATATATTTTTTAAATTCCCTTTCCTATGTAAATTTGATAAGAGTTGGGATAGATTGTACATATGTCCCTGTATGGCTGTATCTTACCTGGTCATATTCAGATGTTAGACCTTCTTGTTAAGGCAGATAATTTGCAATCTTGGATAAACTAAGTGCCAGTTATTTCGTTCCCATTTCCCTTGTTTCAAAGTTTATTCATGGTTGTAGGTCTGCAAGTTATGTTTTCTTTTTAAGAGGGTTATTTAGTAGTTCTGTGATTCTTTAAGTAACTTTTTGAGTTACTTTGATTCTTTACCATATTTTCAAAATAGTAATGTCTTCTCATGTTTGTTCCAGCTATCTAGTGCTGGAGGTCGACTTATTATTTCAAGTGACGGTGTTTGGGACGCCTTGACTGCGGAAATGGCTTTTGGTTGTGCACGAGGGCTTCCTCCAGAGGCTGCAGCTGATCAAATTGTCAATGTACAGCCACCTGACCCCACCCTTCTTGGCATGCAACCTGAATCCCCAATTTACACTTCTCCTTACTGTTGCATCTTTTGCAGGAAGCAGTGGAATCAAAAGGATTGAGGGACGATACAACTTGTATTGTTATTGACATAATACCACCAGAAAAACCAAAATCCACTGTACAATCTCCAAAAGAGGCAGGAAACGGCCTTGGCTTCTTCAAAAATATTTTTTGTAGGAAAACGACATCAGACTCATTATCTCATGCTGATAAGGAACATACTTCTGAGACTAACTTGGTGGAGGAACTCTTTGAGGATGGATGCCCATATCTTTCAAGACGGTATGTAGCCTTACTTCATCTTGACAATGGATGCATAATAGTTCACCAATAACTATACAATGAACTTAAAGCTACCCTTCCAAATAATCAGTATACCGTCACTTGGGGAGCACTCCTTCACTAGTCAAATCAAAGAGGTTAATGCTTATTGTGTATTGTGAGATGCCATTTGAGCTGGAATGTATTACCTTTTAGAGTAACACCTTGTCATATTCAACTGAAGGTACTCTAGGCTGAAATTGTATACGCTGGAACATGTTAGATTATGTGATAAGGGTGGATGCCATAACTCTAGTATAAAAGTCCAGGTCCAGATAGAGCATGGAGAATGTGGTTGTCTAGTAGTATATAACACTTAAAAATAATTCAAAGAAACCAGGGTATAGCCCTTTGGGGCCAAAGTGAGATCGGTGCATGTGTTGCTATGGTTTGAGCAGTGTTATCCTAGGCGGCCACCTAGGAGCTGCCTAGGCGCTTGGGCGCAGGCCAGCCGCCGCTACTCGGGCATAGTAGGCGCCCTGGCGCTCGGCCCGCCTAGGCGGTCAACGCCGGTCCCAGGTTGACCCAGGCGGACCCAGGCGGGCAAGGCGTGACGGCGCTGGGCGGTCTGGAGCGGCCTGAGGCTGCACTGGGCGCTCCAAGGCGGCGACGGGCGCACGCGGTGCAGAACTTGAGGATCATGTGTGCAAGGTAGAAGAGGTCGGCGATGGTGCGTATGGCGGTGACGGCTATGCCGATGCCCATGTCGATCTTGACGCAGGACTCGCCGGCGGTGTAGAGGAGATAGAAGTACATGGGGTCGACGAAGAGGCCGACCATGCAGGTGACGAGGAAGAGGCGGTTCCAGCGGAGGACGACGTCGTCGCCGGGGTCGAGGATGCGGCGGGGCGTCCCTGGGCGGCGGCGCGGGGGCAGGGCAGAGGCGGCGCTGGGGCCAGGGTGGAAGAAGGGGAGCAGCGGGCAGAGGAAGGCCGGGAGGACATGGCGGTGGAGGAAGCCGGCCATGGGCATGAGGTGGAGGTGGCGCGCGGGTGA
The DNA here is from genome assembly GCA_036346245.1 of Bonia amplexicaulis. Classification (NCBI taxonomy): domain Eukaryota; kingdom Viridiplantae; phylum Streptophyta; class Magnoliopsida; order Poales; family Poaceae; genus Bonia; species Bonia amplexicaulis. The sequence continues at coordinate 10,812,328 of CM070745.1, read as the reverse complement.
GGCGGTCTTCCTAACGGAGTTCTTAATCTGTGACATAGTTTATACTTCTTTTGTAGTGTTGCCAAGTATTTTAAATCCAGACCTTTAAGATCAATTTTGGAATAAAAATTGAATAGATTCTTGATTGGCAACAGCAGCAAAAGGTCATGGCTATTGCCATGTGAGAAATCCATGAGGGTGATGTAAGAATGCAAACACGACTGTCTTATCAAAACACCATTTAGAGTTGAATGGCTTAACAGTTGAGTTTCATCCAAACTTTTAGATGATGGTGCTTATTGTTGACATTTTCTTTCTGGTGAATGCAGGCTAGATTCTGAATATCCAGTTCGGAATATTTTCAAGCTCTTCGCATGTGCAATTTGTCAAGCAGAGTTAGAGTCCGGTCAGGGGATATCCATACATGAGGGCTTGTCAAAGCCAGGAAAGCCGTGTCCCTGGGATGGCCCGTTCCTTTGTCATGGTTGCCAGGGAAAGAAAGAAGCGATGGAGGGGAAGCGTCACTCACGAGGTACAACTTCGTCCCAGTTCCATTCTATACTGTACTATTTATCAGGTCCAAAGCGACATCTGGAGTACAACTTCCCATATCTGCAGATTCCTCCTCAAGAAACAGCGGCTCAAGCGAATAGTGACCAAGGCCGAGATTCATCATGAAGCAACCACCTAGCAATAATATTCTGATGGGCTGATGCATAGCTGGCATTTGGCATTCTTGCAGCACTTCCTCGGTTACATGGATTATCATGGAATTAGGATCTAAAATGAACAACTGAATTAACTGTGAGGAGGTGCCCATGTTGAAGAGCTTATACACAACTGAAGTGAAAGATACACCTTGCCTTATAATGCTATGGAGCAAGCGACTTGCCCGTTGGATATCAACGTCTTCACTGGGGCTTCTCGCCGTGGCGCATACAGGACAAGCGCCTGTCAATCAAGAACGCCCAATCTCATCTAAGGCCAACCATTATGTAAAGGATCCCTTATGTAAATTATCCATCGTATAGAGGTGTGACAAATAGCCGCGGCATTGTATTTCTCAACTAGGATTACGTGTGCGATCCTGAAATTCGTCTTGGGCAGATCTTAAATTAAGGTCAAAGTAGCCTGTTCCCTGTTAGAACCAAACGGTAGGCTATCTACCGTCTATCCATAAAACGGCAGGTAATTAAGTCGGCTAATTAGCTGACTTAATTACCTATCTAAATTTATAATTTTATGCTATATTTGTTCAAAATTTCAAATATAGCAAATGAGTGAAAAATTATGAAATTTTATGCACAACCTCCCGACACAACTACTTCGTTGTGTATTTTTTTGACAATTTTATCCACTCTGAATGTTGCTTAAAAATTTGTCTTTGAAAATTTTATGTGCTCCAAATTTGCCATGTTAATTCGTGTTAATTTAAACATAATTAGCGATATGCGATGCTCAGGCATCTTTTACGGTGTGTGAATTCTGTCCTTGCACATATGTTGGTCTGTTGCTTCTATTTTTCCTTTTCCACTGTATCCTTCGCACAATTGTTACTCTGTCTGTGTCGTCCCCCCCTCGTGTGCTCCTTCGTCTGCACTGATGTCGTTATGTCATTGCTGTCCACCTTCGTCCGCTCCTTCATTTCCATATTTGTCAGTGTTACCATATTGTCCCCCTCGTCCGAAGTGCTTCGCATCGACAAGTAGTTCTTAATTTGTGGGGTGAGCGCACCAAGTTCTCTTTTCGCTCGACCATAAATACGAATCCCTCACAGTTGGTTATCGGTCATCTCAGTTGCTCATCGCGAAAGCTCAATCTCGTGGTCGTCGCTCAAAATTAAGAGTGCATATCTAATTATTTTGAGAAGCCAGTGCATAGCTCAATAAGGACGTAGCAGTGGGACATAGAGTGTTGCAGTGGAGGGTGCCTCGGACGTGGCGGGCCGTCGTTGTAGTGACACGCACATATACAACTAGGGTTCATGCAGCAACATGTGGGATCATATGAACTTTGAAGACCTCCTCGTTGCCTCTCTCGCACTACATCTGTTGCTGGAGGTCAAGTTCTCTTCATTGAAACTATCAATCCGCGCCTCTATCTCTAAGATTTGCTCCCATAGTGTATCCACGTACCTCACAACATAGCGTTCATGAGGAGGATCGATCCAACGGACGAAATCGCATTTCGCCATTTGCTGAAAAGAAGGGTTAACATGAAAACTCTATTAGCAGTAAGAAGAAAATAAACTATTGACTAATTGTATCCTAGAGTGTTGGTATCGGAAGAAACATCGTTCGCCATTGAAATGGCCTTCGATGACTGCATGATCGCGTCCTCTCTGTGTCTGCATTTCGACATACCGGTTGAGCCCGCCTGTTTGGCATCAAGTGGTAGTTAGAGCCGAAGTCCTCCCTCTTTTGCAAGGGAAGGTCTTCCTTTAGCGACCCCGCTTCGACTGCTCCTCGGTGTCTATCATGCTATGTTACTGTATTACGGAGAAAGTTTTTCTACCTACAAAAAGTGAAACCAGTTTAGATGAACGATGAACGATTGCGAGAGCTCCGTATTTAAAGCCGGCGAAAAGAGAACCCGGTGCGTTGTCACCAAAAATTACGGACGCGTTGTTGACACGCAGCACCGCGGACGACAGGGGACAACATGGTAAGAGGGACATATGTGCACACAAGGGAGCGGGCGAGGTGGGACGACATGGACAGACTAACATTTGTGCGAGAGAGGGAGTGGGTGAGAGGGGCCGTATGGTCAAGCCAACACATGTCAGAAGGAGGAAGCGGTGCAAGGGGGGATAGTATGAACAGATTGACATTTTCGGGGCAGAGGCAGCACCAAGGGGGGACATCCCTCCTTGCATATCGCTAATTATGATTAAATTATTATAAATTAACATGAAATATTCGGAGCATATAATTTTTAAAAAATTACACAATTAGATCAACTATGTCGAAAGGATTCACATAAAATTTTATAATTTATGGAGCTCGTTTGCTATTTATAATGACTCCTACAAATATCAAAATCATATGAATTTTTGAACAATATTCAGAGTGGATAAAATTATCAAAACATTACACAATAAAGTACATTGTATCGCTAGGCTACACATAAAATTTCATAATTTTTAAGCTCATTTTCTATATTTAAAATTTTGAATAAATATAACATAAAATTACGAATTTAGACAGGTATTTAAGTCGGCTTAATCACATGCCGTTTTGTGGGTGGGTGGCAGGCCACCTACCATTTGGTGGCTGGGCAGCCAGACGGCAGGTGTCATGTGTCATCTCTGGAGCACTGCCACCTAGTGACTAGATGAAAGAAACGCTATTTTTATTAATACCATTTATATATAGTTATTTTTGTAAATACGAGTTAAGAAGCCGCAAGCAAAGATTCGTTTTTTTGTGGAGGCGTTGGGAGTCCCTTTCGAGCACCGTATAAAAACTCTCACACGTAAGCTAAGATGGTTTGGTGGTTAAGGGTGGGGAAAAAATTCAGAAGGGTCACTCCATTCAGAGATCTTGGGAATGCAAGAATTTGACAGTGACTTTGTCTGAACTACAGCAATTAGTTTAGAATTTGGGTGGAATTCATACCTTCCAAAGAAAACCTTAGCGTTGAGGTGTACCACGATTACAGATTCACAGACAGTGCCAATTTCTCCAAGCCTCCAACTGGCTGCGTGCGTATACCGAGGTGCTGCAGTCCGTAGGGCAACATTGCGTTGCAAGCCTTCGCACATTGGCACTTACTGTAGTTAAGCACATCAGTGGCTCTTAGCAGATATACTAGTTACAAACATTACTAGAAAGTCTTTGGACGAACCCATTTCTAGATCTATTCTTTTTTGGATTCAGTTTATGATTTTTGAACTATTTGTAAGAAAAATATAGAGTAATAGAAATTTGCGTATGGTTTTGGCTGATATAAATGAAGTCGTTATAGTATATACTACAATCAATTTGTAGACACCACATTAAAAAGATACTCTGTTTGAAAGCTAATTACTGTAGAAAAGCTAAAAACAGCTTTAAAAACTAAAAAGAAGAGGCTAGCAAGTGATTTTTTTAGGTAACGTGCATAAGAATTACACGCCGTTACATTAAGAAGAAACACAATTACATAGCACTAGCTAGGCTAGTGAAGAGTTATTACACTGAAGATTGGAAACTGATAATAAGTTGGAAGAAAAACACGTGAGCAGGCGTAACAAAAGGAGGAACTCCACCTGCACGCATCCACAGCGCTATGGAGGAACTTCAGTTCGGCTTATTTGTGGTGACTTATGGTAAGAATCGTAGTTGATGAGTCTTATTTAACATAATTAAATTTAAAAATTAAAAATATAAAAATTTGTTAGCCCATCACGACAAAACGAATACGGAAAAAAAGAACCGCAAAAAGCTAAAAAAGTAAAAATCAAAAAAAGACGAAATTATGAATAGTATAAAAATAAGCCAGAAGCCAGAAGCTCAAACCATATTGAGCGGTGCCTAAGAGGTATATCTCAGAGGAAGTGGTAACGACTCAACGCCTACCTGGCACCAGGATGACAATTCCTACAGGAGCTTGCCCATGAATGCATCAATGTCAAGTTTGGAGTTTTCGAAGACACGCTCTAGAAGAAAAGGATTACTAGAGCGTCAAATCCTTTTCTTCGAGTCTTGGCCACTCTATTCCTCAAGGTCGACAACCAATCAACAATGTGGCCATCCGTGGTTAGCAGCGCACGAGTTTGCACAGAGATGGTGCTAGGGTGTCTGCAGATTGTCCATCGATCCAATTGTCCGTCTCTGTTGCAACCTTGAACATTGCTTGAACCGCTGGTTCGTGCGACGATTGCAATCTGGCCAACATTCGTGTAGGGTCTATCTTTTCCCACCACAACCATCGCAACCGCAGTGCATAGCCCATCAACTTCTGGGGAGCTAGCTTTTGGAAGTAGGCATTCAACACCTCCATGACCAATAAGAAAAGCATTGGAGATAAAGGGTCTCCCCTGCCTTAGTCCTCTGCGCAGTCGAATCGTATTTCCAGGCCTTCCATTGATTATAATTTCGGAGGAAGAAGTTGCAAGCAGCATGGAAATCCACTCGCGTCAACGCAGACCGAAGCCCATATGGGTAAGGATTTGAATTAGGAATGGCCAGGAGACCGAGTCGAAGGTTTTCGAGATGTCTAATTTCAGTTGCAGTGTGGCTTTCTTCCTTGCCTTGAGGGCCTTAACGACTAGTTGAATATAACAGAAGTTATCATGAATTGATCTGTCCGAGACAGGCTGTTTGGTTGGGTCTCACTAGCCTAGGCAGACCCTTTTTCAATCTATTAGCCAATACCTTGGCTAATAGTTTAGCAAAACTATGGAGAAAGCTGATACGACGATAGTCTTGAACTACAGAAGCTTCACTTGACTTCGGCAATAGAACAATCAAAGCATTGTTCAACCAATGAAGACGACGCCCTTTAAGAAGAAAGAGGAATACTTTGCTTGATCATTGGTCATGCCGTTTTGTAGAAGGCTTCCGTGAAACCATCAGGCCAGGAGATTTTGCCAAGGGGGAGCTCTTTGATGACCCTCCAAATTTCCTCCTCCGAGAACTCTTGATCTAGATGGGATAGATTGGATCAACTCAAGGAAGCTTTAAATCAAAAATTCCCCATCGGCACAGGTACCAATGAGATTTTGAAGAAAAAAAACTCATGAAAACGCTCAGCTTTCTCCTCCTCGGTGTTGGATGATTCGGCCATTAATTTGGTGGGGGCCGAATGGATCTAAGGAAGCTTAGATCCTACTTCGTTCCCCGAATGGCAGCACAGTGGCTGCCAAGGCTGCAACACGGCAAGACCAAAATCGGTCGCTCGTTGGCCGTGCAGCCGACGGTGCTGGTGATCGCGGTGAGCGTGATGGCCGTGGTGCTCATGGCCGTCCTCTTCGGTGCCCGGTGGATGCACTCCAGCGACGGCGATACCTGGGTCTCGGCCGGAGTCCGCGTCGTCGTAAACGCCGGTACGCGTTAATCTCGCCCTCGCACTGGCCGGTACGCTGCAGCCGCGATGATTCTAGGGTCGCTGGTCAGTCAGCACTAGCTGCACGAAAATAATTCATCAATTGACGTCCATCATCCTCCAGCCATTAGCATTCTTTTCCACTTTGTGTGTTGTAGTGTAAGGGCTCTTCTGCAAAACTATATACCTTCACGACGGCGAAGGCGGCGACCACGGCGGGGTTGGGCGCGGTGTCCGGCCGGAACTCAGCGGTATCCTCCGAAAATTATCTTTTTTTGAACTTTTGGTTTTTTTAGCTTTTTTGCCAGTTCTTTTTTTTTCCGTATTCGTTTACGTTATCCGTGATGAGCTAACATATTTTTCTATTTTTAATTTAATTACGCTAAATAAATCACCTTTAATTACAGTAAAATTTCAACCGCTATAGTACAATTTTAGCTATAAACCATAGTTTTTCGGCCCAACCGAGCGAGGCCTAAACCGTCGCGTGGTTCTGCCATGCAAAAATCATTCTTTGTAGTTGGATGGATGGTTCAGAAATCAGAATTTATCTCAAACTGTCCAGCACGGCACCTTGCTCTTGCAAGCAATTAGCATCCCAATTCGTAGTTGTCTTTTCCCAACGAAATACAGAATACATCGCATCGTATCAAGGGTAAGTACTACTCTGTATCGGTATATGGTATTAGTTTCGTGTTAGTTGCCTCATTGGCTTTATGCCGTAATTACATTCTGCCTTGTTGATGTACTAATATTAACGTGCATGCATTAATAGCACAACACTGTGTATACAGCCGGCAACAGCTAAAAATTGCCTATCCCTATTGGCTATTGTACACGGTTCTCTGAGGAGAACTGCAATTTCAATCCGTCAGATGCCATTCAAAATCCTGTTTGGAATCTGGATGAATGCAAAAATTACATTGTTGACGTATCCTCTATCTCCTTTCTGTGTTTACTGAATGCTGTACAGTAGCTGATGATAGGAGTCACGGCTGGCTGAAGTCTCCACTCATGCTGCCTGCAGAATTTGCTGCCCTCTTCTTGCAGATTCATATGGAAGCGTGTTCAGCACCTTCACCCGGAACATGGCCTGCAAGTTTGTACAAATTGGTCAGAAGTCGGCATTTTGCAACGATTCAGTGCAATCAGTTGGATCACTAGCCACATAAGAAGCCAGCCAAGTTGTGAGGAAAAAGAGATGTGATGCTAAGGTTTACAGACAGCGACAAGAGTAGTGTCTGCTACCTTCTTGTCTGAACCAAACTCAATTACGTCGGATGGGTGGAAACGAACTGGGAAATTCGGAGGCACGTGGTAATGCCTACCCTCATTGCTGGATAGTCACACGAAGGTGAATGAGTGACATGTTGTAATTCAAATTCAGGAGCGAGGGCAAAGAATCAGGCGTGCTGCTTTCAGGACTTACTCGGTAATCCAGGTACCATGTTCGCTTCCAAGATCAGTCAAATAGAAAGCCTTTTTCTTGCATGTGATAGTAGCATGGGTTTCTGATATCTGCAAGGAAGTTCAACAAATCAAAGAAAAGTTAGCATGTTTATCGACAAAAAGAAAAATCGAGCATTAGTAGGACTGAAGCGAAACAATCTCGATGAAAGAAGTCCCACTAAAAACTGATGTTATCATTTTGCTTAACTAACCTGTGGGAAGGGCAATGTCAGGGAAGAAGCAGAATTGCGGGGATCTGATCGGCTTCTGCAAAGGAACGTACATTTGTTTTATTCCACAAATCCTTGAAGAAAGAAGTGCTATTAAGAACGAAAATGGTATTGTTATTTAAACCTACCCAATAGAGAGTGACATCTGTTCATCCTTGATTAAAGGAATGGGTTGCGAGGAATAATTGTTTCCAGCGCTGGTAGGGAAGAGGTACCACCTGTGAATAGTGTTACTCTAAGTGCTTTTGTCAAAAGTAGTGAAATTAAGTAGGAGTATACAGTAATATAACTAAAATGGAATCAGAGGACAAGTAAAGAGCGTACTCTCCACCCAGAGCTTGTTCCAATGCATCGTCATCCTCAAACCAGCGACGAAGCTGGTCATTTGCCTTCAGTGGGATGCTAAATGTCAGAAAAGGTCAAGTTATTGTGTTGACCTGTATTTACATATCTTTTAGAAACATACCTTGTCAGAAAGTCGGCAACTTAACGATCTTCCTTCTAGCTTTGAGCTGGACAACGATGACATATTTCATTTCCACAATGAGCAACATATGGTGAATAAGAAGTGACAAATGGAATGGGGTTTTTTCAGGGGTGAGGCATCCAACACTAATGAAGATCTAGTACAATTTTGTATTTACATATTCCATTAAAAAAGCAGTACTATTCGCACATAAGCTCGAAATAAAAGCAAAGTTATAGCTCAAAATAATCACCTGTTGCCACCTAAAACCCAGCTCAGCATCAAAGGCATTCCATACTTGATGAAGAATCTCCCACCAACTCTTCCAGGATGTGGTATCCTCAACTTTGTCAAAAACTACATGTAACAAATATATCCATATAAAGAGCTAGTAGTTTTAGTCTGCAGTTTTTGAATGACCCTCTTATGACGCTGGTAATTTAATTTAAAAACTTGTTTCAGAAATCCAATAATTTTTTTGAAATTAGGCTGAAACCCAATAATTTTTTTGAAATTAGGATAGGAGCTCTGGTATTCACTAAAGAGGGGAGTGAGCGCTTAGGTGAATCCTAGGATTCGAACCCGGGTGGGCGGGGGAGGGGACGACGCCCACTCTTTCCCAACCGAGCTACACCAGGCTCTCTAATCCAATACAATTATCGTGGCACACTTAATCTGGCTGACAGACATAAACCATAAGTGCATTAGAAGTATAAAGCTGCGTAAGTTCTTGACGTACCGACAAAGGTCCCAGACCCACACCCAAATATGGTCTGTAAGTGGTAGCCATGATTGCAGCCATTCTTGCCAATCCATGTATAATAGCAACACGTAGCCTTCTCTCCTTCTCATAACTGTAGCCAAACATGCAAACAAACACTGTGTCCATCAGTCAACTTACTAAGGACCACACCTCAAAAACTAAACATAATAATAGGATAACTTTGAAATTGGATTCTATAGAAATAAAATCTAGCGGATGCTAAAAGCAATACCATCTAAATACACACAAAATACTACAGAATAAGAAAAGAGTTACCTCCTCAAGGAGGAAACAACATCCATAGGAGTTCCAGACTTGACACTCTCCTGCCAGACCTTCTCAAGCTCTACAGCCAGCTGGTAGCCATCCTATGAAGACAAGTTGAAAAAGTTTACTTGAGTAAATTAAGTACTCTGTATCTCAACACCAAGGCAAGAAATCCATCCACCATGCTGATAGCGACATTATAGCCATGGCAAACTAAGGAATTGTGTATCTCCATAGTCATGCCAAACTAAGCAATTGTGTACCTCAATAGCCATGCAGCCACCTTGACCCAGATTTGGCTGCATAGCATGGACAGAATCACCAAGCAAAGTGACACGACCTTTCCCCCAGTTCATAGTAGGTGGCCGGTCATATATATCCCGACGAAGAATTGCTTCTTCTTCAGTTGCATTTATCAGATCTACAACATTATCGCACCAACCACTGAATATCTCAAGCAATCTTTTCCTTTTTCCTGTCAGTATGAAAGCATTAGCGGATGGTAGGCACAAGGGCAGGGCATATCGAATATATGGCCCTCATTTGCATCAAAATTTATGATGAGGAAGAATTCATTTAACTAGCATAGCACAAAAGCTTCACTCTAGGCACTCACCATTTTCAGGGTCGGTGCCACCAGCTGGTTCATTGTGAAATGCATACCACTGCATTTTACCAGCACCAACATCTGAAGAGACAAAATATTGCTTGTGACCAAGAAATACTCGGTACCTTAAACAGAGGGAAAAGAGGAGCGCGTTAGCATTTCCTAACAGAGTAAATAACAGTACTCATTCCTCAATCCACGCTACATACCCAACTGTGTCAATATCAGGAGGTACAAAGTCTGCAATTCCGGTGTAGCAAGTGTAACCTGAATAAGTTGCTTCTGTATAACCAAAAAGCACCTTCCTCACCTATCCAGTGAAGAAAATCTCAATTCAGGTCTCCTTTGCTTCTGTTTCTAACCAAAAGACCAACTAATTACATTACCTTTGACCATATGCCATCGGCACCAACCAAAAGATCACCTTCGAATTTTCGCCCATCCTCCAATATGGCAGTAACCTGCACTCGTCCAGCGAATGGCACCACATTAGAATTTTCCATAACATTTTGAGCCAGTTTTCTACTGAGATGGTCACTAAAAGACAACAGATCATTCACCTTGTTGCCATCATCAATAAAATCAACAACGTGACTATCATTCAATATAGCATCATCGCCAACCGCACGAGCAAGAATTTGCTGCAGCGTCATGCGGCTAATGACCCTTGTGACTGGGAGCCCTCGGTCAGCTGCAGGAGTAAACGTATCAAACTTGATGTACCTGAATACCAACTTAGCACAGTCAAATGGATGCCTCTGGCAAATGAAATCCCATCTTAAAGCTAACCAACAAGCAGGCAATATCAAGCAAATGCTACAAATGTAGTAGAATAAGCACAAAGAAGTACTTGTTTAGACAAATCAACACCAATAATTAAGCAACAAATTACATTTCATTAACCACTATTGTTACTATCATTGACACTGTAGGTCTATGATTAATGATTCTCCTGTAAGCTATAATCAATATGCTATGATCTACTATAGCAGGTGAGCATAAACGACTACCAATCGGCTTGTTGTAACTGCCAACACTGTACACCACGAATTCTCCTTGCACTAAATTCCACAAGAACGATCCCAAAAAATCCAATCCTTTTATGCCTAAGACACAGACAAACAAACTAACTAATCCTTGGTGTAAGAAGTTGCCTCTGACCCTGGAACTACTTGCCTCCTTACCAGGAGCCGGAGACGCCGTCCACGATGCCGTTGACGCGGTCGCCGGTGATGCAGCCGGCGTCCATTATCTCGTCTGCCGCGGCGGCGTCGACGGCCTCGAGCGCCGCGAGCGCGTTGCTCTGCAGCTGGATCGGGCCCCGGTACCTCCCCTCCCCGCGGATGGCGCTCATGTCCCTCTCCAGCACGAGCACCTCGAAACCCTTCCGCCTGGCCGCGAGCGCGAAGACCAGGCCGCCGATGCCCCCGCCGGCCACCAGGACGCGCGCCTTACGCTCCGGAGCCGGCATTGCCGCGGCAACGACCGCCCCGGGGCGCCTCGCGGGGCCAGAAAGGCAAAGGACGCGCCTCCTTTGCGGCGAGCGCGGGGAGGGGAGGGCGGGTAGGCGGAGTGTTCGGGAGGAGGACGAGGAGGTGGAGGGGGCAGAGATCACCATGGGAGAGGCGCGCGTGGAGCTGGAGCTTGGCATGGCAGTGGAACGGGAGCTTTCCTTGGTGGATCCGAGGAGCAGGAATGGAAGTTGCTTTCGTGAGTAGAGAGTATTCGTTGCCTGTTAGTCTGACACTCCTTGACTACTACAAATAGTAAGTCAACCGAACATGGGCATATTCTTTTTGCTATGTTTTTTGTTAAAATTTTTGAATTTTGGTTGTTTGTGACAGAAATTACGGAGAAAGATATTCGCTTGTGATTTTAGTTGATACAGATGTAAATTTTTAACGTGTACTACAATTAATTTGGAGATCTCATCTTAAGAAAATACTCAATTTAAAAGTTAGATACTACAGCAAAATCTAAAAATCGTTTTTAGAAGCCTTAAAAGATAGCTCATGTCTCCAGCTGCAAATGTTGCTCGAGTTCTCAGCAAGCTGTTGGCTTTAGACAAAAAAAAGAGAAGATTTTTCGGCCGGTTGTGTGGGAGCAGCTTGGAGCTGGAGCTGGAGCTGGAACGGGGCAGCTACCAGCCAGGAACACATGCAAGCAAATTGTATGGGGAGGGTCTCCCATACAATATGTTTTCGGACACACATAGGGTGATAAAAGAAGCTCCGACGAAATTGGTACTCGTGAATTCGTGATCACTGCAGGAGGGGAGACTAACGGAATTGGTACTTGTGATTACTGCAGAAACTATTTTTGATGGATTCTTTTTAGCTATTACTAAGCCTTATAGTTATAGCTGATAATTTATAGTTTTAACGTAAATACTTATACGAACAAATAAATCCCGCTCAATCGTTTTGAAAAACCTATTCTTTGGGCGCGAGCGGGGTACTGTACGCGCGTAAGAAGAAGCCGGGATGACGAACTTTTACGGGACACGAGGCGTACGCGTCACGGGCCATGGAACGGAAATTTTAGCTGAGGCGATTGGAAGAACGGATAGTGACGAGTGCCAACTGATCCTGGCAATTACGCTACAACTCTCATCGGTTTTTCTTCTGCCCCGCCGAGTTGGGCGGCTCGTCGTCGCGGAATCTGACGAGTGTGGTCTACCTACCAATGGGGAATGGGCAGGTCTGCGTGCACCGCGTGGGGTGGCCGTGAGATCAGCGTAGTGCTAGCACAACTCGCATGGGCTAGTGAAATCTTACGGGACGCAACTAATGTTCCATCAGTAAATAGATTAGTGCATGCTTACGCGACCCATCTGATTATAAGATTATTGCATCGGTGAAGAGACGTAGGTCGAGTTCTAACTGATAGCCGCACGCTTCCACCTAGTGCTAGTAACGTAGTCGTACTAACACCAAGACTCGAGCAGTGCAACACCTACCACTTTCTGTACAGCGAGCACACTGTACGCTTGAATAGTACGAGTCTACGACGCGAGCGGAGAGCAACTGAGCGCAAGGTCAAATTGAGCGAGGAATATTCACCACGTACCAGGAGCCGGAGGAGCCGTCGACGAGGCCGTTGATCCGGTCGCCGGTGACGCAGCCTTCGTGCATGACCTCCTCGGCGACGGCCATGTCGATGGCCTCGAGGGCCGTGAGCTCGTTGCTTTGGATCTGTATCGGGCCGCGGTACGCCCCTCCCCGCACACCGCGCTCATGTTCCGCTCGAACACCGTCACCTTGTACCCGTTCTGCCTCGCCGCCAGCGTGAACACAGGCCAGTGTGGTCGGAGGAGGTGACCGGTGTGGTTGTAGGCGATCGGTCTGGACGCCCAACATGGTCGTAGGCGATCGGTGTGAACTGTTAGTGTGGTTGAAGGTAATCGGTATGATCGCAGGCGATCGGTGTGATCGCAGTGGAGGCAATCGGTGTGGTTGCAGACAGTCGGTGAGATCGCAGGGGTTCGCAGATGTGGTTGCAAAAAGTTACAACCACGACGAGCAGAGGATCGCAGACATGGTCGTAAAGGAGTTACGACCCCGGCGATCGGGCGGAGGGTGTCCATAGAAGCAATAGGTCTGGTTGTAAAGGAGTTACCACCAGGGTGACAAGCGAAGGTGTCCGTTGAAGCAGAACATATGATTGTAAGGAGTAATCCACATATAATCTAGGGCTTTTAAGCCCAAACTAGCACAACCAAAATTCATTGGTAACAAATCATAAAGCTGCTACATTGTTGACAAGAGACATGGTCCGACCAATAGAGAACATGAGAGTTCACAGAGGCTAGTAGGCTACCACCAGCCTACCAATGTTACAGTTGGCAGAGAATGGTAGTTGGTTGCCAATCGACAATCGTTAGCGATGAACACGTCAAGCAGTAAACTGGTCCAACAGGGCAGATTTAAGCCAAACAGTGCCGATTGGAATTATTATCTTAGGCCTTAGCTTCGAGCTGCAGCCAAATAAATGTTAAATTTCATGGGTGTAAATCTGCTGGACACCAAACACAATCCCAGAAGACTTCACAACAGAAGCAAATAATGGAACTACACAAAGTGACAACAAATCAAACCCGCAATGAGCAGTGCTTCCATGTCTCTCTAGTTAACAAATCCAACACGAAGAAGTAACATCTATCCACCATTCACATGTTTTAAAAAATGTGCAAATCACTATTGAGCAAAACATAGAAGCACCCTCTAGTACGGACTGATGAGCTTGCGGCTCATCTCAGATTATTAGCAGGGTTCCAATCAAACATTAATAAAAAAAATCGCTTGCTCCTAAAATGAGAAAAGAGGAGCTATTGGGTCATCATCCAAATTGGCGCCAAAAATTGTTACAAGTACAGAATCAAGCCTCAGCCTTCAGCTGCTCTCCAACGGCAGCAGGTGTTGGAGCAACTCCACCAGTAGTTGGCCTGGACGAAAAGAGCCCAATTTATATAGTCATGTAAACTAAAGGCCTACAGGGCCAATGTAGAGAAGGGGCCAGTATCAACAAAAAGAAATACTTACAGTCCAACCATGACTTTAAAAGCGTCATAGATACCCCACTGGGCTCCGGTGAGGGTACCAATCATCACAATACACAAAGGGAGTCCACGTGTAGAGAGCACCCACAGGCCAAGCTTCTTCACAGCCTGTGCAAGCAATACATATATGTAGTAAGCAAAAAATCCAAGACAAACATAAAAGTTAGTGAACAGAAGACAACAGACTAGAAAACTCACATCGCCGACAGTTGCGTTTCGAGCATTGTTGAGAAATGAAACAAGGTTGTCAGCCGGGTGCGAGACTATTGCACAGTAACACTCCTGCGATGTAACCACCTGCAAAGCTCACTCCAAGCTGGAGAGGCTTGCTGCAATCACTCTTGGGGGCAGGGATTGCATAATTGTAGATCATCTCAACAACAGTCTCAAAAGAGGTGAACTTCATCATAGTGTCTGTGTTGTACATAATGATAAAGATAATGGTTAAGCCTTCTAAAGAGTACCCAGGATTCAAATAAACTATCCGTTCGATCGCTACAGCATGCTGACATCTCTAATGTTAAAAGTCGCTGCGAAAAAAGCAATATATGTTCACAACAAAGAAATCTACCGAAAGGAAAAAAATCTAATTCTGACAAGTATTTTTCAACAACTACGTAACTATGCCAGAAACAAGCTAAAAATATAAAATCCCAACGCTAAAGGTATTGCTTGATTATTTCAATTTCTTCAACATTGAGTTCACTGTTAAACTGCCCTCATTTACACCACCTAATTGAAGTATAGTTCCAGTTATAAAGGAGATCAAAAGAGCAAACAACATCTACATAAGAATATACAGTATCCAAGAAATCTGTGTGTGCTGTAGGCACTATTTTTTTTTCTGGGACATGGTGTGTGCATGCTTTGGCATACAACAGTACATATAGTAAGCATTTGTTTAATGTACACCACTTCATTGGAGTCTAGCTCCATAATTAACAGAGAGAACTCAAGCAGTGTGGAAAATTTATATATGCGCACATAAAATCTTGAAAATCATAGTGTGATCACAAGAAGAATTATGCGCACGAAAATGCATGCCCTAGCATGCAGGTACAGGTAGCAAGCTTGACACATCCAGATATAGCTTGCAAGTTACATGGAATTTAAACATCCAAGGCATCATTTTAATATTTCACTGTTACATCAGTAAACATCATAAAGATCAATTGCCCACAACTGAAGAGCAATATGTGTATTGAAAAGTAAAAGAGCAGCAAGCTCTCTACAACGTAAAATCCAGTGAGTGTTTGTTTTTATAAATATACACCACTTCATTGGAGTTTAGCTCCAGAATAGCAGAGAGAACTCAAGCAATGTGGACAATTTATATATGCACACATAAAATCTTGAAAATCATAGTATGATTTCAAGAAGAACTATGTGCACCAAAAAGTTCAACATTCTAGCAAAACTATACTGGAGTTGCCATGAAACATGTGTTAACAACTCAAGGAGCACTGGCAGTTGCTACACACACATGAAATCCTACTAAATTGTAGTGCAAACCCAAGATTTTATGTCATGGTGGAAAAAACTATGACATTACAACAAAAGTGAAAGACAATAAGACTTGTCATAAGCGAGAAACGAGACCGTTATTCACAACTGGTTGTCCATATGAATTTAGAACAAAATATCCAGTAAGCAATGTACACCACTTCATTGGAGTCTATGTCCAGTTATAATGGAGCTATAGCTCAAGCAGTGTGGAAATATCTATATATGCACACATAAAATCTTGGAAATCATAGTGTGATCTCAAGAAGAACTATGTGCACGTAAATGCATGCTATTGGTGTCTAGAGGTGTTCAAACCCAGGTCGCACGTGTTCTGCACTTCTGCCAAACCCACGTAGCAGTATATTGTATGCAGGCTCCCGCAGCTGCAAGCATGCATGCATGCAAGATTATGCAGCTACAAGCGGGTTAATCAGGTTTGCTAAACCAGTTTGAACACCCCTTTTGGTGTCAATGGAAATAGTGATATGATGTTAATAACTCAAATGTATAACCTCATATTAAAAAGTTAAGAATAAACCACTAGACATCATTAATGCATGTCTCTACATCACAAATAAGATTCTCCTTGCTAAATGTGCAAACATTCTAGAGGAACACAACTTATCATTCAATAGCAGGATAACTTTGATCATCAGGTTATTATATTGAATCTAGTTTTCAGTATTTATATATGATCTATCTCAGCAACTGTTTACTAAGGAGCCCAAACATCATAAAAGGCAGAAGGAAAGCAATCTGGATTTCTGGTGACAATGAGGCGGAAACAGGTACTTACAAGGGATTTGTTGGCCCTAGAGTGGAATGATTCCCTTATACAATCTGCAATAGCCACATTGTGTTAGATGAGTGAGGTTACAGTTATAAAAATCAGTAGATTTCAGGTCCCTCAACTTACCCAGCATAGCCTTCAGACTTCACAAACTTCGGGAGCCCATCAGATAAACCTCTGGCAAATCCAGGTTGTGTCTGCACACGAACCTTCACAGCCTCCATAGGGCAGAGGGCAAAATCTGCAATGACTTCAGCCGAAGCAGATCCAGCAAGATAAATCAATGTTTTGTGCTTGGCTGCATACTCTGGTCCAGCCATATCCGAGTAATACTTCTTGAAGAATTCGTAGAAACTGAATTTGCACGCGCCTTGAGCACTGTATCCAAGCAAAGTAGGCACCCAGCCTCTGAAGAAACCCCTTGCTCCTTGCTCTTTCAAGAGCACCGAACCCAGATGAGATGCTCTTGTACTTGGCTGGATCAATCTGAGAAATCAAGGAAAAATATTCATTAGTAATCGGTTCATAACACCCAAAGTGTGGTTCTTTGAAACGATTGGTAAGAATAATTGTGGTTTTGTGAAACTAATTCTAAGAAGTGTACTTTTCTGATAGTTTTGTAAGAATAAGTGTGATTTTGTGAAATTTACTCTTTTAAAAATAATAGGCTCATGCAGTAAACTAATAAAGCGCCGTGCACGTATATACACAGATCACACGACAACTAGCCATACAAATCATGATATGGTTGAGAAATGACCAGCCAAATATCACAAGCAATGCGACTGAGCAAATGTGCAGATACATCAACAAAACGCTCAAATATGCAACATAGCGAACAGAACAATTGCAATTATGAACTGTGCAAAAATAAATCAAGCGAAGCTATAGTTCATTAGTACTTGGTTCACAACCATGGCTACTTATTGGAAATGAGTACAAACAACATGCAAGCAACGCAACCAACTACATGGTTTAATAGTGTGTCCAAACACACGGGACATACAAGGAAAACTTATAGCTTAAAAGCGCCCAAGATATTATGTTCGTTAATTTCTTCAGAGTATTTCTTAAGTTAATGCCTAGATCACATCGCAAATCAAATGCGATTACGAAACAAGCAGAAAAGGAAAAGGGCTTCCATACAGATGCCTCGCGCGCAAACACTCGCCAACCCGAATCGGACCAGCAGCCAGTCAATCTGTAGACGTGACACACCACTAAGACAGCAAGCTCCGAGAAGCTCACCTGCATGTTGACTTGACGAGGTCGAGGGGCGTGACGGCCATGTGCGTGAGCCCGCAGCTGGCGATGCCGCCGGCCGTGCACGCCGCGTAGAACGCCGGCGAGTACATCTCGATCTTTCGCGCCGGCTCGCTCGGCGCCTGCGCCAACACCGCCGGCCCCGCCGCCGCCGCCACGGACGGCGCGACGAGCCCGCGGCCACCCACGCCAGTGGAGGCCGCGAACGGGGAGGAGGAGGCTGCGGCGGGGGCCGCGTAGAGGAAGCTCGGGAGCAGCGCGTTGCGCGAGCTCTCGGAGACGGCCATGGTGGCGGTGGTGGGCCGGTTCGCTCGCCTCGAGTGGTGCGCCTACGGCTAGGGCTGGGGTCTCGCCTCGCCTCGGGGAGAGGTGGGTGTGCTTTGCGTGTAGCGGCGAGCGCGATCTGCGTCCGCGCGTGAGGCTGGCCGCCACCGGCTCGCGGGGAGGGAGCCCGCGATTTGCTAGGGCATCTCGCTCCCGAAACGGATGGGTTTTTATAAGGAAGCGCTGATGGGCACCCTGCCCGTAATGGTCCGGCCCGATAGTGAGCGTGATTTCAACCGATCCAGCCCAGTGAGAAAGTGGACACGCGTCGGCCACTGGAGCGTCTATAGCTCCGCTTCCCCCGCCATATCCGCCACGAAAGGCCAGGTCCCGACCCCACCTGTCAGCGACAGGAATGTCACAACGGAACATCGCCGTGTACTCGTAGTGCCGGAGCCCCCGAACCGACGACCCCGAAAAGGCCAGCGTCCGGTTGGACGCGTGTCATACATCCGCTTCCATGCTCCACGACGTGGGTCGAGCGTATCCCACCGTCCGGTTGGAGCGTGGAGCGCCATTGCTATAAGAGCCGGCTCCGCTCTAAAGGGCTTGAAACCCCGGCTCCCCAACTTCCTAAAAGGGAAAACCGAAGGGGGCGTGGCGAGCTCGCCGGAGGCGATCGCAGGCGATGAATCATCCGATCCCTAACTCCGGAGGTCGGGAAGGATTCCCCGGAGGAGGAGGAGGCCAGTGGTGGGGGTGGCCGGGGTGGGAGGAAGAGGGCGAGGCCTAACGGCGGCTGGAGGAAGAGCGCCCGTGGTGAAGTGGTCGCACGAGGAGGCCATGAAGAAGAAGCCTACAGGTGGGGGCGATGTGGCCATCACCGGGGATGGAGTGGGGTGGTCGAGGGAGCTGGTGGCGGAGAAAGCGGGGCTTGATGGCCGAAGCTGCGGAAGGAGAGGGTTCGGAATGAGTTGGTCGGAGGCGGCGGCGAAGAAGGCGGGTACGGACACCGGCGGAGGAGAGCACGAGTGGTGTTTGCCGGAGGCGGAGACGAAGAAAGCGAGACCTTGCGACTCCGGGGAAGAGGGCGGACGAGGAGAGGTGGGAGGCGATGAGGAGGTGGAAATGTACGAGTGGAGGTGGACGGAGGCGGTGAGCCCGGAGATACTGGCGCTGGTACTGCGGGGGAGGGTCGCCGCGGATGATGTCGCGCGCGGCGCGGCGCGGGTGTGCAGGACGTGGAGGGAGGCCGCGGCGGCGCCGGACATGTGGGGGGAGGTGGACATCGAGGCCTGGTGCCGCCGCGTCAACTGCCGCGCCAGGACCGACGCCGCCGTTCGCCGCCTCGTCGCCCGCGCGCAAGGCACGCTCCGACGGCTCTCCGCCTACCGCGTCGGGGACGCCGCGCTCACCTACGTCGCTGCCTCGTAAGTCACGTTGCTCATGCTGCTCACTTGGTCTGGCCGAAATGGTGGTTCTTCATTCTTGGCTTCATCATGCCAGGAGAAGAAAGTTGCTGTAACATGCATGTCGGTGTGGCTCTGTTTCATCTAGTTCCAAACCTCTTAAAGATTGCACAACATTTGTTTCGTCTAGTTCATTTTGAATTGTAGCCTGTTAGCTGATCTCTGCGAATTTAGAATTTGTGTCTTGCCTTCATAATTTGCAAATCTAAGAAAAGTAAATTGTTTTCAAATTGTAGAGCTTTGCCTGGTGCTAATTGCTACGATGTTGCTAGTAGAGGTTGTTCGTTTTGTGCATCACACTGTAAAATCCATGTGAATGCCGTAAAGCATTGTAGGTTGTAGTTCAAATTTGAATATTTTCCTTTGCCTACTCAATTCCTTAGTTTGTACTCCGAGAAATCGTGACTCAGATCCCAGACCCATGGATGGACAGCTCCTGTACGTCTTACAAATATATGCCATGACATGCTCGACGTGTTCTCACTTTGTGATGAAAATCTTTGCGTTTGTCGTCGAATTTGTTAGCATGATAATCTAATATTGTCGCTGTATTCTGTATGAACAATTTTATATGACATTTTAGTGCTGCAAACCTTGGTTCTCTAAAAGAAGCTGAGAACCTTGGTACTTTTGGTTTTGGAGGCTACTGCTCTGATTTTTCTGAGGCCTCTTACCATATCAAAAAATTATCACCAACTAGTACGCTGCTCGGTACACATGACCTATGGCTTAATTTGTTTGCTTACCGCTGCACTGCTTCAATTAAGAACTTTTAGGATTGCATAGGAAATAGGGGCCATATACAATAGAAAATTTTCCTAAAACACTGTTTGTGATGCCAATGCTTTCTTATGTGAATTTACTGGCTTAAGCCATTATATTTTTTGTTTTCTGTCGTATGATGCAAATATGGCACCTAAATTGACAGCGTAGCAAATATTAACGTTTCGACTGTGATGGTTGCTTTGGACAGTGGAAAGTTGCTCAATGTCCTCCAAATCCCAATGAGCGAGATTTCTGATCAGGCTGTGGAGAAGTATGCAGAATGCCTTCCTGCGCTAATAGTGTTGGACATTAGTAACTGCCTGAAGATCACATCAAGAGGCGTTGAAGCGCTAGGCCGACACTGCAAGTTGCTCGTTCACCTGAAGAGGAACATGCCTCCTCCAGACCCTCCTCAAGATAGCAATGCAGCGGCTAAGGTGGTCGAAGAAGAGGCCTTGGCAGTCGCTAGCACCATGCCCATGCTCGAACAGCTTGAGCTTGCCTATGGCTTGTTCGGTGATCTTGGCCTTGACGCCATCCTCACCAAGTGCTTTCTGCTGCGTACACTCGACATACTTGGCTGCTGGAATGTCAGGCTTGAAGGTGACATTGAGGAGAGATGCTGCGCGCTCGAGTCATTCAGGGAGCCATGGGAGCCTGAGTACACTGGCTATTCAAGCAGTGGAGGTGACGACGACGATGATGACAGTGACAGCGATGATTGACTGCGGTTCAAAACTTCAGGGGAGGCAGCAGTAGCCTTCACGATCTTTGCTTATCCATATTCATATTTATACTACTGAAGTACTGATGATTCAAGAAGCAAACTGCAAGCTCAAGTCACAATGGTATTCGAACTTGGACGGATATAGCAGCGCTTACAGTAACTAGACAATTTCACATTGTGCTTGTGATGGCTTTTGTTATATGAAACATCAATTGAAATACTTAGTTTTATAGGACTGATGCCGGTGATCAGAGAAAAGATGAATGGTTCTCAAAACTTTTTTCCTTTCAAATATTTACTCGAATGAATATGATTGTCACTAAGCTCAGATTAAACCACTTGAACTTGGAAGACAAAGCAAGAAATTCGGACCAAATAAATTTATCACTCTTTAGCCAAAAGCCGGTCTAACCGTCAGGATGTTGCCGGTTTGTCCGCTGGCCAGTAGGATCATTGAAAAAGGGTAGTTCTGATTCGTATATTGTTTCCTATCTAAAATCCTCTTAGGACAAAAGCACAAATCACATCAAAACATTTTAAATTTTACATAAGACTTGTTCAAACCATAACCAGTCAAGAATCACTGGGATTCTTGTGCCCAAGCCTATTGAATCGAGGAGAATTGAATCTAGGCCACAAGAACACTAAAAATCCTAAATTACTTCTTGCTCGTGAGGATCTAATACATAATGACTTCCAGATCTATTCTTGTATGTCCTAGCAAGATAAATCAAGCAAGAAATCAAACTAGAACAAACATATCCACAAAATCATCAAACAAGCTCAAGAACAAACACAGCCAAGTAAGAACACAAACAACAACATGATTGAGATAAAACCTTGACTGATTCTTAGTAGAGAAAAATGTTTACATGCTCATAGATGATTACAAGGTGCAACTACAACACCACTCTTCCTTCTCTCAAAATTTCTCTCTTACAATCATGGAATGAGACAAGATGGTAGAAAAAACCCTAACCCTAGAATCTTTTGATCTAGCCACCTCCTCCTCCCTTCTAAACAACCAGCACATACAACCCTAACGGATCCAACCCATTAAGGAAATAGAAAAACCTGTCAACCCCAACTAACATGAGTTTTACACACTCACACATGTTTTTCAAAGCACTTACAAGACTCAACCAACTAAAATATTAGCGATTGATTCACTTGCAATTCCAGCTTTCCTTGACTTAAACGCTCCTCCTTTGCGCCTCCCCGTGTCGCGGTTTTGATCAAGTCACAAATCCAGTATTTGGCCAACTACCAGAATACCCCAATGAAGTCAAACACCTTCCCTTGATTCCATCGTTGCCTTCATCTCAAAGTATTTCCGTATGCTTTGACACGTAGCTCGTAGTGCCCAATAACCAGTCGTCACACTTTTACGCAATTGGTCTCCTCCGAACCATTTCTACGTGCATCGGTCTTGTCACGTGGTGTACCATATGCACCAACTCGTCTCACCTCCGCACCATATGCACCAACTCGTTTCACCACAATCCTTGCCTTCTCTATGCTCCCGTTTAGGCTACATAGCCTCACTCGAACTTACATGACCACTCTGGACATCAACTCTCCTACCTAGTCCCGGTTCATTGCCGCCGAGCGCTATGTCCCCAAAGCTACATGCACATACAAAAACCAAGCAACCATATTGAGCTCAAGTTCTATACATTTAGTTCACGTTAGTCAAACCAATGCGTGATGCATGTGATATAACCATTACCACATAACCAAGATCACCCCAAGATCAAATCTTCCCATATCGCCAAATTTCCTAGAAAATCAATCAACTGTCAGTCCGGCCGCCACCACCATGTTGGTCAAACCGCACTGATCTGACCGGTCCAATCAAACCGCTATGTCCCCTCTAAAAATTTCGGTATATCTCTATCTAGTTTTGCCTCACACCTCTATTTCAAGTGAGACCTAGTGTAAACCCATCCCTAAACAAATCTACACAATAGTTTGGTGTCCAATTTCCTAAATTCCACAACGTTACCTAGGCCGCTCTAACCGCTCATCCTATGCTAGTCAAACTGGCCTATGCATTTTCAGCACAACTCCTCCTCGGTAGGTCTGATCGGCCCTGCAGGGCGGCCAGTCTGCCATTGCTCAACAATCTTACCGGTTCGACAAATTGGTCGGATCGGATAACTTCTAGCAACCAACATTCAGCTCAACAAATATGCTAATTGTTCATACAAATTGACTAGTGACAATCTCACATGGTCTCTCAATATTCTGCTTGATGAACACATTGGCAATACTTTAAAAAATGCAAAGTTGAGTTGATTTTGGAAATTAGAACAATGTTTTGCACAAAAGAACTCAACTTGGATCAAGATAGGAATAGAAGATGAAATTGATCAAGTGAGCTAGAAAATAGAGTGAAGAAACTAGAAAGAGCAGATTTTCCATACAAGCACTTCAAAACCACTTGAACTTGGAAAAATCTCACTCTAGATCTATATAAAAAATTAACATTGATCATGGTGAGATGAGGCTTGAATCCAATAATATTTTCAATAAAATTCAGAAATCTCATTTATCTCCCCCTTAGCCTAACCTTAGCCTAAATCATGCATTTTTGCCACTATTTCTCCCGCTTTAACAATGAATTCATCAAGAAAAGCAAGGAAGAATTCAGGAAAGACTAAAAGGCAAGAATGACTATTTTTGGTAATTTTCAATTTGTAGTTGGATTAGGAGCTTTAAAAATTATCCAAGTCAATGAGAAAAGTATTTCACCAAGCCATGCTTGAGAAATTTGCATGTAGTATTACGCAAGAACATATAGAGTAAAGCAGGGCATAACTAGCTAGAAGTGATCACATGATTTTAAAACATATCAGGCTGTCTTAAAATCACGAGTATAGCTAGAGAGATCCTAATATGAGTCATGACATAGCAAATTGCAGGCCGAGTCTCAGGTTCAATGGCGACCACAGTGGTGTGGTTGCCAGATGACGTTGTGTCTCTTGACATCGCAGTGCATATTTTTTAAATGATGATATATAATTTTTATATATACTTTTTAAAATAGTGGTGAATGGTGTCTATGATTTTAGATTTGAAAAATTATTTTGAGAAATAGTTTAGAAAACATTATTCTATTTATTTTGGCTTTAAAAGAGCTAAAGCAAATCCAAAAAGAAAGCCAGTTCGAGCGGTGCGTCCTGCTTGAGATAACCGAATAGCTCGGCACAGCCCCGGCCGGCCCAGTACACCTCTACTCTGAACAAACCGAGCCAATTGTCGTCCTATTCGACCGTCTTGGAAGTTGGAGCAAGGAAAAGGAATAAAACAAAAAAAGACGTCACTTGCTCTCGATTTCCGCGTGATTCGTGAGCTAACCATTCTGTGCACCAATCGGAGAAGCAAGCCCGCAGCCACAGCCCACACACACACATCCATTCTACTCCACCGGAGCGACCGAGAGAGAGAGAGAGAGAGAGAGAGAGGCATGGCGATGTGGGTGTTCGGGTACGGCTCCCTGATATGGAACCCCGGGTTCGCCTACGACGCCCGCCTCGTCGGCTTCGTCCGGGACTACCGCCGCGTCTTCTACCAGGGTAACCTCTAACCTACCCGCAGCTCGCCCAAATCCGCGCGGTTCTTGGCCTCTCTGCGCCCTTAATCCCCTCTGTTTTTGGTCTCTGGACAGGGAGCACGGATCACAGGGGCACGCCGGCGTTCCCCGGGAGGACCGTCACGCTCGAGCACCTGCCCGGGGCGACATGCGTACGCGCTCCTCGTCTCTATACTCCTCTTTTTGTGTCATGGCACTTGCTAATCAAGAACAACATGTTTAGCATAAACGTTCCTGCGCTGGGATGGGTATAGATACCGCTTTTACTTGATTCCTTCTTAGTTTGTGTGTGCGAGGTATTTGGTCAATCATAAGATGCTAGGATTACTTGATCAGATACTCCTATGTAAGATTTGGACCGGAACAAGGTAATTTCTTGGTACTAACGCTAAGGGCGTGGTTCATGAACGGCGATTAAGCAGAAAATTGACGCTAAGGTCAGTGTGAAGCTCAGTAGAAATGGTAAATTCGTAGCTGCCCTGTGAATTCTCTCTCAGAGAAATTGTGGGAAACATGGGTAATATGTGGTACAATCGAAATGGGTTAGTATATTCATAGCTACCTGGAGAAAAAAGCTTTTGCATTATTCTGTATTTGCTTCACGTATGTGTGTTGATTTTGTGAGTGAATCTCTCAATTGTACAACTGTAGTGGGGAGTTGCTTACAAAATTTCAAGGGAGCAAGATAAGCAGATAGCTCTGGAGGTATGTTTCTGAAAGGCTAATCAGATATGTTTTGCTCACATTATTATGCACAATTATTTCATAATCGGAATTACCCTGTTGTTGTTTATCTGTTGTGATGGAGATAAATAGATTGGTCTACATTCTCTATTTTATAGCCCATTGAGACATTGATGACTCAGTCATAAACTAGTTAGAAAAGCAATATTGTGATAAAAAAAATCTTCATTTGAATTCTGATACATTTATGTAGATGCCCCTTGTAGCAGCCTGACTAAGCACCAAACTAAAAATAATACCCTTGATCAGCGCTTTTCATAAACTGACTTTAAGTTGCTTACTTTGCTTCTATTGGCTATTTACCTTCAGATTTGAATTGCAGTATCTAGAAGTAAGAGAGAAGCAGTATGATGAGAAGATTTATCTTGACTTGTACACAGTAAGATATGAGTGCTGGAATTATTTTCCTTGTACCAGAATGTTTGATTTGTAGTTGAATAATTACTCATAATTTTGAATATATTTCAGGATTCTTTGCCAAAAACACCAGATGTCAAAAATGTGATGGTGTAAGTGGTTTTGTAATCTTAAAATCTATACTTCAATAGAATTTAATTTTTCACTGATGGAACCGAATGCATGGCCAACAGATACTTTGCCACAGCAAATAAGGAGACCAACAAAAACTACCTGGGTCCTGCACCGCTGGAAGAAATGGCCAAGTATTATATCACTTTAACTTGAAATATTACCATATTGCAACTGAAACTGTGGTAAACTTCCATGATGATTTGGGCCATGTTTAGGCAAATTTACCTTGCTGAAGGCCCAAGTGGACCTAACAAAGAGTATCTGTTCAAACTCGAGGATGCGCTTAACAAAATAGGTAAGCTTATCATTTATTTATTTTATTTTTGTTACCAAAACGGTTTAAGTGTGTGCATCAATTATGTGTTCTTAACAGGGGTTGTAGATCCACATGTTCAGGATCTGGCGAATGGTGTGCGCAAGTATTCAGACACCACATTATCTTATTGAAAGATCTGGCGAATGCTGTGTGCAAGTATTCAGACACCACGTTATCTTATTGAAAGATTGCATTTTGGAGTGTAACAAATTCTGAAGGAAGTTAGAGTTCATTCCTTCCCAAACATCTTGATTCACGTAAGATGCGAACAGCTTGTGACAACATTCCTGCCCATCTATATATTGCAGTAGAAAACTTTACATTGAGGATTTACAGAAGTGAGCTGGGAATAAAAGCTATCATTTTCCCTTCATTTTATTTTCACTGAGGACCCACAAATAGGAGTCTAGAATGGAGCAAAGAAATAACGAACTTAAAAGTCCACATTCTTGTAGACTCCCCAATGTCCTCGTAACTACAGTCTACAAAAATCATGACATGCCCCAAACCATTGTATTGAAGAGCTATCTTGGCTGTTCATTATTCATTAACCAACACCAATCATGTCAGAGGTCAATTTCAGCTCTACTTTTGGACGATTTCCATGCCATAGTAACAAGTCACTACAGCTGAACCCCAGTTCAGCCTGAAAATAGCAGGTGACCAAAATGTTCTTACCTATGTAGGTCAGTCCATCCAAAGATTGCCCTCGTGTGTTGACTGTCGCATAATCTGCGCTGTCCAAGTAGCCGGAGACTAGGCCATGGCTTCAGTGGCGAATCCACCGTGGGTGCTTGTGGGGGCTCGAGCACCCCCTCCTTCCACCGTGGAAGAAGAACCCCCTCGGTCGCGTCGCGCCGTCGCCGTTGAAGAACACTCGGCAGACGGCAGAACTCCGCATGAGGGCAGGCCAGGCGGCGTCTTAAGGCCCATCAGGCCATCACCTAGCCGCCAGCCGGCCCAAATACCTGGCCAGTGGCGAATCCACCGTGGGTGCTTGTGGGGGCTCGAGCACCCCCTCCTTCCACCGTGGAAGAAGAACCCCCTCGGTCGCGTCGCGCCGTCGCCGTCGCCGTTGAAGAACACTCGGCAGACGGCAGAACTCCGCATGAGGGCAGGCCAGGCGGCGTCTTAAGGCCCATCAGGCCATCACCCTAGCCGCTAGCCGGCCCAAATACCTGGCGAATACTGGCCCAAAACCCCAACGAGAACAGTCAACACAACAGTAATCCGTAGATCGGTAGATACGAGATCAGATCGAGGAAGATGAACAGCACGCCTCACCCTCAATAGTAGATCTGGTCGCCGAGTCGGAGAGAGACCGTCGTGGCGTCGCCACGCCCCGGCCGCCCAACCGAGGGGAGCCGGGAGGGAGGCGGCCGTGGCGGAGGGGAGCCGGGGAGGGAGGGCAGGAGCGGTGGCGAATCCAGGACGAGAATAGAGGGGGGCTCTACTGTTGAGGCTATAGCACAACATAAATATATGAAAGCTATATCGACTAGTCTTTTGTCATCAGAATATCAAATTCATACTAAATAGGAAGAGAACAAATTGAAAATGTACTATACAATAAATTTAGTGCCATTGGAATATCAAATTCATACATAAATAGGAAGAGAACAAATTAAAAATGTACGATACAATAAATTAAGTACCTTGCTAATGGATAATGTGCCTCCAATTCCCCAAATATTCATAAATATGTGAGTACCGATCTGTAGATAAAAAAATATCAAATGTAGTGATACAATATTAAATTGTGAATGTCCATAAACATTAAAAATGAAATGAAAACATACCACTAAGTCACTAAATCTGATTACGACACAATTTCACTCTACGAGTTTTTTATCTACAGATCGGTACTCACATATTTATGAATATTTGGGGAATTGGAGGCACATTATCCATTAGCAAGGTACTCACATATTTATGAATATTTGGGGAATCCGAGCCGCGCAACTTTCATCGAACGGCCCACGATCGCGCACAAAATCTGGGTGCAAATCTAGGAGTGTGTAAATGGAATTACCACCAAGCAGGAGGGCCCACACAGCCAGCCTCCCTCTTCTTTGACACGTGTCTCCATCTTGGCGTCTCCCCTCCATCTCTTTCTGTCTTCTGTCTCGAGCAAACCAGAATACTAAATATTTAAAAATTATGTTTTGCCCTTTTTACTTTTGTCTTACTCCGAAGAAAAGTCAGAAATCAGAGACATATCACACGCACTTCACTCATTTCGCTCTTGTGTTATATTCGTACCTCGTATTTACTTTTTCTATTATTTTTTTAAAAAATTGCTTTTCTTTTACTCTGTATTATATTCGTATGTATGTCTCAATTACTTTTTCTATCAATTTTTTTCTCTAAAAATCACTTCTCTAGCTAATGCTGCTTATTTTCAGCTGTCACCGCCAATACTTCCGACTTCTAAACCACAAATCAGGCTTCCATGTTTCCTTTTCTGTGTTCCCTCACACGTTGCAGCAATCTGAAAAGGGTGGGTGCTGTTTGCAGGCCCACAAAAAATAAAGTAGAGCGAATAGTCTGCTGACACATGTGAAGGAACAAGACGGGAACAGAGAAGGAGAACAGGAAGTTGCATTCCTAAACTACCCCCACAAACTTCCGCGAGGCCCCCAGACTTTTCAAAACTTTGCCGAGCTGGTCCATAGTCGAAGACTCCAAGTAGCTCCAATCATCTGCTTAAAGAAACGCCCTCACTTGGAGGCTGGAGCTAGCTAGTGCTTCTGGTGGAGGAAGCGAGCCGATCGAAGTCGATGAGGGGGAAGGGTGCATGGACGGGGAGGAGGGGGGCCCCGGTGAGGTGGAGGGTGCTGCTGCTCTGCGCCTCCTGCTTCGGGCTGGGCATGCTCTTCACGGACCGGTAGGGCCTTGGAGCTTTGGAAGGTGCATTGCATCTTTGCCGTGTGCTTCGTTTCTTATTTCCGAGGGTTTCTTGGGCTAATGGCGATCGAGGTTGGTGCAACCGATGGCGTTTAGAGGCGAACGCTGGTGGCTTCTTGCTACGTTAGTGGAAGAAAGATAGGATTTCGAGATGTTTTTGAGCTTTTCTAGAGGGATCTTCACTTCCGGTCAGAAATGGAGGACCGCTGTTTCGCTGTTTGAGCTAGCGACGACCTGGGCTAATGGAAGCTTAAGAAATATGTCGTTCATGGTTTATTACATGGTTTATTCCTTTTGTGCACAAATTTGTAGAATCTTATTGAATTAATTAGCACCTTAAATGGTTTCGAGCAATCGGCGATATGGGATCTGCAAAGAGGAAAATTGGGTGGGTGGGTGTTGGGGCGAAATGGTCGATTATTAGAATTTTCATTGTGTGATAGTAGCTTCTGAACAAAGCTGGGACCAGCTTAGAGGAAAAATGAAGAAAGATCGGCCTTTGCTATATTTCTTTTTCTTTGTTTTTTTTTTGCCTGAGAGCAATTGGCCAGCTAATAGTGTTGAACAATCGCCATGCTTGCGGTAGAATGCTGTCATTCAAATGATGTTTTGCGCTGCAATGAGTGGGAACTGGTAACGCATTTGAGGTGTATTGCTTGTTTTCATGCTTCCTACTGCAAATGTTGATATGTGAGAAGGCTGTATCTCTTCGGTGAAGTGATGGATCAGTTACCTGAAATGTGAATATGTCGTTATCGTTGATTTTTTTTTCACTCTGATTTCTGGTGTGGCAGCTTATGGACAACACCAGGTACAAAAAAACATGCTGTGTCTCGACGGCAGCAGCAGGAACAGGAGCTGCAAATTGTATCAGAGGATTGCACGACCAAGAGGGTGAGTTACAAACTTGAAAATTTTACATTCTTTCTCGATCAATGCAGTCTATTTCAGCTGAAATATTTGGATCTTCAATTGGTTTACAGAAGCATGGGGAGGACGAGGATATAATGAGAGAGGTAATCAGGACCCATAAAGCTATACAGTGAGTTCAATAAACCCAACTCGGAGTCCATTTTGAGAACGTATCCTTTTGGAGTTATCTGAGTCTGAAAGTTGTTGTTCTCTTTTCTGGGTCTTGTATGTGGTGTTAGATCTTTGGATAAGTCGATCGCAACCCTTCAAATGGATCTTGCAGCAAAGCGGAGCTCCCTGGAGCTGCTTGGCTCTGGAGGGTCTCCACTCACCTCAGTAAATAACATAAGGCGGAAGAAGGCCTTTGTTGTTATTGGGGTCAACACTGCATTCAGCAGCAGCAGCAAGCGGCGTGATTCAGTCAGGGAGACATGGATGCCTCAAGGTAGGTAGTTTGTTATTTAATCAGTTTGCAACAGTAGTTTGTGTATAATTTTTGAATATTTGATACTGGCTAGATTTGTTTCTAGTCTTAAATGCTGTCGAATTTTCTGGGATTAATTACAGGTATGTTAACTTCTATGTTGATACCTTGCATGTAGATGGCCATTATTACCAGGCCATAATTAGATGTAATTTTTTATTTTTGTCACTGGTCATGCCATGCACTGGGAGGAACACAGGCTACTGAGAGCCATAAAAATTTGTTGATTCCAAGTCTTTGTTGTATTGCTATGTACCAAATCCATGTCCTGTCAATCTTGATATGTTTCAATTCATCTTTTTTTCTGAGAGCATTTAACCATGTGTTATCGGTGTTTTAGTATATAATAGATGTTACCTTAATAACCATGAACAATTAGCTTTCATTCTTGTTATGATTCTGGTCAACAAACTCATCTACTAAAAGCATTTGGCACACCACTGATATATATGCTAAAGTAAACTCCCCCTGCTGTTACTTAGGTGAAAGGCTGAAGCAATTAGAAGAACAAAAGGGCATAGTAGTCCGATTCACCATAGGGCACAGGTAAAAGATGATTTGTGTACTACTGCTTGTCACTGATGTTTTATTCTCTCTTCACAGAAATTAGATTTAAGAAAACAAATCGATGACTAGAGGAAGCAATGCTACGGTGCTACCTTCATCTACTTCTGTGTAGTGGAAAGCTTAACATTCACTAGAGACATGCCTATCATTAGAAAGCATTAAGTGGCTCCAAATTGTAACGGTTCTTGCAAATTGCTATCACTAAATTCCCAGTAGTATATATAAGAATTTATAAGTGTTTATCCTGCAGCTCTTAGAAGCACTAAATTCTATCTACAGCTTCAACTAGCGATAAGGTGAGAGATTGTGATCAAGTTCATAAGGTGAGAGGTTGTGATCAAGTTCAGAGTTATCAGAACAGGGCAGCTCATGAATTCATTATGCTATAAGCGCAGTCCATAGTGCTGTTTGCCTGAGCTATTAATGTGATTTTGTGCCACATCTTGTCTGTGAAGAATGCAATACCTGCCCTTCTTCTGATTAAAATTACTCCTTTTCTTTGCAAAAAAGAGGTAGTGATATGGCATGTCAAAATCCTTGGGTAGTGCAGGATTGCTGCAGGGGCAAGGCTGCTGAAAGCACAAATTTACAGCACAAAAATTCGTGTAGCATCATCTTATTTATCCCAAGGGCCAAGGATCTGTTTTCTTACTTTGTCTAATCTACCCTGGTCTTAAGAGGATTCATTGCGCGGATACCTAATTTTATCACTAAAGTCTGATGTAGTTCACTTTCCTTGTTTGTCTAGAACCTACTATGTTCTCATTTTTGTTTGTCTCAAGACTTCAATGAAGACTAAAGTTTTGCTGTTACACAGTGCTACATGGAATAGTATATTGGATAAAGCTATAGACACAGAGGATGCCCAGCACCACGACTTCCTTAGACTGGTATTACATAGAAATCAAGGATTTGGTTACATTTACTGTTGTTTCACAGGCACTAGCTCTTTAGTGTTTTATCTCAATGTGTCCATTTCATCCAGGACCATGTTGAAGGGTATCATGAACTCTCGGCAAAGACAAAAACATTCTTCTCCACAGCTGTTAGTATTTGGGATTCTGACTTCTATGTCAAGGTCGATGATGACGTGCATGTAAATTTAGGTGCATAGTATTCCCCTTTGTAGTAACGAGTAACAGCATTCTATTGAAGCTTTATTAGTTTTTGCTGCTTACTCTTCTATTTCTACACAAACAGGAATGCTTGCATCAACCCTAGCTCGACATAGATCAAAACCAAGAACCTATATTGGATGCATGAAGTCGGGTGCAGTTCTCTCTGACAAGTAATGTTACTATGCCTAGAAATTAGTTAGATATAAATTCTGTGTTTTTGTTATTAACAAATGCAATCCTGAACATGCTCCTTTATATAGGAATGTGAAGTACCATGAACCTGAATACTGGAAATTTGGGGAGGAAGGGAGTAAATACTTCCGACACGCTACTGGGCAGATATATGCCATTTCAAAAGATCTTGCGACTTACATCTCAGTCAACCAGTATGTTCATAAACGGTAATAGAAATAACCATCTGGTTACAAATATTCTAACAACGCCCGTTTATATTTCTTAGGCCCATATTACACAAATATGCAAATGAAGATGTATCACTCGGGGCTTGGCTTATTGGTTTGGAAGTTCAGCATATTGATGAGAGAAACATGTGCTGTGGAACTACACCAGGTGTGCTCCCTAATCATCTTTATATTAAAAAAAAACTGTTCTAACTTCTGATTACCGCTGACGACTTGGCAGATTGTGAATGGAAAGCACAAGCTGGTAATGTTTGCGTTGCGTCTTTTGATCGGAGCTGCAGCGGGGTGTGTAAATCTGTCGA
Source organism: Bonia amplexicaulis (assembly GCA_036346245.1). Lineage (NCBI taxonomy): Eukaryota > Viridiplantae > Streptophyta > Magnoliopsida > Poales > Poaceae > Bonia > Bonia amplexicaulis. The sequence continues at coordinate 10,779,300 of CM070745.1, read as the reverse complement.
GAGGATGAAGGATGTACATTCTCGGTGCGGTGAAGGTGACGATGCTGTTTGGAGTGTTCTGATCTAGCAAATAGCCCAATACTCACCGCGAGTAACTCTTGCAGTTGACTCCGACATACTCAACTGCCAATGTAACCTCGCAAAGATTGATGGATGGTTTGTACAAGCATATGCTACATAGCGGCAAAATGGATCTTTTCTGGTAGTTTGGCTTGACGGCCCGGTGAAATTTGTAGCTTGTAGTATATTGTATACATGTTAAAAGAGTTCAGGGCTGCACCATCAGAGTGTTGTATCACCTCTGGTGATAGTAGAACTGTGATCAGATTGAGCGAAAACAGAATTGAATCCTACATGAAGCCATGAGGGGGAAGAGGTGCACGGCTTACACATATGATGTAAAAAACGTGTTCTCATATTCAATTTTGTTCATTTTTTCACGAAGTTTTGTTCAGCCCTTTTTGTCATGAATGGTTACTCCTTTCTGTCCAGTTCAGATTTCAGAATGTTCAGAGAAGCTAAACACAGCGCATCGATCAGTATATATCTAACCTTTTCAATATCCAAATTTGTTACCGATCAAATAGAATCACGATATCGAGTACAACCCGGCGCAGGTTGTAGAGCACCTGCATGTTCTGCTGCTGGAAGTTGCCGAGGATGGACAGTGACACCCCGTCCGTCCTGGCCACCGTCAGGCACATCATCCCGCTCGCCTTGTCCTCCACGAACAGCCGCTCCCTCTCCAGCCTCAGGCACGTCCCGTCAAACGCCAGCGACACCGGCGGCACGTGCACCCGGCCCATCGGCACCGCCTCCGGCAGGATGAAGCAGAGGTCCAGGCCGAGGCCCGACCCCGTCCCGCGCGGCAGCCTGATCTCCTCCTCCAGGTCGCTCGTCAGCTCCTCGTACAGCGACGCCGCGCGGGACCCCTGAGCTGGAGCCGCTGCAGCCGAAGACGACGCCGCGGAACACGTCGTTGTCGATGGCCTGGGTCCCCTCCGTTGTCGCGTTCTCGCTGTACGCGTACGTGTACTGGCAAGCGTCGTCGTCGTTGCCGCACTTGTGGCTGTCCAGCTGGTCGCACGTGTCGCTTCTACACGGCACGACGGTGAAGGAGGAGGATACCTTGGGGTTGAAGACGGGGTCGAGCTGGCGGTAGCACCTGACGCAGGGCTGGCACTACGTCCAGACGAGGTCGCTGGTGCTGTCGAATCGAAGGCCGCCGTGAAGATGTGCTGCGGCGTGCCGATGCCGAGCTTCACTAGGTACTCTGTTGTAATTAGATGTGCGAAGTCCTATGGGTACGAAGTCGCTACTTCGTTTGTCGTGCGAAGTCTCCGACTTCAGAGCGAAGTCCTGGTCTTCGACCTCAACTTCGAAGTCCTACTTCGAAGGAGTCGGAGTACGCGAAGTCTCGGTCTTCGGCGCGGAACCTCTGGACCTTCGATGCGAAAAGTCCTGAATTTTTACTTCGATGGCCTCGGTTTTCGCCTGTTAGAGTCTACACTCGATCTCACTTTGAACAACTCAAGAATAGTATAGCTCACACAGGATTTAGCGCTGCAGAACTTGGCAGCTTTTCAGATTTACTTCCTCCCTTTATATAGCAAATAAACAAGAGAAACTGACCCACTAATTACCTGAGAAACTGAACTACTAATTACCAAAGAAAAACTAACATGTACTATGTGCATGACATGCACGTATTCAAGATGCATTATGGATGGCAGACATGCAAACTAAAAGTAGTAACTGACATCCAGAATAACTAGATTAGCTAACATACTCGCCCCCGGCCACCAGCATCGGGGCCTTCGCCACGACAGCCTTGATGGCGGTGGCCCAGAGGGGGGTTATACTGGCCAGCCGGTCCCGGCTACGCTGGATGGCCCGCCGGAGGAGCTCACGATCGGTGAAGTCGAGGCTGGCAGTGTCCGAGGCGTCGACGCTGGCGAGGTCAAGGTGGAAGGATTGCGGCGGTGAGCACAGCACGCCGGGAGTACGAGGAAAGCAAGCAAGAATAGCAAGATGGCGTTCATGGTGGCGTTGTATGGAGGGGTGCTACGACAATTGCGTGAGTGCGTCAGATGATTGTGTGCGTGAGTTGGAAATAATCCTGCCGAATTCGATTTCGAGTCTGAGTTAAATTGAATTTGAATTAGTTTCAGAGTCGATTTATGTATCTGAGTCTAAGTTTATAAAGCTATTAATAAATAGAGAAGAAAACCAAAGAAAAAGTGCAGCGATTTGAGCACCACCAAGGTTTTTGTGTTGTCGTATTGTCTCTGTTCGTAGCTTACAAAATTTGACTAGGGCGTAAAGAAGAAGTTGATCGGACCAGTCCAATCAGCGAAGATGCTCAGACTATCCGATCTTCATCTAAGTCGTTTTTGACAGTTCGATTGACGTTGGAACATTCGGACCACTCCGAACGGCATCGCGCGATCGAGCGATCGAAGAGTTACTTCAATCGGTGAATCGATCGTTACGACTGATCAAACCAATCCAATCAGTGAAGTTAAGTCGAAGTCGTCTACGAACAAGCGGTCGAAGCTGACATCCGAAGAAGACGTGATCGTAGTCAAAATCAGTCAATGTGGTCGTAACATCTACGAAGTGGTCTTATTCAACATCTAGTATCAGAGAAGGTGCCGGTTGACTCGTAGAAGGAGCAAATCATGGTAGGAGGCGGATCTTCGTCGACAATGAAGGAATGACCAAATTCCCTTCGTATTCAGTTTTCAATTCAGAGAACTACCCGGTATGGTCTATGAAGATGCGGTGAATATGCGTGCCCAAGGAGTTTGGTACGTGGTAGGTTATCCGATCGATGCTAGTGGAAAGGTCGATCCAAAAGGAAAGGCTAAGAAAGTTGACATGAAGAGCGATCAAACTGCCTTGGCGATCATCTATGCTGCCATACCGACTTGATGCTTAGTCAACTTGTCGAAAAAGATACAACATGAGAAGTTTGGATTGCTCTTTAGACTATGCACGAAAGCGTGGATCGAGTAAAGAAGGTTCGACTACAAACTATACAAGGAGAATATGAGGCGCTGCATATGGGTGCAGTAGATGAGTTTGCAGGTAAATTAACTATTGTGGTCATGAAATTCGATCTTTAGAGGCACTTTGGAGGAAACAACAATGGTCGAGAAGTACTTGCGTGTCTTACTCGAGAGGTTCGTGCCGGTGGTCACAACTCTTCTATATTTGAGTGATCTCCAAAACATGAAGATAGAAAAGGTAATAGGGTCTCTCAAAGCTCATGAGGGATTGCTCAAAAGGTGTAAGTCCAGAACTGATCAAACATTACTAATAAAAAGTAAAGCAAAAGCTGAAAATAAAATTTGGTGGGAATCAAATCCAAGCCAAGGAGGAGGTCGTGGATCTAGTAATTGGCGTGAACGTGGTCGTGGACCGGTGGTCGTAGTTTTGGTTGAGGAGGCTGTGGTTTTACTGCTGGTCGTAGAGAGAAAGCAATGTAAGGAGAGTTCTCTTACAACCAAGACAAGCGAAAAGTCAAATATTTTACATGTGGAAAGAAGGCCATTATGCTATAGTCTGCAGAAATCATATTAAGTGCTTTGAGTGCCAAAAGTTTGGGCACTATTCTGTTGACTGCTGATACAAGAAGAAGAAGGAGGAGGCAAATTTGGTTCAAGCCAAAACAGAGCAGGAGCCAGCACTTCTGTGCCCAGCCGTGAATTAAAAAGCACACCACTATAATGCTAAATGAAGAGCATGTTTAATTGAAATTGTTGAAAGTTGGAGAAGAGACGGTGGAGTCAAATATTTAGTATCTTAACAATTGTGCTTCAAATCACATGACTGGACAACTGAAAAATTTAGTGAATTGGATGAGAGCTTTTGAGGTAAAGTGAAATTTGGAGATGGGTTAGTTGTTCATATAGAAGGAAAGGGCACTATTTTATTGCAAAGCAGGAATGGAGAGTAAAGAGCTTTGACTGATGTCTATTATATACCACGATTGTGCAATAATATCATTAGTCTGGGTCAGCTAACCGAAGAAGGCTGCGATGTGTCACTAAAAAGACCATACTTGTTACTGCATGATGAAGGTGATACAAACACTAAATCGGCTATACAAGATTGAACTCGAGTCAACCAAACCAGCTTGTTTCAATGCTAGGGTAGATAATATGGCGTGGTTGTGGCATGATCGACTTGGTCATATCAATTTTCACTCTTTGAAGCTGATGACAGAGAAAATGATGGTTTATGGATTGCCACCCATCAATCATCCATCTCAAGTGTGTGAAGGTTGCATTATTGCAAAACAAACAAGACTCTCATTTCCTCAGCAAACACAATATAGAGCGACACAGGCCTTGGAACTGCTACATGTGGATATTTGTTGTCCTGTTATCCCTGAGTCAAATGGAAGTAATAAATACTTTCTACTTTTGTTGATGATTATTCTAGAGTAATATGGGTATACATACTCAAAAGGAAATAATAAGCCAAAGACATGTTTCAAAAGTTTGTGACTCTGGTTGAAAAGGAGACTGATCACAAACTCAAGGCAGTGAGATCATATCGTGGAGGTGAATTCTTGGCACAAGAATTCGAATCAATATGTGAGATGAAAGTAATCAGAGGGTACTTCACAACTTCTTATAGTCCACAGCAGAACGGAGTAGTCAAGCGGATAAATTGGATGATAATGAATATGGCAAGAAGTTTACTCAAAACCGACTACTACCAGGAATATTTTAGGTGTGGCTATAAGACATGTTGTTTACATTCTCAATCAAGTATCCACAAAGGCTTTGGAAGGAAAGACTTCGTATGAAGCATTAAGTGGAAGAAAACCAAGTTTACAACACTTGAGGGTGTTTGGTTGCTTGGCATATGCAAATGTGCTCACTCATCTGAAGAAATTAGATGACAGATCAAATGAATTGATCTATTTGGGAGTTGAGTTAGGAACCAAAGCTAGTCGGTTGTATAGTCCTCATGAAGATAAAATTGTGGTAAGTCGAGATATGATATTTTGTGAAGATATACCATGGGAGTGGGAGGTGAAGCCATCAGAAGAAAACAATCTGCATAAATGGATTTCCTTCTTAGTTGAAGGAGAGAACAATGCTGAATTGGATCAATTTCACCATAAGAACCTGTTGCAGTCATGGCAAGTACATCCGCCAGACAACAGGTGGCTGCAGAGAATGTTCCAGCATCTCCTCAAAATGATTAAGAATAGGAAGAGACCCCGTTGAGCAAAACACCTGTATATCGAAGCCTAGCTAAGATTTATGAGCTGACCGAGCCAATAGAGATGGAAGAAGAACTTCAATTGACAACAGTAGATGAACCTATAAGTTTGCAACAAGCACTCACCGAACATCATTAGAAGATTGCTATCTAAACCAAACTGATTCAATAGAAGCAAATAAAACTTGGGTATTGACTGATCTGCCTCATAATCATAAAGCTATAGAGTTAAAGTGGATTTTCAAGGTGAAAAGAGATGGAGAAGGGAACTTTGTTCATCACAAGGCAAGACTTATGGCAAAAGGCTATATTTAGAAGAGAGACATAGACTATGAAGAAGTGTTTGCGCCTGTTACAAGATTAGAAACAGTGAGTTGATATTTGCTCTCGCGGTTCAATTTGGATGGGAAGTACATTACATGGATGTCAAATCTGCATTCTTAAATGGTGATCTTATCGATGAGGTATATGTATCACAACCAGATGGTTTTCAAGTGAAGGGACAAGAATGCAAGGTTTATTGACTCTTAAAGGCATTGTATGGTTTGAAGCAAGCGCCTAGAGCCTAGAACAAGAATCTAGATAATTCATTGAAAGAAGATATCCTGATACTCGGCATATATGTTGATGATCTTATTATTATAGGAACGTGTGATCAAAGGATTGAAGAGTTTAAGAAAGAGATGATGTAGCAGTTTGAGATGTGCGATCTCGAACTTTTAACGTACTATCTTAGTCTGGAGGTGAAACAAAGTAAGTATAATATTACAATCAAGCAGTTGAATTATGCAAAGAAGATTCTTGAGAATGCATGTATGATGGGATGCAACCCTTGTCAATACCCCATGGAGATTAAGTTGAAACTCGACAAAGATGAGACAGAAGAGCCGATCGATGCGACTGAATTTCGAAGGATAATATGTTGACTGGGGTATTTGATACATACTTGACCAGATCTTGCATACTAGTTGGAGTACTTAGCATGTTTATGGAAATACCAACAATACAACACAAGCAAGCATTAAAACATGTGCTGAGCTATCTAACAGGACTGTGGATTATGGGCTAGTATATGTCAGGCACGATAACACACAAATGTTTGAGGTATTTTGTGATAGAAATCTGGCTGGTAATTCAATTGATCGTAAAAGCACGACTGGTATGGTGTTCTATACTTCTACCTTCATGGAAACGTGATCACGTGGTGCTCACAGAAGCAAAGAAGTGTAGCCTTGTCATCATGCGAAGCGGGTTCATGGCAGCAACTTCAGTTGCATGTCAAGATATTTGGTTGATGAGATTGCTTCATGAATTGACTAAACAGACCATCAAGCCATTCACATTATTCGTGGACAATAAGTCAGCCTTAGCACTTATGAAAAATCAAGTGTTTCATGGAAGAAGCAAACACATTGATACTCGATATCATTTTATTTGAGAACGCTTTGAAGAAGGACTGGTGGCTGTTTCACATATTACAACAGAAGAACAGAAGACTGATGTACTCACAAAAGCACTAGGATGAGTCAATTTTGGTTAGATGATTAATTTACTTGGTGTTAGGGAAGTTGGTTTAAGTCGTCAAGGATTAGGGGGGTGTTTGTTGGAAATAATCCTGCCGAATCCGATTTTGAGTCTGAGTTGAGTTGAATTCGAATTAGTTTCAGAATCGATTTATGTATCCGAGTCTAAGTTTGTAAAGCTGTGTATAAATAGAGAAGAAAACCAAAGAAAATATGTAGCGATTTGAGCACCACCAAAGTTTTTGTGTTCCCGTATTGTCTCTGTTCGTAGCTTACGAAAATTGACTAGGGGCGCAAAGAAGAAGCTGATCGGACCAATCCGATCAGCGAAGACACCCCGACCATCGATCTTCATCTAAGTCATTTTTGATAGTTCGATTGACGTCGGAATGTTCGGACCATTCTGAACGGCATCGCGTGCGATCGGAGTGGTCCGAAGAGTTACTTGTTTTCAACCGCTGATTTACGATTGGGTGAATCGACTGCTTACGATTGATCGGACCATCCTAATTGGTGAAGTTAAGTCGAAGTCGTCTACGAGTAAGTGACCGAAACCGACATCCGAAGAAGACGTGGTCGTAATCAAAATCCGTCAACGTGATCATAACATCAATCAATATGGTCGTAACATCTAAAGAGTGGTCGTATTCAACAGCTGTGCATGTGCTGGTGGGTAGTAAAATGGGTTAAGTAGTCATGTGGTAAGTATTTGTCTGAGGGCACAGAAAGGTGGTGAAGGGAAGGTGAACTGGTTGCGGGAAGCATCGCATGACATCCTTGTGTTCTTTGCATATGTGCGTTTCCCCTGTTTCAAAGGAGTTTGCTGATTAGTGATTAGTACTATGGTTTTTTTTCTAGAGTACTTGAATCCCTCGCTTTTGCATCTGCTTTGGGATCTGTGCTCTGGGTTGGCCGATGGCGGCGACGTACTCTCCTCTCCGACTAGTTCACCGGCGGTTAGGGTTCTGGGTTCACTAGGAGTTGAGGACTCGAGTCGAGGAGCGAGACGAACGAAATGAACGGCGCACGCTGACTCGATCGCTGCAAGGAAACCAATATTAACTCACCATTCATGCACATGCACGTATAACCCCTACGGCTAAGAATGAGCGGTACAGTACGTAGTATTGCAGCCAATTACAGTACAAAGCTTATTTCAGCCTAACTGAACGATACACCATAGCCACAATCACATAGCCCAAATTTTTGCGAGAAAGAAGAAATTTTGCTTTGCTGAGAGTAGCTAGGTGCCCCTTTAGGTCCAAATTGTAAGATTTTGATCACTGAGTTTCACTTTAGAACCTAGTTACTCTCAGCAAAGCACTATATATTCATGTTTAGATTCACATGTATTGAAGCCTGAGTTGGTGAGCAACCGGCCCCCTGCCCATGTTCTTCCTACAGGAGTGGCCTATCTTCTCGATCACATTTAACAGAACCGACGGGGTGAGCAACCGTCAACTGAGCACCACAATTAAAAAGGAAAAGAAAAAAAATAGAAAAGCAGAACATAAGAAATTCAAGTCTTGCAAAATTTGAGATCAAGATTATCTTATGCACCTTTTCATGTTAAGACCCACTATTCTTTTCCTTTCTTTTCTGAAACAAGGACAAGCCATGAGAAGTATAAAGACAACCTATTCTTTCAGAGCAACGCACACATGCGCCTCCAACACCAGACAAACTTTCATTTGGTATTCCATCTGGGAAAATGAGGAAGAAAACCCTAAAACCTCTTCTCAGCAGGGAAAATGTCAGTTCTACTCATGAAGACTCCCCACAATGCTGAAGCACTAACGAAAAAATCTCGATTTGTTAAGCTAGAGATTATCCAAGACAGCTGAGGTAGTTACCGAGACTAATGATGATACAGCTGCACATCCACATGTTCTCAGTGCGGTGACAACACCAGTAATGCTGCTTGATCCATTCTGTCGTTAGCCCCTGCATTCCTCAAGCTTCTGCTGCAGCCTCACGTTGTGCCTTAACTACAAAATAGTGGGATTTGTGTCACAACAAAATGGTGGGCAAAAATGGTAAAATTTTACCACACTGCATTTTTGATGTAGTTGCCAGAATACTTCAATGATGTGCACTGCCACGTATGATGATATCTATATCAATATGGTTGTAAATTTCACTACAGGTCCCGAAACTTCAATTGGGTCCCCATTCTTACAATTTTGTCAACTGTCCCTGCACTTTCATTTCGGCACCAATTGAGACCCAATTGTTAAAGCACGTAGAGCATTTGGTGATCTAGCATGCCTCGTCAGCAGTACAATGATGATGGTGCCCAATTCATCTTACATGGCAAGCCACATCATCGATACATTTTGCTGACATGGCAAGCCACATCATCAAACCAGTCGGAGAGAACAAATTGAAGCTGAAATGGAAGTTTTGGGACCTGTTTTTGACAAAACTGAACGTGTGTGTGTGTGTTGGGGAGGCAGCTAAAGTTATGAGTAACTAATGGAGACCAGTGAAATTTATTAAAAAATTTAAACACCTGTGCAAAGCCAAATAATTTTGATTCCCTAGAATAAGAAAGATAACAAAAACTTACACAATCAGCAATTTCTTCCTGTTTCAGAGGTGGAACTATTTCGTCCTCTTTCCAGCCAAGTGATATCAGGAAAGCCATTTCTTCTGCACTAGGTTTTTCTTGAGCAGGATAGGGTTCCTCTTCCCCTCCTCTAATGGGATCAAACGACAAATTGGATTCGTCGTCACCAGAGTTGGAACTTGTGGAACCATCGTTTATATCTGTGGGTATGATGGACAGAGTGGCTTCAGCCTTGCCTGGCTGGGGCTGCATAGATACTACATTTTCTGTGTCAGCAAGTTCTGATGAAGAGTTGGTATCCCTGTTGTCAGCTACAATCCCATGTGACCCCTCATCAAAAACATCAGCAGGTTCCAAAGGTGGCTTGATTTCCTCATTGTCAGAGAGGTGTTGATGATATCCCCCACTAGAATTTGCTTCCTCACAGGAACTACTCCCATTTTCAATACACTTGATTCCAGGATTAAACAAGGACAAATCAAGACAAGAGTTCTGCTGCTCATTAATCAAGCTAGATAAAGACTCAATAGTAGTGCCTGAGCCATTTAAAGACTTGCTCCGCAGCAACTCAAAGAATTTATGCTTGTCTTTTGCACTTGCTTTTCTCTCACCAAATGAACCTTGTCGTAGATGCAAAGGGAGACCATTAGTGACACCCTTAAGCTTTTGGTTGGCAATAGGATTTTTCAGTGGTTCAACTGAAGAAGATCGACCTAGAACAGGGCTTACAGGATTGCTAGTGCAGTCTTTGGCAGTATTTGCAGTACCATTCTGCTCGCGGCTCAGGACTTGAAGGTTTCCTGATTGAGATGGCTTTACATGCTCAGTTTTGACTGGAGTACGGACAGAGTTGCTAGAAGGCTGTACTGACAGCTGTGGTGCAACCTTGATGGGACCATTTGAATCTACAGCTCTTGAACCTTTGGTTTTTAACTTATCCGAAGAACTAGATGCCTGTAAAGTGTTCTGAATGAATTAGCGCAAACCAAAATGTCACCAATTCAGCACCAGAGAACATCACTCCATAAATAAGTGAAACTAAAGTAAAGAAGCACAATCACTAAGTTCGAAAAGATCTGCATCTGGGTGAGGAGAGCAGGAAAGTATTTTAAAGTAAAAAACACAGGAGCCGAATATATTTTGGGTGACTTATGAACCACATTCCTTGTAAATTAGCTCAGGTACGAATTGCGAAGTTAAATAACAGGTGTAGGAGATATTCAGGATTTTAGATTTTTAAAACAGAAAAATGCAAGCTTCCAATCCCTGACATGTACGTTCAAACTACCAGCCAGCCAGTTATGCAGTACTTAGAAAAACATTATGCATTGCATTTGCGTAAATGATTATAATAGGAAAAGTCTAATTCTCAACCTTCAATTATAGCATGTGTTCGTTTTTCAACCTGCAACTCCCAAACCGTCTAAAACACAATCCTGAACTATCACAACCATCTAAAAAACCCTTGACCCATTCCAAGGCAATTCTTCCCCGACGTGGACCCGGCTATGCTGATGTGGCATCCTAGTCAGCTAATAAATAAAAAACCAGGTCCACGTGGATGCCACATCGCAAAATTGGGTCCACATGGACGCCACATTGGGCAAAACTGCTCTGGAATGGGTCGAGGGTTGTGTTTTAGACAGTTTTGATAGTTAAGGGTTGTGTTTTAGATGGTTTTGAAGTTGAGGGTTGAAATTCAGACTTAGGCCATAGTTGAAGGTTGAAAAATAGACTTCTTTACATATATATAAAGATAGCACAGCCACTAGCAATGCTCAGATAATTGCCAACATCTGGTTCGTGGATACTTGCAGTATGCATAAAACATCGGGCAAAAGCACCAACCTATGGCCCAATTTTACTATTTTGAATATGATCACTAAAAGCATAAAACATATAATAGGATCAGATAATTTAAAGGTTGGTTACACAAGCAGATATTCTTGTTGTACAAACAAAAATGATGTGGCTGATCCGCATATTGCAATCTAATTCAAATAAAGTGTTTTTTATGGGACAAATGAAGTGTTTAAGGATAAGATGTTAAGAACAAGAATTTTTTGTTTGTAGTATATTTGTAATGTTTTTGTTGTCTTTCAAAGGCCAAACTACTTACCAAACAAGATGAAACAGAGCTTCTAAAATCTAAACATATCCATGATAATCACACAAGACACAAGCAAGAAAAGCAAAAGTATTAATCTAGCAACAAAGGCAATACATAAGGTACTTACAGAAATTTTATTTGATGAAGGTGTCAGAGGTCTTAGAATGCACTGCCTCATAGTTCTTTCTTCAATCTTCTGAGCATCAATCAATAACTGGGTAAGAACAGAGAAGGCACACAAATCACTAGTTAAATCAAGTGAATGGAATCAACATGTCTAAGAGGAAAACATAAATACCATATACATTACAATACCTGTGGTGCGGTGGAAAATTTTAATGGTGCTTGCATTACTGTTTCAGCCATGCTTGGTGCAGTCCCACAGCTTGACACTTCCAGCTGCTTACTGGAACCACCAAGTGATAAAGAAGAGGAAGCAACGATATTGCCTGGCTCACTAAGTATAGGAACTTCTGCTAGCACCGAATTCCAGCCATCAGACACAGTAACCAATGGTATGCTCTGAAGTGGGGTGCTAATTCCAGGAGATGGAACTCTACCTATGTCTTGCTTTCCATTCTTGTCCTCAGAACCAAGGTGTGGGAATTCACGCTCAAAGGAGATGCCACCAGCATCCTTTCTAGATGTACCATTGTTTAAACTTACTCCCACAGCCTGATTCCATGTGTCCACCTTCGAACGAGTATGATTAAGCCTATCCCTTTCACGTCTGCATGAGCTAAATGGCTTGAAGCCATCGCACAAGGGATCATCTGGCGGACCCAACCTACTCTCCCAATCACGGATATCAGAGTCCTTTTCACACCCCCTGTCCCTGTTGCTCCTTCCAAAACTGGCATAGCCTCTTGACTTCCCTATACCATCCCGGTCATGCCGTCTAGACCCACCTGTGCCTGAACCCCTCCGGGATGAGGACTGCTGGGAGCTTTGTTCACATTCACGGCCTGATAATCGGTTTCTTGATGAAGCAGCCCTGCCCTGATTATCTAAAAAATTCAAGCAACAGCATCTTAGCACAAAATATAGTAAATTTGCAAGCTGGATAGTAATGTTGCTAACAGTCAAGCGTATGCATATAAATGCTCAGATAAACCATGCAGCAATAACACCAAACCAATCGAAAAAGGCATAAAACAACAATACTTGGTAATTAATAATGGCACATCGGGAGAATACATAAGATCCTTAATAAGTGCAAGGACAACAAATTTCACAAGCATTAGTTAAAGCAATAATACTGAATAATCAGCAGCAGCAATGTATAGTATCATGCTCGTATGATGGTTGCCCAACAATAGCCAAATTGCATCAAGCAATAAAAAACGATTTTACTGAACGCATCAGCACAAAAGAAAAGTTCAAATATTGTCTCCAACAAGCTATTGTAACCGAAAGGGCACACACTCCTCTGTGCATGTAGCCTGCTGAGTCATCGACTTGCACTGATGAACCTTGGCTCTATGACTATGAGTCCTTGATGCAAGACAACTTCAGTGCACAACTGCACATGGTTTCCTTCCAGCATCTCTCCTCCAAGCAGGGTTCCAAGCTTCAACCTCACTATGTCCCTCCAAGCCCAAGCCCAAGCCCGTCGTGTGAAATGATGGCTTGGTCATGAATTCTTGGTTTAGAATTTGTGCCATTGCGTGTGATAAGATTGTGGATACATGACCTGGTGGTGAATAAGTTTAGTTACTTATGTATTGAGTATTGATTTTTAATCATTTTTCTTCGCACGCCATTTGCTTAATTCATGTATGTTGGTCTGCCAGTCAAAACTTGGTATTATGGTTAGAAAGCTCGGGTCTCCTTTGCTTCTACCCTTGCTTCTAGCCTTCTACAACTCTACTTCTACCCGTACATTGGACAATTACCCTATTTGATGACTAAGCAAGCTACGTGGACATGCATGTTCCTCTCTATCAAGGGAAAAAAGTATCTGTTGCTAAATATGTTTTGCCTATCCCCTTTTGAACCTACTTGTATCACTTAGTGTCTATATTTGATAATAGAAAGGGGCATTACTGCTTCCAGAGGTTTGTATTTAAGGCTCTAGAGATATGTGATTTATGTTGGTGGCGGTTAACTTTTGAGCATGTTCTTAGAGTTATCTTTATCATCTCTTTTAAAATTTCCTAATTTTATGACAGATGAATTCACACTATTTACTATTAACTGTTCACCTCCTCCAGACCCATCAGAAAATAATAACATGCGTGCTAACTTGACAAGTCTAAATCATAAAATCAATTTTTTTCACAAGAAAGCAGTTTTAGCTCCAAAATAATTAACCTTTTAAATCAGCAGATTTTAACTATTTAAAGTACATTAGAAGGCATATAACAAAGACCTGCAGCAACAAGTGGTATGAGAATTAATCCCACTATATGAATTATGCATCTTGCCTAATAAGAGGTTCTCTCTAATACTTCCAAAGTAGAGAAATCATGTAGTGCTACATAGATTGACAAAGCATTATAGCAACAAGGCTAACCGACAAGAACAAATAAAGGTTCATATACAACTCAATACTCTGAACCACCAACAGCACAAGACCCCGATAGCTCTAAACGAAATTATTTCGCTATACACTTAGTGCAGATAAATTGTTATACATACTGAGAACCATCAGTTTAACAAGCACTAACACAAGACTGGTATTTAAAGCAATGTCTTACCAACAGGATTCCTTGACAGTTACCAGTAGCCGCTTACCACAATTGCTCTAAATTTATAACACAGCGTATGACGTAACGCAGCTGCTCTAGGTTTCATGCAACATATTAAATAAAGCTCTTCACAGTACAAACATTGCCCTTAATCACAAGCAAGGAAATAGTGACACTTATTAAGAACCATTGTTCTTATAAGGTCAACGGTGAACATGGAAGCGGCAAATTCCTCACCAGTACTGCCCTAACTTCGACCATGCCTAAATGAAAAACCACTTTAGCATAAATAACTCCAAGCTCTGATGAGATAACAGCACTGAAACACTAACAATGCACCTAGAAACATATCCGGTGCGACTTCTCAACTCAATAACAACCCACAATCATCCTATCAACAGCGCTAGCCATTACATGGCACGAAACAGAAAGCTGACAAGGAACGCAAGCTAACCTGCACGGGACGAAGTTCCAGGTCGGAGCTTGGTAGCGGCGACTGTGCCGGCCCCCCGCACCAACCATTCCGGCTTCAACGAGGGCTCACCTCGGTCCATGCCAGGTAGCGTCGCTCACCATCTATACAAGCTGCTGCGGCAGCAGCAGCGTCCACCGACCCAGTTCGGCACAACAATGCAACACCCCACTCCTCTTCACCAATTACTCACGGCGGAGCCGGCGCGCGACAGTTCAACGGCGCATCCACACACCCACCCCCTCTAGGAGGCAGCCGACCGAGGCCACCAAACCCTAGCCTCCCAGCCAAACCCTCAAACCCTAACTTCCTGGCAACACAATCTCTCACACACGCACGCACAAAACAAACTCACAAAAAATTAAGACTTGGGCAACAAAAAAAAATCGCCCCTTCCTCCTCTCGAATCGCTATCCTTATCACGCCGTCGCGACGCGATTGATCGAACAGGAAGCTGCCGGCTCGGGATTGAGCGCCTCGGCCGGCGACGACCACTCTGCGGCGCCCGAATTTCTCGGTGGGTCTCGCGGGGAAATCTGCGAAGGGCAGCGGCGGTGAGAGGATTGGGAAATTTCGTGGGATTCGGGACGGGTTCAGGGGAGCGCTTGGGCTGGGATTTGGACTTTGGAGAGCCGATATTTTTGGGGGATTTCTTTTTCTGGGAATTTTTGTGCCTCCGGTGGGTTTGTGAATTCCGTGGGAGAGTTTGGGTTTTGTGTGGTGGCGTACTTGTTCGTCTTGGCGGAGGAGGGAGAGAAACACTGTGCAAACTGTGACTTCCGGGTTTTAAACTGTGCAAGCTGTATCGCGTTGTATTTTAGATAATACAAGGGGAGAGGAGAGAGAGAAAATCATTATTTACTATTTGACGGTTTTATATATATCTTTTTATTATGTATATTATTATATAGACAACTATATAGATAACATATTAATTATATGAGGTTATGTATTATCTTTAGCTCTATCTATAGATGATATAGAGGTGTATTACAGACAACCTATACTCGAGATATAGCTCTCCATACACTTATAAGGGATATATGAACTCTCGAGAAGCGAGAAGCCATGGTGCTCCCCTCCTTCGGACCGCTCAGATCCTACGAGTGAATAGAAAGTTAGATCTATATGGGATCTCACCTGAATTACCTCATCTATCCTCTTGAGAAGTTTGTTTGGTTTCAAACTATATGAGTACGCCATGTTAATGTGTCTTGGATGATCCACATCTTTGGACCAGGTGCTGATGAGCACATTGAACTATCCGTGTGGCTGAGAGCCTTCACAGCCAAGACACAACGATGTAATTATCAGATGCACGCTCTACCATTTTAGCTAATAGCCCGTCACACGGGTCCCCCTTTTATAGACACCTTTTTACTATGTCTATTATTGTATAGATAAATATATAGATAACATATTAATTGTATGAAATTATTATAGACAACTATACAGACAATCCATCGTATGAGTTGTTTTTAGTTCTGTATATAGATGATATTAAGATGTATTACAGACAATCAACCCTTAAAATGCTGGAAATAATAGCAAGTGGATCCACCTCTCACCTAGCATTCAAAGTAGGATCGATTTTTTTCCGACTACAAGGAAGACATGCACATATAGACCACCATACACGCACATATACACCACCATGCATATATACATAAGTACGCCCTTTAGCATATGTCTAGAATGATGAAGTCTAAAGATAAATCTGCGACCTTGCAAAGTTTGTTCAGTGATTTGGCTTACTTAGATGCTTAGTAACCGAGAGTAGCAAGAAACTTTATTTAACAACAAAATAGCGGTGCTATAGCGGTTTTCACTCTTGGAACACTAAGCTATAGCATATATAAACACTATTATAGCTACAACACTATAGCGGTAATAACGGTCCACTATAGCTATTAACGGATAGCGGAAATAGCGGCCGCTATACTTCATTTAGCAATTATTTAGGCTTGTGAATAATTAGTTAGTATGTTAATGGTATAATTAGAGTTTTAGCTAACTTAAATTAGTTTTTGATACAAAGAATTGAAAATAAGGTATTTCATATGTTCATATTTGAATTTGAATTTGAAAAATACTAAAAAGATTCAACACTGCCTTTAACCAAAGAATTTTATTCAAAATCTATGACAGATAACTTAGGATCATTTGAGTTATAATCTTTGGTATTTGAATTCTAGTTTAAAATTGTAGAGACTTGTGCATCTTATATTCTATTTCAAGAAATGGGAATTTCTTTCTAGTGTTCCAAACATACCAAGTTATATATTGAATTCAATTTTTAAAAATTCGAAGCTTAAACTTTTCTTATTTATGCTAATCTCCACAATAGCTTCCACTATTTGCTATAGCTTTTTTTTGCCGCATCCCCACGATACCACGATAATTGCAATTTAAATCACTGTTTAACAGTGAACGTTCTTTGGATAGATGCCCATAATATCAAAGGGCATGCCTATTTATCACAGTATTTATCTTTTTCGAGATTACAAGAAAGATGCATATGCATGCATACACACATGAGCATACACACATGAGTACATCCATTTTAGCACATGCCTAGATAAATGGAGGCTCACAAAATTCATATTGAAATGCACTTGTGTGTGCATAATATGTGGACGTTAAAACTTGAAGTCTAGTATGTGAAGTCATACATCTACAACTCTACCACCATACCAAAGATGGTTCCTATAGAATCATTTATTTCACTCGATAATATTCTTTACTATATAAATATTTACAACATAGACAAGCGAGATACACTAATGTGTGTTGGTACACTGGTCATAGGTTCGTAGCATATTGCTTGTGTTGTTACAACCGTTGCTTTATTTAACCAGTACCTTTTACCATTATCATGTCTTTTTTTCTTTACTGCTTGATCTTCTTAAGTATGTTTAGCGTAAGCACTGCTTGATGATTTGCAGTGAAAAGTGTGGTGGTTTTTACTTGTGTGGTGCGTGTCGCACAAAACAGAGTTAACGTGCAAAAGAACTACCTAAGAACGCCAATCACTGCAAAGTTCAAGCAAAGAAAAACATGCCAATAAAATAGAATTTCTATTCTACGGACGCCCATGCTCACTTGAAGCTGCGAACAGTTGTAGCGTTTGATCAATATGGTTTATGGCTTAAAGCTTAAGTTTATTTTGCACTATTCATAATTTCGTTTTTTTGAATTTTAACTTTTTTGAGTTTTTTGTCGATTCTTTTTTCTCGTATTTGTTTGCGTTACGATGATGGGCTAACGTATTTTTATATTTTCAATTTTTAAATTTAATTATGTTAAATAAGCCCTCTCTTGAGAAAATTTTCCGTTTAAAAGTTAGGTGTTTGAAAAAAGCCAAATAAGCTTTCAGTTCGAGCAAAAGAACCGATCACCACCCTTGCAACTTGGATATGGCGAAGTCATGATAAAAAAATAGAAGGTACATTTAAAGGACTAAGCTAAATTGATATGAATATAGTATTTTACTCTTACATAATATAAATTCATATATGAATAGAAGAGAATTAAAGAAAAAGAGAGAAATACAGTAAAAGTATAGCTCATAATCCGTAACGTTAGACAGACTTCTTATCCTCGTATAAAAATTTCAAAAATCTCATGAACTCAACTCTGGTCTAAATCAGCGCAAATCTAGCCTCTTTTTTTTTTTTGTTCTTTTCCCTATTTTTCTCCTTTCCCTTTCTCCCATTTTTTCTCTTTCCTTCTTTCCTTTTTCTTTCCTCCCCTCCTTCTTTTTCTCTCATTGACGTCATGCATCAAAGACCATTTTTTACGACGCCATGATCAAAAGCGAAGTTGGCCGACAGGGGCTTAGGAGCATCCATTGTTCTTTTCCTCTAAAGCTAACGGCTTTTGATTTTTACTACAGTATTTAACTTTCAAACGAAGTATTTTTTTTAAAACATGATCTATAAATTAAACGATGTACACGTTAAAAGCCCAATATCTGTACTATCCAAAATCGCAGTGAGTATTTCTCTCTATAATTTGTACCGTAAACAGTCAAAATTCAAAATTTCAACCAAAAGCTGTACCGTTGCCAAACAGGCCGTAGTCCTCTCGGGTGCTGGCCAAAAGTAGGGGGACGATGGCTCAACAGGTGCTCCGGTGGGCTTAGGTGCTCATCGGCTTATTATATTTAACACGAATTTTTGTTACACATTCCCAATCAACAGGATCAGCTAAGGGCCAGATCCGGATGTGCTGGCTTATTCGACAATGTACCATAACCAACGGGGAGCACCAAAAAATTAAAGAACAGATTAACGATAACAGTAAGTGAAAGATAACCAGCGAAAACGCAAAACATGCTAGATTTGAGTTAACGATAACGCCCATGCACCTTTTCATGTTAAGACCCAGCATTCTTTTCCATTTCCTGAAACAGGGAATAAGCCATGAGAAGTAAAAAGAAGACGACCTATCTTTCAGAGCACCGGACATCTATGTGCCACCAACACCAGACGGACTTTCATTTGGTACTGCGAAAATGAGGAGGAAAACCCTAAAACCTCTCTACAGCAGGGAGAAATGTCAGATATACTCATGAAACCTCCCCATAATGCTGAAGCATTAACAAAAAAAAATCTCCGCTTGTTAAGCTAGAAAATCATCCCTGACAGCTGAGGATTAGTTACCAAAACTCATCATGATTCATGACACAGCTTCACGTCCACATGTTCTCTGCGTGCTGACGACACCAGTAACGTTGCTCGATGAATTCAGTGATTAGCCCCTACATTCCTGAAGCTTCTGCTGTAGCCTCTCATTGCGCCTTAACTACAAAACAATGGGACTTCGTGTCACAACAAAAAGGTGGGCAAAATGGTAAAATTTTACCAGCGTGCATTCCTGAAGTAGATTGCCAGAACAATCAACTGATGTGCAAAACCACATATGATGATATCAATATGGTGCAAGAGTAAATTTTCACCACAGGTCCTGAAACTTCAATGAGTTCCCCATTTTTACAGTTTTGTCAACAGTGCCTGGAATTCCATTTCGACCTCAATTGAGTCCCTTTTGTTAAGTACCCCTCCATTTCCAAAATATAAGGCATATAGTTTTTGCAAGTTTGTTTCAAAATATAAGGCGTGCATGTGAATTTATTGATGTTTTTCCTTGTCTACCCTTATTTATCACACATTTCTCTCTCCTGTATTTATAGTTAACAATCACACAAACTATTATCTCTCACACTTCCAAGGTATTTATAGCATGGTCATTTCCTCAAGTCTTTCTCTTGGTTTTGCAACCTCCTTAATCTCCGTGCCTAGCCAAAATAAGCTTTATAAAAAGAAACAGAGGGAGTACTATAAAGCATTTGGTGATCCAGCATGCATCGTCAGCTGTGCAATGATAATGGCAGCAAATACTTACATGGCAGCAAGCCACATCATCAGGACATTTTGCTGACATGGCAAGCAACATCATAAGTCGGACATGGAAGAGAACAAACTGAAACTGGAATGGAAGTTTTGGGACATGTTTTTGACAAAACTGAATGAATGGGACCCAGTTTAAAGTTGTGAGTAATGAATGGAGACTACTGAAATTTAATGAAAAAATTTGATTTGACTAGAATAAGAAACATAGCAAAAACTTACACAATCAGCAATCTCTTCCTGTAGCAGAGGTGGAACTACTTCATGCTCATTCCAGCCAAGAGATAACAGGAAAGCCATTTCTTCTGGACTAGGTTTGTCTTGCGTGGGATAGGGTTCCTCATCCCCTGGTCCAATGGGATCAAGCGGCAAATCGGTCTCACCATCAACAGAGTTTGACCTTATCGAACTATCATTTATATCTGCAGGTATGGGGGACAGAGTGGCTTCGGCGTTGTCTGTCTGGGGTTTCTTAGATACTACATCTTCTATGTCAGAAAGCTCTGATGAATAGTTGGCATCCCTGTTGTCAGCTAGAATCCCCTGTGACCCCTCATCAAAAACATCAGAAGGCGCCAAAGGTGGCTTGATTTCCTCATTGTCAGAAAAGTGTTGCTGAGATCCCCCACTAGAATTTGCTTCCTCACAGGAACTACTCCCATTTTCAATACACTTGATTCCAGAATTAAACAAGGACAAATGAAGACAAGAGTTCTGCTGCTCATCAATCAAGCTAGATGAAGACTCAATAGCAGTGCCTGAACCATTTAAAGACTTGCTCCGCAGCAACTCAAAGAATTTATGCTTGTCTTTTGCACTTGCTTTTCTCTCACTAAATGAACCTTGTTGTAGATGCAACGGGAGACCATTAGTGACACCTTTAAGCTTTTGGTTAACAATAGGGTTTTTCAGTGGTTCCACTGAAGAAGATCGACCTAGAACAGGGCTCACAGGATTGCAAGTGCAGTCTTTGGCGGCATTTTCAGTACCATTCTGCTCGTGGCTCAGGACTTGAAGGTTTCCTGATTGAGATGGCTTTACAAGCTCAGTTTTGACTGGAGTACGAACAGAGCTGCTAGAAGGCTGTACTGACAGCTGTGGTGCAACCTTGATGGGACCATTAGAATCTCCAGCTCTTGCACCTTTGGTTTTTAACTTATCTGAAGAACTTTGTACCTGTAAAATGTTCTAAATGAATTAGCACGAACCAAAATGTCACCAATTCAGCACCAGAGAACATCACTCCACAAATAAGTGAAGCAAAAATACAGCAAGAAGAAGCACATTCACTCAACGTTCAAAAAGATCTGCATATGGGTAAGTAGAGGGAATATATTTTGAAGTAAAATTGCAGGAGCCTACAAAAACGCAGACAGGTATGAGCAAATTACATGGTATTTTATCGATTGCATGCCTAACGATCCAATGCCGATCAAGTATAATATACAAAGGACCAGTTTGAGGTTGGCATGTTGTGATGTTCCGTTAAACCACTATATAGCTTGTCATAAGATTTGAATGGATAAAATTATTGCAAGGCTATACTAGCAAAAACTTTAGTCAAAATACATAGCTACAAGAACTCGGACAGCAGCAAGAAATATGTGGTAGTGTCTGAAAACGGTATTGCTATCATTAAAAGTACAACAGCATTTATACAATTAACAGTACTACCTAGATTGCTAGCTTTGCTTCTTGTATTTATTGCCACACGAATTAAGTGAGGAATTTCACCGACTTCTAATATCTTTCAAATGCTCACTGACCGGTTCAGTCTACAGTGCTACAACGAAAAAGTTCATACCAAGATGGGCTTTAACTAATCATAAGGAAATTGATAACTTGTTTTGCCAATTTCTTTTAGGTGTTTGGGGGGACAAAATATTGGACGAAATTCAAAAATCACATGACCAGTGAAGTGTGTCATCAGAACAAACAGGTTATGTAAAGGATATTTTTGGTATACCCAATTTTACTAATTTGAATATATATGTAAAACATAAAATAGGATCAGATGAAGGTTGATGTGGTTTAAACAAAATTACAATAGGATTCAAATACAGTGCTTAAGGATAGGAATTCTTTGAATTTAATTGTACTATTTGATTACACAAGAATACATGAGAAGCTGAATAAATTTTCAAACAAGACGGAAGAGAGCTTCTGAACATATCCATGGTAATCACATAAACAAGAAGTTCAAAGTATTAATATCCATGGTAGTTACTTACCGAAATTTTGCTTGATGAAGGTGTCCAAGGTCTTAGAATGCATTGCCTCATGGTTCTTTCTTCAATCTTCTGAGCATCAATCGATAACTGGGTAAGAAAAGAGATGGCACAAAGCACTAATTAAATCAAGTGAATGGCATGACTATGTCAAAGAGGAAAACACAAATATCATAATCATTACACTACCTGTGGTGTGGTGGAAATTTTTAATGGTGCCTGCATCACTGTTTCAACCATGCTTAATGCAGTCCTGCAAACCGGCACTTCCAGCTGCTTAGTGGAACCATCGTGTGATAAAGAAGAGGAAGCAGGGTTATTGCTTGGCTCACTTATTATAGGAACTTCCGCTAGCACTGAATTCCAGCCATCAAGCGCAGTAACCAATGGTATGCTCTGAATTGGGGTGCTAATTCCAGGAGATAGGACCCTGCTTATGTCTTGCTTTCCATACTTGTCCTGAGAACCAAGGTGTGGGAATTCTCGCTCAAAGGAGATGCCACCAGCATCCTTTCTAGATAGATTACCATTGTCTAAACTTACTCCTACTGACCGACTCCATGTGTCCAACTTCGAACGAGTTCGATTAAGCCTATCCCTTTCAGGTCTGCATGAGCTAAATGATTCGAAGCCATCATGTAAGGGTTCATCTGGCGGACCCAACTTAGTCTCTCTATCACGGAAATCAGAGACCTTTTCTCGACCTCTGTCCGAATTGCTCCTTCCAAAACTGGCATAGCCTCTTGTCTTCCCTGTACCATCCCCATCATGCTGTCTGGACCCATTTGAAACTGAACCCCTTCGTGACGAGGATTGTTGAGAGCTCTGTTCATGGTTACGGCCCAATGATCGGTTTCTTGATGAAGCACCCCTACTTTGATCATCTAAAGCATTCAAGCAACAGCTTCTTAGCACAAAATACAGTAAGTTTGTAAGCTGGAAAGTAATGCCGCTAATTGTCAATTCAAGCATATGCATATAAATGCTCAGCTAAACCATGCAACAATTACATCAAACCAATCAAAAAGGCATTAAAACAACAATATTTGGTAAGAAAATAATCGCACATTTGCAGGATACATAATATCATTCCTTCCTAAGTGCAAGAACAACACACTTAACAAACATTAAAGAAATAGTACTGAATAATCAGCACCAATAATATATAGTATCTTGAAAGTCTGATGCTTGCCCAATAATAGCCAAGTCGTAATAAGCAATAAAATGACTGTGCAAAGCACGTGAACACAAAAAAAAGTGAAACACTGTCTCCAACAAGCTATTGGTAACCGCAAGGGCATGCACTCCTATGAGCCCTTGAATCCAAAATTATATTTGCTGTGCCCATAGGTCACTGAGTCATTGACCTTGCGCCATGTACGCCTGGTTCAATCCTTCTATGGCTCTGCCCTACTTCTACCCGTACATTAGATAATTACCCTAACTGAGCAAGCTCAGTGGGCATGCATGTTCCTCTATCAAAGAAATAATATTATCTACCGCTAAATGTATTTCGCCTATCCTCTTTTGAATTTACAGCTATCACTTAGTGTCTATATTCATATATAGAAAGGGGCATTAAATACTATTTTGTAGTCAAGAATATGTTATGGAGCACTCTAATGGAAAGACACCAGAGATTTAAATTTCAGGCTCTACAGATACGTGATTTATGCTGATGCCAGTTGATTTTTCCGAGCATGTTCTTATAAAATTATCTTTGTCATCTGTTTTAAACTTCCCTAATTTTATGACAGATGAATTCACGTTATTAGCTAATTGCTAACCCCCTCCACCAGAGCCAGACCCATCAGCAAATAAGAGCATGCATGATGGCTTGACAAGTCTTTACATTCTCGAAAGCACTTTTTTACAGGGATGTAACAAAGACCCACAGCACCGCATGGAATGGGAACTAGTCTCACTATATGAACTACGCATCTTGCCTCTGCAAACAATTTTGAATAAGTGCCCCCCTCTAATCCTGCTGTACTTGAAGCACATTTAGTGCTACATGGACTGCCAAAGCACATACTCTGAACCAGCTCCGGAACAAGACCCAGATAACTACAAGAAATCATTTCCCTATACAGGAAATCTCTTAACTTCGGGCTGACATCTAAAGCAATGTCTCCTTAACAGAACTCTAGGGTGGTTACCGAAATTACTCAAATTATAATGCAACGTATCGCAACTGCTCTAGGTTCCATGCAACTTATGAAATAAGGCACATCACAGTACAAAAATTGTCCTTAAATCACAATCACAGCAGTAATGATGCATATATAGATTGAAAGGATGATTGTTCTTATAAGGACCACAGGAAACTTGCAAGCAGCAATTCCTCACTAGAAGAAGTGCGCTAACTTGCACCATTCATAAATGAAAGCCACCATTCAGCATAAATAACTCTAAGCTCCGACGAGACAAAAGCCATTGTAACACTACCCAATGCCACTAGAAACACATCCGGTGCAATTTCTCACCAGAATAACCATTAATCCCACAAGCATTCTATCAACAGTGCTAGCTATTAGGTATAAAAAAACAGCGCTAGCTATTGCATGCCGGAACAGAAAGTTGACAGGGAAAGCGAGCTCACCTGCACGGGACGAAGTTGCAGGCTGGAGGTTCGCGGCGGCCACTGTGCCGGGCCCCCGAACCAGCCATTCCGGCTTCAACGAGGGCTCACCTCGGTCCATACCGGGTGGCACCGCTCACCATCTACACACCCGTAGCAGCAGTGGTGGCGACAGCAGCAGCGTCCACCGATCCAGTCCGCCACCAAATGCAACACCCACACCACCTGCGACTTCTCCCCCTCACCAATCAATCACGGCGAGGCGCGACAGTTCAATGGCGCATCCGCACCCCAACCCCCCTATAGGGGGCAGCCGAGGCCACCAAACCCTAGCCTCCCAGCCAAACCCTCAAACCCCAACTTCCTCGAAACACAATCTCTCACACAGACGCGCACGCACAACAACCAAAAAAAAAGGCTTGCAAAAAAAAATCGCTCGCCTCCTCCTCTCGAATCGCTCTATCCGTATCACGCCGTCGCGGCGCGATTGATCAAACAGGGAGCAGCCCGCTCGGGGTTGAGCTCCTCAGCGGGCGACTGGGCGAGGATACGACCGCTCTGCGGCGCCCGAATTTCTCGGTGGGTTCCGCGAGGGGAAACCTGCGGCGGCGGCGGCGGCGACGACGATTGGGAGAACGCAGGAGGATTGGGGGAATTTCGTGAGGATTTATAGGATTTTCAGGACGGGCTCGGGGAGCTCTTGGTCATGGGTAGGGATTTGGATTGCTGGTTTTTGGACGGGATTTCCTTTTTCTGGGAATTTTTCTTTGTGTGCCTCCGGTGGACTTGTGAATTTCCGTGGGAGAGCCTGCCCGGGTTTGTGTGGCTTACTTTGGTTGGAAGAAACTCCTCTGGGTGTGCCCCATTTCCTCTCAAGAGGGACACCGTTGGACGACCTCCACGTGCACACACTAATCTTTTCGCACGAACGCCATCTCTCTCCCTAGCTGCTGCCTCCTTTTTCCCCCCAAAAAACTGAGCGCAGCTCACATCTTCGGATCTTCCCACCTTCCCACCTGGTCTGCATGGAGGAGGAGAGGGCTCCCGTGGGTACGTTCTCCGTGGAGATGTTCCTTTCACCGTGCCGTCGACGTCCCTTGCATCACGTAAGAATCTGCACCGCCGCCGCTGAGAGGGTTGCATCCGTCGGGCGACAACCTCGACGCGAGAGAGCTCCCTCCACCGCCGATCTCGTCGGGTGCCAGTACGACCCCTCCCATCGCAGAGGAATCAACAGAAGATCCTGCGATTTTCAAGGTATGCAATCCAATACATGTTAGCTCCGAATTACTTGTGTGATCATTGAACTAGTACAATAATGTTCTGTGGGCAATGTTATACATGTTAGCTCTGAACTGAGAAGATCATGTGTGATCAATGAACTCTGAATCCAATAGTTCGAATTTGGAAAATTTTTCCCTGTTACTTTCCTTTTTGTTCAAATAAAATTGAGTGCTGTTATGATATTCATATAAAAGGTTATGGCTTCATTGTAGGTTGATGATCAAAATTTGTCCTCTCAAAATGTGCCAAAAGTTGGCATGATGTTTGAATTCAAAGATGATGCATATAACTTCTACAATTCATATGCTAGAACAGTTGTATTTAGCATACGGAGGAGCCACTCGAGGTTGCGAGTAGATGGCACATTGGGTTCCAAAGTGTTTGTCTATAGCAACGAAGGAGAAAGGAGCAGTCATACTAGACATAAAACCAAAAAGGAACGAGCCAACACAAACAGGTTGTAAGGCTCGTCTCCAATTTAACATTTCACAAGACGAACTTTGGACAGAGCAAAAGGTGACACTTGAACATAACCATTATCTAGCTAGTCCAAGTAAGGCTCATATGCTGAGGTCACAACATCGTCTATCAAAAGCTAACAAGTGCATGGTTGATAATATGAGAGCATCACGAATCAATGTAACATCTTGGATGAATCAATTTAACATTTTAGATTTTTTTTCCAAAGTTTATGCTGGGCCAATTTGTATTGGGGAATAATCCCCAAATGCAAACGATAATCATAATAATAAAAGGGTGGAATGATTTAAAACAATGAGTTGCGAATAACAACTCTAAAAATTTGAATTCATATTTAATTCCATAAAACAAAAATTGGATTAAGTTAATAAAACAAAACCAGTTTTAAAATAAGAAGTTGAAGGAATGAATTATGGTCAGGATGTTAAATCAGAGAGCAATTTCAAAAACCAGAGGATACAAATTATAAAACTAATTTTAAGAACTAGTCTCCCAATAGAACTGAAACTCAAAATTTACATACAAATCAAAATGAAATAAAATCATAAATCAAAGTTAGCAGCAGTTCTCTCTTCCTTATTTCTTCTTTTCTTCTTTCTCTACCAAGTGGGCCCAACATCCTCCTTTTCCCCTTGCCTCTCTCCTCCTCCCTCTGGTTTCTTCTCTGGCAGCACACCCCCTCCTTCCCTTCTTTCTCTCTCTCATGCTTCTCTGCTCTGACGCCTGAGCCAACCCATGCCCCATGCCACGCCGCATAGAAATCAGCACGTCGTCATCACCAGGTCACGCCATGCCCTGGCGACATGTCATGTGGCCACGCCCGACCGCACGGGCACCATGCCGCCTGTCGCACGGCCACACCATGGCTATTCCTTGCGTTGTAGAATGGTCAACCACAACAGCGTCACCATGGCCATCCCGAGCTCTGCCCTATCAAATCACCTCGCCATCTCGTCGCCCTGCCACCACACACCATGTCCCGTCGCCATGATCGAGCCGAGTCACGGCCACGTCTCTCACATCGTAAGCACAACTGCGCCCACACCCTGCTCCCGTCGCCTCACCATCGATTCACCCTCGCTTGGCAATGTATGTTTAGAAACATGGCGTGGACTATGAGGAGTCTTTGCGCCAGTAGCTCGCATGGAGACAATTCGAGTACTCGCTTTGGCAGTGAACGGTGGATGGGAGATTCACCACATGGAAGCGAAAATGGCTTTTCTGAATAGAGACATTGAAGAGGAGGTTTATGTGTCTCAACCACCGGGCTTCCAGTCCAAGAGACAAGCCGAGAAGGTATTAAAGTTAAACAAAGCTCTCTACGGGCTCAAACAAGCGCCACGAACTTGGAATTTAAAACTCGACAAGAGTCTAACGACAGTCGGAATTCAGAGGAGTAACTCTGAACACGTTGTGTACACGAGAAGAGATGAGAAGACAAGGCTGATCGTGGGTGTCTATGTAGACGATTTGATCATCACTGGAACTAATCCGATGGAGATCATGAAGTTTAAAAAGAGATGAAAAAGCTATTCAAGATGACTGACTTGGGACTTCTAGCTATTATCTGGGCATTGAGGTAAAACAAATCGACAACGGCATTACACTTTGTCAGTCGGCGTACGCTCAGAAAATTCTAGAAAAGTGTGGTATGGGAGAGTGCAATCCATGCCAAATCCAAATGGAGAATCACCTGGAATTAAGCAAACAGCCCAAAATCTCGATTGACACCACATGTCTGAAGCATTGTCGGAAGCCTGCGATACTTGGTACACACCCGACCAGACATTACTTTTGCGGTCGGATATGTGAGTCGTTTCATGGAGAAGCCGACTCACGAGCATTTGAATGCTGTCAAACATATTCTGAGGTATATAAAGGTACTATGAACCTTGGGATTCACTATAGGAAGGACAGCGAGAAGGTTTTGCAGCTGATGGGCTACAGTGAGAGCGATATGGTGGGAGACGTTGACGATCGAAAGAGCACAACAGGCATAATGTTTGCACTGGAAGAAAGTCCAGTTAGTTGGCAATCTCAGAAGCAAAGAGTAGTAGCATTGTCGTCCTGTGAAGCATAATACATAGCGATGAGCTGCGTCATGCCAAGGAGTCTGGATCGCTTGGCTGTTAAGTGAATTGTCGGACGGAGAAGTTCAGAAGGTGGTGCTCAGGGTAGACAACAAATCGGCTATTTCGCTGAGCAAGAATCCGGTTCTACATGATAGAAGCAAGCATATAGACACCAGATATCATTATATCAGAGACTGTGTCGAAGAAGGAAGGATCGCGATTGACTACATTAGTACAGAAGAACAAAAAGCGGACATACTGACAAAGACGCTCGGGCGAATAAAGTTTTCAAAGATGAGGAGGAAACTCGGCATGATCGAAGTCGAAAAACAAGATTAGGGAGAGAATGTTGTAAATAATCTTGTTTAGAAGTCGTATGCAAGTTTTGGTTGTAATCGAAGTTGAATTGTAATCAAACTCTAAAGTCGTAGCCGAAATAGAGTATTAGGAGGAGTCGAAATCGATTTCGGAATCACAGTTGAAAACCGAGTTAAAGTCGTAGATTTCGGGTATATAAGGAGGAGTCATGTAATCAGTTGATATGCCAAGCAATTGCGAGTAATAAAGAAGAAAAAGCAAATCCTGAGCGTTGTCGAAGATTTAGAAAAGCTCGTAGGCGTGGTTGAAGTCATCCTACGACCACGGCAAATTTCAGCAGGAGTGGTCGAAGAGGCGTTCGACCACGTTGAAGGAGTGCATAACGTGGTCGTAAGGGTTATCGACCACGGCATAAAAACTATGACCACGTTGAGAAGTTTACGACCACATTGTAAAGACTCGAGAAGGCTTCGATCACGGCGTGAGTGGTCGGAAAAGGTTGCGACTGCGCCGAGAAGCCCTGAACGTGGTCAAAAAGGGTTTCGACCACGGTGAACAATGATCGCCAGCATCACTGTGTGATCGTAGAGGAGTTCGATCACGGTAATTCGAGCGGCTGAAGGAAGGGCAGCGCAGCGAAAATGAAATAAGCGGTCGAACGGCTACCTGTGTGGTCGTACGGCAACAGACAGCGGTCGGAACCGGTCGTGACCACTTGGAACCGATCGTAATCGATCGTAAGCGGTCGTAATCGATTCTGGGGAAGTCGTAAGACTTCCAACACCCAATAGTGGCAGCGGTGATCTTATATGGATAGCTCTGATTGGGATGATAGATCTGGCTCTTACACATCCTCAGATGGTGGCGATAGTGGATCCTTTCGTACAGTAATCCGCAGAGTTCATAGGAGAAACGGGGAAAGAGCAAGGCAAAATGTCACAAATATACCAGTTGGTGATTCTGGTATCCAGCGTAGTGCTTCAACCAACTCTCGAAGGCCACTGCAGGTTGGTTTTATTCTGTCAGCTCAGAGTTGGCCAAGGGGGCGTGCGAGATCCACACATGACAGCTGAGAAATGGAATCATTTTGCGCTTGTGCACTCTATCCATCTGTGAGGAAGCAGATAACAATAAAACTATTAGGCCTGTTCTTTTTGCGGCCTGTGATTATAGAATAACAAAACTCACGTGTGATTTTTGCTAATATAAATAAAGTCGGGTACTATAATTTATAGCTATGTTAAAAGTCTGTAAAAGTTAGTTACTGTAGAAAAGCTGAAAAATGAGCTTTTAGAAGTCGAAAAGAACAAGGGCTAATGCCTGGTGGCACCAATATTTATGAAGTTGCTTTAGTTTGTTTCGTCGCTGATCCGGCGATAGAGGGTGAAATTTAAGGAGGTTTTTGCTTTGCTGGGCCATCTTCCTGTCTCTGATGAATGCAGTTCTGGATTTGTGAGACGTCTGGTTAGCATTTCATTCTAGTTTTATTTAAAGTAAAAAAAAGGTTGGTTTAGTCGTCGGTGTTATTCTAGAAAAAAAAACACCATGTAAATTTTAGTCTCAGCTATGTAAGTCAAACAGTTACATTATTATATGTTTCCAAACTGTCCAGTGGGCGTATTGCGACTTGGATTGCAAGGTTTTGAGCTGTTCAGTGTTCTCAGTGAACTGACTCGCGGTTCTTGATTGATTACTCTTGCATCCGATCCAACTCATTAGGAGTAGATTGCAACTTGCAGGCTACTTGGCGTCTTCGCGGTAGGGAGGCAGCTTGCAGATCCAGGAGTCTGTACTCTGTAGCGTGTATTCCACTCCATGTGGCTTCATCATGTCTAATCTGCCATCATGAAGCAGGTTGCAAGAAGCCAAGAACAACTGCTCCTCGGTTTGGTATTTGTTTGTAGCACGACGTTATCGCATCAAATAAATTAGCAAATTAAAGCTGATTCTCTGTTCGGCGGTTCCTTCCATTTTTCTTTGGGAGTGACTATTGTACAGACGGCGACTAAAATTTTTTTATCTTTCAGTCACTTAAAGTTACACTCTCAATCACCTAAAGTTGCAGATGACTTTTTTGGAGGGGGTTGAAGAGTGCAACTAAGTGCAACTTTAGTTGCACTCTGAATCACTTGAAGTTGCAGTTGTTTTTTTAAGGGGTGCAATTTCAGTTGACTGAAAGATAAAAAAATTTCAGTCGCCTTTGCAATAGCAAAACCATTTTTCTTTTATATCTAAAACAAAATTACTCAACTATCTGCGCTTAGTTTACACATTCAGAGGTGACAAAGTCCACAGGGTGCTTAGAAGGTACTCCATGACAAGATCAGTATAGCAGCGATAAGAGCTGGATCATAAGCGTAGAGATAATACATAGCCCTTAGGAGATACCAATGGTCTTCCCTAGCAGCCACATGACCAGCGAGAACTCGATCATGAAGAGCGCGTGGAGCCATGTCCGGTCGACGACGAAGCCAAACACCGTGATGCCCGCGCGGTTGTTCTCCAAGTAGGTCACTGACAACACCATGACCAGCTACAGTGCTAAGTACCAATATTCCAACACCGACAAAATCATTATCGTACTAGTACATGAGAACAGTTTGGTGCACGCGTTTTTGCCTGGTGCAGTGCTTACCTAGCGCCTGCCTCTTCTGGTAGGAGATGTTGGTGACGTGGAAAGATATGAACTTTGAGCTGTCGAGGCTGTCCTCGCTGCGAGACGACCCGTCGTCATCGGACTCATCGCCGGAGGAGGTGCCCACCGGGAAGGGGCTCGTGGGTGCCTGCTGGTACGCCTTGCTGGGTGTCCTGGGGTTCTCTTGGTCGCGGTCCAGGCTGTAGATGGTGGCGTCTGCGTGCCATGCCGCGGCGACGCTGGTGATCGCCTGCGTCTTGTGCGTGATCTTGGCCGCTGTGGAGGCAGATGAGTAGTCCGGCGACGAGGCTCATCGAGCAGAGCTGCAGAAAAATCGATGGCATGCAGGAAGCGGTTAATTATGTCAAACAACCAAGCATCCTCTGCAAGAGCAGCAACTGGGCACGCTCGGCACTCACCGCGAGCTCGCCGGCGGTGGCGATGTTGACCTGAGCGTGGGGCCTCGTGGCGGCGAGAAGCGCGGAGAACTGGCTGGCCGTGACGAGGAGGAGGCATGACAGTATGAACGTCCGGTACCGGTGGCTGATACGCCGGAGCTGGTCACGGATGCGGCGGTGCTGCCTCAGCACGGCGACGACGTCGGCGCACTGGCCGAAGTCCCGCGCGAACCCCGTCATCCGCAGGATCTGCAGGTAGCATATAATCCGGAACAGCATGCACACCATGAAGAACATGGCCGTGCGGTATATCCACGATGCCATCTCGAGCACGCACGCCGCGGTCGACCACCACAGCGGGAAGGGCCGGTTCGCGCAGTACCAGAAGACCTTGTAGGCGGCGTCGGCGAGGGAGCAGGGGAGGACGAAGCAGGCGAGGAGGTGGAAGGAGCCGGCGAGCTGGACGGTGTAGCCCGCGCGGACGTCCTGGGAGTCGTGCCGGAGGCGGTCCAGGTAGAGGAGCCGCCGCAGGCCGCGGCGGCGGACGAGGGAGGAGAGGGTCAGGTAGGCGAGCGCCGCGGACAGGGTGAGCGAGGCCTGCACCTGCGTGTCGTAGGCGCGTCGCGGCAAGGCGACGCGCGCGGCCACGGGGACGGCCACGGAGAGGACGGCGAAGACGAGCCAGGAGGAGGCGGCGCTGGCGCCGTCGGTGTGGTCGACGCACATCCACCGGAGGCAGGAGCGAAAGCTCCGGAGCTCATCCCGCGCGTGCGACATGCACCGCGTGTACGACCCCCTCCGCCGCAGCAGGGGCGTCGACACGGATTCCGGCTCCGCGGCGGCAGCCGCCGGCGACGGCAACGGCGTGTCCGCCATCGCTTCGGCTTTCTTGGCCTCGTGCTCGTTCTCGGCCCCTTCTCTTATTTATTTATGGCTTTAGTTTTTACTGGTCACCCTGGTGTTTAGGGGGTAATTCCGTAATGAGCTGGCAAGAGCTGAACTTACCTTTCAGAAAGAGAGATAGAAATAAAACCTAGGATAGAACTGGAGAGAGATCTTGTTGCTAGTTGCGACCTATCTCAAATCTGGAAATGTTTGTGGCTGCGAAATCTGCCATGAATGACATGCCTTATGCTGTTTTTTTCTGGCTTCTCTTCTTCAAATTCCAGCACATGATACATAGCTACGAGCTCTCAACGGTTCAGGACTACATGATACCTGATTGCTTTACTCAATTGATCAACTGATTCTGAGATTATACGATGATAATATAATGTCTGATACGAAAAGGCTATAAATCTACTGTCTTTCCTCAGCATCGGTACATATCACTACTGTCATGCTCAAACAGCACTTAGCTGTAGATGTTTTAATTTGCACGGTCCCATTCAGTTACCACAACTTACAATATTTATATCGCAATGCGATGAGCATTGAGATGGTTACCGCCATGTTGATTTGTCCCTGCATTGTCACCTGGTAATTACGTTACTACTGGACAAATTAAACAGAAGTAGAAGTCTGTTATCTGATTGAAAGATCGACAGTGAGATGCTACCATTGTATGGTGAATTGATGATCATGAAGTTCATCGGTGGTTGGCGACACACTCTATCAGCTAGCCGAAAAAGGAAACAGGAAAAGAAATGGAAAGAACCCGATAGGAAAGGAGAGGGGAAAACTTGCTAAAGATGTTGATCACGGCTTAGCTTGCCATGATGGCCACATGAAGGCCGCTATCAGCTGGAAGCCGGCCTGTTCTAGCTCACTTTTTCTTAGCTTATGGTTTATGACTTCTTTCGAATAAATAAATTTGATAATTTTTTCATCGTTTTTGAAGCAGCTTATCAGAATAGCCTTTTCGAAATGGTTTATCGACTTATGGTTCGTTCGCACAAACAAACGCTCGAGCTAGGGCAAAAAACTATCAGCCGCAGCTGAAAAGAACCCGCCCAGCTTTTGCTGCGTTAGGTTTCTTTGTCTCCGCTTTCGGATTGATTTGGGGAATGCTAATCAAGATTATATATATTTAGGGAGTTTGGAACACACGCCACTATTCTCCGCAAGCTGAATCTCTGAAGCAGAGACAGGTACTTTGCGTTGAGAGCTGGAAAAACTTCTCATAGCATTCATGTAAGTTGGAGTACTCTCTTCCCTCAAAAGTTCAAGCCTGAACCCATACGACAAAGTTGACAACAGCGTGTGCTGCTGTAATTATGATACGTAGGTTTTACGTAATGGCGACTGCAAACAAGACTACAAACCACCATTGACGCCTATGATTTAACAAGCGGCTATTCACGTTTTATAAACATGACAAGCTAGCTGATCCCAATGAAGCATTCCATAGCAAAAGAGAAAGCGGCGTGTTGCTGCTGGTTAGGAGACAGCGTGATCCGTCTACACATCCTAAAGCAAGCTAACGAAACCGAAATTGCTCAATCAGAAAACCGAAATGCGGCCGGCGCCTTTGATCGCTTTACAATTGTTCTAATTGCTAATTGCTCCGCATGGTCAAGCATTCGCGTGCCAATTGCTCCGCATCATCTTACTACCTTGCTTGTTACGACCATGCAGAACAATTTACGACCACACAGTCGAACGTACGACCACACAATCGGTCTTACGAGTTACGACCACTTGGAGTTATGATCACGCAGTCACTAATTCACTGTTTCAACAAAAAAAATGAAAAATAGAGAAACCGCTTCCGAAAAACTAACTCACAAATCTTATCTCAAAATCCAGGAGAAATCATTAATTAGAAACAAACAACACAAGAGATTGCACAAGAATGAACTTTACTTGATGTCGAATATGGCCCTTGCACGAATGGAGACCGATCGAGAATGGAGACCGACGGAGACCTCAATGAGTTATTACAGTGCTATCGATCATGGAGTTTTTTTGCTAAGAACCTCTGAGAACAATGGATAAAGTAGAGAAAAATTTTATAGCTGGCTTTCGACTAGCTTGTCTACCATAAATCAAAGCTACAGAAGCAGAATCCTTTGCAAGGACCAGGGGTAACAGCTAGCAAGGATACTGCAATAGATGACCGAGGTCCAAGGACTTAATTGTTAGTAGATTGGAGGTTCTCAGATAATAGTTTTGTACAAGTCCTTTTGTACACTTTTCTCTAGTTTCTTTTACTCGTTATGATCAAGAAAGGGAATTGACAATCGATAAACAAATGGAGGTCAAAGATCTTTGAAATGAAAATTCCCACCCTCAAGAACGCGAAAGCTTTACTGTCACAACATGTTAATTCCTCAAAGCATCAGCATCAATATATCAAACCAACCAATTAAAATTAGGACATTTTCCACCCATATCCTAAATACGTGGCTAGTAGCAAAGGCACTTTTCTGCATACATAAAATAGCACATATGTTTGATGTTAAAAAGTGTTGGCCCAGACGATGGAATAAAACGCACACACTCGGTGGTCGTAACACACATGAACACTTTTCAATCAACTCGAGACACACAAGAGTTTTGGCGCTGCATAATGTTGTACAACTTTTCTATTTTCTCTTCTTTATATACTACTCAATACAACAAACAGTTACAAGATCTTGATGGTGTACTAACTACACCACTAATGCTTCTGTTACATGCATGCAGTTACTAATGCTTCCGTTACATGCATGCAGTCACTAACCGTACCACTAACTCCACTAGTTAGACTCCTGTGATCCGGTTTTGCTGCCACGATTCCCTATGACTCGGTGCACACCACGCACTACTCGAGATACTCACTCCACTAACCAACACACACAGGTAGTGGATGCAACTTATGCAGATACATTGCTACCTGACCAAGTCTACGACCACACACAGACTTGACCAACTTCGAGTCCTTCGAGTCTCTTGACCACGACACTCCAACCATAGCTTTTGACCACGGCTGCTACTCAAATTACGAGTACTTCAACCACGACTTCTCGACCATGGTATCTTTGACCATAGTGTCTTCGACCAGATATTGTAGCTACGATTATTGTAGCTACAACCACTATAGCGATGACCGTTGTAGCTATAACCACTGCAGCTATGACCATAGTAGCTACGACTACTGTAGCTACGACCACTGTAACTATGACTATGATCTGTTCACAGCGTAGCTCGACTCACA
This sequence comes from Bonia amplexicaulis, assembly GCA_036346245.1. Lineage (NCBI taxonomy): Eukaryota > Viridiplantae > Streptophyta > Magnoliopsida > Poales > Poaceae > Bonia > Bonia amplexicaulis. The sequence continues at coordinate 10,743,150 of CM070745.1, read as the reverse complement.
ACTATGACTAAGTCTTCAACTGCCCTCCGACTTCAGGGTCTTCGACTTCTGCATAGTACTCGACACACGAGTACAAACTCTAGACTACCCAGTACTCGATACACGACTACAACACGGTACTCGAGCATCGACCACGCGGTACTCAAATACCGACTATACACGACTCGAACACCGACCACTATCAACAACGAAATTAGTTCCAACACAAAGAAGATAAGTTTCACCTTCCGGCGACGATGGCGTCAAAGGTGAAGGCGACAAGGAAGCAACCAGGACACTCTTCATCAAGCTCAATTCGGAGCATCTCCTTCTTGAGGTTGATGTCATTTCGGATGGTGACAACCTTCTGGTGCTCGACATACGACGTCGGCGTAAGCAGCTGGAATCCATAGGGGTACCGCCCAGCCTACTCGGGGTAGTGTTGGGAGTGAGCCGAGGGCGGGAACTCCCCAATGGCGTCGTTGGGCGACGCCACCGCGGCTTTGTGGTTGTGGTCGTATGGCACGGCGATGGGCACTGGCATGGACAATGGCAGTGGTAACTAGGGGTGCCCCCTCCACCGTTGCTACCCGTGTTACCCATCTCCTTACGCAGATTAACTCGGAGAGCTCAGGAACAACCTCAAAATTGGAACTTGGGGCCTGGGAGCATCGGAATTGGAGACGGCCTCTTCCGTTCCTAAAAAATCGAGACCACTAAGCCAAAAAAGATTAGGAAAAAACTAGGAAGAACACTCACGAGGATCGGAAGCTAAAAGGAGAGAGAGAGAGCAATGCAATCGAATCCTCTCGCAAATCGAAATTGACAAGCAAAACCCACAGTTCGAGAACTCCCCATCAGCGGCATTGGTGGTGCCTCTATGGTGGTGGTCGTACGGCCCCGGGACAGGCACCGGCACGGACAGTGGTGGTGACGGGTAGTAGTTCTCGTATTGTAGGTAGTACTGCAATGGGTTGGCGTTGGGGTACTGGGGTGGGTAGAGCGTGGCGGCTGCGAACACGTAGTGGTTGGGGGCGGCCTCCGGCGGCGGGGGAGGAGGCGATGCCTGGTGGTGGTGGCCATGCCCTTGGATGGAGCCCTGGTGGCGATGACCAGGGGTGCCCCTCCACCGTTGCTACCCGTGTTACCCATTTCCCTGTGCAGATCAACGCAAGGGAAAGGCCTGCATGGCGGCACTTGTTTCTGTCGGTGGAGGGTGGTGATGGGATGGCAGATAAACCATTACCACTAACTTCTTTTTAAATAGTAGAGATGAAGTAATACATCTTGCTTGGTTCCCGTACAAGAAAAGGACACCGAAAACTTGATCGATATAAGGTAGTTTAGGTCTGTTCTTTTTTATTTTAGCTTATAGCTTTTTGCTGTGATTTACAATTTTTAGATTATTTATGAGAAAGTACATAGTAATAAAAACTTTTCGTGTAGTTTTGGCCGATATGTTATTTATCCAGTTGATCAACACAAACCTGGTGGCTCAACAGCTTTCCATCGGCCGCGCACCCTCGATTTAGTGGGCCGATGCTGATTCAGTCTAAACCGCGGCTTGTAGTTGGGCTGTAACCCTTGGCATACGAATGGGCGATACCCCGCACCAAACTCATAATGGATTGGGTCAAATTGGGCCAAGTGTCATGACTGAACTTAGGATTTCCGTGATTTCCTCTGAGAAAAAGATTTCTGTGAATTCTTTTTGCAGCAAACTGTTCCATTTTTACAGAGATCCCTGTGAAACTTCCGTGTTCCTACCATGTCACAATCGAGACGTAAGAATCGAGCGCATTTCTAGTACTACAGCTGTATTTTTTTTTTCAAATTTAGTATCTCATCGCAGTCAATTTAATTTTTGGGTGTTGATAAATATCATCCAAATATTTTCTTCATAACTATCATCCAGATTTATGACTATTGGATTAGAGATCCAACAGCCATGAATTCTCCTCCACCCCCTCAAAAAAAAAATCTACCCCTCCTCCAAAAAAAGGGGCCGTTGGATCTCTAATCCAACGACCTCAAATCTGCATGATTGTTAGGAAAAAACATCCGAGTGATATCTAGACACACCCTAATTTTTTGCCCTCTCGCCACCCGCGGGAGAAGCGGCAAGCTCGACCAACGCGGGGGACGCAACAAGCGCAGTAGTGAGCTCGACTGCGGTAGGAAGCCGCGTTCCACTGAAACAGTGTTGCATGGTGCTCAGCACCGATTGTAGCCTAGTGTTGTTATGTGATCCGTAATCAAGCAAAAGTTGGATCGATCTTGAACTACTGTATGCTTTACGTTGATTAGAAACCATAATCAACTTTCAGTGTTTTTATTTTTCACAATTACAAAAGACGACTAGGAGTAACAAGTGTAAAGTGCCAAAACCCAAAATCAAGACGTCCCATCCCCATGCATTCCGTTGATATATATGGATAAGATGCAACCGTGGCACACCGTACACGATGGATATGATCACAAGTACAGTAGAACATCATTCGATGCTTCACAGAAAAGGATATGCAGCGCTGATATACAGGTAAACGAGGATCTGCTGCACGGTCACCAGATTACTCTTGCTGTTGTCTGTCTAATCCAAAATTCTAAAAACCTGGTGTAATTAATGATGCAGCGGCGACCACACGACAGTGGCATTTCCTTCGTTGGCACGCAAGCATGGCTTATATCTCTCAACCTGTCAATCACAGATGACTGGAGACCGTGGTATGTTGATGGCCAAGTTGCTGGGTAAGTTATCATATGCTTGCTGAAAGTTCCACTTGATTGCTCTGGTATATCTAATATACGTTTCTTCGTAATATGAAAAAAAGGGTATTTGTGTCCTTTGAATGTTCTGAATGTTGGAAATCTTAGATCTCCCTAGAATCTTTACGATCGGTTAGAGTCGTTTACGATCAGTTCTGAAGCCTTACGATCAGTTCTGCTGAAACCTTGTCGTGGTCATATACTCCTCCGATGACGTCTTCTTCAGTGTTGCCGTGGTCGAACGCCTTTCGACCACGCCTACCGATATTTGCCGTGGTCGTAAGTCCCTCCGACCATATTTGTCGTGGTCCTAGGTCGATTTCGACCATGTCTTGCGAGATCATAAAAAAGTCGATACTTTCTGGTTTTGGACCACTTCTCTTTATTTCTTTTCTTCTTTCTCATCGTACTTCTGATTACATGAGTCCCCTCTTTTTATACCCAAATCTACAACTCCTACTCGGATTCCGATTAGGAATACAAATCCAATTCCGACTCCGATTTCTAATTCCGACTTCAACTCAACTTCGATTATAACCAAAACTTACATACGACTTCTAAACAAGATTATTTCCAATATACTCTCCCTAATCTTGTTTAGTGACTTTCGATCATGCCAATCTTCCTTCTCGATCACGTTGATCATCTCCTGCACCTGCTTCTTCCTTGGATGTCTTCCTCCACCAGCTGCTAGTTTCACTGTTGTGTGGCCTTGCTTTCGACCACTGTTCTTCACGCCGTGCTTCCTCCCGCCATCTCGGGATCCATGCTCCGGGCTTTCGACTGTCTTCTCTTATTTGTGTGGGAGCCCCTCCTGAGCTTCTGATTTCCACAACTTTGATTGCTTCATGTGGTCATTGTCGACCACTCAGGCTACCACTTCGCTCCTCAGTTGTGCTTCCGTGTCGACCACTCGGGCCGATGCTTCGACCGCCTGTGCCTGCATGTGGTCGTCCGAAGTCGGCTTCACGCGCACCGCTGGTTTGCCGTGGTTGTAATGCCTCTCGACCACATCCAAACTACTTTGGCCATGGTCGTGACACTTCCCGACCACGTTCAGTATTTGTTTGCCATGGTCGTATGCTCCTCCGATGACGTCTTCTTCAGCGTTGCCGTGGTCGAATGCCTTTCGACCACGCCTACCGATATTTGCCGTGGTCGTAAGTCCCTCCGACCACGTTTGACGTGGTCGTAGGCCGACTGCGACCACATCTTGCAAGATCACAAAGAAGTCGATACTTTCTGGTTTTCGACCACTTCTCTTTATTTCTTTTCTTCTTTCTCAGCGTACTTCTGATTACATGAGTCCCCTCTTTTTATACCCAAATCTACGACTCCTACTCGAATTCCGATTAGGAATACAAATCCAATTCCGACTTCTAATTCCGACTTCAACTCAACTTCGATTACAACCAAAACTTACATACGACTTCTAAACAAGATTATTTCTAACACTGAAAACTCCTTGAAATTTGCTTCCAAGTGTCATGACAAACTTTTCAAACAGATTTCTATATGTATGTGACAACTTTCAGATCACATAACCAATCTTTTTTTAACCTAATTGACACTTCTTCAGCCGGTGAACATATCGGCGGGTTAACATTGCCTATATCTTATTATTGCTTTGATTAATTTGTCTTCCAGATTCACAAGAAGTTACTCGAGTAACTTAACATATGCAACTGTGAAAGTATGTGCTTCAGATATGCATGTTAGTGGGTGTACTATAACTCATAACCATAATTTAATTATATGCGCTTATATATGTGTACAACCATGTAGGGTGCTGGGCATACTGCTCCAGAGTACAAGCCCAAGGAGTGCCTCGCGTTGTTTGCAAGATGGATTTCGTGTGACCCTCTACGGTGTTAAAGGTATTAGAGATAGAATAGGAATTGTATTATTCCTTTTCTTATCCCATGTGACATATTTCCCTGTAATATCCGTTTGTACTCCCTATATATATTGCCTATTGAGGCTCTTTAATATACATACAATATTCATAACATGATATCAGAGCTTAGGTTAAAACCCTAACCTCGTTCTACTTCTGCTCCAGCCGCCGCCCCCGGGAGGAATGTGCTCTACTCCCGGGGGGTGGCCACCTTCTTCCACGTCGGCACCCCGCGTCCGCCTCGGGCGGCCATCTCCCGGCCGCCAGTCGTCTCGCACGCGCCGCCCACCGTCACCACCAGATCCGGCCGCCGTCGTCTCGGATCCAGTCGCTCCTCCTTTGCGACACGATCGAAGACACACACGACTTCGGAATCAATCGACAACGGACGAGAACTTCGACTTTGCGAAGTGATCGGAGACACCTGCTCACAGGAACAATCTGAGGCATTCGGCTTTGCGAGCGGTTGAAGGACCTGACTTGGAAAGCGATTGGGGACACCCGACTTCGGGAGCGATCTGCAGCGGTCGAGGACTTCAGCTTTGCGAGGCGATCAGAGGCACGCCCGACTTCAAAAGCGATCGGTGGTGGCCGGGGACTTTGACTTTGCGATGTGATCGGAGGCACGCGCATCTTCAGAAGCGATTGGCAGCGGTCAAGGACTTTAGCTTTGCGAGGTGATCGGAGACACACTTGACTCCAGAAGCAATCGGCAGTGACCGGGGACTTCGACTCTGCGAAGCGGTTGGAGGCACATGCATCTTCAGAAGCGATCGGCAGCGGTCGAGGACTTCAGCTTTGCGAGGTGATTGGAGACACGCCCGACTTCGGAAGTGATCAGGGACGACCGGGGACTTCGACTTTGCGAGGCGATTAGAGGCACACGCGTCTTTAGAAGCGATCAATAGCGGTCGTGGATGCTTGGCGGCATTGTCGTCGTAGTCACCGCTCATTGTATGCATCTTAACTAGCTGTAAAAGAAAGATAAGAGAGACTGTCTTTATCGTTCTCAACGTAGGGGGCCATGATCGTTCCCTTAGGCCTCTCTTTGGCTTCTCCTTCCCTACTTTTGTCTTGGTCTCTCTTTGGCTTCTCCTTCCCTACTTTTGTCTTTCTTTTCTGCCTCTGCTCTCTGTGTCCGGGGGTGTGCCTTCGCTCCCGCAGATCCTTCTTCACGTTTGCCTATGCGTCTGCGTCCAAGGATGTCCTCTTTTCTTCCTCCTTCTACGTCTGCTTCTACCTTTCCTTTTATAGGCTCGAGCAGGGGTCGTAGGTGTCGTATATGGCTCCAACACGGTGTTGGTTGCGCCGTTTAAATCAGAGATAAGATTCCAATTGAGATAAGATTCTTGATTGGCTATGGATTAGTTGCCTTCTGGGACTCTACTTTCATATCAGAGATTTGTTAAGTGTTATCTCCAATTGGATAAGGATATGGTGTGATCATATCTCCATTGTAGAGACGATGCATCTGGAGTCCATCTCTTCCCTCCATCCTGGTTGTAACTACCAATCGACTCAACGTGATTGAACATAATGTACTCGATGCCCCAAGTGGTCAAATTGTGGGTCAGATATGATCGTATCGGCCTGGTCGGCAAACGTGGTCGATATGGCGTGGTCGAAACAACTGCTCGGTCCCCTAGCGATCGGAAACATAGTCGTACTAGTCAATGTGAACGATAACGTGGTCGATACGCTGAGACTGCCTGGTCATGTTGGTACAAAAACTCATCAAACAAATGCCCCCCGTCGAGTTAAGTTTGAGGCACGAAGCGAAATGAACTTAACTTGATACTATTTTGGACCAAAACCGGACAGCACTGCTCATGTCATGGTCGATTTCTTTACCTGTGTCATATGAGAACTCGGACCTCTCCCAACATTGCATATACGAGTAGCTCTTTATAATCGTCAGGGCTTGCTTCCATCGTCGTCAATTTCGAGCGGTCTTTGCTAGTTTCTTAGGCGAATGCCGCGATCCGCTTTTCGTTCCTCACGACCATGGAGTGTGATAGCAAGCAGTCGGCTTCTGGCAAGCGAGGATCAAACCCTACGGCGAGGTCTCAAAACCCCCTCATGTACACACGTTTAGGGAAAGTGTGTGCCTGAGACTTGGTTGCCTCCGTTAAATTCCAAGAGTGTGTGGGGAACGTACACATATGTGTATGCGTGGGTGGTGTAAGTGTGATGTATATTGAGTATGTGCGTTTGTCTTACTTAAAAAGGAGCAGCCTATAAAATAAAGATTATGACATTATTTTGGGAAAGGCAGAACAAGATATATTTGAATAACATTTTTTTTACAAGAGGGAGCAGTATTCCCGACTTGATCACGAGGCCAGCTGGACGGATCCATCTACCGGTGCATGCCTCACGTGTACACTATTTAATTACTCGATCTGGTCACACTTCACTTCACGCATCCGACGCATGGCAATCATGACCAGAAGCTCCCGCTGCTTCCGGTGGTTGCTGCTGCCTCCTCTCTTTCGCGGCCTCGTCGTCGGCGTTCACCGAGCAGTGGCGGAGACGGCTCCCGGTGGCTCCAGTTCTCGAGCAGTGGCGCCCGGCGGCGCAGGAGAAGGAGCAAGCGGATTATTATCACATAATAAATGGGAATGTGGATAAGATGCAACCGTGGCACACCGTACACGATGGATATGATCACAAGTACAGTAGAACATCATTCGATGCTTCACAGAAAAGGATACGCAGCGCTGATATACAGGTAAACGAGGATCTGCTGCGCGGTCACTCGATCTCAATGAGTACGCTTGGTTTGGGCTTTTGTCTGATTGGGAAATCGAAAGGCTCTTGCAAGATATTCTCCTCTTGAAATCCTCATTTCTCATGCTTTCCAAGTTCATCTTTCGCCGTTGATTTCCCAACCAGACTACGGCATGAGCTACTACGGTGGATCCAGATTGCTCTAGCTGTTGACAATCTAATCCAAAATTCTAAAAAACTGGTGTAGCAAATGATGCAGCGGCGACCACGACAGTGGCTTTTCCTTCGTTGGCACGCGAGCATGGATTATATCTCTCAACCTGTCAAGACCGTGGCATGCTGATGGCTAAGTTGCACGAGGTAAGTTATCATATGCTTGCTGAAAGTTCCACTTGATTGCTCTGGTATATCTAATATATGTTTTTCCATAATATGAAAAAAGGGTATTTGTGTCCTTTGAATGTTCTGAAAACTCTTTGAAATTTGCTTCCAAGTGTCATGGCAAGCTTTTCAAACAGATTTCTATATGTATGTGACAACTTTCAGATCACATAACCAATCTTTTTTTAACCTAGTTGACACTTCAACCGGTGAACATATCGGCGGGTTAACATTGCCAATATCTTATATTGCTTTAATTAATTTGCCTTCCAGATTCACAAGAAGTTGCTCGAGTAACTTTAACATATTCACATAACATATGCAACTGTGAAGGTATGTGCCTCATATATGCATGTTAGTGGGTGTACTATAACTCGCAAGCTTAACCCTGCTCGTTTGGGTTTAAACTTCTGGCTTCTGGTTTATTTTTCACCATTCTTAAATTTCATTTTTTTTTCTGATTTTTTGGATTTTTTGAGCTTTCTTGTCGGTTCTTTTTTTCGTATCCGTTTGTATTATACTGTTGTTATGTTTGAGGTCACCGCTCGGCTGTAACAAGGGTCCCACTCGGTAGTAAAAAAAATATATTTTAATACTGCTGTTGAATGTGGTTGTTGATAGTTGGCTGGTGGGGAAGAGAGAACAACATGATTAAAAAAATTATATTTTAATGCTTATGGCCAGGTCTTTAGCTTGAGGACCGGCCTTAAACATGTTTTGTTTATAGCCAGCTTAAGGTCAATCATGTAATATATAAGATTGATCTTAAGGTGACTTATGATCCTCTATTTTCATACCTTTCGGATGCCCTAATCATTTATATATGCGTGGGTCCGGTTGTACAGAATGCCGGAGTGGGCAGATCACGATTCATGTAGGCCAACTAGACACATTAATCAGCCACAGCAAATATCTCACCTGCACGCAGCACGCCATCATTTCTCGGTCTCCGAAACCATGAGCAGAGGCTGCCGCTGCTTCCGGTTGTTGGTGCTCTCATGGCTCTGCTGCCTCCTCTCGCCGGTGGGCTCGCGGGCTCTCGCCGTCACACTCCTGCCCGGATTCGACGGTCCCCTCCCCTTCTCCCTTGAAACCGGGTGCGCCACTGCATGCATACCATGAACTCGCTTCTTTTTTGTTTGCTACATTCAGACTCCACGCGGATCTCAAGTAGGGCGGTAGCTAGGTGGATCTATTTTCCATGAGATATATAGCTTACAATCAGCTGAGATCAAATAATATTTGGCTTTGTTAATTCTCGATCAGCTGAGATTGTTTTTCCATGTGAACTTGATCAAATAATATTTTCCATGACTTGTCGCTGATGCACAATGAAAGACAAGTAGCTAATCAGCAGGCTGCTTTGCAATCTACAAAAGTTTAGTTTTTTTTTCACATCCACAGCCGTTTTAATTCCATCGTGATATATCGAAGCTAACTCGACAAGATGGGAAGCACAAGTCGCAATTTGTTTACCATGGAAAATAGAGAGGTTTCACTCGATCAATATGGCGCGATATTCTAGCTAACCCTGTCCAGTTTCCCAGACGTGAAAAACTCGTCTACGGTTCGTGTGTGCTGCAGGTATGTGGAGGTGGACGCCAGCACCGGCGTGCGGCTTTTCTACTACTTTGTCCAGTCGGAGAAGGACCCCGAGGTAGACCCGCTGTTGCTGTGGCTGACAGGTGGGCCCGGCTGCTCCAGCCTCTCAGGCCTTGCCCACGAGATAGGTAATTGCTAGCAAGTCATGTTACTTCACACCAAGATAAGACAGATAACATATATAACTAACTTTTTAGGGCACAACTAGTTAGAGATCCGTGCGTTATGATAAGTTATAAAAATAATGAAACAAAACTTACTGTCTGGCCAATTTCACACATCAAACATTGGAGAGCAAGCGACAAAGAGAGAATGATGATCAGAATGCGCGAGAAGATGAGAAAAGTGAAGGGGTAGGCGGTTGTATTCTGAGATAGAGAGAGGAGAGAGACGAATGATTCAGATCAAATCGGATGGCTAAGAAGAGAGGAGGAAGAATATACCAACCATCAACACACACTTTTATAATAGTAAAGATATATAACCAACTAATTCATGGTTAGATGTGCATACGGGTGTATCCAACCTTTTTGTGTTCTTAATTGATTAAAGGAGCATGTATGTTTGCTCATACAGGACCCTTCCTATTCGATGCTCAAGGGTACAGAGGCGGATCCCCCACTCTACTCTACCGACCCGAGACATGGACTAAGGTCTCATCTCATGCCAATTATTGTCTCCTCGCAAACATTATGTGCCATTTTCAATGCACATGACAAAAAGCTATCCGTCTCTGAAGTTTTTTGGTTTTTGATGTGTCTAGATATCATCCGAATATTTTCTTCCTAACAATTATCTAGATTTGAAACCGTTAGAGTAGAGATCTAACGGCCCCTTTTTTGGAGGGAATTTTTTTTTTGCAGGGGTGGAGGGAGAATTCATAGCCGTTGAATCTCTAATCTAATAGTCATAAATCTAGATGATTGTTAAAAAGAAAATATTCGAGTGATATTTATCAACACCCTTTTGTTTTTTGGTTGATGATTTCACATATGCAGGTGAGCAATATAATCTTCGTAGATTCTCCGGTAGGGACTGGGTTCTCATACGCCACTTCAGAGGAAGGGTTCAAGTCTAGTGATACCAAGGCAGTAAAGCAGCTAGTCATTTTCCTCCAAAAGGTTAAGAGCCCTTCCCTGTTTTAGGTATTTCGACAAAGTTTGACAATGGCATTTTGACAAAGTTTGCAGAAAACTAGTGGCATATTTATTTACAATATGCCTATTTTCAATGGCATTTTTAGCATTTCGGGTTTGACCCGATGGCGCAGAGCCAATTTTTCACTCTCTTGTGTGCCAAGATACACTCGTAAATCTCAATCGGAAAAACAAAAGCACCGTAAACTTCTGCTTTGATGGGCTGGATATGTTAAAACTTTTGGGTCAGAACAATCAAAGCCCAATCCAGGTGAAAAAAAAAAGCATTATGCAACAATATTTATCCAATCCAAATGAATCACCATCCAGCAGCCGTGTCGTACCACTGTCATCGATGACCTTAAGGGTGTTTGGTGTGCGTAATTTTATATTCCTCTATAATTTAATATTCTCCTCAATCTGATTACCAAAAACACATTACTAGTAATATAAGATTTCAACGTTTGGTTGGTTTGAAAGAAACTACAAAATAGTCTTTACAATAGTTCAAATATTTCATAACTTGAACCGACAAGTCGATAAATTTAAATTATATGATTTGAAATTTCAAACTTTGAAGGTTAACATTTATAAATTTTATATTGAAACCTAAAATTTGAATTCTACAATTTAAATTCTATCAATTTGAATTGCAACTTTCAAATATTCAATTCTTATTATTTAAAAGTTCAAATTTTGGATTTTTGAAATTTCAAATTTTAAAATTTGAGTTTGGAACTTTAAAATATTCAAATTTATAAAATTTAAAATTTTGGAACTTGGATTTTTGAAATCCAGATTTCAAAATTTCAGATTTTAATATTATAATTTTTAAAAATATAATTTGAAAATCTAAACTTGAAATTTTGAATAATGAAATTTAGGATTCAAATTTTGATATTTTAGTTTCAAAATTCATATTTTGAAAAAAATTAATTTGGATTTTGATTTTAGAAAGTTCAAAGTTTAACTATGAGAAATTAAAGCAAATGATAAAAGTGCAATAGTAAATGTTCCTTTTCCTTGGTAATCCAAGATATACACTATTCTTTTACGGGAAAAGTGATTCCTGAAAATTATGGTAATCTGGTTCTCAAGGTAATCTTGAATTCCTGGTTTAGATTACTAGTTGTTTTTATCAAACAAGGTAATCTCATAAGATTACTAAAGTATTCATAAGAATCCTTGGAGAATTCCACCAATCAAATGCACCCTGGTTTAGATTATGTTCCCATGCCAATGTAGAGATTTTTTCTATCTATGTGAGTGAAACCTTTGGTTTCTATTTATTCTAAAAGAATTGCTATGTGCAGTGGCTTCATGAACATCCCCGTTTCCACCTAAATCCGGTTTATATCGGTGGTGATTCATATGGTGGTATCATCGTGCCCGCTCTTACCCTAGCACTAGACAGAAGTAAGCTTTTCTACACCATTTTATTTAGATTATGAGCTTTTACTTGGGTAAATGGAAAAATATATATAGTTACTCCTCATAATATTATGTTCTGAAGTGTCAGCCTCCTTTTGGGTTGATGTTTGTATTCTCTTCTCTCTACTAATAAAAAGAGGCAGAGCTCTTGCCTTGTTTAAAAATAGGTATTATGCAACGATAATCTTATCACTAATCAGTTTTTTCATCTTAGTTTCTTAATTTGCTAATGTTGGTACCAAGTAATGTATGATAAATACAAACAGCCAAGGTATTGAAACTTGTAGAAGTAAAAGGAATACAAACCCAGCGGTGACCGGAGAGGAGGAAGAAGGAAGCAGCATAGGAGGGTGCTTGGGGCGGAGTGGAGGGAGGTGAGAGCGGGAGTGGTGACACGGCTGTGGGGCGGGGAGGCTGCTAGGGTTTGGGAGAGAGGAGGGGAAGGAGAGAGAATTTATATTGTATAGAGGAGGGATGCCAATGACTCAAAATTTAAGTACCTACTAACAAAAAATACTCACATGCCAATAGCCCAAAAGTTGCTGCCCGACTTCTTGCACACGACCAATTAAAATGATACAAAAAAAGATAAAGGATTTTTGCAATAGACAGTGCATTTCATCATTCTCAATTTTTCTCGTAAGTTGGTTAGATTTTTTGTCGCCTTCTATAGTTTGAGTTAGAATCTGAAATTTTATACTATAATATATATAATTTGGAGTGTACTTTCCTTGATTATTTTTGGGAAATTTTCATGTTGATATAGGAGTATAGGACTCATTTATATATAGTTTGCATGTTCATTTTTTTTGGGAGAACACCTTGGACTGAAACTTGATATCTTTTTATTAAGAAGAAGAAAGGCCAGGGATAGAAAACTCAGAACTGGAGGGAAACCAGACCGGTGGGCAGTACTAGTAACTAGCTAGTTACCGGAAAACCTGAAAAAAAAAACAGATGAAATTGATGAATCAAATTTTGAATTTCGGTGGTTTGAAAACCGATAACTGAAAAACCAGGAAAACCGCTAAAAACAGAAAAACTTCTAAAAACCGGAAAACCCAAATTGGGAGTACAATAATTGATACATATTTAGTTCATACAATAAATAATCTAACACAAAAAGGACCTAAACCATCCTAGAAAGTGTATCATGCAGTTATAAATTTAAATTCATATCGAGAAAATTTCAGCCTGTTTTTAAATCCCGATATCCACCGTTTTTCTATCCCTGAGAAAGACAACCAAGTTAGAGCCGAAGAGAATTCGAACGGGTCGTTGTTCATGATGAATTTAATGTTAATTATTATGCTGTTGATTGCATATTTATCATGTATGCCACTACTAATTAAGTACTTACTTCCATCCTTTTCAGGCAACGAATCAGGGGAAAGCCCACTTTTTAATCTCAAGGTCTGCTGTAATGCAGTAATATCAATTAAGAAATCTGTCTTTGGTGTTTGACCTGACTAATACATCTGTTCCAATTTTGGAACGGTTCTTTTCATGTTTTCTGCACGGGTTTTCTTTCTAAATGTAAAATTGTTTCTTAAATATATGCATGTTTGGTTGGTCTACAATCGATCATTTTTACTTTCTTTGCATCGTTCAGGGGTACATTGCTGGCAATCCAGTGACTGATCACCAATTTGACACAGACGGTAAAATCCCATTTCTTCATGGCATGGGACTTATATCAGACGAACTTTACGAGGTGATCGATCCTCAGACACAGAGCTGCATCATATTCTTTTGTACTCTTTTTTTTTTATATTTTACAAATTCAGAACACAAAGTAATTCCCTTGCAGGGTGCCAAGGAGAGCTGTAGAGGAAAATACAGTGCTCCGCCCAATGCTGGATGTGCAGAGTCCATCCAAGCTATAGAAGATGTAAGTGCTCCTAAGCTACCATCGTCGACGTTATTCTGCTTGGTTGGATGGCTACTGGCTTACATGATTTACAAATTAATTAATCAACATTTATTAATTATGATTTACAAATTAATCAACGTTTATTACCAAGCAGTGCACGAAGGACATCAACACGGTGCACATCTTGGAGCCCTTATGCGAAGAGGTTTGGAGTAGGCTCTTGGTGGAGTCCGCTGACGATCTGCAGTCTGCGTTCGAGTGTAGAGTTCAGTGCCAAAAATTACATCCCGTTCCATTGATTTTGATTGTTCCCTTCATCCACTTTTGCTCGTAGAATTGACAGCCTTCGTGTTGCACACCTTTTGGTTTGATCGCAGAAAGCTTCCTACGAGCTTAACAAAATATGGGCAAATGATGAAACAGTAAGAGAGAGCCTCGGTGTTCACAAGGTACCAGTACTGTACTACCATAGGTCCACATATGTTCCCGCTATTTTTCTCTGGCCACCGGTAGAAGAGAGTGCATCTATTTTGTAGAGTTAGAATATATAAATTGGCTTATCTCTTAAAAAAAATGGACTAGTTTTTTTTTTCTGAACTTGGCAATTAATCTCAAAAGTAGTGCAGTTTAGTTAGCCAGTACTTGGCCCTCATGCTACTCAATATTTCCAGCATCCAAATTAGTTTGCTTCAGAGAGATGAGAGGTTAGTGTAGTGCAAAATCTGAATTTTGGTCTCGATATGCGGAGTTGATGTCCTTCGTGCCGAAAATTTTAATCTCCCATATCAAATATTATCTCACTGTATTACTAAAAATCAAGCATTGGTCAGGAAGGGAAAAAAATGTATTTGCGCTGGAAAAATATTTACGCATATGCCGAAATTTTATTGGGTGTATTCGTTGCGCATTTGTGAATGAACACTGTTACACTGCAGGGAACAGTTGGAGCATGGAAAAGATGCAATTACGATATACAATACACTAAAGACATCTCAAGTACAGTAGAGTATCATCGGAGGCTAACTACGAAAGGATACCAAGCAATTATATACAGGTATATAATTAATCAAAGAAAACGACCTACGTATTGTAAAATTAATTCCGATTTGCTGCACAGTCGCTTAATGACTACACGTAATCATAATTAGCTTAGATTGCTGTCCGATTAGAAAGTTAAAAGGCTCTTGCAAGATACCAGGCCAAATCCTTACTTCTTGTTGAAGTATAAGTGAATTGTCCATCTTTCCTCATAAGCTTAAGCTTTTGGATGAATTGGTTGGTGCATGCAACTCAATATGGTATCAGAGCCAAGAGGTCTCGAGTTCAAGACGGCGACGTAATTAAAAATTAATTGCAGTCCATTATTCCACGTATTAGGTCTAAGGAGCCTACGGAGTGTTGAAGTATAAGTGAATTGTCCATCTTTCCTCATCAGCTTAAGCTTTTGGGTGAACTGGTTGGTGCATGCAACTCAATACTTCTCATGCTACGTATATTTTCATCTCCAACTTTCGCCATTGATTAAATTTCCCAGTCAGACCACCGCCTAAGCGACAATTAATGTGCAGAAGATCCACATTGCTCTCTTTTGTTGACAGGTTAATCGAAATACCTGAGATTATTTTTCATGTGATTAATTACGCATGCAGTGGCGATCATGATGGTGGCATATCCTTCGTTGGCACACAAGCATGGATTAGGTCTCTTAACATGTCTATCGTAGATGACTGGCGACCGTGGTACGTTGCTGGCCAAGTTGCAGGGTAAGAAATATAAATTTTACATCAATACCCCATGCAGAAATTTGCCACATTTGACTAATATCTTAACAGAAGTATTAATCCATGGATGATCGCCAGCTGGGGAAGAGGAGAGGTGGAAGTTGTTTTATAATTCAGTTAAAAGTTGCTATATGATTGTGTGATTTTTTTACGTGCGTTTTCCATTTAAATGCTCTGATATGTCTTTACAAAATATGCAAAAGTTGATCTTCATGCTATTTATAAGTTGATAATAACTCTCAACAGAATTACGTATTAACTTCTGCCTATAGATGCATGTATATAATTTTTTCTGCCTATACAAAATTATACTCGCCAGTCCAAATACATGTCGTTTTAGAATATGTGCATTTAAACTTTTGAACTTTAACCATCGAAATCTTTTAAATATTTATATTACATACATAAAAATAATATGTATACATTTGTCTCGAAAAATATCTTTATAATACTATAATTTTATTAGGTTTTATAAATACATTACAATATAAATTACTTATCAAAGTTGTATTTTAAAGACTGTATTGATGTCCAAAATAATATGTATATGTGATTGGGAGAGTAATTCAGTTGAAAGTTGTTATATGCTTATTAAAACAATTAACGTGTTTTTCATTTAAATGCTCTGGTAAATTTTTCCTAAACATGCAAAAGTTGGTATTTATGCTATATATCTAGAAGTTTTGATAGCAACTCAGTATATATATATATTATTTGGCTGATTAGTTTTTTTATTTAGATTCACAAGAAGCTACTGGAGTAACCTAACATATGCAACTGTGAAGGTACGTGCTTCATACGTATAGTTCCTTTTTCAAAATATAATTGTATTAGGACATGCTTTGCCATGCAAATTAGTCTATTTGACCACTAAACTATTAGGTGTGACTTTACCTGTGAACTGTAAAACCATCTAAATAGTCTCATGAACTATTTAAAATCCATTTTAAATAAAGGAATAAGTCTATATAACACTCTAAATTTTGCTTGTATGTTCGTCTAGCATCCTGAACTATGAAATCAGACATTTGACATCTCCCCTGAACTTTGCAATCCAATTAAATAACAAGCTGATCCGATTTCGTATGGTGGTACTGCCCGTGTGGCACGATAAGTGAGCGATTTTGCCACTAGAATGACATGTTGACCAAGTTGGGTCAATGACATGTAGAGCCTACAAGAGCTTCCCCCCACCAAACTTCTAATCATGCTTTCTTGGGCACTGCCCCATGTAGTTCTCTCTCTATTTCCATTTGGGAGAGAAGGCTATATGAGCCTCTCCTATATTCACCTAAACTTGATCAGTGTGTTATTTTATGTGGTAAAATCGTCCACTTATTGTGCCATGCGGACAATACTACCATCCAAAATTGGGTTAGGGTATTATTTGAACTGGATTGCAAAGATAGAAGGGTCAAATGTCCAATTTCATAGTTTAGGGCGTTGGATGGACTATCGAGCAAAGTTCGAGATGTTATATGGACTTTTTCCTTAAATAAACAACCGAGGTGGTTTTGTAGGCAGTTTTGCCATTTGGCTAGTGACGTGGCTAATGAAATGGTGATGACTCTAGGTTAAAAAATATTTTAAGTAGTAGGGTCCAGTTGTCGTAGAGCCAAGAGTTTATGTTTTGTTTTTAAAAGTAATTTTCTTGGCGGGCCTACTTGTCATGGGAGAGAGAGATGAGGGGTAGTGATCTTGCTCTAGACACAGAAAGCATGAGCGAACAGAGGTGAGCATCGAGCTAGGTGGGTGAATGGCAAAGAAGGGGTGGTGAGGTCCTGGGATTGGAGAAAATGGAATGGAATTCTTGCGATGAAGCGGACCCGATGGTGTTGGTGGTACGGGGAGTGGGGCTGCAAGGAGGTGCCGGTGAGGGTGGTGACGGAGGTGGTGGTTCGGTCATGGTAGAGGTGGTGCTACGGAGGTTGGGAGGGAGGAATATAGATACGTTGAAACGTAGAACACGAGGAATGTAAATCTGGTATAAGTTAATTGTACGGAGGCTCCTCGTAGACGACAAACAGCGATGGTGAAACCCAAATGGAGGCGAGCGAGAAGAAACTCGATTGCAGGCTACTGTAAGAAAAATAGTCAAATTAATTTGGCATATTGGATGATCAAATGGTGGAACACAATGTGACTCGAACACAAGGTGTCACTCCTATTTGAGGGATCGAGCTTCGGTAGCCGACGTTAAGGTATCGCAGGTGGTGTCCAGAGTTGAGTGATGAGCTGTGTAGTGGCGGGGGCGCCGCAAGAGAAGAGAGAGAACAATAGAGGAAGAGATAGAGGAGAGGAAGGAAGATGGTGAGCAGCTATCCATGTGGATGTCGTATCAACAAAGATGAACTTGTTCTTTCTTTTATAATTTCATCGCTGAGTCATCGTCACATCACTAGCCACGCTATGATGGTAAAATCGTCTTTGAAACCACACTAAAGGGTTACATAGATGGTTTTGTATATAGTTTATGACGTCATTTAGACTGTTTTGTAATTTAGTGGTAAGGTATAAATATAACTTAATAATTCAGGGGGTCATGATATATGATTAATCTTGTACGCTTATTTTTTGTGTATAACAATGTAGGGTGCTGGGCATACTGCTCCGGAGTACAAACCGAAGGAGTGCCTCGCGATGTTTGCAGGATGGATTTCAGGCGATCCTCTGTAATGGATGTTGTTCGATCGGATAAATGATCCCCAATACGAGCGTGGATCATTGTACGTTGTACCATCGATAATAAGACGTTTACCGCTTGTATTTCAACAAATAAATTAAGAAAAGGACTACATCAAGAGAAGTTTAATTTGGCTAACTCCCGGGTTTCAAATGGACTAACAGTAGTACATTTCATGGACGTAGAAGACATCCATCTACATAAGCTCTTGCAATTTTGAATCCTGTGCGACTAGCGCTACTTTTCCTCTCTTTTTTGTGAGGAATGGATGGGATGGCAAAAAAGCTCGTTAAGAGGGTTCGTTGGCTCGATTTAAAATTATTTTAATTGTATTTGTTAATGGTTAAATATTGAATGACTCGATTTCAGATTAAATTAAATTTTATTTTAGCTCGGCTCGTTAACTTGGTTCGTTAACTTGATTCTATGAATGATTCTAAACTATCAACAAAATGATATAAAATTAAACTATAATAATTTTTAAAAAAATCGATAAAACGAGTCATCAACCCCTAGCTATACGAGTGTCAACACCACACCAAAGTCATAACCATTAAGGTAGCTACTGCGACGAGGCGCCAAGGAGCAGATCGGGCGATCGAGAGACCTACCCGAGTCCAGCGCCGAAAGCCGTGCACCGGGCCCCACGTGCGAGCGGATGGCGTGGACGCAACCTTCGTTCCTCTCCCCAAGAACCATGGCGCCCCCACCACGTCGCGCCCATGCTGCAGCCCCCTCCTATAAAACAAACTGCTGCTCGATCGATCTGATGCGTCTTGTGAACCCACTGCATGCGCTTCTCGCCTCAAGACAAACTGAGCGTCGGTAGTTAATAACCGCTAATTGACCAGCCGAGACAAAATGGCGGTGTCCACGGCGCACACGAACTCCGGCGAGTCCCTGCACTCCTCCACCTTCGCGTCACGCTATGTGCGCACCTCGCTCCCGAGGTATAGATTGACAGCGGCGCATTGCTTCCTAAAGTCTTGGTATGAGTTATGCATAGATTGATCTGATCGGTGTGGGTGGTCGCTGTTGTGTACGTACGTAGGTTCAAGATACCGGAGCAGTCGATCCCCAAGGAGGCGGCGTACCAGATCATCAGCGACGAGCTGATGCTGGACGGGAACCCGCGGCTGAACCTGGCGTCGTTCGTCACCACGTGGATGGAGCCCGAGTGCGACAAGCTCATCCAGGCCTCCGTCAACAAGAACTACGTCGACATGGACGAGTACCCGGTCACCACCGAGCTCCAGGTATGACGGATCGACCGACCATTCGATCTCCTGATGATTCGTGAAGATCATACGTACGTTGTCCGCACCTGCTTGACATGCATGATCCATTTGTATTGTACCCACGTGAAACAGAACCGGTGCGTCAACATGATCGCGCATCTCTTCAACGCGCCGATCGGCGACGACGAGACGGCGGTCGGCGTGGGGACCGTCGGCTCCTCGGAGGCCATTATGCTTGCCGGGTTGGCGTTCAAGAGGAAGTGGCAGAACAAGAGGAAAGCTGAGGGCAAGCCCTACGACAAGCCCAACATCGTCACCGGTGCAAATGTTCAGGTACGTTGAAAGCTCAGCACTCACACGATCACCGGATCAGTCACGAGCCATGACCACCTTACAGTTGCAAGGATTTCTTTCTTGTGTAGGTGTGCTGGGAGAAGTTCGCCAGGTACTTCGAGGTGGAGCTGAAGGAGGTGAAGCTGAAGGAAGGGTACTACGTCATGGACCCCGAGAAGGCCGTGGAGATGGTCGACGAGAACACCATCTGCGTCGCCGCCATCCTCGGCTCCACCCTCACCGGCGAATTCGAGGACGTCAAGATGCTCAACGATCTGCTCACGGCCAAGAACGCCGAGACAGGGTACGTGCATGCACAACATGCAAATTAACGAGAAATATGATCCGATCGAGGCGTGTCCGGCACGCGTACGTATATAGCAATGCAGATTCGGTTGAGCTCATGATCGGCTATTGGTTTCGTCAGGTGGGGCACACCGATTCACGTGGATGCGGCCAGCGGCGGGTTCATCGCGCCGTTCATCTACCCGGAGCTGGAGTGGGACTTCCGGCTGCCGCTGGTGAAGAGCATCAACGTGAGCGGGCACAAGTACGGCCTCGTCTACGCCGGCGTCGGGTGGGTGATCTGGCGGAGCAAGGACGATTTGCCCGAGGAGCTCATCTTCCACATCAACTACCTCGGCGCCGACCAGCCAACCTTCACGCTCAACTTCTCCAAAGGTACGTACACGTCGTTGCCGTATGTGCTAATAATAAGGATCTCGATCGCCAGATAATTACGCACGCAGTAAGTTAATTTATTTTATCTGTTCTATGGTGGATATATAGGTTCGAGCCAGATAATTGCGCAGTACTACCAGCTCATCCGTCTCGGATTCGAGGTAAATTCCAAGTGTGCGATGTTAATTCTAATTCCAGTTTTCTACTTCTCTTACTCTTGCTAATTAATCACCGACGAATAACAAACCATCCAGTGTGTTTTGCTGCCTGTTTTTGCAACGCACGCAGAAACTCGTGTTGTTTGTATCTGCAAGAAACACTAGTAGCCCATGCAATTCATACATTTGTAGGTGGTTGTTTAGTTTGTTTGGATTCTGTCGGTTACTTGTTCATGCCATCCGAATGTTCTTGGCTGGCTAACACTTACTGACAATGCGCCAATCTGTACGTATCAGAAAAAAAACAGTTGTCTTATGCACTAAGATTTGCGCAACAGAGTTTAATTTGAGTACCCATAGATTAGACCACGATTTCTAAAAGCTGCTCTATTAAAAATTGCATGACCTTTTGGACATTGATACGGCCTCAAATATACAAATTTGATCACTATTTTTTTATATAGATATATGAATATGTTCAAAGAAACATAAAATAATTATATTATAAAAATATTTTTTGTAACTAATCTAATAATACCATTTTCATTTGACCAATCTAAATAGTTTTTTCTATATAAATAGCCAAAGTTAAAAGTTTGAGCATATGCTTTCTAAAACACGGTACATTTCTAAACGGAGAGAGTGATAAATAAACCATCAAAACATTTGTTGCACCATCAGATCAATGCATGGGTTGTGCTGATAAGATATGGGAGTGACTATTGCCAAGGCGACTGAAATTTTTTTGTCTCTCAGTCACTTGAAAGTTGCACTCTCAATCAACTAAAATTGCAGTTGTTCTGAGAGTGCAACTTTTGAAGGGGGCTGTTTTTTTTAGAGGGGGCTGCAATTTTAGTTGATTGAGAGTGCAACTTTCAAGTGACTAAGAGACAAAAAAATTTCAGTCGACTTAGCAATAGCAAAACCGATAAGATATTTACTGAATCGATCTGCAATTTTGGCGTCGTTGGCGGCGCGCATGCAGGGCTACAAGGACATCATGCAGAACTGCCGCGACAACGCGACGGTGCTGCGTGAGGGCATCGAGAAAATGGGCTACTTCGACGTGGTGTCCAAGGACGTGGGCGTGCCGCTGGTGGCCTTCTCCCTCAGGGACTCGTCCCGGTTCACGGTGTTCGAGGTGGCCGAGAGCCTGCGCCGCTTCGGCTGGATCGTGCCCGCCTACACCATGCCGGCCGACGCCGAGCACGTGGCCGTCATGCGCGTGGTCATCCGCGAGGACTTCAGCCGGAGCCTCGCCGAGCGGCTCATCGCCGACCTTAACAAGGTGATGGGGGACATGGACGCGCACGCCACCAAGAACGCGGCCATCGCCGCTGAGCCAGCGAAGAAAACCGTGCGGGAGATCGAGAAAGAGGTGGCCACCTACTGGCGGAGGCTCGTCGCCAGGAAGAAGAGCAGCCTCGTCTGCTGATACCCCTACAGTGCGCGCGAGCATGAAGGAATAATTCTTGATCCGACCGACTTCTTCTTCTTTTTGTGATTTCATTTGAGCTCCACATTTGCCTGGTTAATTTTGTGTATGTTCGATCGTGCCAAAGATCTGCTGTCGCTGACAAGCTCTTATTAATTTGAAGGGGTTTTAGGCATGTATAAAGTATAGACAAGTGTCGAGTTGAAGTACAAGTACAATAATAACGTAATGCATCGACATTTTAGATAAGGGGATAGTTGAAACTGATATTTAGCGGGCGTCCACTGGATAGCGAGCCCATGGAAACTGATATTTAGTAGTTCAAGGCTCTCTTCGTATTGGTTTCTAAAAGTCATGTTTCTATAATAAATAATTTTACTACGGTACCTAACTTTTAAACAGAGTGTCTTTTCAAAGTATGATCTACTAGTCGATTGTAGTAGACACTATAGTGACTTTATTTATATCAACCAAAATCGCACGGAAGTGTCATCCTCTCTACAAGTTTCTCTACAAGCTATTATGATTCACCAGCCAAAGCTAAAACCTATTACCAAAAGCCAATATAAATGCCCCCCAAGTGTAGGATCAATGACGAATGTCCAATGCCTGCTTCTGTCCCATGTGATGTCATTCTTTTACATCTTCATCGACCCTCGACTGCATGACGGACTGAGATACTCGCAAATCGCAACTATGACTGCATCACTCCTCCCCAATCACCCTCATGCATTGCCAACCGTTGCCCTCGCCATTGCTATCTTTTTGTGGAATGATGCATGCACCGACTGCCAGTCCCTGTCAATCATTTGTTGATCTTGTCGCCTTGACTACTCAATCAATCACCATCCCCTCGACTTCAACCATCGTTGTCATCGCTGGACCACCACCATAGATCGCCATGCACAGGTGAAAAGCTTGATTCCAAATGAAAGACTTTTCAAATTGGATTTTGAAAGTTTTTCATTTCCTAGTTGAAAGTTTGAGTTTTTTTATTAAAACATTGAAATTTCTTGTCAAAAGCTTCAAATGTTATGTTCCCGCTTGAGTGTTCCCGCTATGTTAGCCGCAGAGATGAGAGTACGATGCCTTGAGGGGGCCGTGATGGCGCGCGGGAGGCCGTCGCGCGCGCGCGGGCACCTCCTCAGCCGAGGCCGAATACTTGGGCTTTGCGGCTGCCCATCTGATTCCTCGCCAAGCTTAGGTTGACGGGCCGTAGCCGCGCCACGGGCACCGCCTGCGAGCACGTGCTAAACTGCCAATCGGGAAGGGGCAAATATGTAAATTCTTGGTAACTAGGGTTTCCATCCAAAGCTAGCTAGCTCCTCTATATAAGAGCATCTTTTGCCTCTAACGGTTTATCTGTGTTTTTTCTTCTTCGTTTTTCGAGTGCCTGAGTTGAGCATTCGACGATGATGATCCCCTCAATTATACCATCAAACTCTGAATCAATCATGCCCTGTGTTGATTTCTCTCTTTTCATTTTCGTCGTTCAGATTTCTCTCTTTCCATTTTCGTCCTCTTTTTTTCTCTCTTCTTTCTTGAGGCAATAAATTAGAGTCTCTGATGCTCTTCTTTTCCATAGCGTCTTCAGCGCTGTACGTGGCCGAGAGGAAATCTTTGGGCTAAGATTCTGGCGCTCGCCATTCTCTTGTATGGCTTGCTGCATTCGACTTGTCCATACAGCTCTTTGATCCTATTTATTCCGTCAAGATTTGTTCTGCTTTCTTGGTTGGGTCTGTTTCAATTGACTTTTACCGTAATAATATAGCCAGTTTATATCTGTTTTTTTTTACGTATAGCACACGATGTGTGATTTTTTTTGTGTGAGCGCGCTAAAAAACCTGAAATATGTAATCTTTCGAACTGAATGTCAGAAGAACGGTTAAAAACATAGGCTTAAATATGCACTACACGCTGGGCTTGCAGATCTGTACGTACAACCAAACCAATGGACACAATCCTGATTTATTAAATCTTGAACTCTCGATCTTACATTGATCTACAAGTCAATCCTCGGGGGGCCCATCGAGCCATGATTAATAAACGGAAATCATACGATTGGGCCACACGAGACGTCACAAAAGATACTCTATGTGCCAGGAGTTGGTGGAAACTCTATTTCCGCATCTTCCTTTTTGTGATTGGAATACAGGGCCAGCCCATCTCGTCGGCCTAACTGTGCACATGCTCTTTTCAACTCCTAAAAATTACTTTTTAGTTTTTATACAGAAACTAGTTTTTAAATAAAGTATATTTTTAAAATAGAATATATTAATTAATTGTAGTATATATTATACCGACTTTATTTATATCGGCAAAAACCATACGTGAATTTATATTACTCTGTAATCTCTCACACAAACAATCCAAAAATCATAACACATAACTAAAAGCCATAAGCTTTAGTCAAAAGAATAGGCCCACATGTGTTTGGCAATCCCTTAGATTGTACACCGCCATATCGTTGACATGGCAACAAACAGCAGCGTTAGCGTGGCAATGAACACTCCATAGTTTGGGTTGTGTGTATCTGTCTTGTGTCTCTTAAAAAAAATAAGAGTGACTATTGTCAAGGCGACTGAAATTTTTTTATATCTCAGTCACTTGAAGTTGCACTCTTAATCAACTAAAATTGCAGTTGTTTTTTTGAAGGGAGGCTGCAATTTTAGTTGATTGAGAGTGCAACTAAATGTAACTGAAGTTGCACTCTCAATCAACTAAAATTGCAGTTGTTTTTTTAGAGGGGCTGCAATTTTAGTTGATTAAGAGTACAACTTCAAGTGACTGAGAGATAAAAAAATTTCAGTCGCCTTGGCGATAGCAAAACAGAAAAAAAATATCATGAGAAAACTCTATATTCCATTGGTTGTTTATCTCTATGCCAAGTTTTTTACATTATACAATATCAGCTTCCCAACTCTTGACAAAAAAATTCAGATCTCCTGTTTGCGCCCAAATCAATGGCAATTTGGCCTACGAGGGAAAAAAATTACAGCGGATTCATTTCTTTTGCTGAAACTTCTCCCTGCCCAAGTATAACGAGTGTGAAAAAATAAATGTCGCGCAAATCGTTTCGCTGGCTGAGGAGTGAGAACTATATGGTGACGCTGTTCGGGACGCCTCGGCAGGTGATGCCCGGGCCGGACGACGGCGCCATGAGCTCGTACGGCAGCACGCCGGCGCCGCACCGGTTGCGCCGCGCGGGGTCGGCGTTGCGCCGCTCGATCTCCTCCTCGGCGCGGCGCACGTCGGCAGCGAACTCGCTCGCGGCCGCCAGCGCCGCCGGGTCCGCCGTCCACTCCTCGTCGGGGCGCTCCCCAAGGTACTGCTCGTCGGCCGAGTGCGTCGACAGCGTGTCGATGACCGTCATGAACGTCGTCGTCTGCGTCAGGCTGGGCAGCGCCGACAGGAAGAACCGGTGCGGATCCGCGACCAGGAGCGCGTACTCCGGGTCGCCCTCGGCCGGCACCAGCCGGCGCATGAGCGGGGGCCGGTTCGGGATGTACCCGCCGAGCGGGTACTGCCCGAAGTTGAGCGCCGCGTGCTGCGCCGAGCAGAGCCACACCAGCGTCGTGAGCAGCGACGCGAGGTCCCCGGGCGTCACGAGGCGCGGCCACCACGGCGCGTCGCACTTGTCCTGGTGGCCGGTCTGCACGGCCTCCTTGTACCAGGACTGCAGCTCGTAGTCGGCCTGCACGGCCTCGTCGGTCGGGTAGTACGCCGCAACGTAGGCGTTGCACCACCGCGAGATGGCCAACCAGAGGAGCAGCCCGTCGGTGGCGTACGGGTAGTCCTCGATGAGCAACCGGAGCCCGTGCGGCTGGCTCGGGTCCTCTACGGCCATGCCTCTGCGCGACAACCACACACACCAAATGAATTAAGCGCCCCAATCCATTCGCGCTGCATTGTACGCATCGCAACTAGCGAGAGCAGTGACATTCGAGGTGGTGAAGTATACTAAGCATGTACCTTCTTATGAGGTCGGCGGGGAGCCCCTCCTGGTCGAGCCGCCAGAGCTCCCGGTACGCGAAGGCGCTCATCTCCATGCAGTAGCGGCCGGGGGTGAACCCCGACTCGATGACGCCGTCGCCGTTGATGAGGATCTGCCGCGCCAGTGCGTTGATCTTGAGATTGTACCGCATGTGCGGCTTGAGCAGCTTGAAGATTGGGTGCATGGCGCTCATCTGCCTGTGCGCCGCGATGATGAACGGCTCCATGCACGCGTGCGTCCTCAGCCTATATCGCCAGCACACCGATCAAACAGCTCAGTTGCTTGCATCAACTGCTATGGAAATTGGAATGTCAGGTCGTCAAGAGGCATACCAGTGGTTGATGAGCTGGTGAACGCCGGCGTCATTGGAGCAGACATGGGCCTTGGCGAGATGCCACAGCCAGTTACTGGTTGCGTCCGTGGGGGGCGTGAACACCCGCTTCGCACGCTTGCAGTCGTCGATCATCGGCGGCAGGCTAAGCTCGATCGCGATCGGCTTTAGCGTCCCCGCAGCCGTCAGGAAGAAGACCGTGCGTGTCCCGTAGGCCTTCCGGCCGTCCTGGGCATTGATCCTATCCAGGAACGGCAGGAATATGTCATGGTAGTCCAGAATGTACAGCTTGTTCTCCTCCAGCGCCTGCTGCACCGACATGCCGTCGAGGTTCCCGATGATGTGCTCCTCCGTGATCGCCGACTCCGGCGGGCCGTAGACGGCCGGGTCGAGCTTGCTCACCGGCGGGAAAGCCTGTAAACGTAAAGAGTAAAACAGTGGCGATCGATCTTTCAGCCCCATTGTACATAGTACAGACAGCAACAGTTAGAGGGGGCTCTGTTATGAAAGTTGCAGACTTGCAGAGTTGCGGTGTTTGGCGCCGAGAGCGACGGCTTACCTGAAGACGCTCGATGTTGACGGGGTTGATGCCCGCCAGCGCCTGCCGAGCGAACTCGTCGTCGCGCAGCCACGCAAACTTGTCCTCTGCCACACGCCGCGGAAAAACAACGAAACGACAGCGTCAGTACAACAATGCCGTGATGATCCATGTCCGTATCGATCGTATCGTACGTCCATGAATGATGGGTCGGCTTGTCGTAGACTTACTCTTGATGATGTCGGGGGTGTCGTAGCGGAGGAGGCCCTCGCTGTTCTCCTGGATCTTGCGGACGAAGGGGATCTTCTGGAACAGCTGGTCCTGCAGCGCCTGCTTGAGGCGGAGGCCCTCCTTGAAGAGGTTGTCGACGTCGTGGAAGGCGTTGAAGTCGCGGATGTCCGGCGACACGGAGCTGAGCAGCAGCGGCATGAAGTTGTGGAGCAGCGCCTTGAGCGCGCCCTCCGACAGCATCTCGTTCTTGCCCTCCTCGAACTCCTCGTCCCGCGACACGTATATGGGCTCCGGGTACTCCACCCTGCTCTCCGCGCCCTCGTCTGCAGTTAAATTCACATCGAAGACGGCCGTGTCAGCGTCAATGGCGATCGGGTGGCTCGGATACGAAAGCAACGCGTCGGAGCGACGGTTCCCGCCCGCCATGTTAGGGAGGCCACTGTTACTGTCGGAGAATTTATTGGACCGATAGATGGTAAGAAGAGAGAGCGAGGGCGATGCTGGTTAACTTGCCTGTGACGGTGCTGGGCCGGCCCGTCCGCATCCGCCGCGGGTACGGCAGCCGCTCGCCGCCGAGGACGGGGCGGGCGAACCCGACGCCCTTGTCCGGGTTGCCTAGGTCGTTATACACGTCGTACTCGTACACCCGGTCGGTGGTCTTCCGCTCGCCGGTGCGGTCGCCGCGCAGGTCCTTGAGCTCCCGGCGCCGGAGCTCCCTCAGCCCCGGCGGCGTCTCCGACGGCAGGTACGGCTTGTTGGTGAAGAAGACGCGGGGGTTGGGGTTGACGCGGGTGGGCTGGACCCACGAGTTGCAGGTGAAGTGCGCGGGCCCCGACGGGAAGCCCTCGACGACGATGCTCTCGATGAAGAACTCGCGCTGGTGCCGGTTGAGCACCGTGACGGCGCCCGGCTCGCCGAAGGCCGCGTCGATGGTGAACTCTGCCGTGTACACCACCCGCTCCGCCTTGACGTCCTTCTTCTCGAACCAGCCCAGCAGCCCCGACCTCTTGCTCTTCTTTGGGCCCCCCTTTCCTATCAACCAACATACCAAACAAATTCACTCAGCTTAAAGCATACTTCGAATAATTCGTCTTGATTTCGATGCCTCATACCGCATGTGAGAGGAAAAGATCAAATCAAGAAACAGGATTGGAATGCTCCACTTGCTGGCCCATTTGGACAAGATGATTCGAGAACAAACACCCCAGGTCAAGACGCACCAGCTGGAATATTCTCGTTCCAGCTTCTCCGACGCTGAAGCAGCCAATGGAAAGCGGGGAGAGAAGAAAAAAAAAGAGGAAGAGAAAAAAGATATGCAAATT
Source organism: Bonia amplexicaulis (assembly GCA_036346245.1). NCBI lineage: Eukaryota > Viridiplantae > Streptophyta > Magnoliopsida > Poales > Poaceae > Bonia > Bonia amplexicaulis. The sequence goes on along the minus strand of CM070745.1, from coordinate 10,714,630 downwards.
GCGCGAGTACAATTCAAAGATGCAACGCAAGAGCCATGGAATTGCAAGGGAGAGGGACGGACGCATCGCGAAGCTTCGCGCGCGGCGACGGAGATGATGGAGAGCTTACCTGGGTCGGTCTCCGTGCTGATGAGCTCGAGCTGGACGCTCCGGCCGACCCTGTCGGCGTAGGCGTCCGCCTGCTCGGCGACCCGCTCCTTGACGTCCTCCTTCCGCTTCCTCCGCACGGTCACCACGGCCCTCGCCGCCACGCTCTGCGGGTGCGCATCTGGCCGCCCCGCCCTCTCCAGCGGCGCCGGCGTCACGACGACCCGCTCGGCCAGGGCCCCCACCGGCGCCGTCGACCTCACGGGCCTCCTCGTCCTCCACTGCCTCCCAACCAGGCTCGCGAAACAGAGCCCGCATCCCCGCTCCCGGCCGCCGCGCAGCGCCGCGGCGGCAGAGCCCGGCAAGAAAGATCTCCCCAACAACTCCATCGACGCCATGAGAGTAGAGCCTTCCCCTCGATCGTGCCAAACAAGGTTAATCAACAAAGAAAACTTCAGTCAAAGCGACTCGCTCTCGCGGCCGAGGGGGGAGGGAAAGAGGATTGTGCTCTCTCTCTCTCTCTGTTTCTTGGACCAGTCTGTTTCTTTCTGCTACCTTTCTCGTAGTGGGAGCATTATATATAAGGGGCGCGCGCGCGTGGGACGGCTCGGCCGGCCAGTCGGGACTCGGGACTCGGGTGAAGGCGACAGCTCAGGGCGCGCGGTAACAAGAGCGAAACAACCGGCGCGCGGGCGATGTGGATTCCCGCTCCGGCCACACGTGTTCCATGCATAGCTTGTGAGGACTCGCGTCGCGCGCTTGGGAAGCGAATAGAAAAGCGGAGGAGCCCTGCGGGGTCGAGGCTTCGACGCAGGTAGGGGCGGAAACCATAACCGATAATTCATTTTATTCAATATTTATATCTGAGAAAAATATAAATATGATAAGCAAAAATTATATTTAAAAATATTCGTATTCGTATTTAAGAAGATTCGTATTCGTAATTGAGAATATTCGTATCCGTATTTGTATTCGAGAATATTCATATCCGTATTCGTATTCAAGACTATTTGATTCATATTCGATCCGTTTTAAACCCATGAAAAATCCGTATGAATTTTGTGATTCAAAATTTGAATTTAGACGGTTTAAAACCGGTAACCGGTCAAAACCGGTGAAAAAATCGGCAAAACCGCTAGAAATCCGTTTTATCCGATATTCGTATCCGAGAAAATCCGTATTCGTATTCGAGAATATTCGTATTCGTTTTAAAAATATGGATTCGTATTCATAATTGAGACTATTCGATCGTATCCGATCTGTTTCCACCCTTAGACGCAGGTGAGGTGAGGTGAAGGCGAGGCCGAGCGAATTTTGAGTATTTTTGGTCTTGTTTAGTATAGGAATATTAAATATACCTCTTGCACCATGTAAATTCATTTCTGGCTCTCTCCTCGAGCGTAAGACTCCGACAAGATGACGCGTGCACAGTCGTGCAGATCAGGAGCGCACTAAAATCGTGTGGTCTAGAAGCGCGGCATAGCAAGATCGTGCGGTCTGGAAGCGCGGCATAGAGAGATCGTGCGGTCTCGGACCGCACCACTTCGTATTGTAGCATCATGCGGTCTCGAACTGCATGATTCCGGCAAGACATGCGGTCCTAGAACGCATGACCAGCCATCACGTTACCCAGCCGAAAGCACCGACCGACTTCCGCTTTTTTCTCGATTTTCCATACGCCAGTGGCATGCGCCGTATGCGTGCATGACGTCAACATAAGCCGGACATATCGGGTGCACAGGTCCAACCCGAACACCTACATCATCAAGTGTGTTGAGTCCTGTCGTGGCAAAGTTCATGCATAGCAGTTCAGGGGTGCTACCACGGACTTCCGGATAACGGTGTAGAAGAATCACAGGTGCGAGCTTGCGGCACCACTACATAGGAATCGCAACATGATATCGTCATATGTTGCAGACCTAATAAGCCACCTCGGGTGGCAGATGTGTCTGTTTCGCCGAAGCTTCTGTTGGTAGATGTAGCGAATATGGTGGGGTTCCAAGTCAACTACAAGAAGGTCTGACAGGCAAAACGGAAGGTGCTGGAGTATATGTTCAGGATGTACGAGGATGCGTACGACCTGGTTCTAAGAATACTACATCGAATTGCGGAATCAAATCTAGCCACATACATTAACAGGAAGGAGCGGGTTCATCCTACACACGGTCCGAATTGTTTTGTTCTTGACAGAGTGTTCTAGACCTTCCGTCAGGAGATAGAAGGGTTCAGATGGTGCCATCCAATGCTGACGATGGACGGGACCTTCCTATCTAGCAAGTATAAGGGTATGATCCTCACTGCGGTTGCAGCTAATGCGAACGACCAGTTACTCCCCGTGGCCTTTACAATTGTGGAAAATAAGAACACCGATAGCTAGCTGTGGTTCCTGCCTAATGTGAAGCAAGTCGTGGTGCAGGATCGCCTAGATATGTGTGTTATCTCGGACCGCAATGCAGGCTTGTTGTCCATGTTGCGCACGATGTAGAACGGGACGCAGCCCCTTTCCAATGGAATGATATGAGGAACCGTTGGTGTATGAGGCATCTCACGGCGAACTTCCACACAAGGTTCCACAGCAAGGACCTAATGAAGATGTTCAAAAAGCTTTGTATGCAGAACCAAAATCAGAAGTTTGAGGCCTTATGGAGGTAGCTCGATCAGAAGACTAGCAAGCATGTACGACATCCTGACCAAGCTGAAGCTGGGGCAACGGAGGGAGGCTCCACGAGAGTTGAGGAGTTCACGCAATGGGTTCAGTCTAACGCACCTAACTTAGAGATGTGTTCTCTTTTACACGACACCGGTGGAGTAAGATATGGAATCATGACGACTAACATATTCGACGTGTACAACGGTGTCTTGAAGGGCGTCAAATCCCTGCCAATCATGGCAATCGTGGAGGAAAGTTGTAACCGTTCTATCAGGTACTTTGTCAATAGAACCATGATAGTGAAGAAGTATCTGGATGAAGGCAAATATTTCTCTAACATAATGTAGGCATACATAGATAAGAAGATCGAGAAGGCTCATTCCCACAATCCTCATACCATGGATGGCATAAGGAAGAAGTTCGAGATCCGCCTCAGGCAGAAGTACGTGATGGATCACACTAGAGGAGATCGCAAACAGGCCTGCACGATTGCTGAGAAACCATCTTACACTTGCAACAAACCGTAGCTTCTATACAAGCCATGCTCCCATGTATACGCGGCATGCACGGTATGGCGCCACGAATCGACGCATTATATCTCAAAGTACTACAACATGCAGCACCTGTATGAAACCTGGAGTACTGAGTTCTATTCGTACGGGGTCGACATGCACTATAGGGACCTCTAGGTAGGGCAGGTGAAGTGGGTGCCGAATGAAGCACTCAAGCACGCCGACCCTGGAAGACGACATGGCCATCGCATCCACAACGACATGGATGACAGCCAGCGTGGGGATCGGGTTCGGCGCCCGAAGAGCAGACTTTGCAAGACGATTGAGCACTCCCTCAGCCACTACCCAAACAGGCCGGTGTCATAGCATTCAACACATAGTTCTGCTGTGCTGATTGTTGGTTCCATGTTTTTGTGCGTTGCGATGCACTATAGTCATGTTATCGAGGTGCTTTTAATTTGTGAGGGACTCCTTTTTGCATATATTTTTTATATCGTGCACATTAGCTTGCAACCTTTGTACTTTGGTGATTTCATCATAGGGTGATATTCGTGCATACATTTTCTTTATGTCTTGCTATGTTGGACCATGATACGCAGGGTGTCTTCTCGTTTGGTACGTTTTGCTGTCGTTACATTTGTTGTATATTCTATTGTCATTCTCGACTAACTTGTTTTCCTTCATCGGGAGGAGATGGCGTACGAGCTGCTAGCCCCCCGTTGGGATGAGTAGCACCGATGGCTGGCATGGTCGTTAGGTGTTGGCCCTCCAAGCTTGATCCTTAGGAGCCCCGAGAGCACTGGCCTCTACACCAGTGGTACATCCCTCTACTGCGGGACACCGGGCTGTTGCATATTGCCCGCATGTTGGATCTACCGCATGCGTTCTAGTTTGTTGCAGCGTTGATGTATGCACTCGTTGATCGTTGGAAACCGGAGACTCACACCTTAAACCCCCGGTGGGGTGAGATGACGGTTACTCTTCAGGACGTGTCCATGCTTACAACTCTACTAGTGCATGGTGCTGCAGTAGTGCAACCCACAAGCGAGCAGACTGGAAGGTCCGTCTGCATCATATCCACGATGAGGTTGCTGAGGCTCTCCATCGTGGGAGGGCCAACTCAATTGACCGCCTGCTTGCTGTAATGCGCACCATCTACGATGATACGAGGTCTGTGATCAGGACCATCAGTTGTGGTTACCAAAGAGACGATGCCGTCGTACGACGCGGTCACAGAGGACAACGTCCAGCACCACCCCCCCTCAGCATCGCCCTCAACATGCCCCTCCACACGTCCATCGTAGTCCAGTAGTCGTCCCAGCTACGGTCGCTGTCCCCCCACGCGCCTCAGCACGACGATACAGCAGTTGTCAACTGTTTGTTCATGCACTCGATTACAACATATCTCTCACTACCGCTTTTCCTTACAGCATTTGCGACGTGACCGTAGCTTGCTACAGTCGTGTCATCACAGAGAGCGACACAGGATTGGACGTCCTCGCATGGCCGATGGGGGCCGTCTCTTGACAGTGACCCCGACTCATCCCAGCGTCCGGAGAACATGTTGCCCAAGTTCATGCATGGCATTCAGTCTGCCATACATGAGCGCCACGAGTGGTTCGGCCAGACATACCTAGAATACACCTTGTAGGAGTACATGGGAGATTTGCCTACATGATCATCGTTCAGACGACCGCACACCGATACATGTGTGTACGCTTTGTAATGTAGTAAAACCTGCGCAGTTGCATAGAGCAACTCGGACACGAAAGCCAGGGTCCATCGTCTACACTTCCGACTCCCAGGCACATGCCTTACAATAGTACTATGCATTGTAAATGTCACAATGCCTGGCCTAACCCAGCTGTACAATCTGAGTAGGATGTGGACCCCTCTTTGATCGAATGGCTGAGCTCCATTTTTGACCATCCGTCGCAACTCTCCGTGGAGTTCCCCGCAGCACCACCTCGGACGCAACCCTCACAGTACGACCTTTGAGACGTACCATATTTCCCTCACAGGTTCACCTTCTATGAGGATCGCATACGCCGTCAGAGGAAGTGGCAGCCAAATGAACAATGAGTTCATGTATTCCGACTTCAGTAGCGTCGCGTTGTTACCTACACTCCTTTGTATGATGTACGTATGTGTAAGGCATATCCACGCCACCTTGTGCAAATAATAATCTTCTCATTGGAATGTGATTTCGAAATTCTTTTACTAATAAAATGGCATCATTCAAATACGATGAGTATGTACGCATGTGGGCGCTGCATGTAATAACATGCATTACACATACATATATCATACAAAGTACTGCAGTTATCAACGCGAACGAAAACAACACTTTGAGCACTACACCGTCACGATAACAATAAACACAAAAAAGAAAACATCACACAATATTAAGTTAATCTTCCGCTCTAGTCTATCGAAACGATGTTGCATCTCCACAGGGTCGCTAACCCCCATAACAACTCTCTCATGTGGAACAATGCTGGGCCTAGTGCCTATTTCATCCTCCCACACCCAAAATCAACAACCGCCTGGGCCTTCTGCAATTCCATAAGAAGAAGGTTTTGTAACATACGCTGAACGATTTGAACCAACCCGAAGCAAGTTGACTCACCGAGTGAAAGGGGCACTTGCAGTAGTGTCGTCCAAGATTCGTGGTTGTCTATGAGGTCTAACGTCACACAAGCATGTTGCATTTCGGGCAAATCACCACGGGTGTCGATGAAGAGGTGCTGAGTTGACTCATCTCGACATTCGGGGTGTGAGCACCAAAGCAAGGTACAAAGATTGGGAACAAATACTTCACGAGGTGAAGGGGAACAATGCATGGAGTAGATGAGAAGGTGCCTCGCGCTACCCACATGGAGTGTTTCGGAGGGGACCGCCTCGGACGTGGCTAGCCGTAATTGTAGTGGCACACATATATGTAGCTAGGGTTCGCACAATAGCATGTGGGATCATACAAACTTACTATGTTGACGACCTCCTCGTTGCCCCTCTCGCACAACATCTGTTGGCGTATGTCATTATTCTCTTCATTGAGACTGTCGATCCACGCCTCCAACTCTAAGATTCGCTCCCACAATGTATCCATGTACCTCACAATATAGTGTTCGTGGGGAGGATCGATCCAGTGGATAAGGTCGTATTTCGCCATCTGCTGGAAAGGACGGTTAACATGGAAGCTCTATTAGCAGTAAGACAAAATAAACTATTAGCAATTTGTACCCCGAGGTGTGGGCATCAGAAGAAATGTCACCCGCCATTGAAATAGCATTCCACGACTTGCATGACTGCGTCCTCCCTGTGTCTGTATTTCGGCCATACTAGTTGAACATGTCTGTTTGGCATCAAGCGGTAGTTAGAACCGAAGTCATCCCTCCTTTGCATAGGAAGGTCTTTCTTTAGTGACCCCGCTCCGACTGGCCCCTCGACGTCCCCTATGATATGTTATTGTACAATAGAGAAGGTAGTTCTTCGTACGGTTCACAGGGTTGAGTGCTCCTACTTTGATGGGTGGGCTGTGCATTTTATAGCAAACGAGACAGCTTTGAGCAGTAACAAGACTAGACGGGGCAGCATTACGCAGTGACAACACCAAAGGGTGTAGTTTTGCTCAGTGAGAAGACAAGATATGACAGCTTTGCGCAATGATAAGACCAAAGGGGGCAGCTTTGCACAGTGACAAGTCCATATGGGGGCATCTTTGTGCAGTGAAAAGACCAAAGGGGTAGCTTTACGCAGTGATAAAACTAGACGAGGGTAGCTTTGCGTAGCGACAAGACCAAAGGAGCAGCTTTACGTAGTGACAAGACCAAACGGGGGTAGCTTTGCATAGTGATAAGACCAAAGGGGGCAGATTTGCGTAGTGACATGATCAGAAGGGGCAGCTTTATGTAGTAACATGACCAAAAGGGGACAGCTTTGCGCAGTAAAAACACTCTGCCTTACCAGGTACTTTTCGGAAAGACAATGCAACACTCTGCTTCACAGGCTAGTCACATGAAATAAACCACACTATGCCAACCCTTTGTCTTATAAAATGAGGTGGAATAGATCTGAGAGAGAACACTACGCAACCCAACAGTACACCAGAGCTTCCCTCACCATGTTGGGATGGACAAGAGGCAGAAAAACAACGGGACAAGATGATGAAGCAATGAGAGGAGACACGCGACCTAGCAAGATCTGCTACGGCCCGCGACGAACAAGCAAGGGCTGCTGCGGCCTAGGTTGAAAAAGCGGAGCGTGCCAGGAGGTCACACCCCCGTAATGATGCCCCCCATAGGAGCATGTTCGTCTTGAACGTTCCAACTGAAAGTCTTCCACAACACCCGCCCGAGGGGGAGACACCGCACCTCTGTTGGTGCAGGGTCACTTGCAAATTCTTCAAGTCTAAGTAGTGACTTAGCTTGGACATGCGCTACTAGGGTTGTGTGACCTACTCCTGTAGCAATCCCGAACCCCGTCGGGACACGAGCAGTTATCGGCAGCCGGTGAGGACCACTTACAGTATGTTCTCCTTACTATTTCTCATTCAATGTATGCACTAATAACCTCTCCCATCTACACACAGTCCTCAGAACTGCTATGTGGCTACCGCAAGTGGATCAACCTAGAGATCTACCCACATGACCAGTGGACTCTTGACTACGAGGAGTGGAATGTCAAAAGGGTTTGCGAGATCCGGGAGGAGGAGCACCACAACAATGAGCAAACCGAGCGTATACGTCGAGAGATGAAACCTCATCTTGAGGCGTGCACGCATAGAGAGTGTGAGACTCGCGACAGGGAGCACGAGAAAAATAGAGAAATGGCAGCCAAGACCAAAGAGGCAATCGAGGATTTCAACGCTGAGCTCGCAAGGAAGGAAAAATGGCCCCGGTCCACACAGTTGGTCGGGCCGTTCCGCACTAGTCCCCCGAATGTTAAATTTATTTTCATACCAAAAAGGCGCATATGTATCGTAGGAGTACTTCAGTTTGTTGCATCATGCATGATGTTGTTTCTTATGCACGTAACCAAACCTTGTGTGTCGTGTTATTCTCAGGTTTATTATAAAGTCTATTTTAATTCGCAACATCGCATCTCGTCATCTTTTCGCATTCAATTCTTCGCGTGCTCAATATCACTTACCTTCGTACTTACCAATCGTTGCTACCTCAGTCGTCCTCACAAAATTTTTCTTGAAATTTCTTACACTAAAACAACATAAGACGATAGCAAAATGTTATTGCGACTACAACATATTTTTTACCATTTACAGCGTACGAAAATCACAAATAAATCAATCGCTACATCGCACTACTTACCTTAGTACTTATGAGTCCTCAACGCCTCAATCGTCCCCACAAAATTCTTCCAAAAATTTCTCGCACTACAACAACATACGACGATCACAATATGTTATTGCCAGTCTAACAAATTTCATACCGTTGAGAATCTACGAAAATCGCAAACGGATCAACCTATCTACATTGTCTGCCCTTTTACTTCCAAAAATAAAAATCTACAAATAAGATTTGCTACATGTATTATCTACAAAAATTGCTCTTTATTGCGAGACATGGCAATTATGAACTTATATGAATGTAAACATGGTAATGAAGGACTACTAAAAACCAAGTCACAATGGGCCAAAGGAGCAACAAATTCCACATTTCAAGTCACAAGAAATATCAAACCCTAATTGCGAGACGTAAACCCTCAATTTTCTAGACAACTTTAGAACATACAAAATTCTAAAAAAAACTACACAACCAACTACATTACGTAAGGAGTTTTCAAAATATATTTCAAAATATTTGCACCTCGTTTTCTATATTACAAAATTCGTGCAAACTCTATACATAAATAAATTACGGACAAAAATACTTGATGTTTATATTTACAAAAAAGTTACACAACTAAATAAACAAGGCTACACATAAAAATCATAATTTTTAAACCTCATTTTCTATATCTAAAAATTGTTACAAGAAAAACATTTCGAATATGTTTCCATACGTAAATAGAAAATTTTCATTTATCACGGGACTGCACAGGCATAACAGCTAATCACGGGAGGCCATCACACCAACATACACACAACACAGCACGTGGAAAGCATTTGCATGCGAATGACAGGCGTGGTCGTTGCCGGGCGGATGGGATAGCTAATCATGCAGTTCGAGAGTGCATGATGCTACAGTTCTAATCTTGCTCTCCCCGACAGTATGATGCTACCGTGCCAAGTGGTGCGGTTCGAGACCGCACGATCTTGCTGTGCTGCGCTCATGGACCGTACAATTTTAGTGCTGCGCTCCCGGTCTGTAGAATGTACACACGTCGCCTCGCCGGAGTCCCGCACTTAAGGAGAAGATGAGACGATTACGCCAAACAGAACCAAAAAGAATTCAGGGCGAGCGACCAAGCATTGCGGCGTGCGGTTGGTGATTCGGACAACAATGGCCCGGTACACAGCTCAAGAAAACCGCGCGGGCCATCGGGTGGTTAGTTGCACCGCCGTTTTCTCGGTGGGCGAGGGAGACAGAGCAAAGTAGGGACTGTAGCTTTGCTGGTACTGACGGGCGAGAATGAAACTGTCGCTTGAATTTGTTTAGAAAAAAAAATACCCCATTGGAATTGAAATCAACGGGATAGCATGCTTCGAGCAGGTTTTAGCAAAATCCCAACATATTTTCGCGAAGGAAGGTTCATCGTGCAGAAAGGAGAGCAACAGAGCTAGAGGCCAAGTCGGAGCTCACCGGCAGCGGCGAAGATGGCGAGGAGGAACGGCGTGTTCCGCGACGTCGAGGAGAGAATTGCGTGCAGAGAAGAATCACGAAGGGAATGTGAAATATCCGTGGAAAAGGTGGCTTGAATGGATGCCGATAAAAGCGAATCTGATGGATCCAAGACCCTTTGTCTTATAAAATGAGGTGGAATAGATCCGGGAGAGAACACTACGCAACCCAACAAGACACCGAGCTTCCTTCACCATGTTGGGATGGACAAGAGGCAGAAAAACAACGGGACAAGATGATGAAGCAATGAGAGGAGACACGCGACCTAGCAAGATCCGCTACGCCCCCGCGAACAAGCAAGGCTGCCGCGCCTAGGTTGAAAAAGCGGAGCGTGCTGGAGGTCACACCCCGTAATGATGCCCCCATAGGAGCATGTTTGTCTTGAACGCTCCAACCGAAAGTTTTCCACAACACCGCCGAGGGGAGACACCGCACCTCTGTTGGTGCAGGTCCCTTGCAAATTCTTCAAGTCTAAGTAGTGACTCAGCTTGGACATGCGCTACTAGGGTTGTGTGAACTACTCCTGTAGCAATCCCGAACCCCGTCGGGACACGGCGCTTATCGGCAATGGTGAGGACCACTTACGTATGTTCTCCTTACTATTTCTCATTCAATGTATGCACTAATAACCTCTCCCATCTACACACGCCCTCGAATCGCTATGTGGCTACCGCAAGTGGATCAACCTAGAGATCTACCCACATGACCAAGTGGACTCTTGACTACGAGGAGTGGAATGTCAAAAGGGTTTGCGAGATCCGGAGGAGGAGCACCACAACAATGAGCAAACCGAGCGTATACGCCGAGAGATGAAACCTCATCTTGAGGCGCACGATAGAGAGTGTGAGACTCATGACGAGGAGCACGAGAAAATAGAGAAATGGCAGCCAAGACCAAAGAGGCAATCGAGGATTTCAACCGAGCTCATAAGGAAGGAAAATGGCCCCGTCCACACAGTTGGTCGGGTCGTTCCGCACTAGTCCCCGAATGTTAAATTTATTTTCATACCAAAACACGATATGTATCGAGAGTACTTCAGTTTGTTGCATCATGCATGATGTTGTTTCTTATGCACGTAACCAAACCTTGTGTGTCGTGTTATTCTCGTGTTTATTATAAAGTCTATTTTAATTCGCAACATCGCATCTCGTCATCTTTTCGCATTCAATTCTTCGCGTGCTCAATATCACTTACCTTCGTACTTACCAATCGTTGCTACCTCAGTCGTCCTCACAAAACTTTTCTTGAAATTTCTTACACTAAAACAACATAAGACGATCGCAAAATGTTATTGCGACTACAACATATTTTTTACCATTTACAGCGTACGAAAATCACAAATAAATCAATCGCTACATCGCACTACTTACCTTAGTACTTATGAGTCCTCAACGCCTCAATCGTCCCCACAAAATTCTTCCAAAAATTTCTCGCACTACAACAACATACGACGATCACAATATGTTATTGCCAGTCTAACAAATTTCATACCGTTGAGAATCTACGAAAATCGCAAACGGACCAACCTATCTACATTGTCTGCCCTTTTACTTCCAAAAAATAAAAATCTACAAATAAGATTTGCTACATGTATTATCTACAAAAATTGCTCTTTATTGCGAGACATGGCAATTATGAACTTATATGAATGTAAACATGGTAATGAAGGACTACTAAAAACCAAGTCACAATGGGCCAAAGGAGCAACAAATTCCACATTTCAAGTCACAAGAAATATCAAACCCTAATTGCGAGACGTAAACCCTCAATTTTCTAGACAACTTTAGAACATACAAAATTCTAAAAAAAACTACACAACCAACTACATTACGTAAGGAGTTTTCAAAATATATTTTAAAATATTTGCATCTTGTTTTCTATATTACAAAATTCGTGCAAACTCTATACATAAATAAATTACGGACAAAAATACTTGATGTTTATATTTACAAAAAAGTTACACAACTAAGTAAACAAGGCTACACATAAAAATCATAATTTTTAAACCTCATTTTCTATATCTAAAAATTGTTACAAGAAAAACATTTCGAATATGTTTCCATACGTAAATAGAAAATTTTCATTTATCACGGGACTGCATAGGCATAACAGCTAATCACGGAGGCCATCACACCAACATACACACAACACAAGACGTGGAAAGCATTTGCATGCGAATGACAGCGTGGTCGTTGTCGGGCGGATGGGACAACTAATCATGCAGTTCGAGAGTGCATGATGCTACAGTTCTAATCTTGCTCTCCCCGACAGTATGATGCTACCGTGCCAAGTGGTGCGGTTCGAGACCGCACGATCTTGCTGTGCTGCGCTCATGGACCGTACAATTTCAGTGCTGCGCTCCCGGTCCGTAGAATGTACACACGTCGCCTCGCCGGAGTCCCGCACTTAAGGAGAAGATCAGACGATGGTATAAGAACTATATTTGATATTTCTATGTCAAACAGAACCAAAAAGAATTCAGGGCGAGCGACCAAGCATTGCGGCGTGCGGTTGGTGATTCGGACAACAATGGCCCGGTACACAGCTCAATAAAACCGCGCGGGCCATCGGGTGGTTAGTTGCACCGCCGTTTTCTCGGTGGGCGAGGGAGACAGAGCAAAGTAGGGACTGTAGCTTTGCTGGTACTGACGGGCGAGAATGAAACTGTCGCTTGAATTTGTTTAGAAAAAAAAAATACCCCATTGGAATTGAGATCAACGGGATAGCATGCTTCGAGCAGGTTTTAGCAAAATCCCCAACATATTTTCGCGAAGGAAGGTTCATCGTGCAGAAAGGGAGAGCAACAGAGCTAGAGGCCAAGTCGGAGCTCACCGGCAGCGGCGAAGATGGCGAGGAGGAACGGCGTGTTCCGCGACGTCGAGGAGAGAATTGCGTGCAGAGAAGAATCACGAAGGGAATGTGAAATATCCGTGGAAAAGGTGGCTTGAATGGATGCCGATAAAAGCGAATCTGATGGATCCAAGACGCTACAAGGTAGAGGTGGGCATTGGGCCGGTCCGGGCCCACCGTGCTTTGGGCCGTTTCGTGCCGTGCCGGCTCGGCCCAGTCATCCCATCGTGCCGTGCCGTGCCGTGCCGGCCCACCTCGCCTCCGGTCAGGCCCAAGCACGCCCAAAGCCCACCGTGCTGGCGTGTCGTGCCGGGTCAGCCCAAGCCCATTTAAAGTAACTATATTTAAAGCGACGATGACAATGGTAGCGATGACCGCCATCTTCCTTTCTCTCATACCCATCTCATTACATGATAGAAAATGGTTAGTTTATTCGAAGCATGTTGACAAAGTATTTTGTTTCTGCTGTAAGATCTTCAAGTCTAGCACTAGCAAGAGTCCGAGTACCTTAGCAAATGATGGGTTTAGAAATTGGAGTCATATTAGTGAGAAGCTTAAAGATCATGAAAATAGTGCCGAGCATATTAGTAATATGAGCAGTTGGAATGAATTGAGAGCTAGACATGTGAGAGAGTGGATTAGGCCTCAGATTAGTACTCGACCTAGGCCCAAAAACTCAGAACACCACGGTCTCATGACATTCCACCTCAAACTTGGTCATCTAGTCCAATGTCATGCATATCTTGGTGCAAATCGGACTCAGCGTACATTGATTTGATTGATCTTCTTCTCCGCAGCCTAGCCCTACCGATTTTACGCCAAGAAGAGAGCCACGAGAATGCGATCTAGGGTTCGATGGTGATGATCTAAGGAGGTGCCAAATCATAACATAACTTCATCACTTTTTAGGTCATTAGATTAAGATCCAACCATCGCATCTTTCTCTTCATCTCATATATATATATATATATATATATATATATATATATATATATATATATATATATATATATATATATATATATATACACACACACACACATTGCACATTCACAACCCCTTCTCCTCCGCCTCCCTAGTGTTTGGTTGACTGGCTCCACCCAACACTCACCGCCTCTCGCATCCTTTCCCGAATCTCTTTACCAACCATATACTTCTCTGCTTGTGGGTCTGCTCATCTCAAGAAGTACCACAACTCTTAACTCATCTTACTCTTTCTCTCTTTATTTTCTCCTCTTTCTTTTCTCATCTTACTCATCATAACATCATAATACTTTGATTTTCTGCTACAAGGTATCCTGTCCGATAGTTTTGGAACGTTGGTGGGAAAAAAATCCGAGAGGCGTTAGCCTTTTTTTTAAGCTCAAACCTTGTGCATTGGTGTTTCGTTTTTTTAAGTAATATGGGAGTATCCATATGTTGCGTGGCAACGTGGTGAATGGAACGCATGTTACATGGGGAGGAGGCTGACGGAGCGCCGGCCATCCCGACCGGAGCTGGGAGCTCATAAGGGGGTCACAAGGGCACCAATGCCAACTGTTAGATATCTGTATATGACCATTGATCATATTCTGTCGACCACGGCTGTCGACTACATTGTATCAACCATATTGTGTCGACCATGGTCGACCTCCCGTGGTTGTTACGTACCACATATCACGTGTATCTTTTCAGATCCCTTTCTTCCTTATCTCCCGAGTATTGTTTCTATAAGCCGGTTGTTCAGATATAGAAGGAAGAGACCTATATATATAACCCTTGATTTATTAATCAAGTTATTGCGTGATTTCTCCAAAACACTACATGATTTCATGGTATCGATGCGATCGCTCCTGCGACTGCACGTTTTCTCAAACCCTAGAAATTGGCCTCCCTCTTCTGGTTGATCTATGCCTCTCTCCTATGGCCGGCTCCACCGACCTCTCTGCCAACTAGGTGGCTCAGGCCGAGCAGGCGGCTTTGGCCGCCCACGCGGCTCCGACCGACGCCGCTACCGCTGAGGACTGTCTGGTTCAGGCCATCGCTGCGGCTTATGTCGATTGCACGTGCCAGGAGGCGCTTGCCGTGATCGCTGCCAAATGCCAACAGGTCTTGGCTGCCGATCTCACCCACGGTGTTGCCAGCCAACCGGATTACACCATCGTCGCCCTTCACGCCCAAGCTGTTGGCGTCCTCAACATCAAGGCCCTCATCCCAATCACCCTCGACTTTACCTCCGCTAACTATGAAAAGTGGTGTGGCCTCTTCCTCGTCATGCTCGACATGTACACCTTGAAAGACCACGTCCTCTCTGATGATGCCCCGATCAGGCGGATTAGACACGCATAGACTGCGTGGTCTTGTCGTGGCTTTACGGCACCATTGATGTAGACCTCTTAGAGATCGTCATGTCTCCCACCACCACTGCTCGTATCATATGGACGAACCTCGAGCACCAATTCCTTGGCAACAAGGAGACCCATGCTCTGTACATGGAGGCGGAATTCTGCAACTTCGTTCAAGGTGATTTATCAATATCTGATTTTTGCCGCAAACTCAAGAGTATGGTAGATGGTCTTGGCGATCTCAGGGAACCTATCTCCGACCGGACACTCGTGTCGTCCATCCTTCGCGGCCTAACTGAGAAGTTCTCTCATATGGTGCCAATCCTCAAGATGCAACGACCATTTCCTACGTTCATGGAGCATCTTCTCCTCGAAGGGATCACCAAGAACTCTAGACCGGCCATGCTGTCCTCCATTTTCCTCGCTACTGGATAGCACATTTCTCGCGGCAGGAACGACGGCTACGTGAAGAACAACAGCCACAATCACTGCCGTCACAAGGGCACCAGGGACAACAGTGGGCACGGCGGCTCGGGCAGGGCCAGTGGGCCACCCGCCACCGGCCGTGCGGTTGGCAAAGCTGGGCAGATGGGTGGCCATCCTTTTTCAACCAATAGACTGGAACTATTTAGGTGTGGCCACACCGCGCCGATGTCGTCCTCGGTCCCCGGCCCAATGCGCCAACTCCACTATCGCGCCCGGCGTCCCATGATCTCGCCGTCGCACCCCCTCCCGACCATCCCAGCATCCAGTTCAGTGCACCGGCCCCTCCTGGAAACATCGTCGGCTTTGGCAGCCCTCCTCGGCTGCCCTAGTCAGCACCGTAGACCCCCATGTTTAGTGTCAGCTCCTGGAAACAACAGCACCTCGCCAATGCTTTAAGTATAATGACGCTTACACCGCCTCCCTCCACTATCGAGCGGTATATAGATTCGGGTGTGTCTTCGCACAAGACTTCAGACGCTGATACTCTCTCTACTTTTCACCCCCTCCACGTCTACTCCTTCTAGCATCATTGTCGGTAATGGGTCAATGCTGCCTGTTACCTCCACCAGCTCGCTGTCGTTCCCCACCACCCATACCCCCCTCTCTTTGTGTCATGTTCTTGTCACTCTATAGATAATCAAAAATCTTATTTCCATTTGTCAGTTCACAATTGATAATAGTTGTTCTATGGAATTTGATCCCTATGGTTTCTCCATGAAGGATCTTCGTACCAAGAGTGTGATTGCAAGGTACATTAGTTCTAGGGACTTCTATCTATTTCACTAGTCCTCCGCCAGCCCCCATGCTCTTGCCGCCACCTTTTCCACATTGCGGCATTGTCGTCTTAAGCACCTTGGTCATGAAGCTTTGTTTAAGCTCGCCGGTTCTAGTGTTTTTTCATATAATAAAACTGTGTCCGAACCCCTCTGTCATGCTTGTCAGCTTAGCCGCCACATGTGTTTACCGTTCAACAAACTACTTATATGATTGCCTTCATAGATATTGTAAGGTTACAACCCAACTTATACTTACCATACTTGGCATCATACTTCCTTTTAAGCCATTTGAACCAACCTTCGCTATTGCGCAATCTCACAAATATTTCCCTTTGCTCCTTCTTTATAAAAATTTCAGATGCAATAAAATGCTCATTAGTCTCCATAACAGCACCACACTCTTTGATGGTACACACCGAGGCTTCCTCTCTTTTTTGTGTAAATGTTGCAAAAGATACATGCAACATCTCACTCAACTGAACAATTTATTTTAGTTGGTGTTGCATGAGTGCAGATCCACTCTTTGCTTTCTTCCCTTCTCATTGCTCGGACCACATGCTCTCTTCCCTTTAGCATTAATTGGTGACTCACTTCTTGTTCACTATCATCGTTGTCATCATTGTCGCCTTCATGTTCTTCAATTTCAATAGGTGTGGATGTACGCACGGGACTTCGTGGCAAGGTTCGCATTGCAGGAGACCAGTGGTCTTCACCAGTTGTGAATATCTTTAAATATTGTGCGCAACAGGTCCTCGTTTTGAAGTCCTCCCTTCTCAAACTTACCACATCCTTTATATTCATATTAACAACAATGATACAAGTTAATAAATATATACAGGATTGTACATATGTGAATGAATGTGTAATGACTCACTTTCTTTAACCCCTTCCACCGTTGAGTGGTGATCTTAATTGTTTTCTTAGGATCCCAACCTAAGCCGATTTCCTTTGCCATCAATTTCTTTCAAGTGTTATAGTCATTCTTGAGTTTATCCCATCTGTTTTTAAATTGTCTCTTTGTGTACTTTATCTTAGTCTTCTCCTCAAATTTAGCAATTACTATGGCATAACCCGGATTGTTCAGATGGGTACTTAGGCGATTACTAGCAGCTACTAGTTCAGCAAATAGTTCACATATTATCCTACTGTGTTCGTCATTTCACTCAGCATTATCACCCATCTGCTACGTTAACATCACCCAACCATGAATTCATTGTATTACCATAACACAAAATGTATTAAATTAATACACAACAAAATTGATGCATGGGTCATGATAGAAATGAAATAGAAAACCCTGTGGTACACATGACTGCCCAACATTGTTGTTCAGTAATCTATAGTCTGTTGCCATATTATTCTTCAAAACAAAGCAAATTATATAGTCATATTATTGGCTAATGCCGGTTATGGGGAACCCAGCTAACCACAAGATTGTGAAGTTATCTCAGCTATGACAAGAACCAAACATCATTCTGTATATGCTGGACCTGTAAACGGAATTAAAGGACCCATCCAGTGAAGAGTAATAACAACCGACCAAACCAAAGAACCACAATTCACCACCGTTTCTGCTAACTTGCGTGGACAATGAAATCTACGAACTATTGGGCTTTACTGTTAGCCCATAGCTTAATCTGGAGGAATTTCCAACTACAATATCACTGAAGCCTTTGACTGGTAATAAATGCGTGGGACAACCAGTAAAAATTGCATTTTCTTTATACTCAACTGTCTGCCAAAACTTATCTCATTTATCAAATTAAACATTGTTGGTCAAATATCAAAATTACGGCAAATCATGCATAGAAGAGCATGCTTCATAGCCAGCACAAACATGGCAGACAACCACTAGACTTCAACTCGGTAATAGAAATCACACATGTTACTACTACAATATTTGCATGAGCTGGTAAATGGTAAGATGGGCTTAACACAGCAATGTATATCTATAATCAGAGGTAGTTAATGAGAACTGCATTGAAGAGATACCAACAGAAGAATTCCCTGGAGAATATAACCAGGCAAGCACAAATACATGAGAACTGTAATTATCCCAGAAGATAAGTCAATCTATGGTTTTTCCAGAACATGGTACTTTTTTAAATCTTGTGGTCATGTTGTTGCCATGTAATTTGTTTCCACCCTAATGCTTTTTTTTGGTTACATCGGCTTTCCACTTTTTACAGGTCTGTGCTTATACTGATCAGCAATCAAGAAATTACATTACAAATGTAAACACACAGTACACTGATTAAATAGAATAACCAGTAGTTCCTTCTGAGAATTGATAAATGGAGAGACCAATAGTACCTTCCGCAATGTGTACAGATTATATAAAAAGACCAAATGTTCATTCTGAAAATTGATAAATGCAAACTTGACCAGTTTCATGATAACTCTGGAGGCCCCATGATCCAAAGATCAACCATTACCCTATGAATAGGAACTTCAATGCATGTTTAATCTATACTTTAGACGCAGGTGGACAAGCCCAATTCTAGGGTTAGGAGAGAGGGGGGAGATTAGGGTTTGGGGCCAAGACGGCAAGACCTCACCTTGCTGGGAGCAGCGAAGGAAAAGGAGCCTTCTGTGATCACTGTAGAAGCCACCAAGGTAGCCCCGCTGAGTCGCCGACGTCACCGCACAATCCGCCGAGGAATCCACGTCGAGTCGCATCCCTAGTCGCTGAATCCTCAACCGACGCGGCGCCGAATAGAGTTCTGGGGAAAAACCGAACGGTATATCTCAGTGGCATTTACAGGTAAATAATTTTAACTTCTAGGGTTAACTATGGTTCGAGCGTGTTGATGCCTCACGAGAATCAAGATGCTTCTCCTGTTTAGGGCCTGTTTGGCTGGCAATGGCTGCGGTTTATGGTTTTGATGAAATTTTTGAATTTTAGATTAAAATAGATCCTAATGAGAAGCTGGGAATAGGAGCTCTACCAAATAGCCTTAGAATGATGTATTTCTCGGCTTTTAGTTGTTCTAAAAGTCGAAATAAACGAACGATTTTTAAAGCAAATTGTTTAAACAGTTTCTCGAGTATAAAACCATACACAGTCATCCGCATCAATATTTCTATCATTCGCTGTCGTCGCAGAAAACATACCTAAACGCAGCTAAAAACATCTGACCAGCCCAAAAGCATACAGCGTCATAGATTTTCGGCTGTGTAGCTTTTCCTATTGGGATGCCTGTTCTTCTGGCACTTTCCCCAAATAGTACATTATCCTGCATCAGCATGTCACGTCTCTAGAGGTTGGATTGGATGTCTGTGACTTTCTGCCATTTCGCTAACCTACCCTTCTTGTTTATTTCCGAGGGCATTTTGGTCCTTCACCCGTTATCACTATCTCAGAGACTAGAGCTTTGTGGTTTTTCCCATTCATCCATTGTTCATACATAGGACCTGTTTTTTAATTCAAAAGCTGACGATTTTTAATTTTTTTTATGGTACTTAACTTTCAAATAAAGTATTTTCTTAAGACAGGGTCTATAAGTTAAACGATTTACACGTTAAAACTCAACATATGTACCAACCAAAATCGCAAATAAGTATCTGGCTCTCCGTAATCTATACCGTAAACAAATAAAATTCAAAAATTTCAACCAAAAGCTAAAAGCCGCAGCCGAAAAGAACAAACCATGATATGATATCTAAGTGGCTTTGTCTTACAGAAGTATATCTAAGTGAGTATATTAGTGAGCCCGCTTGCATCACTGACCAACATAAAATTGTTGGAATGAGTGGCGCACAAAATTGCCAACTAGCACGTTTCTCCCTTGAAAAAAGGCGCTACTGCTAGTAGAGAATTTGCATTCTCATGATCAAGACAGGAAGAACAATTGAACAAATGGAGGAGGCAAAGCGAACAGTGGCGCACAGTGCCTTGAAGTTAGATGGTGTTTAGTTGGATTGAATTTTTATGGCTTATAGCTAAATTTTCATTGTAACTGGCTGAAATTACACTGTAGCTAATGATAGCTTATTTGGTATAATTAAATTTTAAAAAAATAAAAATAGAACAGGCAAAAAATCTTAAAAATCCAAAAAATCAAAGAAAAATAAAATTTTTAAAAAATAAAAAATAAATCAAAAGCCAAAATCTGAAGCCAAATGAGCGGTGACTCAAGAGCTCACCAAGGCTGCGTAGGACATTGGCCCTGTTCTTTTCAGCTTCTAAAAGCTGTTTTTCGGCTTTTCTACAGTAACTAGCTTTTAAATGGAGTATTTTTTCAAGATAGGGTCTACTAGTTAATTGTAGTACATATTTTATTGACTTCATTTATATCGTCAAAAACCGCACGTGAATTTCTGTTACTCTATAATCTCTTGCACAAATAGACCAAAAGTCATAAGCCATAGTCAAAAGCCATAAGTCGCAGAAAAAAAAAGAACAGACCCTACGGCGAAGGGTCCTACTCTGATCGGTCGCATCTCAGAACAGTGAACTAGTACCCCATGGGCAGATACCTGATCTCTCAGCGGCTGCGATCCCGTTCTGGACTAGTAGTACCAAGCTGTACGCCTGCAGCGCTGTGCCTCCTCACCTGCTCATCCATAGCTGTCTCAAGTCCTGACGCCATGTGGGGAAATTGCTATTCTGCTTCAGTCTCATGACCTGGCCATATCTAGCTGGATGTCCTCATGGGCTCCGATAGTCAATCGAGCTGCAGTTCCATGGAATTGGAGCCGGGACCAACTGGAGTACAGATCTCGTAACAATTGTAGGATTGTGTTCTAGGACTAGTATGTTATGTTGTGATCCAGTGTACCTTTTATACTGCTACTATGTTGGTCAGCTCATGCAGTACATCCGTGCAAATATTCAGGTATGTAAGTATGCTCTTTTCCATGGCCGATGTTTAAGCACGGCTTGAGCATTGATATGTGTGTAGTACAGGTAGATGGTGGTAGCAAGATTTTGCCGTCAGTTGGATGGAGCATATAGGTAACACCAAAAAGGAATTTGGTAGATCTGCTTCCTCATGTGTGAATCTTCTTGATTCGTCGATCATCAGTGTTAAAGCAATTTCTGAACATCCTATCCAAAAAAAAAATCCTTTCTGAACATTTGGGAACAATACGGTCCGGGCAAATGATGTTACATTTTGCAAGTCATACATTTCTGCATATATTGCCTGCCGTGGCAGTGGCAGAATCGCAGAATCGAACGCAGCATATATAGCTGTTAATCATCACCGTCATGCATTCATAGCTCCGGCGTCGTTTTCTTGAGGTGTTGACAAACATGAAAAGGTTTTGACCAAACTTTTGCTGCTCAGTAGTGCATAACGTAGGTAAGCGACATCTATCGCTCGACTATTCCTAAACAGTGAGCCCGTGTTGGTTATCACTTATCAGTCGGCAGTGCGGTCGCATGAGCGGTTTTCGGGCTTAAATTTAGCTCTCGGCTTCTCACTTTTTAATCCACCGGTACCCTGCAGTGCGTGTGCTGCTGATTCTGTCTTCTTCCACGAGAGGCAGACATTTCAAGCCTTCGATTCAATTTGAGATCTACCCGTAGCAAATCGGAGTAGCCTGCGTGGCCATACCGCAGCTAGTACTTGATGGAAATTAAGCGGTCTTAGCAATATTTTCAGATTAATTTCATATTTAAGCAATAATAGTAAAGCATAAGTCCGGCAATAAATGAATGACATGAAGTTCAATCAAATATCTCTCAACATAGATATAGCATTCAGGTCATTTAAATAAAACAATATGCTTAACCGATTAATAAAACAATATATGACATGAAGCTGGTGATGCCGCACAAAGCCAACGCAATCTCTAATCGGATGAAGTAACCGAGGAACCGAATGCGCAAGAGCTCTGAGAAGAACATAGCTCTCGCAGCAGCAACCAAAAGACCAACACCCCAGTGGATCTGCAGAGACAAACCGGAGTGGAGATCACTAGGATTCCAGTGAGTTCGCCAGGCAAACCACATAGGAGATCAAAGAGAAATCACCACCACTTGCACTTGGATCTAGGTCTATTTTCGAGAACTCTCCCGTGGCTGGTTATAAAGAGAAATGAGAGATCGGAGATCTGGTGAGAAGTCGACGCCGCCCAAAACGGTGGCATGTTCCTTTCGCCAAAGACCAGGGAGAAGAGGGAGATATGGAGAATGCGCATGATCCGAGACGGCACGCTAGCCTCATTCTCTCTCAGTCCCTCTCTTACAAGTAGACCCAGCTCCCAAATTCTTTTACTTTTCTTTAATTCAGAAACTGAGAGAAATTCTCAAGTTGCCCAACAGCAGTACTACCGGTAGCAGTAGCGAATTTAAATCCGGTTGACCAAGCAGGCGCACGCTACTAGCACAAGCTCGGTCGATGGCTAGCTAGGCGTCCACGTGCTCCTCCTACTAGCCCATCCCTCTACACGCACCCGGCGAACGGCGGGTGAACGGTGACGGGAGGCTAGATAGGGAGGTGATATATTAATAATAACGGGATGGGTGAACGGTGACGGGAGGCTAGATAGGGAGGTGACGTATGCGCGCGCTGCGGCGGACACGCCGGCCGGCCCGGGTGATGGGCGCAGGCGCTTCGATCACGTCGCGGCGGGGACCCATCGATCCGCCGGTGGTTGCATGAATTGAGGGCTACGTGGCTGCATGTGTGAGACGCACGCTTGGAGCGGGACCAGAGGACGGCCAAGCTTTGACGGTGGGCCAGGTATACAACAACGAAACGGATCGGCCATCTGTCTTGAAGAACGAAAAGACAAAAGCATCGCACCATGCGCCGCTCACGGCATGAGAAAAAGTTTTTTTCTAATTTAGCTGTCTGTTTACGTGACGTCGTTTGATACTAAACCACGATACCAGAGGAGAGGGAGTGGATAGATGTGATTTTAGAAACAGCCACCCCAATGATTCCGTACTAAAGCTTGTTGCTAGAGGACCCACTTTGCTCCCCCAATAAACGATGTGATAGGGACGGCCTACAAAATAGTAACAAGTCCTTCCAATTACCATACTACTATTTTCTTGATTTTCTAAAAGCATGTACAATAGTATGATATTAGTTTCATCACATAGGATGTGAGATGATGGGAAAGAGAGATAATGAGCATAGAAAATTAGATCGTCTCTCATGCAATAATCGAATGTAATATGATAAACAAGACATATTGTGTATAGAGTTGTATATAAAGACATGTAGAAAGACAATCCATAGTATGAGTTATCTACAGATGATATATAAGATATTATAGATAGTATTTATCTATATCATTATACATGATAATAAAAATTTTGATGCTTTATAATAAAGACGTTCTCTCTCTTCCACGTCAAAAAAAAACTGACATAGCTAATATTACCAAGCACATATGACCATTGGGACTTGGGAGTGCCCTAGTGGCCGGTAATGTACGTAGCTAGTCTACGTTCCGCTGCTCATGAGTCACGGATGACAAACGTCCTACTTAACTGCTACGAGAAGGCCTAAACCAATCAAGAAACAACCTGCCTAATTAAACCGTCCAGCAATAGAGCTTACCTAGTTGGACTAACCCCTTTGCGCACGGGTTTCCAGTTTTTCACATACAGATCCTCGGGTTTTTCAAAAAACCCCTTTGCTTTTTCTGAAAATACGTTTCCGCCCCCGGTTTTTTTAAACGGGTCCTCTTTTTTGCGAATAACCCCTTTGCATTTCCCAAAAATACGTTTTTGCGAAAAAATCCCCATTTTTAAGAAACCCCTCATGAATTATCGTTTATTTCTCTTTTATTTTAAGACGGTCCTCGATGCAAAAACCTTTACCTTTCGAAAATACGCATGGATTTTTTAAATAATTCCGCGCGATGGCGTGCGCCTATAATTCTAGTAAATACTACCCTCCCTTAGTTCGGACGCCTGAAGACGAAGTAGTCTGGTACAGTGGTACTTGGTCAAAGTATCAAAGAGAAATAACCCGACTCCCATATCAGCCAAGGTGTCGCGTTTTTCAGAGACTAGAATAGACTGCGGAGTGCAATGGAGCCCGAAGAAGCGCACAACACAAAATGTGCGCTCCCACGTGTGGTGTAGCACGAGCCACCACCGCCGGTCCACCATAGGGACGTCACGGCTGGCCTCTGGCCGCCGCGTGCTCCCGGTTTTCTGAACGGAGAGGTGGTCGGAGCTTGACCTGCCGGAGAAACGAGATGCCGCGAAACGAGATGCCGGAGAAAAGCATCTACAGCTAAGTGACTCGTGCAGCGCGCTGGACGGACGGTTCCGGCTGTTTGTTGCGTTCAAACGTTCCCATTTGAGCCTTTCGGGATATCCTAAATCTGGTCAGAAGAACTGTCTCGCTTTTGATGCAGAATCAGGTTTGATGTGCACATGGCGACCACTTATGATGATTTGATCAGGACAGTCCGGTGCTTCTCAGCTCAGGCAGGCAGGCATGTGTCTCTAGAAGATTAAATGGAGAAAACCAGGTGCTGCGTGGTGGTCAAGATTTCGGGTATTCCCGGTGGTAATTGGTGAAGGCAGGTTGATGACTAGCTAAGTGCAGTACACGCTCCTTTTTAACGAACTATTCATATAAAAATGACACTAGCTTTTTTTTTTGTCAAATTTAGCTGGATACTCATTTTTATAAATCTAACTTTCTCTATAGACCTACTAAGCTCAGCAGGATGCAACTACTTTGCAGCAGGCCTCAATGGTCATAATTAACGCTAATTAAAGCACATGATTAGTAGGTTTTGCATAAAACCATAGGTTTTGCAAAAAATTTCATAAAACCACAGATTTCGAAGCACTTGCTTACACCTAACCCAATTTCATCCATATCGCCTCATATCTCACCCACCTGACATATTGGACCCACAAGAAAATCACATCGATCGCCACCCAACTGTGATCGCCCCCGTCTTAGTTGCACCGCGAGGCCCGCTTGAGCCTGCGAACTATGTGAGGGAGGCCATCACTTTGCGCCTTAAGGCCCCGCGCTCGGGTCTCCTTGCCACGTCGTCGAGTGCAGTCGTAGACGAACTTAAAAAGATCTGGATTTAAATAGACGCAACGAAAAACTCAAAAGAAAACTAACAACAAAACACTAATCCTCAGGCTAAGCAGTGGCTAGCTCATCCTTAGGCTAAGCAACAACACCAACTCAAAGGACGACATGATGCAGAGAACTAAGACGCACACCGTTCTCAAACTTAGCACCACCATCCTTATTGGCAGAAGCCATAACTGATTGCAAAAGGCTTTGCCCATTGGCAAACTCACTACTCGCCTCCACCTCCTTTCTCTCTCCCTCTCTCTCGTCCCTTCCTCTTGCTTTTTCCTTCTCAGCAACACACACACCCCATAGCTGAATCTCCCCATCACAGCGACCGGCCGAGACAACTGGCGGCCATTGGAAGACGACGACGAGCCGGATCGGTGACTAGCGGAGTCGGTGTGAGGCGAAGCAAGGCAGCAGCGAGCCGAGAAGAGCGACGGGGTCTGAGAAGGGCGACAACAACGGTTCCAGGCGGCGGTGAGCCGGATCCGTCTTGGAGGAGGCTGGATCCGGACGGGGTGAGAAGAATCCGAACAAGAGGTGGTGGGATCCATCGGCGACCAGAAGAGTAAGCCATATCTGAGCAGGATGAGACGTGAACTGGCGACGGCGGCAGCCTGAAGAGCACGAAGAGCCGCGGCGGGGTTCAAGAGGCGCATGATGGCGATGGTCGCCTAGCGAGGAGACGGCGATCTAGCTCAGAGCCGGATCTTGGATCTATCGCCCATGCATCTCCACCTCGCGCTCTTCAGGCGGTCACACCGCCGCCGGCTCCTCGCTCCAGATCCGACTCGCCTTCGCCTGGATCCAGGCTCTTCACTGCCGTCGCCTTGAATCCTCGTGGACGGCCACATCAGCGGTGGCCGCCCCTGGGAGTAGATATTGATCCTCTCGGGGGCAGCATCAGCGAAAGAGAAAAGGCTAGGGTATGAACCTTAGTTCTGATATCATGTTATGAATATATTGTGTATGTAATTAAGAGGTCTAATAGGCAATATATACAGGGTACAAAGGAGACTAAGACTAAACCCTAATACAATAGGAAATACCATCAATACCATTACCAGCCATCACATCCCTCCTCTTCGACTGCTAGCTCAAGACTTCTTTGTGGGCCCAACATGTCAGACAGCTAGGATATAAGGGGATAAGAATGAAATTGGGTTAAATATAACCATATGCCTCAAAGATTATGGTTTTGTGAAAAAAATTGCAAAAATGTGGTCTTGTGTTACCAATGGTTCAATGCATGGGGTTTTATGAAATTTACTCTTCATAAACAGACTCTCTATTAGTAACTTAGTATAAGAAACCATCAGTTTGATCATCCTCTCGCGTCGGATTGCTCAAGGTCAGAGCCTCAGATAGCCTTGTTATCGATTCCACCGTAGACGGAGACATGGTGTGTATTTCCCGCTATGACAAGTTGACAACACAGGCACAAATATAGCGTGTTACACAGAAGAAATATCGTTTGCATTTAGAGGACTTTCCAAGTCCGAGTTATGACGTGCATCGTGGTCCATGGTTAGCAAGTAGCAAGCATATAACAGGCGAAAGTGCTTTTGGACACTGGTTTAAACACGCAGAACATGCAATGCATTACTCCGATTCCAACATCTCAACTGCTTTGCTAAAAGAAAGTTAAATATGCAGATCCCCAGACTAGTAAAGCAAATATGATTGGAGAAAAAGACCAGATGGTGTATGCTACAGTGGACCTAAACCTTTCGAGAGCTCTTTAAGCAGCTTTCGTTTCGAAGTAACGGAAACGACAAAAAATGAGGAGATTTGGGGTACTGTCCTTAGATGCTTGGGATGATTTGCATGGACTTCAACATGATAAGGCTCAAAGATGATTTTACCTTTCAAATAGAAGTCCAGCGACGAGAACTTCAGGCCATGAAGTTGATGAGAACTGAGCAAAAAATAGGAATTTGCATGGACTTCAACATGATGAGGCTCAAAGATGATTTTACCTCTCAAATAGAAGTCCAGCCATTAGAACTTCAGGCCCATGAACTTGATGAGAACTGAGCAAAAAAACAGGAATTTGGTAACGTAAACTGCAAAAACAACATAAGCTAAACAATGTAGTGGTGCTTGTACCTAGCCTATCTTTGGTTTTAAAATTTGAAAACTACTGCGTGCAGAAGCACATACAGTGATACAGATACAGGTTTCAGGAGGCTTCAAGCAAGATGGAAGGTTCAAAATCGATGGGTTCAAAATCCATGAGTTCAAACAACATTGTTGCAAGTTGTTCCCTAGGCCTCTACAAGTGAAACAAAATAAAGAATGCTGAAGCAACAAGGACGCACATAATTTTGTCTCTTGCAGATAATATATGTTTGAAGTTTGAACATTCCTCTGAAGGAAATGTTTGAATGCCTAGAGGTAGCAATCCAAGTACAATGGCCCTCATTACCATTTAGCACTGCAATAAAAGCCAAAGTTAAAACCGAGTAAACCGGCATAGTTAAAACTCACAAAGTAACCTTAATGTACTATATTAGAAGGATTATTCCATATCAATAATTTGATTCTAGTTTCATTGTTGAATTTTGGCCTTGAGTAGAATTTGAACTAGAATGCCATGCCATGAACAACCAACCACATTAATTGCGATACCATCTACTATCAGTCAGGCACCACACAAAGTGATCCCATCGGCCATCACATATCAAAATATCAAATAGCCAACAAGGCCAATTCATGCAAGTTTGGTACTACTTTGATAATCAACTTGCTAAACAGCTGAGCAACTTACAAAGAATAATAGTTGTGTCAAAATTTAAGCCAGCAAGTTGCTTACCACAAGCAGGAGAATTTGTAGAGCTTGAACTCACAAGCCAGCACAGGCAACCTAAAACAGATTGATGCCTCAACAACTGAGATGGCCTTAACTCGGTGGCCCATTCCTCCAATTGCTATGGAACCATACATGCATGCAGAAGCAAATAGCTATTTTTCAATTAGAATACAAATGAAAAGAAAATCTACAATCAATGTCTACACACAGCATGCGTGACAGCTGAGGTTGCCTCGAAGGATGCTTAAAACAAACCATGCACAATGAATCAATGGTGCCTAGTACAAAAGCAAAGACAATGGAATTATGCATAAGAAAAACACATGATGACAGGGCATGTTAAGGAGTATCATGATTAGGTTCTCAGCAATTTTGAAAACCAAGCTGTATACCTGGAAATCTGCCCAACAGAGCAGCAATTCATGCATAAAAAAAACAGCATAAACGCAGATACCATCAGATCTACAGCAAGAAGCTTCAGAGCTGGAAGTTGCAGAAAACATGCATTGACATCATTGGGCTCATTCTTTTAAGCTTATGACTTATGCCTTCCTCCGAATAAACAAAAGGGACGGTTTCTCTGCCGCCTTTTCGAAGCGGCTTATCGGGACAGTCTTTTCGAAGCGGCTTATTGGCATTCTATTCGTTCGCATAGACGCTCGCTCTTGGGGCAAAAACATTAGTCGTAGCCATAAGCCATCAGCATCACCCGAAAAGAACAGGCCCATTATCTGAACTAACAAAATAGAATAGAGTACCAGAGGTAGCGCCAAAGGAGGCAAACCAATGAATGAAACACAAAGATGAGATAAATACAAGATTAGATATGGATGACGGTGAAGAGTGATGGGGGCCTAGGAGGGTCAATCACCTGTATCATGAGGAATAGCAGAGAGATGAGAAAGAGGTGACCATAATCCCCCAAATTGTGACTGTTCCAGTCTTCCAGTGACTGAGTTCATGTGGGAGACCTCTCTGCACAAAGCCGGAACTATGTACACCATGGTGATTATCTTGCTTAGCAAAGCGAGCATTTTGAAACAATAATAGACAGCTCACATAGCCTACCAAGGTTAAAGCTTAGAAGTTAAAACTCTTTCCCATGTCGGCAAACCAATCCATCTAGGATCTAAGATACAAGCTAATTTGAAACCATGGTTGCAATTGATAGCGAAAAATTAGCTCATGCAACGGGTCGCACTAATAAAACGAGAACTCTATAAATTAAGTGTGATATCCTAACTCAGAAAGATACAACATGAGATGACAATATCCTAGACCAAACTCCGTATCACTGAGGGGATTATCTTCAAAATAGTGTAAAAGGTTAAAATTCGTAATCCAGATAAACATTGCCATCTATTCTGGATAAATTTGAGCTCATGTTAGATAATGATTCATCATGAATTTACTTCTGTAACATAAAAAAGTAAGCAAATCACTTCAGAAGCCTAATATATGTGTAAAAAACAGACCACTCAACAAAGCAGATCGTGTGTTTCTAAACAAGTAACTTTAGCAAAATTCTTAAAATGGTACATAGCTGCAGGCGCACAACATTCCAGCTACTTGATCCCATCTTACACATTTCACCTCAGCTTTAATCCTAGGACAAGGACAATTATCCACAAGAAAACAAAGAAAAATAATCCAAAACTAGCACCCCCAATACTAGGCATGTCCATGCATATGTTTATGTTATAGTATTCTTTTCTGTGGTTAGAAGGTAAACATCATGCCCTATTTACATTCCAACATGCTGACAGTCTGTAACTATCCATAAAAAATTGCAACTATGAGCAGCCAAAAGTACAGGATATTGGAGTACATTCTAAAGAAGATGGAGAAATAAGCTCTAAGCTACAATATGACTGAAGCAAAGAGAACTTACATATCAACAAAATTGAAGGAACATGTACATTCCAACATGCTGACATTTTGTAACTATCCATAAAAAATTGCAACTAAGAGCAGCCAAAAGTGCAGAATATTGGAGGACGTTCTAAAGAAGATAGAGAACTAAGCTCTGAGCTATAATATGGCTGAAGCAAAGATAACTTACATATCAACAAAATTGAAGGAACATGTAAGTGTTAACCTACTCCATCACTATGGCATAATGAAGTTAAAAGCATAAGGTATCCCTTGACTTCATCATGACTCACAAAGTGCGAATATTTTGATCTAACAGCAAAGCTTCATTCTTGATCAAGCTGTTGACGAGAACATCTCTAGAGCACAACTTGCTTAGCAATTCTCTTGCCACCTTCAAATAGCCCTCACATGCCAAACCTTCAATGACTATAATGTAAGTCAAGTCATCAGGCATGCAACCACTAGACACCATGTAAGCCAAAATATCAATAGCATAGTCTGTTTTGCCATTTCTACAAAGCCCTAAAATTATTGTATTGTAAAGCACAGTGTGGGGCGATATTCCCATATCTTTCAGTTTATGAACCATCTGAATTGCCTCCTCAATTTTATCCTCTTCATTCAGACCCTCAGCTAACGACTGATAAATTTTATTTGGGTTCAATCCTTTGCTGGCCATTTCATTCAACAACTCACAGGCTTGTTCCATTTTACCAGCCTTGGCAAGCCCATTTATCATTGTACTGTAAGTGATTGAATTAGGAGTGCAGCCTTTCTCAGGCATTTGCTTAAATACTCCAATGGCCTGCTCTGCCAATCCTTTTTGACACAAGAAACTAATTACTGTATTGAATGTCACATTATCTGGGAGGCAATCATTTTGGGTCATCTTAGCCATCAGCTCCTCAGCATCCTCCCATCGCTCAGCACTACACAAACCCTTCAGTAGTGTGTTATAGGTAGCAATATCAGGTTTACAACCATAGGATTGCATGTTGCTTAGTAACTCCAAGGCACTGTCCACATGCCCTTGCTCACAGAGGCCATTGATGATGGCATTGTATGTCACAATATTTGCCGTGCATCCATGCTTTGACATTTTCTCTAGAAGCTGAATTGCCTCCTGGAGCAATCCTTTCCGGAAAAATGAATTAACGATCACATTGAACGTTGCTTCACTCGGGGGACAATTCTCTCGGACCATCTCGGCTATAAGCTCCTCGGCATCCTCCCACCGCTCTGTGCTACACAAACCTTTCAAGGCAGTGTTGTAGCTGACAGTGTTTGGCTTGCACCCGTAAGAAGGCAGGCCGTTCAGGAACTCGAGGGCGTCGTCCACATCACCTTCTCTGCACATACCATCAATGATGACATTGTAAGTCACGTTGTTCGGGGCGCACCCCTCAGAGCGCATCAGGTCGACCAGCTCCATGGCCTGCCGGTACCCCCTCCTCTTGCACGCCGCCTCGAGGAGGATGTTGTAGGTGACGACGTCGGGGGCGCAGCCCCGGCAGAGCATATCGTCGAGCACCGCGAGCGCGTCCCTGACCCGGCCGCACTCGCAGAGCGCGTGGATGAGCGGGTTGTACGTGTACGCGGTGGGCGGCACGGACATGCCGTCCACGACGCGGCGCGCGTCGTCGAGCCGCCCCGCGCGGCAGTACCCGTCGGCCAGGGCGCTGTATGTGACGGCGGTGGCCGCGGGGCCACACGCCTCGACGACGCGCGCGGCGTCGGCGGGGCGGCCGCGGCGGCAGAGGTCGCGGACGAGCCTGTTGGCGAGCGGCACGTCAGGCGGGCGGCGCGAGGAGTCGACGAGGCGGAGCGCCGCGTCGAGGTCGCCGCGGTGGACGAGGGCGCTGAGGCGGCGGTCCGCCCCGTGCAGACGCCGCGGTGGCGGCGGAGGCGGCTTCGGGAGGCTCGGGGGCCTGGGGTTGGAGCGGCGGAGGCGCGGGTGGTAGTGGCGGCTCGGGGATTGGCGCGAGTGGTGGGGTGGTGGCCGGAGGAGGACGGGTGGGAGGAGAGCGCAAAGCGTGGGAGGCGATAGCGACCAAGGCATCTCGTTTGGATTTGGTAAGCGGTGGGCGAGTGAGCGTGGAGAATGGAGCAAATGATACTCTACTGCATACAATTAAACATCCTCTCAATAAAACGTAACATTTAAACATGCGGATAACATCCATTCATTCATTCGAAATAAGTCTTTGATATCACAAGAGTTGAGTTGTGGTATCGCCCCCACTATTTGGTTTCCATAGCTACAGAGGAAAGGAGGAAGCAATCAGGTATGTTCTTTTCGACTGCGGCTTATGGCTTTTGACTGAAATTTTTGAATTTTAGCTGTTTACGGTACAGATTACGAAAAGACAGATACTCATTGGTAATTTTAGTTGGTATAAATGTTGGGCTTTTAATGTATAGATTGTTTAATTTGCAGACCCTATCTTGAAAAAATACTCTGTTTGAAAGTTAAGTACTGTAGCAAAAGCCAAAAACTATCAGCTTGTAAGGTAAAGAACAGACCCTCAGAGTTGAAACGAGCTGCTGCTGATACGAAAGCAATGCTATGGTCTATATGTTACCCCATTGATGGTGGAATGGTGAGTCTTCTTTTATCCCCAACGGGCATACCTACAACACACAAACAAGAAGGATTGTATGAGAATCGACCATAAGACTCAAGTACAGAATATGTACAACCCCACAATTACATGTAAAGATCACAAGAAGCAAAAGGTCATATACCATTGATGCCGATATCCCAGCCTTTAATAACTTGCCCAACACCTGCAGCCAAAGTAACATCAAAATCACCCGACAGGCTGACACTAATAGTGAAGATGCTAGAGGGTAAAAACAACAGCAGGAGGGGGAAAAGGTTACCCAGTCCAAACTCAAAAGGCCTTCCACCAGCAGTAGTCAAAAATCGTGCCATCCTTTAACTTGCCAATGTATTTAACAGAAACATAGAGAAGGAATTATCAGTAAGAGTCCATAACCTAATATATGATCTGAGAACAGTAGGTCTACTGAGTGGTCAAATTGATTAACCATGCAAAGTCATGAAGGTAGCGCTCACATTAAGCAAATGAACTTGAGCATGTAAATGTCAATATTATTTGAAGTGGCTTTGAGAGATTGCATTACTAAAATGGAAGCTTGAAGGGGAATCTTACCTTCATACCCCCTCAGAAATGTTTACCTTTTCCCATGGGCAGCTTTTTTCCCATCTGGTTTGCCAATCGTGACCTCCTGAATTATCAAACCATTGCCTAAAGTTCATGTTTGGAGTGGCTGCTACACCTTGTAGAATTATGACACAAGAATTAAATATAAGCTTCAACCATTTGCAAAATACATTTGCAAATATAAGACTCAGACTATAAGGAGTAAGAAACATAAACTTCAAACACTTACAAAACACATCCGTAATGTATAGTCTCATATACCAAGGATTTAACACATGAGCCATAACTATTTGCAAAACACATTCGCAAATATAATCATCATTCTATGAAGAGTTAGAGCAAGTGAGATTGAGCTATCAACACATAATGAGACTCAAGCTACTAGACATGACCTCTCTTAATAGTACGACAACCTACACTAGCAATTCAGTCTTCTAACAAAATACCAAGACTGATAAAATACTAGAAACGCATCCTTAGCCCTAACTAGTCATACATTTGCCTTAGTCATTGTCTTGATATACATCAACTCGTGATGCATCATTTACTTGAATTTCATCAACACATGATAGGTCTTCTCTTGACTTGATGATCAACTCATAATCATCTGCACTTGGACATGCATCAACTCATGATACATCATTCACTTGACTTGATGGTCTTTAACGCATGAAATCTTCTTAAGTCATTCTCATTTGTGGAGCATAACTTATTCATTCAACTCATGAAAATTGTTAGTCCACAAATCAATTGCCATTAATTACCAAAATTTCACCATTAACTCATAATGGAGCGACTAGATTTAACAATTTTTTCTTTTTGGTAATTCATGATAATCTCAATAAATAATAAGATAGAAATTAGTTTTCAAGTATACGACATGTACACAACAATTGTATAATCTAGGATAAGCTTCTTAAGCAATTAACTCATTTTAGTGTGAGTGTTTATGTTTGAGGTTAATTGCTAGCAAAACTTACATATCCGGTTGTCATTGACATATAATAGAGGAACTAGATGACAATCTGATTATGAGTATATATGAACTACACAAGCTATATATACTCAAGGGATATGTTTCAAGTGAAGATCATTAATATATGTTGAAAGGGAAATATAGATCAATACTAATGAAACCATAAAACATAGAGTGAACTTCTCTTAAATGTGTGCATACAAGAATATATAATGGAAGTATATACACATGTTCAAGTTTGACTATTTATGAAGTTTAATTTATATTTTGGATCCAAGGAATGCAATGAGACATAAGAATATGAGTGTCAAAAGCATAACTCTATGATTTCACTTTTTCATCCAAATAAGACTAAGTAATTATCATAATCAATAAGCACGTTAGTCTCACAAATTTATTTGTTATTATATCCAAAAATATATTTCATTAATTGCATCCAAATAAGACTAGATAATATCATAATTTTAACAAACGAGTTAGTCGTATTTTGTATTTGTCATTATCACCAAAACTAACTTAATAGAGTTTGAACTTACAGAAGGCTCTGCTCAACGACACGACATCGATTGTTGGATCGGTGGTAGAAGATCAGTTGGAGCTCGTTGGAGAGAAATAGGGAAGGCGCAAGGTTGCTAAATCTAGCTACTACCGAGGATGATGGGTGGAGAGGAGAATAAGAATAGTGTTGGTGTGGAGCAATAGAAGAGGACAAGAAATGAATGGTTATGAGTACCTGTGACTAGGGCTATAAAAAAGCTTGAGGTTTGCGAGCTACTCAAGCTCGACTCGCTTTAGGCTCAATTCGAGATCGGCTCAAGCTCCAAACGAGTGAGCTCGAGCTACTTGATAAAAGCTCATCACATATGAAGCCATTCATTAGTTTCCGTGACCTTCACTTGGACGTCCCCTTCACTTGTTCCCTTAGCCCAACAAAGGCAAGCCCATACTCAAGTCGTTTGAACCCAAATGCAACTCAAGTGCCTAGTCGATTGAACCCAAGTTGTAGCATTTTTGTTTGTCTTCCGCATCCTCCTGACTCATCGTGACACCGCGTGGGCCGCCTCTCCTCCCGAGCTCGATCCTAGACCTCCGTCGTCGCCACCAAGGTTCTCCTCCGCCGCGATGACCATGTCGTCTTTCCTCCTAAGGTCGAGCCTAGACCTCCACCGCCGTCGATGCCATGGCCACTAAGGTTCTCCATCGTCGCCTCTTCATCCCCAACCCCTAGGTCCTAGCAAGTCACACCCATCGCCACATTCTTCCCACGCTAGCACATTGCGGGATCTGGAAATATGGTCCGATTTCACAATCTTACATTTCTTTTTTATCTTGATGAATATTAGTGGCTAGTTCTATTTGTGAACCTCTAGTATTTTAGTATCAAAAGTGAACCTCCTGGTCTCGATGAAAACGAGAAAATGGTTTCTATTTGAGCTCTGAGCAGTGTTGTGTTGTTATCAAGCTCACATGAGCGGAGCTCGAACTTACTCAAGCTTTGGATGAGCCGAGCTCAGACCCATCTTCAAGTTCGAGGCCCAACCTAGGCTCGCTTGAGCTTGGCTGGAGTTTGCATCGAGCTCAAGCTTAGCTACCTGAGCTTGCTTGAGCTCGCCTTGTTTACAATGCTACTTATGACTTGTTGGAAGAGTAGAAGACTAGTAGGGGAGTGAGTATCTCCATGCATCTTATGAGTTCGGACGCTTGATATATAGTATAATTTAAAGGGTGTTGATAGCGCCCATACGTCCATTGGGAGTATTTCAATCGGACGCTCCGTTGCAACATCCTTAGACAATGCATGCAACAATTTGAACTAACATATGCAACAAAATGGTTCACAAAAACTTAATGTTGCACTGGTTGTTGTTGATTGTTGCAAAATCAAAATTTTACAATAAAGAAATACAACACAGAGAAATAGATCCCGCAACAAAATGACCAGATCCGGCCACTGCTTTACCTATGGTGGAGATAACGTCGAGCACCGGCCGTCCAGGGCTCACTGGCGCTGCCTCTCCCTTCTCCGACGACGCTAGCCTAATCTCTAAATCCCCTTCCCCTACACCCCAAACCCAAGAAACCAAGCACAACTATCATCGAAACACCCCATCAAACCAAACCAATTATAGGGCAAAGAAAAATGATGCTACCTTTGTAGGAATCGACGACCATGACGGCGGACGGTGGCGTTGGGGATGGTAGGGCACGGCGCAGAGGGGCATGGACAAGAGGCATGTGGGCGGAATGCGAGGTAGGGAGAGGGAGGTGAATCGAATCATGAATGGGACATAAGTGACAGATAGGGTGGAGAAGGTGGCCAAGACGGAGGAAAGGGGACTGGCTTGCGTGGGAGCGGAGCGATCGAGTTCGCCTGAATGAAGTGGAAAGAGTGGAAAGAGAAGAAAGTGGATGTAAACGAAGTGCGCTATAGGGACGATTAATTGGTATCGGATGTATGTTCTGTAGTATTATCGTAATTTAAAAGATACCAATAGTTGGAATTTTAAAATATAACTATTCAAAATAAAGTGTATTCGTTTCTGGGAGCAGCACCGTCGCACTCGTGCCTCTTCTTGACTTTCACGTGTATTGGAGTAACGCTGTCAGAGTTACATGTGCATCTCCAGTCATGACACCTCGGCGGTACCTGCCGTAAGCTTGCCATCGTCGACTTGTGGGTTGTGGCTGGCCGAAGCCCGAACCCCGGCCACGCCAAGGCCGGCCGCGTCCCGTTGCATCCCCGTACTACCAAACACCCAAAAACAAAGTGAGAAACGCAACCACGCGTCCAGCTTTCACTCGCCTTGCACCAGCTATCTCGGCTACCCCCCCGCCCTCCGCCGCTTCTGCAATCCCCACCAGATTTGCCTCGCCGCTACCTTTATGCCGCCTCCCCCATGGCGCCAAGCCCTCGCCCCTTCCCACGGCCACCCCCGAGCCGCGACCTTGACCCTCCTCCTCCCCTCCTCCTCCTCTCCTCTCCATCTCTCCCTTCTCCGCCGCCGACCCTCCCTCCTCCGTCGGCCCCCGCCCTACTAGGTGCTCCGCCTCGGCAGGTTGCGTCCGCCTCCGACCCCGCTCCGCCGGCGCCTCCGTCGCCGCGCCACCATGGGCACCGGCGGCACCGGCCGCCCCCCCCCCCCGCCGCCGCGGCGGCGGCTCAATTTCGGCGAGAGGCTCGGGATCGCCTTCGCAGGCGTGGCCGTCGCAATGCAGCTGGTCCTCGGCGCCTTCCTGGCGCTGCGCGCGTGGCAGCTGCGGCGGCTGGACAAGGCCGAGGTGTCCTCCTCCACGCCCCTCACCTGACCGGAAGGATTTCCAGGCCTTCCTGCCCGTCGCCTTGAGTTCGATCGTCTCGTCAGGTCCGTGATTTAATTGTTCGTGATCTGATGCGCTGCTGTATGTAAAGGAAGAGACGATGATGTAGCTCCACTTCCCCATTCCATTTTAGACGCCATTATTTCCGTCATGTGCTCGCGTAGATCGAGCACGCGAGCGCTTTGCTGTACCGTGTACAATCTGCTTCTGCTTTGTGCAGGCTCTAGTAGAGAGGCTATGTGATATGAGAGCTGTAGTGTTTCTTTGCTACTATGTGATCCAGATTGCGAAATGGTGCTATGTTGATCCATGTGGGGGTGGGATTAAAATTGCTTACTAGAGGGATGGAGGCTAAGCGCTTAGACTGGCATGAATGTACAAAGTGATTATAATTATTGCGGTGCCGCGATCATAACACTTAAATTTGTCACCTGTAGTAGCACTTTTTTACAATCAATGTTGCTCCATGTGGGGTGATTGAGCCAACAATCACACATTTAACTTACACACTTGCACTTGTGAACCCCGGTCCCTTATCAGTTAACATTCCAAGACTCCTGCCAGGATAGCTTAGTGTTCAGCAAGCTGATTGTACTTTCTGTCATATGCTACTTTGAATTTGCATTGTTTTCTCCTGGTCTATGCACAATCACTCGATCATGATGAAATTTTCAGAGGTATCGACTATCTAATGAACATAGAAAGTGACAAGTTCCAGGTGATATGGATGATGTAGATGATAATGTTATTAATGCTCAAGGACAGAGAGATAAAGTAGATGAAAATCTCACTTTGCTTTTTTGAACCAAAATTCTTACGCACTGAATTCCTTGACATGAGATTTAATGGAAGTAGCACTTTTATCTGTGGTATATTCGCATCTTCATATGAGATCATATTCTTCCATTTTTCATCCAGAAATGGCTGCAAGAAGGATTTTTTAACTTCCATTTTACAACAAGTGAAAATGTCCTAGTGGCATTGACATTGTCAAAGGATGTATAGAGCAGTGATATCTCTATGCACTGTAATTCTATTCCTGAACCAATCCAAAGAATTTCCCCCTATGAAATGCTGTGAGGAAGTAAATTGTGTTGAACGATTCATTGGTGTCAAATAATGGATTAATGGATCATTTTAGCTATCTATGGTAGAACCACCTTCCAAGTCTTGGTGTACATTCATATGTCAATTCTTAGAAAGGCGAAAGCAATAGATATGTTATGGGTACAAGTAGATTTGTTTATTTATTAATTTATTGCATGAAGAACTGTATGTATGTCTGCTATGCCCTGCTCGGTAACGTTTTAAATCCAGATTCGTCGGTGCTATTTCTTCCATTACTCAGCAGCTGTTCATGTTATCTTAAGCTGTCTACTTCTTCTGTTGCCTTCTGGCCGGACTGTGATGCATAAAAGTAGACTCAATCGAAAGTGCACGTTGACATATAAGAAAAACATCTCTTGCCTGCTACCTTAAGAGAGAGAAAAAGGAGCATAGAAATTAGGGTCAAATGATCTTTGAATACGAAATGGCACAAGAACCATTGGTCATACATGTGAGAGCCAGATGGTCAGTAGTTATATATGTTCTGATTTGCATCTTAGACAACTCAACAAATCTGATCTGATTTTAGTGCTCAGATCCAAACCCTGAAGGACTTGACAGTGGAAATGTGTGCCGACCTTGAAGGAGCAGCTGTCTGCTGAAGGTAAATATGTGGAATGTTCTTAAGTTGATATTTGAATTCTGACTAATTTATGTTTCTTTTAGAGACGTGAATTTTGATCCCTTGAGTTTAAATAGGGGTCTGCGCAGCCTGTCCAATAAACCGATGTATCAAGCTTATGGCTTATAAACTCAATGAACAAACAGCCTATTATGTAGCCATATGTCACAGATGCAACTTCTCTCAAAGAGGCTTCGCCGGCTTTTGCTGAGTAAACTATTAGCTTTTTTCGAGAAAAATAAAAATCGTTATATCGTCATGGACAATGTAAAGGAATACGGAGAAAAAAGAAAGTGAAAAAAGCTAAAAAAGAGTTAAAAAGTCAAAATTAAAAATTAATGTGTTCCTAGTGACTTCTGACTTAAATAAGCTAAAAAAGTTAGCGGCTGAAGCTGTCCCTAACAATTTTTGGCTTTAGAAGATAAAAGTGGTTTGGAACATGCTGACTTATTAACATGGTTTTTTTTTCTGTTTCTCTTTTTTTTCTTTTTTTCTTTGCATTATTTATAGAGATATAATGTTGTTTTTTATTTTTTATTTGTTTTCATTTAATTGAATATCTAAAAAAAATAACAAAAAAACATATCACTTTTGAACATAACCTTAATATGTAAAATCAACATTGGCTCGCAATACCACAAGACATCTCTCGTAGCTTCAGCATCCCTCGTAGCTTCAGCTTCATTGCAAACGTATCAATCAGGTGCCAGAAGAAATAGAGCATGTTTTTTTTACTACAGTTTATTAGTCTAATAAATAATGGTTGCTAAAAGAAGTCAAAAGTTATTGAAAAGTTAAAAAGAGCGGGTCAAATAATATATATCCAGCTTGCATTTACAAAACTTCAAGCTGTAAAAGTAAGTTTATAAATTAGAAAGGCCTTATGGTCTTCTGTGAGCAAGGACAATTTTCTTTTTCAGAGAAGCAAGGGGAAACAGCCAGGTGGAGAAGCAGTACAGAAAAAACAGAAATTTGTTGTATCAAGTAAAGTTGGATATAGTTTTTTTACGTCTACAAATTGGACATAATTTAAGGGCCATGGTGCTGCATATAACATAAGAAGTAGTAAGCTGTATATTTTCGGAGTAGGAACTAACTACAGTTCGTCATCAACTGTTCCAGTGTACAATTACCGTAAAGTGAAGTCTTGATACTTTGTTGTATCAAGAAGAGAAGTACATAGCATGGCATCATCATCTTCATCCACCTATTTGCCCCAATCAACTTTCACGAATTGTGGTGCCTTTTGATCATCTCGAACAAGTCAGCTTTTTCTACAATACAGAATATGGACCTGGCCCCCAAACTTATTTTGCTTGCCTGTAAAATCAAAAGCAAAGAAGCACTGGATAAGGAAACCACTTCTTTTCAACAAGAAGGATTCAAAATTTAGGCCTATTATTATTGATGTTATATGAACATGCATTGCCTCGATGTTTACTTTGTCATAAGCAATTACGACATGCCCAACTAAAGAAAGCGGCAACCATTGACACAATAATGAATTTCTATAATAAAAACAAAGAACCAGATAAGAGATAGAATCCTACATCCTCAACGACAATCCCAAAATGATTGAAACCAGTACCGACATCATAACTTTCCATATCATAATCTGCCAATAAATATATACCAGGTGTTTCACATGTTAATACAATTGACAAACAAATGCGAGCCTTTGGGCTCGTATCCCAGAAAAGCATTTGTAATTTGGTATACCTCTCCTCCGAGATGTCCTGCTTCCGCAGAAGCTTCATCCCCAAGCACTCCATGTAAAACCTACAGGACATCAATCTCATCCAAGATCGACAACACGGTAGCAGCCAAAGCAACTTCACAACTGTTGTGGGGGTGGTCCAATCCTCTGTGACTGGGCCTTGTAATTGGCTTAATATGTAATAGGTCCGATAGTGTAGAGGAATATACCAATGCACTCTCATCCTTTGTAAGTACTAAGGGGTAGTCCCATTCTACCTCACTAATATACCAATGTATCCTTATTCTTTGTAAGTACTAAAGGGTAGAATGGTGATTTCCCATTCTACCCCAGGAGAGGCAGGAGGAGGCAGATTCTCTCATTATTACTCACCATCTCTCCCTGTGTTGGCTCTTCTCTCCTCCTACTAGCCTCTTCTATACTGTTTGGTCTGTAGCCAACAACAACAACAAATGCCGGGGGAGTTGCTCTGTTTGATCATCTTGTCGAGATCGCCGACATGGTAGACGATGTAGAGGAGGCGCCTTCGGTCCTTCTCGACCCACTCCATCGCCTCCTTCGTGCCAGTTATCGTGCCCACCTGCGCCGTTGACCCGTCTGCCTCCACGCTGGCGTTCAACCCCCTCCTCGCCAGCCTTGCCGGCGCTCTAACCCCAACTCTTCTCCCGAACAGCGCTTGGAGGTGCGGGGAGGAAGGCATCGAGGTTGGTGTGGGCGCAAGAGTGGAGTACGTCGAGGCGGCGCTTGAGTGCCTCCATTTGTGAGGTGGCAACGCTCTTGAGGTCCCCGACGCTGAGAGATTGCGTGGAAGCGGCGGGGCGGGGCCCAGTGGCAGAGGAGAGGGTGGCAAGGGGGGGATGGCGGAGTGCTGCCGCCTTGGGCCTAGCCGTGCGCTTGGATGACCTGGACTTGGGCGCATGTTTTGGGGAGGCGGAGGAGCCGAGGGAGGAGACTCAGCTGAGGTTGGTGATGACGGGGAGAGCGCCACGAGTGGGGCGTCGTCCGCGATGGTCTCCCATTCAAGGTTCTCGGTGGGGGGAGGTGATCAGACGATCGAGCCACACGGAGCGTAGGGGCAGTGGCAGCGGTCGTGCGTGGGCTGGGGAGGAGAATTTTGGACGTTTATAGCACTGTATACCTTAAAAATTTCAAATATAGCCTTCTACGCACAAAAATTCCATTTTGGCCCTTTCATGACCGCGGACTTCGGCGCCGACACGTGTCCGATCGTGTGGTCCGGACCGCATGACCAATATCAGAAGTCGAAGTTGTGCGGTCGGGGACCGCACGACCGCACTGTAGCATGTAGACGTGCGGTCCCCGAGTGCACGTTTGCACTATAGCACGATTTAGGCGGCAATTTTTTTGGGTTGCTTATATTTGTTCGCGTTGCTACAGTGGAGACGTGCGGTCCCAGACCACACGTTTGCGCTACAATGCAACCAGCGGTCCCGACCGCACGACTCGCCATCGTGTCGTGGCCGGTCCCGCGATCGGAACGGGGGCCAGAAATAGAATTTTTATGCGCATAGGGTTATATTTGGAATTTTTAGGGTATACAGTGCTACAAACGTCCAAAATTCGAGGGAGAAAGAGGTTAGGAAGGCGGCAGCACGGAGGGTAGGGTTAGGGCAGGTGAGGGCTGTGCGAGCGCATCTTTGGGAGGGGAGGGCAGCATGAGAAGATCTTCGTATAAACGTGATTGGACACGGGATACGGTATCTAAGGATTTGGACCCTTAGAAATAATCCAAGCCTTATACCCGGGGGACTCTCCGCGGAGAGCCCCGCCACCTCACCCGCTTATGCTCCGTCCGACGCGCGTCTTGCTGAATCTTCAGACGGTCACATGAGCCGTTTTGCGAAAAACCCTCTGCTTTCCGAAATTACGATGATCCTTTGTTCGCAAAAATCCCTACAGTTTTTTTAAGCCCCTCCCCTTTTGCAGGATGACCCCTCGCGGTTTCCGAAATTTCGCACGGATCCTGTTTATTTACGTACAGATCCTCGGTTTTTACAAAAGAGCCCTTGGTCCCTCTTTTCCACCGCCGCCACCCATAGGATCTCCGGCACCAAGGTCCCCATCCCTGGCTCCGACAAGCTGCGGTGGATCGACCTCACCGTCCCCTCCTCCCCTCCCCTCGCCGGCTTGCCCCCGATCCCTTCGTCTGCGTGCCCCGCGCGCCGCGTCGGGTGCCAACCAATTTTCACTCGCCTCGCCGCCCAAAACCCACACTCCAAAACCCTCCCGGCCGCCGCCGCCGACGGCGAGGCCACCATGGCCGCCACCGCCGCCACCCGTAGGATCTCCGGCACCGAGGTCCCCATCCTTGGCTTCGACAAGCTGCGGTGGATCGACCTCACCGTCCCTCCTCCTCCTCCCCTCGCCGGCTTGCCCCCCGATCCCTTCGTCTGCGTGCCCCCGCGCGCCACGTCGGGGTGCCACATCATATCCCCCGGCGACTCGCAGTGTTACCTCGCCTGGTACGTGGCGTCGCTTCTCACGCTACCCTGGAGCTCTGTGAAGTTATTCTCCGCCGTTTTTTTTCTGTTGGAACTAG
Source organism: Bonia amplexicaulis (assembly GCA_036346245.1). NCBI lineage: Eukaryota > Viridiplantae > Streptophyta > Magnoliopsida > Poales > Poaceae > Bonia > Bonia amplexicaulis. The sequence goes on along the minus strand of CM070745.1, from coordinate 10,670,950 downwards.
TGATGGCGATTGTGCTAGCTGGACATCGTGAAGATTTTGGCTAGAGGGGTTTGCGCATCGGGAGTTGATTTTGCTCTTATTTTCGGCTCTTTGTGGAGCTACACTGCGCACTCTGTATTGCTGTGGTTATTGCCACGTTCAGAGAAACCCTACGTTTGTGGTAGCTCAACCTAAGCAGTATAGTTGTCCATGAAATTTTCAATACATTAATTCACGTCAATTTGCGCCCGGCCGCATTATCGAGCATTGTACCATTATGCCATGCCCAGAGTGGAGGCCCAGGTCCGGGGCATAAGGGCATTGCATTTGGAAATATACATAACATCAGCAGGAAGCTGGCATGGTGACACAGCAGCACTGATAGACAGTAACAACCATTTTACGCAGAAAACATTAATTCCCAGCCACAGAATTGTATCCTGTTAGCCCAGTAGAGTTCCTTACTGAAACAATTTATATAGACAATCTGACAAAGCAAGGTCTTTAATGTAACAATAGACAAACACAGGCATTCAATTTGAAGAAACTTCTGTTAAGCAACTTGCAGTCCCTACATTTCCTACACTTGTATCCTGCTACTGATAAATCATGTTGAACTATACCTCCTGCAGAATCTTAGAGAGCCATCGCCATGATGTTATTTTAGCCTCATGGTGAAGTGATTTCTACGAACCAGTCAACCAGCTAATATCCAGCATTACAATGTATTTGTTTTGAAAATGACCAGGAACATGTTACGCTCATATGAAAAATTTACTGGTAGATGTTATTTTCTAAAGGAAGAAGATGGTTTCTGTCTTACAGGAGGCTTCATGAGGAACTCCAAAATGTGCTAGAGATCATTGAACTCTGTGCTTCCAACGAGTTCCCAAGCTCTGGACTGCGGTTGGTATTCCAGGAGGCGCTATGTCCGTTCGCTTTTTTATGTCAACGTGAGGTCAGCTCGTTTATGATATCTTATGTTAATTGTAATGCTCAACAATTTTTGAACATTAATATGCAAGAGGCTAGAGTAATCTCTTGATTCTCTTCCGTGGTAATGCAGGGTGGCAGGCGAGGCAAGCCTGGCTATCTGCTATATGTGCTTACTGTTTCTGGAGTCGCTCTCTTGTGCCACTTACGCAACCCATTTTCCTATGTATCTGGTTCAATACTGCCTCAGGATGATATAATTGAATTTAATCTCCAAACCCATGCACAGAGTGCTAAGGTTACAGCTGTAACAGCGAAGTCAGGATGTTTAATGATTGGACGGCAAGATGGGTCAATCTGCTGTTACAGTCTTGGCAAATTAGCTCCCAGTTCACCAGGCAAGTATTATAGTGTCAATTGACAGTGGCGAACTGCCTTTGTAAAGTAATTATCCATACATAATGAGTTCTTGATGATAGGATCTTCTGAAGCTGTCTCCAAGGTTTTCTGAATGTTATATTGTCTTACGCTGTAGGTTTCTCAAATGAGCTACGAGATGATGCTGGAATAGGGCGTATATGGACTCTCATGTCGAGGTACTTATTTTATTTTTAAAGTCCACAGAGCAATGAAAACAAGAGTCTACAACTGAGATCCACCAAATTGTTGCTGGAACATTTATTGTTTTCATTGTTGGGCCATTGGTTATGGCTCCAAGCTATACACAGCTCTTCGCAAAAAGGTCCCTGGTATTTTTTTAACCCCTCCACTTTGCAGGATGACCCCCGCGGTTTCGGAATTTACGTATAGATCCTTATTTAGTTACGTACAGGTCCTTCTGGGTCCCTGCTTTTTTTACAGAAAAAACATTTAGTTCCTCCGAAATTACGCTAACATCCTCGATTTTTTTTGATAACCAACTCGCGGATTTTTTGTCTCTTTTACTTCGGTCCATACGGTGTCGGTCCATACGGTGGCTTGCGCGGCGTCGCGCCGCGCACCCGCTTCTAGTATAATACCTGTAGGAGCTCTTTCTACTTCCAAACGGGCCTTCGGTGGTTGATCTGGACCTCCGAATGCCTAGTATTCAGTTCTTCCCAGTGCTGACATGGCGCTCTGGTGACGCGCTCCTGCTCTCCCATTGGCCCCGCCAATCATCCGCATGGCCTACGCAACGAAACAAGAAGCAGTGCCCCTTATGCCACTGACAACCAGGCCCCGATACAAACCGCGCCCACCCGTCATTGACTCACCCCGCATATACCCACAAGCCCTGCCCACTCATCCCCCATCCCCCGTATCGATTCCCAGTTTCCCACCCGCTCACCTCCTCGGCTGCTTCTCGACGAGCTCCCGAGCGGCCACGGCGGCGCAGATGGCGAGCGACGGCGCGGCGGCCACACCGGCGAAGGCGATCCCGAAGAAGGCCAACCTCCTCGATCCCCACTCCATCAAGCACCTCCTCGACGAGACCATCTCGGACGTACTGCGTTACACACTAAACCCTAACCTCCTCTCCCCTTCGAGATCTCTCCCTCTGGCGATCTCTTCCCCACTTGATTCCTCTAGATTTGGCCACTGATAAGTCAGCTTTGTTGTGCGATCAGGTCGTGAAGAACAAGGGCTACGCGGAGGACACGCGGCTGGGCAACTGGAAGCTGGCGATCGGGGTGGCCGTGATCGCCGTCGCGCTCCTCGCGCAGTTCTACCCGAAGAAGTTCCCGCAGAACCGCGAGTTCCTCCTCGGCTGCATCGCGCTATATCCTTTCCACTCTGATTTTCTCTGTTCAGATGAATTGTTGTTAGATCTGATTTTTGGTTGGGAGTAGTCTGGAATTTGATATTTGTTGCTGTTGGTCCATGACTTGATTGGTGGATACGTATGTGGTGTTGAATGTGGTGCTGCTGATCCTCAGCTACACCAAGGAGAAGGATGCCGTCCTCTTCACCCACCCTCCTGCGGTGAGTTTTATATTCGTGTCTATTTGTTGCTCTTGAATTCGAACTGCAGATCTCACGGCTTACTTTAGTCCCGACTTTATTATATCTGACAAAAATCAAAGTTCCGTATGTCAGGTTGTGTGGCTACATCAATTTGACATAGACATGGTTGGGTACGATTAGGAAGCAGTTCGCAGTTCTGACACTGACTTAAATGAGAAGTGTATAAATTGCATGCCTGATATGTGGTCTATCTTGAAATTCTGACTGAAGAGGTTGCATTTTAATCAAATATTCATGTGGTGAAGTTGTTTGCCAGTGTTGAAGTTGAACAATGTTTAAGAATATGTCCCAGATTGCAATTCCTGATGATCCGTGTCATTGGTATCTTACTTGTCTTTGTGCTCCAGAAGTTCATGAGTTCTAAAAGTTGTGATATGTTTCCTATTCTTGCTTTATGAACATTTTGTTGCAAATGAAGTCGCTTTTGTTTGAAAGGTGTTATGCTAATTAGGACATTGTTTTTTTATTTCCCCTCCTATCACTGGGAAGTCATTCCACTGTTGCATCACAACTCAATACATGCCTTGAAAGTCTAAACTATGCCATTCAATTCGCTGTGATACACTATGTTGACTAGTTGCAAACTTGCAATATGGTGCAGGTGGTGCATCACTTTTGGTTGAATGTTTGTGTATTATTGCCTGTAGTTACAACTTACAATATTGTAGATATGGTCAATGATAGAAGAAATGGAACCACTTTGGATGACTTAAACAGGAAGAAGGTGTTTAGGGAAATTATTTGAATATTTTGCTTCTAGACTGTGACCATAATGGCAAATGCACTAGGCTATTCAGTTTCTTGTAGTCACTGAAGCACATATTTCAAGCAGTACTTGGTCCAAAACTCCCTTTTCGAATACCTCGCTTGTTAAGATTCATGTGGTAGTGAATGCCTCACGTATTGGACAGTGAGCGCATCTTATATTGGACTATGCATAATAAATGTTCTTTGTGATTCATGTTCATGTTTAGTGCATTTGTTGCGATAATGTTTATAGCTTTGTTAACCTGTGATATTTTTTCGTTCCAGGGTTCTTTCAATAGCACTGGCCTTGTTATTTCTTCAAAGTTACCCAGATTCTCGGACATGTACACTCTTACAATAGCCAGTGCAGATCCACAGTCTATCTCTGCCAATAAGCCAGTTCATTTCACTAAGAGTGTTACAAAATGGTATGTATTCGTTAGTCCTCAATTCAGTAAGCTAATCTAAGTCATCAATATGTATTTCTTGTTTATATGTGAATCATAGCGAAGGCACCTTCTTTTAGTTAACACTGTTCACATGGTTCAATTTTATTAGATCCGTCTGTCATGCTTCCCATCCAGTGTTTAATCAACTGATGCTTCTGTCGAATGCTTCATGTATCTAAAACCCCTATATGGTTTGATATTATGTAGTCGGCAGATACAAGATACACATTGCAAATGATTAGTGTTTGCTTTCCAGGTCTTATTTCATGACATGGAAAAACATGAAGCTTGAGCGTGTGTAAATAACTTATGATTTAGCCTGTCAGCACAAAGATTGTCTTTGTTGCTGTATTTTGGTGTATAAGGACATCCTTGTAGCATAACTCCTTTTCCCTCCTCCCTTGCTAACAGTACTCGTGGGCAGGTTTACCAAGGAAGGAGTTCTTGTGGAGGGCCTTTTCTGGAAGGATGTTGAGAGGCTGATTGATGACTACAACAGTGAGCGCAAGAGCAAATGAATTGGTAGACCGTGTCTCTGATTATCAGGAGATGTTAGTTGTCTAGGGGAATCCCTTTTGTGGAAGGAAGCTTAGCCTAATCGAAATAGACAATTTTTGTGATACAGTACTGTTTGACTGGCGAACGAATCACCCTTCAAGACAATATAAAATTGCAGTTTTTTTAGCTTACAAGTCTATCAATGTTTAATCACTGTATCCTATACTAGCAGTGTGGCCTCAGTTTACTATTATATTCATTCTGTTGTTCTTGTCACCTGATCATTTCAACAGAAACGAAGTAGCCGTTGAAGCGCTTTTACATCTCAACTAATTTCCATTTACTTGTTTCCTCTATGCAAGCCGTAGGCATGTATTTTGGAATGGTAATGTGTTAGCATTGTCTAAATGCGTAACAGCATGTACCAGTACAGTTTGCACTCTGCACTAATCCAGCCCAGATTATCTGTCCATGTGCGCTAAGCACTTCGTTATTCTGTTAATGTGAAATCTGATGAGCATGGGTCTGAGCCCTGAAGTAGACAGTCCATGTGCCAAACACAAGCAGCAAGGGCATCATTCGCTACGTTTTCCAAGACAAGAAATGCCGCACGATGGTTTGGAGAAATTCGAGATACTCCTCGGATGTTCCTAAAATCACAGTTCGCTAATTACTGTACATAAGATACAAAGCCTCAAAAATTCACGAGTGAACCCTGGTGAGATAGTTGCAGTCGAAGAACTCCCTTGCTTTGGGACCACTGCAGCATCACCGACCTAGCATACCTCCATCACAGGAGATCAATACCGATCTGACTGGGTTACAATAGCCTCAACCCGATCTATGGATGCTTGCAATCGCCCATAGTTCATGCTGAAGGCAGGTTCTCCTGTGCCAACAGCCCTACGAGGAACAAAGATAACAACAGTTGAGTTGTAGTGTTTGTGAGTTTAAATTGTCCTCGGCTAAGAGGTTATCGATAAATACAAGAATCCTGCCTACAACAATGTTTACTCACAAGTACAGTTCAACTAAGACTTACCCACGAATCTCAGGAAGCACATATTCGGCTCTCCATCCAATCCTTAAATCAAACCCTGGGAACATGCTGATTTTTGATTTGTTTCTTATCTGGGAGACACCGGCTCCCCCCAAGCTAGTAGAAAGCTTCCACTTCCATCCAGTTGCATTCAGACGGAAATTGTGGCCAATGCCAACCTGTATTACCATTGCTGTCAGGAAATTTATGTGTCATCAAAGCCACAAGAATCAAGGTGAACTTTTTAGAGGGCCATTTTATTTATAACCACTTTAGCTTTTCTGGCTTTGGACATGTTGATCATGTGTTCTATGGCCAACTAATCTGATGTTTTCTACCTTATCATGCTTATGGCATATATTTGTTAGATGCAGATGGTAGTAGATGTCTACATTTATTTCGCAAGTGGGTAATATTATATTTGTTAGATGCAGATGGTAGTAGATGTCTACTCTTTGGTCGTTGACCACTCGTGTCGAATTTCGACCACGTTGGTTGTTCAACCACTCATTGGCTTTCGACCACGTTGTGTTACGACTGGTTGCACTCAGCGTTATGAGATTTTCGACCACGTTGTTTTCCGATCAGGTTGCGCTCAGCTTTATGGGACTTCCGACCACGTAGTCGAAATTTGACCACATTGTTTTTTCGGCTGTGTTTGCTCAGCTTTGAGAGTTTCTAGTTTTCTACAGTGGTACAACTCTATGTTTCTCTAGATTGTGAGTAAGGTTTCTATCATAATCTTCATAGTTTTGTAGCTATCGGAGCAAATGATAAGTGAATAATTGGGAAACTTTTAAGGCGCTATTCACCCCCTTCTGTTACTATCTTCGGTCCTACACTTTCTAGTTTCTACTATACAAAGTACGCAACTAATTTGCTCATCATCCAAAAAGGATTACAATTGAAGTTTACAGTAACTTTGATAATAGTTCTTAAGTGGCATGCTTAATTATCAATTTGGTAGATGCAATAGTCACTAGATTCATTAAGCTGGACCAGGAATGCTCTGTGCGCTGCATGCTTTGTCCTCCTTTTGCTTTATTATGCATCTCTATGGTTATCAAAGAAATTATTTAGTGGCAGCACATGTTAGCTCATATGATAAGTTCTTGGCAGTGTTACATCATCAATTAACCTCTCGTTAAGCTCTAAGTGTTTTAATACTGGTTAAATCCGATGTAGCTGATACAATTGGATGGTGTCAGTGAACATGGATTGATCTCTGCTTCAAGGCTAAAGTAGGTAGTTGGCTCACAATATCAGTGCTATCGAACATAAACCCACTGTAAACAAGCAAATTCACTCATTCATGCTATCAGCATCTGGTGGATTCTCCATGGATGTTGTCAAGAACTGCAATCACCCCGGTGATGAAAGCCTGGTCAGAGCCCGACTGCACTATCACTTGGTAGAAGTCCTTACTTCCTATCAGCTCTTTCTTCCCCATCTACAGCATGAAGGGTATGTGTATTAGATCTCTATCTCTTGGGATGCACAAATGTTCATGTGTACATCACAGAAAGATATGTATGTGTTTACTCAATTTAGTGATAACAAAAAAAAAGGAAAAATATACAAAAGAAATACAATTTGCCAGAAAAGCAGATGTATATATTTTTTTCTTATAGGGGATATGAAGGTATGGATGGCATACCTGCGCCACTATTTTGCCAGTGCAATCAATTATTGTACAATCTCTATCTGCAAAAGATCCACTGATCTCGAGGTCCCAATTTTTGCAGTGCCTTTTGGGTTCAATGTGAATTCTAATTGGTGCACTTCTTGCCATGCATGATTTTGGATCAGTTAGGCTAAAGACCAGCTTGTTTTTCCCTTGGTAATCCATTGAGTACCCATTCCATTTGTTCCGAGTGCTTAGAGCCTGGACAATTCCTCCCTGCAATGGAGAGTTTTAATATGGCGACTGCCAAAGAAATATATGATGCAAGGATATGAGAGGGAGAAGTGTTTGCGCTTGTCTGCTTGTCCACGACAGTTATGTTTCTGCATTCTCTCAAGAAAAATACTTGAAGTTACTTGTGCCCTTCTTGTTTAATAATGGCTTCTTTAAGAGCTAGCTTGAACCAGAACAGAAAGAGGTTCTAGCTTGTTCACAAAATTTAAGAGCTACCTGTGCCAAAAAAAAAAAGGAATAACATAAAGAAGTTCATAGGAATCAGAGCAACTTCATAGAGCAAATAGTTCTAGACCTAATCAATTAACTTTAATTCTGGTGAAGCACTCAAAACAACGGGAAATATAGAATTCGAAGAGCTACTATTTTGCAGTTACGATCCATTACCTTTTTCGAAATGAATAGTACTGGTTCTCCGTCACCGTCTTTCACCATCAGTTCTCCCTTCGATCCAAGTATTCCACAGCCATCCACAATGAAAACAACATTCTGACTAAGGTCAGTAACGACGAAACCACCGCCATTCACGACAACGGGTCTCCTCCTGATCATCAGCGTCGTTGGTGTGCTTGAGCAAAAAATCTTGCTAACTACAGGCATGCTGTTGTCCATTTCACTTGATACTGCTCACGAAATAAACAGAGAATTCTATTACTTGGTCTGAATTCCTGTTTCAGTGTGTCTATCTTACCTCAAGCATGTTCCGTGGCCACTGGCCTGCAGGCAGGTACTTATATTGGGGCCAGAGGACAGTTGTTTTATGAGTAAATTTCATAAAACTACAGGTTTATTGTATAAGTTATCAGAAAATTACAGGTTTTAGCAACTATTTTACAGAACTTCAGATTTAAAGGTAGCAACTATTTTACAAAACTTCAGATTTAAGGGCTAGATGTATTGCAAAGCTATATGTTTTAGAAATCCCATTGCACGTATACGTATCTGTCATGCTGGACCCACTTGATAGCTGTTATATCGCCCTCGTGCCCCGTTACACGTCATATGCCACATGAGCAGTTGCGGCCCACCCTGTTATTTTTCTCACTTGGATAGGGTAATGGGGCATCGTAATGCAGGTTGCGGGTTCGCACCTGCACGTGTGGCACACGATGTGGACATGCCGTAACGGGATGCGAGAGCGATATAGCGGCTGCCAGGTGGGACCAACGTGTTAGATACAAGTACGTCCAACGGGATTTCTAAAATTTGTAGCTTTGCGCTATATCTAGCCCTTAAATATAGAGTTTTGCGAAATAGTTGCTAAAACTTGTAGTTTTTTGATAGTTTGTACAACAAACCTGCTGTTTTGCGAAATTTACTCTTGTTTTATTGAGGCAGTCACCCAAGCTAAGAAGCAAAGATAGCATTCATTAGGTGTGGTGGTTCAAGAGTTTCCCTACAATGGAAAGTCACAGCAAGCTCCTTTTTTTTTTCTTGCAAGTTGGGTAAAAGCCCCACATAAAGCAATCCCTGAAAACCTGCTGTGCTTGAATAGACCTTGTCTAACTTTCCCAAAGCAGCATCTTTGGTGACAGTCCTCAGAAGTTTCTTCTTGCTCATTAGTTTGAAACAGTGTCCCTTCTATGTGTTTTTCTGTGTGAGTGCTTCTTATGTACACTGCAATGCTGATCATTTGAGGATACACCATTTCTTTTGTTTCTTTTCGTCTCAAACCGCCACAAGTTATGCTGCCATAATTTTGTAGTATGTCAAATCTAGTGGCATGACATTATCAGATGACCTGAAAGCGTATCTACAGACTATGAAAACGAGGACATTGCAATGTAGCACATGGGCAAAATAGTGATTTGACTAGAAGGCATAATATGTGTGACTGCTTCTTATTACACGTATGCTTTTGTCTGAACAAAGTTAGCCTTGTTTTATGCATGTACATGGAAAAATTCCTCTGGCCTCTGGGTACATGCACCCTGCATTCTACTGGCGATCATAATCCGAGGTGACCGATAATTGCACTTTTGTTTTTCTGTGTTGAGCTTATCTATAGCAATTGGTTGAATCTGATAACATCATTTCGTGAATATGTTTTGTTCAGCAATTAACAATCTGTCAGGAAATTTGGCAAATGTTTTGTTCAGCAATTAACAATCTGTCAGGAAATTTGGCAATCTCTGAATTGGAGAAACATTACGCATACAACAAGATATAGCCAACATGTGGAATAACATGCAAGTAGATATGTAGTAAAGGTGATATGAATATAGGCCACAAGATTTTTTGCAAGGCATTTCAAAATTGGCACAAGTATATGTCTAATCAAGCTAATAACCTGTACAAGGAAAACTGCCAAATGAAGCACGAGAAGGATAGTGTAACCAATAAGCACTTTAGGAGAGTTCATCTCTTTCTAGTGTAAGTCCTTTGAACAACTGTTAGAATTGCACGTAAATCTCTACTATTTAAAAAGGGTGTTGATAAATATCATCTAGATATTTTCTTCCTAATTATTATTCAGATTTGTGACAATTGGATTAGAGATCCAACGGCCATGAATTCTCTCCCCTAAAAAAATCTCTCCCTCCAAACAAATCTCCCCCTCCAAAAAAAGGCCCGTTGAATCTCTAATCCAATGGTCCCAAAATTAAATGATTGTTAGGAAGAAAATATCCAGATGATAGCTAGACATACCCAAAATTAGATTTGATGGTTCACATCTAGGGGTGCAATCGGAGTGGATACGGACGGATATCGCTTATTCTGTATTCTATTCTATATTTTTTCCTCAGAGTCGGACATGGATAATGTCGGATATCTATTTCTCCATTCCGTATCTGTTCCATAATCTTTTGGACGGTCGATCGGATAGAAATTGTCCGCTTCTTTGCACAGGACATTGGACAGTATGATACAATCAAAGCGAATATAGAGAGACTAATTACTGAAATGTTGGAGGAAGGACACTCAATACTCACACTTGTTTAGATGTGACAATCTGTCCACATGTTATTTTGTTCCTAGGTGAAGTCACAACAAATTTCCTCATATCATTTGACATACGGATATCACTTATCCCGTATCCTATTTTATATTTTTCCTCGGAGTCGGAGTCAGAGCAGCACAACATCAGGGTATTGGGCGGTTGTGCTTGTTCCTGGTTAATATTAGCACTTGCTAATGTATGTATTCCAGAATTTTAAAACTGGAGTCTTTGGTGTCATCACTAGTAGCTTGTTCATTCTTGATGTGTTCTTATTTGCAGTTAGAATTTTGACCACCTGAACGTATCTACTAATTTGTTTCCTGCTTCCATATCGTCAATACATGGAGGACAAAGTATATGCCATGCGTGACCACTGATTTGTTATCATGATTCACGAAATTGACTCTTGTTATTCGATCAATGAAAATTGACTCTTGTTATCATGATTCACGAAATTATGAAATCCAGATTGGCCTGGTTCAGTATTTGGGGCATCCAATGATGGTCCTAGGATCACCCAAAGGTATCTACACAGTTACATACGGTTGTACATGTTTTATTTCCTTATTGTATTTACCCCTTTTGGTTGCTAGGCACTTCGATTTTATCTCCTAGGCACTGTAAAAATGTAGCAATCATGAATATTGAAACCAGTTACCACTACTCTTGGGAAATGCAAATTAAGTCTTCTACTGTTAGATGCTCCAAGGCATCGTTAACAGATAGATAATCTTCTCAGAAAGCTCTCCATATTTGATGTTTGAAAGCAAATTGATCCATTGAGCAATGTAAGCCTGGAGTTGGATAAGACATGCCGATAGGTTATCAGAATGAAGTTCCTTTTCTCGCTAGAAGTGAAATTTGTACTTTGGATCCTCATTCATTGCTGTTAGTACTACTCCCACACAGGGTCTCCTAACCAGTTGTATAGACGCTAGATATATCATCCTGATATGGAATTGTTTCCTTGAAGGCAGAAGCAGTATATGTTTGAACTGGAGAATCTAATGAGGACATTACTTATCTGTTAATAAGCAGTAGGGAAGAGGCCTTATTTGAATTCGTGAGTAGTGGTTTATTTTCATAAAGTAATAAGCATGCTTTATTATAGGCTTGTAGTTTTGCCACATAATAATGAAACTTCCTTAAATTATAGTTTTCTTATCTGACTTGCAAAGATCAAGGGCGACAATCTAATTCTTGAGAAGACAATCCCTTTTCCTCTCGAACTATCTTGATGAGTGATTATTGTAGACAGAAGGTAGCTTTCTAGATGTTAAGAAGACATTGACTGCAATAATGTCTTTGTACATAAGCAGTTGTGCCCGGTTGTTAAGCATAAATTTAACATGCTTATGTTAATCCTTTCCTACGTGAATGTATCCGTGGGGAGGCCTAAAAGTCATTTTAAAGTAAATTTTTTGTTTGATATCATTGTGAATGGATGAAGCCACCTTTTTGTGATTTGATTTGAACTCACAACTTTTGTAATTTGGTGTGCTCAAAAAATTTTGTGAACATGCTCATCTGACCAGTCTAGAGAAGTCACTAACTATATCAATCAACGGTGAGTAGCAGTCATGGCACCTGCTTCATGTTATCTTGTGCAAAATTTGTATTTTTGTTGCAATGCACGAGCACTCTACTGGGTGCCCGTGCGTTGCAACCAAGACTCTACTGGGTGCAAATCACATGGTGATGTTTCGTAAAAGTTCAAAGTTCACCGCTGAAATTATCAACTTCTAATTACTGATTATGGTGGAAAAATAAAGTTAATGGTGAAACACAAGATAGTAAAAGGAGACCAAGTAGTGGTTTGCAAGGTACTGTTTCCTGAAAAATTACTAATAACACATAAGGCGGCATATTGTCCCTTGATAATTTTTTTTGTATATATGCAGTGAGAAGACCTTATATATGTTCCATTTTTTCTGTTGCAATAACCAAATGAGCAATGTCTTGCTATTTAAACCATCTATCATTTGTGTAAACTGGTTAAATTGACAATACTAAGCAAGAAAAAAAGAAGTGCTTCATTGATGTGTAAACAGACGTGCTTCATTCATACATAAAGATTTGGTTAGAGCCAGACATTGGTATCGATTTCTTTTTAGATAATAAAGTAAAACTCCTGTTTCATGGTTAGAGTCCTTGGGTCTGGAATTAATTGCCTGATTGCTTATATTAAAATTTATATCCCTTGGGTTTTCCAGACTATATTAAAATTTATATCCCTTAGGTTCCAGACTTGGTTAGAATGTTTGTAGTAATGATGTTGTTCCAAACATGGCCTTATGTAAGCTGCAATACATGAAAATTTGGTTAGAGCCAGACATTGCTATCGATTTTTTTATAATAATTAAAACCCATGTTTCATGGTTAGAGTAATTAAAACCCATGTTTCATGGTTAGAGTAATTAAAACCCATGTTTCATGGTTAGAGTTTTGGGTCTGGAATTAATTTCCTGATTGCATATATTAAAATTTATATCCATTGGGTTCCAGACTTGGTTAGAATTTTGTTATGCAGTATGCCACCCATATTACTATTGTTTGTCCCATGTACATCTATTCACTTTTGTGTAGCCTAAATTGTTATGTGCGTACTCCGTGTAATGATGTTAGCAAGCATGCGACTCACATTTTTTATTGTTTGTCATGTGTTTAATTATTCAGATTTACTTGGATATTTTTAACTAAAGGGTGCCTGCTCTATTGGATTCTTCACAAAATATTTCAGATAAAAACCTATGCTATGTACTCTGTTATGAGACCACTTATGAATGCGTCGCCTTCCCATTGCATGACGTCTTTGTATTCTGTTGATGAACTATTAGAAATTTAGTTCTTTTTTCATAATTCTCTATGAATCCTGCCTTTGAGCTATTCACTTTGGGATGCTATTTATGTAACATCCCATCCATCCTCTGGGTCTAGAGTGCTATCACCATTGCAGACTTTTGCCATTTTCATCAACTGCTAGTAATTTTAAGCAAACACTACTTTTCATATTGCAGGGACTAGATAAACATAATACCATTTTAGTTCTAACTTTAGCATGGCATATCAGTAGAGTCTAAAGCATACTAACAAAATATGATACATGAAGTGCTGCTGGTACGTGAAGTTATTCATGTGCTACTCCCACCTGTGCATGACGTCTTTACTGATCACCTAAAAAAACAACAAAGCAAGCGTGAGTCTAAAGACTCAGCAAATACAAAGTAAAGCAGGAAATAACAGGCATACGTATCAATCCATAACCATCACAGTCTCATTAATGACTTGCTTTCATTTAATCTTTCTCCATTTTCATCAACAACTCAATATGCATTTGCACCTGTTCTCGGTCATAATGCAATTGCATATACACATGCATTTTTTTTCTTATCTCTTTAGACTATACCAGTATAGCAGAGCGAGCACCCATCGATACTCATCTAAGCCCGTCTTGTTTCCATGCGGGATCACAAGCCCGTTCTTTTTCATACGAGAACCTCAATAACCTGTCATTTTTATGCGGGGACCTCAGCTCTACTCTCGTGGAGTGTCCACACAAAGTGGACCAATGATGCGACAAAACTATTTCTTTTCATGACATGCATGCAATGCAAGTGCTCCATTTACGCATATTAACATGTCATGTCTCAACAACCGTTATTCATCAGTTCTCATCATGCAACCAAAAATAATTAACTTACCATAATATGGTAAACAATGCCTCAACATTCAACTAAAGGCAAACACTACCCAGAATTACTGCTTTACCATACACTTGCCTGGTTAAACCTCGGGGACGAAGCGTGGACGACTCTGACCAGGACCTCCACCTGTACAAATATCAACCCGACTCAACACATCATATCAAAATCAGTGCTTAAGCGAGCAGCAACGACCCTACGCCCATAACCTGATTCTGCATAAAAATGCCCGGGGTTAAGGACCCGACGTGCAGGTACCAAACCCTCCTTTTTTTCTTTTTCTCCTCTTTTCTTCTCTTCCTTTCTCTTCTCTTTTTTTCTTTTCTTTCATTCGGCTCATCTCTTCTCTCTCTTTTCTTTCTCTCTATCTCCCCCCTCATTTTAGTTCGGCCGAATGGTCTGGCTCCTCTCCAAACCAAGTATGGGGGCAACAGTACTCGCGCCGTCGGCCACCGGTCTCTGGCCTCCAGATTCCCCCATGTGTTGCGCCTCCCTTCCCCCTATCCTTCCCCTTCTTTGCTAATCGGATTTGGGGCACGGCCATCCCCTAGGGCGGCCGGCCATTGCTTACCGCCGTCGTGGCCTCCCGGCTCCCTATCGTTGCCCACGGCTCGGCTCCTGCCACCGTCGCTACCCAGCCACCTCCTGTGCGGCTCCTCCCGGCCTTTGGCCCAAAGCTGTCGCTGCCTTGGGTGCTCGGACTTGCCGGTCTGGTCACACCGTTGCCCTCAAGGCTTGGCGCCTGCACCACCGCCCGTCGCTGTCGGCCGCCTCCTCGACTCGATCCCTCCCTCAGGCTCACCGGCCACGGCACATAGCCGGCCGAGAGCCCGGCGCCTCCTTCACCACTGGCCGCTCCACCTCCGATGTGACGACACCGCCTTGGCGCCCTAGGGGTGCGTCGGCCAGGAGCTCGTCGTCCTCGACACTAACCTCCCACACTATGCCTCCGCCCGCCGCCACCAAGAGCCCTAGGGGTGGCGTTGGTTCACTCCTCCCCCTCTTTACTTTTGTGCTTTTGATTTAGCTACTACTTTTGCCTTGCTCTAGTCTTAAGGATGCACGGTTGGGAAGGCTCAAGGTGGTCACCGTGACGGGACTTGGTGGAGTCCATGTGTTGGGAAGCATGCAGTGCCATCCAAGGGCGCACAACGGTGCTACGAGCTCGTCACCAATGCGTTGGGAGGGGGGAGAATGGAGGCTTACTTAATGTCGGTTGAAAAAGGGGCTAGCGGTGGACGACGACTTGGCATGGTTTTGACGGACGCCGGAAGTCTTGCGCCTTCGGGGTCGTGATCGTCCCCTTGCTCCTCTCCGTTGTCTTCCCCTTCTTCCCTAGTTCTTCTCCTCTGGGCTTCTTCTTCCTCACTGCTTGGGTATGGCTGGCAAGGAGCTTGGGTGGTGATGGGGTTGAGCTCGGCTTGTGCCTTACTTTTGGCCGAACTGCAGTGGTGGTTGGCTCTTGGTTTGGTTTTGGCTTACCTCTCGATTGAGGAAGTGAAATAGCTTTGTGTGGGACTTGCTTGTACTGTGCTAGCATATAAGGGCATGGTTGGGGCAGCCCTTCGGCTTTGTGAAATGATTGTAATGCCTTCACCCTACTCCCATTCTTCTCTCATATGGCTGACTGCCCTAAGGACATTTTGGTCCAAGGGGCTCTGCACTGTTCTTTGGGGGTTTCCAATTGCGGCAGGTAAGTCGGTAAAAGTGGGCGTTGGATAAATTTTTCTGCCAGATGACGAAGCCCACAATAGCGAGAGGCGCCGACCGGCCTCGGACGGTCTGAGAACCTCTGTGAGCACTACTTTTATTCGGCATTCTAAAGCCGATGGGTCTAACAACAAAACTTTACTTTATTTCCTTTATTCTCCCTTGGATTGTTTCATTTCTCGCTTTTTTTTCTCTTTTGCATTCTGGTGGTAGTACAATTTATGTCTTTTTTTTGATGTGTTACCAACGATTAATTAGTTAGTTTGTTTGTCATCATTTAAATCAAGGCTCTTAAATTTATTAGTAGTGGATGTAGACAAGCAGCAAAAAAACCTCTATTCGTTTTAGCAAGAATGTATAGTTGCAAGGCAATATTTATTATGAAGTTTAGTTTTCTCTTGCAATGCACATGCACCTAACTAGGGTTTCTTACATGTCCACCGGACTTAGTTATTTTATTTTATTTTATTTCATGCCATTTTTTAGTATATGTTAAGATAATTTTTATTTCTCTGTTGTTTGCATTACATCGTTTTGTTGTTAACAAAGGTTATTTTTCTCCTTTGAAGAACAAGATCTCTTGAAGGTCCCTTTCACGTAATCAACATGCTGACTAGAGCTACTGAATCTCAGGAATCAGGATCCTTGATTTCTGAGGTAAAGTGCAAGAAAGCACGTCCTATTCTTGATGCGAATCTCACCTGAGATGAAAAAATTCTATTGCTGCTTTTTATCCCTCAAAAATGCGAGAAGCGTTTCAATCAATTAAGATGAAGCAAATAACAAGGACAAGCTGGCTCCTAGAGGCAGCGATTACAGAAGAAATAAGAGAAAGAAAAGGGAGAGGAGAATGAAAAGCAAAGAGAGAGCAACAGCGAGAAGAGAACTAAGGGTCCTTTTGGTTGGGCTTTTGGCTTCGGCTTTTGGCCCTAAAAGCCAAAAGCTCAACCAAAGGGGTTGCTTTTGGAAGCAGCTTTTTCAAAAGCAGCTGCTTTTCCGTAGTATATTTTTGAAAGCTGTTTTGACTCTGCTTTTGGCTTTCTGCTTTTAGAAATGGATTGAATAAAACTCTTTCATAGTTGTTTTAAAAGAGATAAAGACAAAAAGTATATTTTATACTTGTTTAACCAAACAGCTTTCAATTTTTCTACACACTCACAAACTTTTAGCATTTTTTTCTCACACCAGCTCAACCAAAAGGACCCTAAACGAACAACGAGGGAGACTGCGGAATTCTACTGATTAGGAGAGTCTAGGCTTGAAGCGCCTTCTTGTGCCCAAATGCTACTCTCCTACTGAAAGCAATGGATGAGATCTCATCGACCCGGAATTGCTTGCCTCTGAACCAAAATGTTGTTTCGTCCTTTCCAAATCATCCAAGGGATTAGGAGGAAGAAGCTGTACGCCATCCCTTTGATATTGCTGCTTCACTGGTGTTTTGGGTGGCCTATGAAAGTTTTGTATTATCTAGCACATAAAGCTAATTAATTTTCCCTTTTCTGCCTTTTGATTGACAAAAACTATAGTAGGTCAGGAATCAGGATTCAGGAATCTAGAAATATGTCATCTTCCTATACCCCAGTCCTTCAATGGTGAACCAGTCTTAGATAACGGGAATCAATAATTGTTGAATCCTCTCTTTTGTTCTCGAACAGCTATTGGCAAACCAGTCTTGACTTTTGGTGTACTAAAACTGCACTCCCTCCATATTCTGACCCTGGTCAACATTTTATGTTGGTGAATTGCGGAACAAGCATAAGATAAAGCTGTGTCCTTTTCTTGGAACAATATATGAACTACAGAACTTCTGTATGAAGTGCCTAACCTAAAGGTTAGGTTCTCTTGCCTAACCCTGTAGTTGTTTGCGGCCAGGACAGTTGAACAGCGGATCGTGGAACATTGGCGAGTAAAGCTGTAGTCAGTTAACAGCGGAGCGCTAACATATCAAGGGATCCTAAGAGGAATGGTTGACGAACTCTACTGAGCCTTTGCGACTAAGCAACCACCTGCCAAAGGAAACTTGGAAAGACTTCTCGTGCACATGGTATCTCTGTAAATACGGTTTGTAAAGCTAGTCTGTAAATGGAGAACACATCTAAACTAGACTAGAAGTCGCATGAAAAAAAAAATACATGACAGTTAAAAATACTGCGATAATTGGATTAGAAGTTGCTACGGCAGATAGAGAGATTCAAACGAGGTGTAAGTTTAGTCTCCAATAAAAAAGGAGGTGTAAGTTACACTAAGTTTTGTTGACTCTTAACCTTCATGATTAAATAAATGATATGTGATGATTGATGTTTTTTTCGAAGTAGGTGATGATTGATGCTTTTGGAAAGCTGTTCTTGGATCTGAGAGAGAGAGAGAGAGATATATCAATGCATGAATTCCATCTTGCTAGGCCGTATACGTATGCGTTATTTTTGTGTGCCTGCTTTGAGATTTTGTGGAGATTACTCCCGAGGCATTTGAACCTGGAATAATTGAGGATTTCATACCGTAAAGATATGCATTTAAGAATTTACCATTTAATATCTCACTGACATATAAATCTTAAGGTCATATATCAGTGAGACATGAGTGTCAAATCCTCAAATGCACATCTTTTGTAGCATCGAATCCTCAAATCCCCATTTGAACCTTGGTTACGAGCTATGTGAACCTTGGTGCGTCTTGGTGCATTATCCAAAGTAGAAGAACCAGCAGGAACAGAGGAAGCTTGCTAGCTCCGCGAGGAACGCGACGACCACAAATCACAAATCCGCAGCTTGCTAGTCGAGCGGCAGCGTGGGCGTTACGTCCCGGGCCGGACGTTCCTGGGCACTACAGCTGGATTCCCACGGCCCAGCCCACAGCCAGAATACAACACGACTACTTCCGCGCGCCGACGGTCCAGATCGGGAGTAAGGACGAAATCTTCTCTTGACTCATCGGCTTCGGCTCCCGCGGCCGCCACGGTGACCGCCGCGACGGCGCGCTGTTTTTTTTTTCGAAGGCTAAAACTGCGTTGCTTTTGTTTGTGGACGGGATACGCAGCCGAGGGGTGAATAGTATGGTCTAAAGTTTTTTTTCTCAAAGTACTCTCGATCTTTTACTTCTGTAACTATGGAGCTATGGAGCCTAGAATCAATAACCAAAATCATAAAGCAAAAAGATCAAGAAATCAGTTTCTGAAAATCAAGAAACCTTGAAGATCAGACCTCTATCAAGGGCCGGTCTAACCGGAAATTTCCACCGGTCAGACCACTAGGACATGTCAGTTAGACTGCGCTTTGTTCTAGAAAACAACCTGACTTAATCAACTTTTGATGAAACGTGTAAAATATAAGTTTAATTGCTATAAAACTTTGCATAACCTTACTTAATGTCTCAGGAACCTATATCATCCATAGATCACAGAAATTCATGTTAAAGTTTAGACTTTTTTCAGATTTAAGCAAGTATGCACCAAAATAGGACAAAAATACAAAACGGTGATTATAACTTGCTCTTCAGTAGAAGATGGGCAAGATAGCTCTAGATGTATTCCCATATGTCACAACAAGCAAGAACAAAAAATAAATCAAGCTAAAAACCCTCGGATCATGAAATCACTCAGTGAGGCCAAAATCAAGCAAAACTGGTTTCTTCGTTAACTTGCCATCAAAGTACTTAGATAGATGGAGATTAATTTTCAGATGTTATCTCTATCTCTTATACATCCTTGGTATAACAAGATCAAGAAGAGAGAAGGGAAGAGAAAAAACCAATAAGCCAAGAGCAAATCAATCAACACAAGAGAGATTCACGAAGATGAACAAAGATTGATATATTGCTACTTGAAATGAAGATTTTACAACTACTCTACTTGGAAGACAAGACAACACACCGCATCACTTAACTTCTCTTAAACCCTAACCCTAACAATGAACACTTCAACTTAATGAGTTCACTATAAGTCTCCATCCCAACCCGTCAAATAGACAAGTCAACCAACTCCACCTAACATTAATGGATACTATTCACTTAGCATAAATGGGGAATCTCTTAACCCCACACAACACAGGTTTTACTCACACGCTATACTTATGCATGAGCCGACTGGCCTCCTCGAGCCCAAGCAGGAGCAGCATCACTAGTTCGTCAACGTGCTCAACTCCGTCCATCCGCCGCCTCCACCATAGCCGAAGCAGGAGATGCGAGCCGAGCCTAGGCTTTTCCTTCCCCGGATTACTAGCTCTCTCCTCAAGCTACCATTACTTCTGCAAGCTACCTGACAAGTCTGCAAGCCACCACCTTTACCCTCTCTTCCCTCCATGCTGGCACACATCCGACATGGAAGTTTGAGGCCACAGTCTAGAGTGGAGCACTATGGATGCCCTTAAGAATTGGTCGTACAAAAATAAAGAAAAAAGCGAGTCATACACATGGTCCTCATCAGATTCCTTTCCTTTTTCATTTCGCGCAGCTTTTCTCTTTTCTTTTTGTTCTTCTTTTATTTGTCTGTCCTTTTCAGCTTATTTCGTTCAGCTTATGGTTTATTACTTATAATTTTTCTTAAACAAATAAATAAGATGACTTCTCCATTGGTGTTTTGAAGCGGATTATTGGGATGACCTTTTAGAAGCATCTTATCGGCTTTTGGTTCATTTGCAAAAGCGCTCGTATTGAGGCTAAAAGTCATAAACAACAGCCATAAACCATAAACCATGACTCAAAACAATATGGCTTGTACATGCAAAACGTGTTTTAACTGCTCCTAGTCTGGACGTGTTAATGGTACGGTGTATAGTGTGCACACATGAAGAGAAGTGTGCACATCAATGCTCCAACCATACCAACATCCTTTTGTAAAAGCTGCTTTTATAGGCTATTATTCTAACTTTAGGGATTTTATTTTTCTAACCCCCTAGAAAATGTTATTTGCAGAACTAGACCACTTCACCGTATTTTGCAATTTTAGCCCCCTCCTCGGCACTGCCCCCGCCACTGGGCGCGGCAGGCACCTACCCCCGATGCCAGGCATGGCAGGTGACTTGCCCCCTACGGGGTCGTGGTAGGAGGCTGGCGTGGCCCCGCACACGTTCGTCTGATCGATTCTCGCGCGATTCATCTTCGCTTGTCTTTTTCGCACGACACGTTATTTTCGCTCGTTGTTTTCTCCCATACTCAGATATTTAAATGCGCAGCCACACACTCATTCATCATAAGCCTCAGTCATATAGGGGCAACTGACTTGCACCATATAGGGGAGAGGCACGTGCGCAAGCGAGCGAGACCTATCTTCAAGTCCCATCGTTGGGTGGAGACATGCAGAGCATGCAAAACTCCTCGAGATAGTCACACATGTTCAGCCTCAGCCTAAGCGTGACCGCGAGGAGCCTTGGACGCGCGTCTCGTCGTCCTGGTCAAGCTTCACGTGGGGCGACTTGACTAAGTCAATGATGAGCCCGATGAAGTGAAGGCTGCTGTTGTGCTCAAACTTGTGGTAGAACCACTGTTGCAGCTAGTGAGACTCCCACTTCGTTGCGTCGAATTCAAAGGGAAGCCCTTCGAAGTAGCAAAGACAGATCGCAGTCGACGCCGCAATGGTTAGAATATCGACCGTCGTCAGGCACTTACCGACATTGCGTGTCGCGCGCAAAGGGTGAAGACTGGTGCCGAGGCACCCTCCGAACGGGTCGCCCAGGAGTAGATGGCGAGACGGACGATGGCATTCGGTGTCAGCTGCTGAAGCTCTAGCTCGTATAGACGGAGGAGGTCGCCTACGAAGCGCACGGCGGAGAATCGAAGCCCGACGTCAAAGTAGGCAGTAAACACCAGCGTCTCGCCCTTCCAAGGTCGTGGTGTGATCTCATTGCTGCTAGGGAGGCGAACGGCCTCGCGGGACGAGATCTTCTTCGTTGTGCACGAGGGACCCCACCAGCTTGTTTGTCGCGAGAGACGGGCCGAGTGTGTTCACAAACACACCGCCGACTTTCTCCGATGCCTTCCAGCGCTTGTTGGTGGTGGCCTTAGAACACTTGTCTCCGCCGGTGTGACTGCTCGATGGCATCGATGTGCCACTACGGTCATTACGGTCACTTCCATGACCTATACCAGCAAGCAAATACGGGGTGGAGGTAAGGTGAGCAGTGAAACTCCAGCAAATAACAAGCAACGCCGATGAGAAAAATCATAAACAATGACAGCTAGGCGAGAGAGAAAGCGGAAGCAAATTGCCAGAAATGGAGTCACCACGACTCTTAAGTTCAGAATGCGACATCGTCATTTAATGTCAGCACAACGGGCGCAAGAATCGAGGGGATGTGCAAGACGTCGTAACTAGCGCAACGACTCATGTCGCCCGACCCGAAGAGAAACCGTCACCACATGTGATCTGGTCTCAGTTGTCACACACACCAATGTTATCAGCAACAATCTGGCAAGAATTTGAAGAGATGACAATTCAATAGACCGAAGGGATAGAAGAGTCCAAGTACCAACTGACATAGTCTTAGCCCACAAAAATGGAGACCCTTTAACCATGAGATGCTACCGCTAAATGAGGTCATAACTATGAGATGCTACCGCTAAAGGAGTGACCTCATCTTAGTCCAGTGGACCCATTGCACCAAGAGACATAATAATTATGTGACCACATAACTGACCTAAGAAAGCTATCACAGAAGAAAGAACATGATTATCCCTACACTTGTAGGATTAGATAGAGACGTTTATGTAAGCAACCTTTTCATGGATATAAATATGTACCTTAGAGGGCACCATGAGAGGGGAGATACTCATTTTTCAGAGATAAACCTATATAATGCATACACCTTTACACACCATCTCCACAGCTTCTAACACTCCGGACAGCCCTCTGTGGTCTCCCCACAACAACACAACACAGATACACAACACAGATAAAAGGCGAAGAAATTTCGTCAGCAAGCGGAGAAATGTAGGCCGAAATAAGAGATCTGAAGAAAGCGAAACCGTAAGAGCACAAAGCACATTACTACTGTAAACGAATCTGTTCGCTTAACTCCTCGATCCAAAGCATTCAGGCTAAACAAAGCATGAGATACAGCGCAATCTGGGGCTTTCATTTGCCCACAAATCTAGCAGAAGCCGCCATTAAAAACTTGCGGCCACAATGGGAGCAGTAACTATCAAGAGGGTCAATGGATGCTAATCAAAGTCTAGGAACTCCATCCTCTTCCTCATTGTGCCTTTCAGATCTCTTGCTTCCCTTTCTGCTTTCTCAGCCTGGGTAAAAAAAGATGGAAACATAGTATCAGTTCCAAACAATATTATGGAGTCAGGATTCTATGTCTGAACATACCAGCAACTCAACAATATACATCAGCTGTATGTAAAACCAATAGTCTACCATACGCCCATACCTCTTTTTGTTCATATTTGTAAAACCAGTTGTTAGATAGCCAGGAAGAAAACAAGATCCCACACAGCTGTATGTAAAATGCCATTTTTGCTCCATGTGATAGACAGTGAATTATAGAGTAAATAAATAATTCCAAACAGTGCAGATGAGCTCAAGGATATAAAGTTCACAGTTGGGAGCTCCCAAGAGAGCTATCTTCTCATGTTTATTCTTAAGTATACTTTTTGTCTAGATTGCTTGTGCATACATGACAGAGTGCTTCAGGACTAAGCAAAGAGGGAAGGGCCAAATGATGACCATGATTGCATCCACAGTTATCCATGTTATTTCTTTTCCACAGGCCATGCTTGCATTTGTGATATGGGAAGGAGAGAGCTAAATCGTACACCAAAAGTGCAAACAAACCATGCTTGTATTAGTCATATGGGAAGGGGAGAGCTAAATCGTACACCAAAAGTGCAGACAACTTGCATAGAACTTTAGCTAAAAATCAGAAATAACTAGAGCTTCAAAACAAGATTATATCCAGTAGAAGTGTGTACCATTCTTATATCAGCCTCTGAAACACAAGTCATGTGAGCAGGGAGTTCATCCTTCTCACGATCCTGCTCAATGCAATACCAGATCTATAGCATGAATATGGGGAAAGAATGGATTTGACGATGGCCATTTTTTAGTGCAACAGAGATCATTACCAATTCTCCAATTAATACAACATTCTCTCCCCGGATCACATATAGACCAAGAGGAACATCACAGTATAGTTCTCCTACAATCACTCGTTCACAAGCACCCTGAAGAACAACATTTGCTGCAAAGCAAAACATTGGAAGAGGGGCTTTATGGCGGAAAACATTGAGCCAAGACAATGTTAAGAAAAGTGGATGTAAAAAGTGGTTTACCAAACTGATCAAACGAGCAGAGGGTGCCAAGCAGCTTTCGTCCATCTCGTAGTAGGACAATAAGTTTCTCTGGAATCAAGAAGATACGTAAAGTCATAAACTGCCACTAAATAGCATTCCAAACAAAAGGGTGTGCTTCAGATGCGAAGCTAGTTATACAAAGCAACCAATACATACAGCAGAACAATTAGTTGCAATTTTTCTGTTTGTATTGGAAAAGGCAAAAGTTAGTAGTCACATGATTCATATCGCTACTCATATTCTGTATGTGTTATTGTTTTCAATTATTTGGTCAACAACAATATTCTAGCTCAAAGATGGTATGCGCCTATGCTATCCATGCATTCTCCCATCCTCAAAATGATGTGAAATAACGAAATTAACCACATCTGTCTCTAATCTACCTATTTACACTAACTAAAGATGAACGATGTAATGAGTACACTATCCTCACATGGTGTAGTAGTAGTACCCATTATCAAACAAACTGATTAAAAATCCAATCCTTTGGATATAGCATGAAAAGTACACTTGCGATTTACAAAGATGCCAAGAAAACCAATCAACAACTAGGTATATATTCGTGGATCACTTCAAAAACTTCACTGGTACAGTTTAGCTCCAGTGAGGATTTACCCAAATATACAATTAACAATCTTGCATAACTCTGTATCTTGCCACTGCCTCTATAAGTTTCAGTGCTCTTCTCAATGTACCAATCAAAGTATCAAGCAATCATAATATTTAAGAATAATACTTAATATTAATAAATGCACAAGTGTGAAGTGTCATCGCCTTAGCACAGGTCAAACAATTAAAATCACAAAACATCTATAAAGACGACAAAGTCCTCAATAATACAAAGGAGCTCAGGTGGACCAGTCCACTGACAACCCTTAGTGGCCAATGCATGGTTGTCACCGCCAAGTCGTCCTGGCGGCTGGCGGGGGACGCCGAGGTCGTTCGCTTAGCTCGCTCCCGCCACGGCCTGATCTTGACATGCTCCCGCCACCGGCGCCGATCTCCGGCCTGCCCCGCCGCTAGCTTCCCTCTCCGCTTGCTCGCCGACGACCCCCTCCATCCGCGCTGCCGTGTGGCCCTCTCTGCCGACGCAGCAGGGAGACCGGATGCATAGCGAGGAGGCCGGAGGCGAGTGGTGGCAAGGAGCCGGAGGCAGGAGGCGGGAGGAGGCGGGGAGGAGGCGGGAGGGCGGCGGTGGGAGGGAGGCATCGGGTGCGGGGTGGAGGTGGTGGGGAGGCGGCGGGGAGGAGGCGGCGGGGAGAGCGGGCGAGAGGAGTCGGGAGGAGATGGGGAGAGACAATGGAGAGGAGGGTGGTGGAGGCTAGGGTTAGAAGGAGGCATTTTTGTTTCTTTTTGCGATTAAGTCCTCTGAGTTCCTGAAAATTATGAACAGACCCTCCATCAATGAATTTCTTCTTATTTGGACCTCTTGAGACATGGTTATTTAAATAATTTATTTAATTTTCGGTCATATAAGATATTATTTGTCGTCTAACTATTATCGTCTAACTGTCGCCATGGTAGACGCCTAGTCGACTAGGTGTCCAGGCGCCCCAGCCTCGTCGTGACTTGCCATATTGCTGTGACAACCTTGGACCAATGACCATCAAATGGAGGGCTCAAATAACAAGCATTCTAACTCTAGTGCAACAAAACTATATTTGAGAACCGACTTAACAATCCAACAACATATACTTTATATTCAAGTTAATGAAAGTACATAATCTATTAAAGCACAACTAGAAAGAAAAAATTAAAATCTACATTCTACAATAAGTCAAGTACAAGTGGCACGTAGAAATTAAAGAACGGACCAAAGTTTCTACAGTGGACTTGTGTTGATTGATAGGGGTTCAGTTATTCTTCTTCTTCTTTTTGGAAAAATACAGTATCAGTACTAATAGTTCAACCTAATATGCGATCCAATATGTCAGATTTGAATCCCCAGACAGCTAGGAAATTTGTCATCTTATGTTCGTACCTCCATCACAAAATTCCTCAAATATGCAACATTTCATGATCCATCCTACCCAACCAACTGAATCTCCCAAATATTAATTCAATACAATTATTTGCATACAAGTGTTCCATGACTCCTATCAACAACCCAAATCTACAATAGTTGGGTCCAATAAACCGTTTTCTATATTAGCATGACGTCCGTACAAGGACATTATATAACTACCAAAAAGTGAAAACTACAAGCTATGGAGCCTTACTGCCTACTATAGCATAATCCACCGGCACCAACCCATGCGCTTGATGTAACCCATCAGAGATCTACGTTGATAGCCATAAGCAGCTCCATGCAAGATTTCTATCAATGACCGCAAAACACTGCATGCAAAATCTGAACTCTGGCCAGCGTAACCTACACAGAGCTTCCACCTTTCAATGCACCATATCAAATTTCAACACATTACACCAGCTTGGTGCTACTAGTAAACGGATAAAAGCACGATCCTTGCCCAAATTACTCACGCGAGTAACATCCTAGACTGCACAGCCCATCAAAAGCTCACCCTTTTAACACAAATTGCAGATATTTCCAACAAAACAACACAACAGTGCAGCAATTTCTTGGCCAGGACACCCTAAAAAAACTTGGGCAGGACAACCCATAAAAATCACGTATCAGCACAAAATTCTGGCACTAATTAAGCATTGAAGTCTAACACAGGCTGCAACGTACTCCAATCCGGGATCCCAGAACCCCCACTAAAAATCAAATCTTTGCGCAAAGGTTCCTTAATACGAACCCTCACCAGTATCGGGGGAACTAAAAAAGACAAAGAAAATCTCTAAAAAAGAATCTCACTGTCCAAGAAGCCGGCCAGGGAGGTGGAGAGGAAGATCTCGTCGGGCCCGGCCCAAGACATCGCGCGGAACCCGAATCCGGCGCAAGAGACAGCACTAGACGGCCTTAATCCGCCGCAGCTGGGAGTGGAGCTCTATGGTTCGGTGGGGTTCCAGGGGATTGCTCCTAGGGTTTGGGTGGGAGAAGAATCGCGTGGATGGAAGCGGGCGGAAGAAGTAGAGAAAGGTTCGGTAATCGAACTGTTGGAACGAGGTTGACGCGAGGAGCGAAAGAAGGGGCTGATTGATGACGAGGATTTGTGTGGACTACCTTTACTCAAGAGCTGATTCCTCTATCCGCTCGTAAAGAGTAAATTGTATCTTTACTATTTACGTATTTTTTTCCTTCCTCCTTAACTATTCCATCTGAATACTGAAATCTTAACCATATATCTAACATCTCTCTCCCTCTCTCTCATATCTAACTACCCTTCCTCTCCACTTTCACCAACAATTACCATCTCCCACATCCTCTTCTACCCGGCCTCTCTCGCCTCCCTCCCCTCTTGCTTCGCTTGCTTCCGCCCCCTATCCGCTCACCTCCCCACGCCTACCCTCCCGCCACACCGCCGCTTTTGCTCCCCGACCGCGTTCGCCCACGACACGCGGTGCAGGGCAGATGCACGACGAGACGACGGCGGCGGGTGGGAGGAAGGAGGAGGAGGAGGTAGGGAGAGGAGGTATAGGGAGAGGTGGACACCGACAATGAGGGGACGAAGAGCGCGTCGAGAAGAAGAGCACCTTGTTGCAGCTGAGGTGCTAGCCCGCGAGCTCCATAGGGACGAACAACACCACGCAGGCCGCGAGCACGCCCACCGCCATGGCGACACCATCGACCGGCCACCAGCGCAGCGAGCAAGGCCACACCACCACACATGAGCTAGGGGATGAGATCGCGGGAGGAGGTTAGGTGGGCGGCGATCGAGCGGTGCGGCGTGGAGCGAAAAGCGAAGCGAGAGAGGCGTCGCATGGTTGGTTGGTGGGGTTCGACAGGGGGGGAGCGAGCGGAAGGGGTCATGGATGGAAACAATGAACGGCAAGCGGGTGTGGTGGTGGGTGGCTCGGCTTTGGCGCTTGAGTTGGCGGGAGTCGGTCGTATGCCGCCACCGATTTTGTTTGTAAAAGATAGTGAGATGGGAGGATGGTTATTCATATTAGTGAAGTTATCGTTTCATTAATGGTGTGTGTTTTTCTTCTGCTTTGTTAAGTGAGAACAAAAATGATGACAGGTCAATTCCAATGCTACTCTCTATGCACCGTAATACTAGCTGAATGTCCGTGCGTTGCTACGGATTTTAAAATTTTATCATACTACATGTTCTAAAACTAACGGGTAGTAAAATTTGTTGGAACGTTGAAAGATCAAGCTCCGATTAAATTGATTAAATGGGAGATTGAAATATCAAGCTCCAATTAAGTTGGTTTTGATGTTAATGACAAATAATTTTATATTATATTGGTGATAATGACAAATGCATATATGAGACTAATATGTTTGTTTAAGTTCATTTTTGCTTAGTCTCATTTGAATTGAAAAAGTAAAATCAAAGAGGTATGCATTCGAAATCACTTTCTTACATATTAATGCATTCCTTTGATCTAAAATATAGATTGAACTACACTAATTGTTCAAAATGAATATGTGCATATGTATTCAATATACACACTTGTATGCACACATTTAGAGGAGCTCTTTATATGTTTTGGAGTTTCATGAGTATTGATCCATGCTTTCTTAATATGCATAGTTGGGATCTTTACTTTGAAATACATTCTTGAGTATATATATAACTTGTGTAGTTCATATATACTCATGTGAAATCGGGTTATCAACTAACTGCTCCATTATGTGTTAATGGTTGAATAGTCAGTGACAACCGGATAAGTAAGCTTAATGCTTACCTTAGAGTATACAAATTGTTGTGTACAAGTTGTATACTCGTAAATCAATTTTTATATCTCATGATTTGTTGAGATTGTCATGAATTACCAAAAAGGGAAGATTGTTGAATCTTGTCCCTCTATTATGTGTTAATGGTGAAGTTTGGTAATTAATGACAATTGTTTTGTAGACTAACGGTTTCCATGAGTTGGATGAATAGGTTAGGTTCCACAAACAAGGACGACTTGGGATGACTTCACGTGTTGAAGATCATCAAGTTAAGATGCGAGAAGAAGATGGATTCATGTGTTGAAGGCCATCAAGATAATCATGTGTTGATCAAGTAAAGATTATCATGTGTTGATGGGGTTGATGAAAAGATGCATTATGTGTTAATGCATATCGAGAAGATGACCCAAGGCAAAGGTATGGCTAACCAGGACTAAGGATGTGTTCCTAGTCTTTTACCAGTCTTGGTGTTTGGTTGGAAGACCGGGTTGCTAGTATAGGTTCCTATACTATTAAAATGGGTCATGTCTAGTAGTTTGAGTCTCATCATGTGTTGATGGCTCAACCTCACTTGCTCTAGCTCATCTTGGCATGAGGCTTGCATTTGTGAATGTGTTTTGCAAATGGTTGAAGCTCATATGGTGAATCCTTGTAACATGTGACTATACTTTGCAAATGTGTTTTGCAAAAGGTTGAAGTCCACATACATACTCCTTGTGACATGATCTAAGTTTGCAAATGTGTTTTGAAAAAGTTAGAGATCATGCATTATCCCTTGGCATGGTCTAAGATTTGACATTAGACCATGGTAGTGACTCTTTGGATGTCTTTTGATTTTTGTATTGATCTAATGTGTTGAGATCATGCAAATAGATGTGTTCTGTAGCCCTCTGAATAAGATTTCCACAAAGTCCAAGATCACTCAATTCCGATATCGAAGTCAAAAGTTATGACCTGGAGATCTGACCGGTGTTGAGCTGGAGGTCAGATTGTCCTTGTAATGGCGGTCAGACCACCCTTATAATGGAGGTCAGACCGATCCCTGCTGTCAGACCGGCCTGGTAATGGCGGTCTGACCGGCCAGCGGTAGTTCTATGTTTTGCCTGGACCCTTTTTTTCGAGAGCGACTCTGAGGGTTTTCCTGAGAGCGGTTTGACCGATCCTTAAGTGGTCTGACCGGTTTTTGTGTGGTCTGACCGGTTTTCCAACCCAACGGCTAGTTTTTTATAGCCGTTGGGAGGGCGGTAGTACCAGCCGTTATAACAGCGGTAGTTCCGGCCCTCGGGCTGATTTCAGCCCCTCTTCTCTCCAACGGCTAGTTTTTGAGGGAGGTGTATAAATTTCTCCTCAAGGCTGGTTGGAGAGGTGGTTGCTTCACTTGTTTCATTGTTCTTGAGCTAGAGTGAGGCTCTCCACTCAATTATGCATGTGTTACACTTTGTGAGGTGTGAGAGAGGTTCTAGAGTGCATGTGTTGCCTCTAGAGGTGGACTTCGTGTCCGAGTTGAGCTTGTGCATTTGTTGCACGTGGTGAGAGTCAAGTGAGGGACTTGGCTTGTTACTCTTGGAGTTTGCCGACTCCTAGACGGCATTGGAGGCGTCATGCGCAGTGATCTTCTCAAGAAGCTTGTGAGAAGACCCGACGAAATTATGAAGGTTGGAGCTCACCTACCCAGAGCGGGAAAGAGCTACCACTTGTGGATTGAGGTGCTTCGGCTTAATTCGTGGAGCCGATCTAATTTGTTCGGGCTAACCTCAACGTGGATTAGGGGAGAGCGGCAACTCTCCGAACACCACGGTAAAAAGAGACGTGTCAAATTGTTGTTTGCTTTCTTGTACTCTATTTACATTCAAGCAATTTACATTCGTAGCATTAAATTGATTGCTTGTATTCGTAGAATTACAAACCTTAACCTAGGATAGAATTTGGTGCACTTAGGCGATTATACTTGTTGTAGGCAATATTTGAGCTAAACCAAATTGAATTTAGCTTCCGTATTATATACTTAGTTTAGGCAAATAAACAAAGCTCTCGAATTGATTAGCAATAATTTGTAGAGAATTTTTAGACTTCACCCCCTCTAGTCGGCCTCCTCGATTTTACAGACGTGCATACAAATATGTTCTAATTTTTTTAAATCCGTAGCAACGCACGGGCATTCAGCTAGTAAATATTAAAGCATCAGTTAAAGGTCAATTAAGACTACTCACCTCATTCGTTCTTTAAGATTTATATATGTTCATAGGAGTGAAGAGCATTAAAACACTACTCGTGCTTATGTGGACATGACTCGCTTTTCCTTGTGGCACTCATAATGTAAAAATTACTAGAAGCATGAGCGCGGCGCCACACCGCGCTAGCTACCGTGTGGACCGAAATAAAAGAGGCAAAAATTCGTGAGAAGGGGTGTTTTTTAAAAAAATTAAGGATGGGTACGTAATTTGGAGGAACCGGAGGGTTATTTGCAAAAAAGAGACGAATGGCTCTTTAGCAAAACCAAGGACACAGACGTAAGGAACCGAGGACCCGTGCGGGAATTCGGATAACGCGGGGGGCCTTTCCGCAAAAACAGGGACCGGGGGCTTGTTTGCAAAAACCGAGGACCTGTACGTAAACAACCGAGGACCTGCGTGTAATTTTCGAAACCGCAGGGGGCCATCCCGCAAAAGGAGAGGGGTTTAAAAAAAACCAAGGACCTATTCGTGAGAACCAAGGACCTGTACGTAATTTCGGAAAAACTCAGAAAACCACTCTACCGACCGTAGTAAAATCGGTCGGCCAGGCGCTACAAGACTGCCATGTGAGGCCGCCTTGGGGACGTGGATCTGCACACAATGGAATCCCGGGCATAAGGAGGCGGAGCATGTGGTAATATCTATAGTTTATCATCTCACATAAACATAAGACTAGAAACAATCTTTTTAATGTATGACATCTAGCAACCACCTTACTCAATGAATTTCCTCTCTCCTTTTACCAATCATCATCCTCTAGCTTTCTTAATCCTCTCAAATATGCAATATTTTGATGAGACACTACTATCATTTCTCTCTTCCTTAATTACTCTCCCACATCATCATTTTGTTTATTTGACATGCTATAGACATTGCTTACATCACTCCATTAAAAGTGCCCTTAGTGATTAACATGCTTTCGTTTTGGTTACTATGAGCCTATGGTGATCTATGATCCTGCTTTGCTGGTAGCAGAAAAACAAGCAAGCATTTTTTTCCCATCCACGTTTGTTTAGAACACGGAATTTCCCTAGCATTAGGGTCTATTCATATTGGTTTATGAAATGGCTTTATCACTTCTCTCGCTTATGTCTTGCTCTGGAGACAAAATAGGAGGTCTGGATATATCACGCATCTCATTCCTCTCGCTCCTGTTTCACGCACACATCTCTCCCCCATTTTCCCACCGCTCATCCCCTCCTTCTAAAAATTATTTCTTTCAACAACTACTATTTATTTTTAACCAAAAATCATACTATTTATTTTAATAAAAAACTATCAGTCACAATCAAACACTATTAACCACAACCAACAAGATCGGACTCTTTAGGTATCAAGATTCATGTCACTCTATCCTACTTTCCCTCCATACCCCCAACTAGACCTTCAGTCTCTCACCCAGCTGTCGATGCCAGAGCTAGCCACCGTACCTGTCACCCCTCCCATGGCGGCCACTTGTGTTGGCTTCATGCTGTCATCTACTACTAACAATGCCATGCTTTGCCGATGCCACCATCTGTAGCACCCCACATAACCATATGGGATACTATTATGTAACGTCATCGCCAAAGTGAAGAATAAATAAGAACAACAAAAGAAATTACAAAGAGTTTAAAACTTTATTAACACTTTAATAGAGAACTAACAGAAGCTGGAATAAATGTTTAAAGCATGGGACTGGTCCACTTCTAACCAAATAAAGAACGTATGAAACAACAAAACAGTGGCAAACCACGGTGTTGAAAACTCGAGTGCTTCCACCCATGCATGATGCTATCACTACGCTGGCCTTTTACCTTAGACTGAAAAGACCAAGCGTGAGATTTGAAAATCTCAGCAAGTACCCAACAACGGTCGCAACACAGTGAGTAAAGGACAGGTAATACAAGCAAGACAAGTAAAGGACAAGCAAAGCAAGCAAGCAATTGATACAGATTAAGTGCAATGAAGCTAAGTTATTGAAAATAGTAATACAGACTGGAGATAGAGATCACAGGAATAGTGGCATTAACGATAAATGTTATTTAGCAAGTTATGACAGTGACATTAACGATAAATGTTATTTAGCAAGTTATGATAGTGGCACCGACGATCACTTCCTATATACCCGGTTATACGAGAATAGTCAGGCACGCCATCGTCCTCGACTGTATAACCGCCGACGGGGTGTAATATCCTGTGTAACGAAAATATACGGCCCCCCGTACGTTACCAGATGGGTGGCAATATCCCTATATGTGGATGACTCCGGGCCTGGAAACTGTCATATGGTCAACCAGGATAATTGTTATTTGGCAAATTGTGGCAAAGGCACTGGCGATTACTCCCCATATACCCGATTATATGAGAATAGTCAGGCACGCCATCGTCCTCGAATGTATAACCGCAGGCGGGGTGTATATCCCGAGTAACAAACGTGTACGACCCCCGTATGTTACCAGGTAGGTGGAAATCTCCCCTATATGTAGATAATCCCAGGCCGGGTAGCCGTTATATTAAAAACATGTTATACAGTGTGAATTTAAGGAACTAAGAGAAAGATAAGATAATATTAGGTAAAGTGAGGGGATTTGCTAAGGTTGGAAATGAAGGTACAAAATTTTGATATGAGAATGATGGGGATGATACTATGGTGGTAAGGTAACTAATACATCATGGACATATCATAAAGTATGAACTTAAGAAACCTAAGAGATGGCGAGGATAAGGTTATGATAAAGTTATGAGAAGTGAAAAGATGTGCTACGGTTGAAAATGGTGAGTCATCGTTTCTGATATGAGGGCGATGTGGAATAATGATAAGGTGATAGTGATATAGGAATTACCTAAAGAGGTGTTATAATATAGCTCACGCAAGGTTATCAACTAATCAAGTTTTATTAGGTGATAAGGTATTACTAGTCAGATTACCAAGTTTAATACATACGTCCTTTAAGGCTCAAAATACAACATCATACAATTAATAAAACGTAATATCAGGAACTAAAACATATCAGCCCTAATATCAAAAGAGTGTCAATAATTTAAACCTAAGTTAACACATGTTCATATGCTACCCCCCTTAACGGTTTAAACAAAGATTCTAAAACACTAAGTAAAAGCATGAACTTGAGAACATTTTAACTAAGCATCGTAATAAACATTAAAGCAGGTGAAATAAAATAACCTAGAACATCATGGCATAAATACAATATTAAAAGTCTATAACCAGGCAAACATGAAGGACATGAGAATGCCCAGACAACATTAGTGATATGATATTGACCAGATAAATTTTAGTGATATGCTAGTTGCCAAGTAACTTTACCGATATAATATTAGTCGTAACTTTAATTGTACGATAGTAGTCCAGTAACTTTAATGATATGATGCCAAACAGGTCATTTAATGATATGATATTAGATAGGTAAGCGTGAGTGATATGATAATTATACACAATGACAAAGTGACAAGTAAACTGGAAACACATGATATGCGAAACGGAAAGGTCACGACCGCGAAGTACTTGCCTTGAGCACGTTTGGCGGCCTCGCTGCCCGAGGATCCGAGGTATGCAACTGCCCAAGCGTTCCCTGAAAAGCTGTGCGTGAACCGAAGCTACACGGTGCAATGGAGGCAGATCAGATCAAGGCTGAGATAAACTGTGGAAAACTAGACAGAAAAGCTATCAACTGAACGAATTTGCGTTCGCTAAGCCTTCATTGTGCGAATTACCGTTCGCCGTGCAGCTGACTGATCGGTCGTGCAAACCACGACCCGTTGCCTGACTTTTGAAAACGCTGTGCGAAACGCGATTCGGCTGAATGAATTCTGCTCCCCGGCAAATGCTAAAGAAACTGCGCACGAAACATGATTTGGTCGGGTCCCGAACCGACTGAACCTTGTCGGTAAAGCACGTCGATCGGACCACCGCCGCCGGCCGCCGCCGCCAAGACACCCACACGGCCGCGTGCGGCGATCGCCGCTTGGCACCGCTGTCGCCGCTGGCGTCGCCGCAGCCCGCTTAGCGCCGCCGTAGCTCGTTGTCCACCGCCGTGCCATGATCGGCGCGTACTATCGCCGCCGTTCTTTCGCGCGGCCGTGGCGCGGCGCCGCCACGCTGTTACCCGCGCGAAGCACGCGTGCGTGCGCCGCCGCCGTGTGCTACCACCGACCACCGCGCCTCCCTCCGCCGCCGCGCGCTAAGCCATGTGCGAGCGGCGTGCGCGTGCGCCGCCGTCGCCATGTACTGCGGCCGACCACCGCGCCTCCCTCCGCCGTCGCGTGCTCGCCGCCGCCGGCCGCTAGACGCCCGTTGAGATTGGGAGAGAGAGGGAGAGAGATGTGAGATGGGAGAGGAGATAAAACACGGGGAGAGAAGAGATAACGGGAGAGAGATATTCATAGGGGAGAGAGATTATGGTTGTTGTTTTTTCCTTCTTTTTTTGGGTGCTATAGTGGGGTTAGGCCTAAGCCGGTTTGGACCCTAGAGCGTTACAAATGGTATCAGAGCTGACTCTCGCGGTTACATGGGCGCGTGCGGGTCATGGGCGTGGGCATATGGCGCATGGCGCGTGTGGGCCTGTAGTGGACACACAACACGGCATATGTGCTGGCACTGAACACATGGACATGTGCCAAGAGGGGAGATCCTTATCATTTGCCCCAGTGTGGGTATGTTGGTCCGACGAGGACGTCGGGTCCTTTGAGGGGGGTGTATGTGACACCCCGGCCCATGATGGCCCATATATGTGTGTGTGTACATAAGGGTGTGGGTTTCACTCAAAAGTATGTTCTGACCAGTATGACTAGTCGATAATGCGAACTAGTTGGAGGTTATGGTTGAGATCATCTTCATGTTCGTGATGGACTCTGCACTAACTTGCACCGCCGTGGTGTCCAAAGGTGTTTGCGTCGACTGGCGATAGACGTGGCTTCTTAAGACGCTTCCGACTACAACTCTTCATCGTTATCTTTTAAGACTCTATTCCCGTCTTCGAGTATGTTAGTGTTTGAGTTTCCATGTAGGACTCTAATTCCATTGCGACTAGGACTTTGTGGTGCTGCTCCAAATGGCTTAAAATCCCAACTT
Source organism: Bonia amplexicaulis (assembly GCA_036346245.1). NCBI lineage: Eukaryota > Viridiplantae > Streptophyta > Magnoliopsida > Poales > Poaceae > Bonia > Bonia amplexicaulis. The sequence continues at coordinate 10,634,690 of CM070745.1, read as the reverse complement.
CTGGCTTCTGTTGTTGGCTATAATTGCACTGTAAAGGCTATTAGCTTTTTATGAGTCAAAAAATGAGAAAATGATAAAAATTGAAAAACATTACTATATCTTTTGGGACAATGCAAAGGAATACGAGAGGAAAAAGAAAAGACAAAGACAAAAAGCTAAAAAAATCCAAAATTAAGAAGCCGATACATTTCAAATGGCTTCTAACTTCTAGAAACCAAAGGCTTTTAAGCTATTTAGAGCTGTTATGTTTCTTTATTATTTAGGACTCTTATTTCTAAAGCTATTTATACCCGTGTAAGTCTCATGATAGATAGCGTGTACAACACTAGCACACATGCAATACGACAAGAGCATTCTGTAACTTCTCTTCCATATAGTGATTTCGCCGATTGTGCATCCGTAATTTTTCTCGCAAAAATTTTCCATATTAAATATTTGAACTCATAATCCTGCTTATTCTTCATTATTTTCCATATCTTCTCGTACGTTTTATACCATCTTTATCTAAAAAAGGCATGTACAACCAAAAAAGAACCACCTGCACAAGATTTGCCCATTTATTACAAAAACCAGCCTCCCTGGCCACAACAACCACTACATAAACCCCACCAAAAGCCTCAACAGCACACACAACCAACGAAAACGTGGCAATCCAATCCAAGCAAGAAAGCACACGCAATGGCAGGAAGGCTTCTCTTCTCCCTCCTCCTCATCCTGGTCGGCTCCCACGCGGCGTTCGCGTCCGTGGAGGAGACCTGCGCGAAGGCGACGGCGAGCGGGGACCACAAGGACCTGGCGTCCTTCTGCGTGACATCGCTCCAGGCGGCGCCGGGGAGCTCCGGCGCCGACGCGCACGGGCTGGCCGTGATCGCCACGAACCTGACGCTGGCCAACTACACGGCGGCTTTGGCCACGATCAAGGCGCTGCAGCGGAGCGGTGGCTGGTCGGAGGGCGCGCGGGCCGCGCTGGGCACGTGCTGGCAGCGGTACATCGAGGCGCAGAACGTCGTGCACAGCGCCGTCCACGCGCTGGCCACGGGGGATAAGCAGGCGTACGTGGCCGACATGCGCGTCGTCAGAATGGCCGCCACCGATTGCGAGGACGCGTTCAACGGCGTCGGCGACGGGTCGGGGAAGGCGGCGGCCGGCGAGTCGCCGCTGCGCAAGGTGAACGAGGACGCCGTCAACCTGACAACCGTGTCCATGCTGATTGTTCTATCGCTGTAACAAGGATGGATTTTCCGTACGTAGTGTTAGATGGAGAAGAAATAATCAACGTGTGATCTTGTTTGCCTAAAATAAAGTATGATTCTGAGTTCTTAGTTGTGTGGTTACTTGCAATGTTCCGACCGAGTGAGATAATTCCTACTGTTCGTGAACTCTTATATATGGAAATTGGAAACATGTTCACCTGTATGTAGGGGTGCAAACGGGTCGGGTTAATCCCGACCGATCCGGCATCGAATCTGATTGGTATCGAATCCGATTGGTACCGAATCCGGAGAAAAAATATGGGTTAGGATATGGTAACAGCAATATCCGTCCCGAATCCGATACGTCTTCAAGTTTGATTTCAGGTTAGTGCTACTATTTGACGTTTCATTTTCTTTTGCAATGGTAAAATAAAATCTTCCACATCGCCTATTAAGTAGTAACATCAAGTTCTTGACGAGACGTCCTCCTACTCCATTTGTTGTCTGCATGCATTCCTTACAAACAAGTAGGGGTGCAAACGGCTCGGGTTAATCCCGACCGATCCGACACCGAATCCGATTGGTACCGAATTCGAAGAAAAAATATGGGTTAGGATATGGTAACAACAATATTCGTCCGAATCCGATCCGTTTGCACCCCTACCTGTATGAGAGTACAATTCTGCAAGCAAACTGCAAGAGAGTTCTTAATGTAAAATCCTGTTCCAGAGTTTTTTTTTTCAAATTCATCAGTGCCTGATAAGTTCGAGCATTTGAGTTAATGGAGACATACTACCCAAGTGCTGCATTTACGTGGACACTGTGTCATTTTCTGCCTGCAAGCTGTCCTCGCCACCTTGGAGATGCCTTGCTGATGGCAGAATGCATGCATGCATGCAGTACGCCGTGTCTCCGTCGCCAGAGGTGAAGTTATATCATCCGTTTTCAATATGCTGTCTCTAGCGTTCTTCTAAGTTCCTTCCGTTTTCACCCAGCTACGGCGGGCTTAACATCCAGCCAGGACAGAACTTTTATTGCAGTAAATAATCAAATAGTTACAGAGAGGGAAGTGTACGTCCAAACAAAACAGAAACTTACGAAGGAGTTATTGCTAGGAATCTATATTCCCTCAAATCTTCTAAATTCCTTTCTGAACTATACTATTGTTTATAACATAGACGGCAGGGTTCTTCTATTGGTTTTGAGCCACCAGTCCGCGCAAACATGAGAACAGCCTTATGTAGAGAACTAGGGCCGTCCGATCCCATCCGAGCGACTGGGATTCCTCGCAGGCTTCATTTGCGTCCCACCACCCCCGCCCCCCACCCACCCACCCCGGCGCCCGCGGCCACAGCCTCCCAAAGTCTCGCCCCACGCCTCCTCTGAGAGGCTCAGGCCCAAACCTCCCTAGCCGCCGTGGGGCGGAACCGGCTGGGCACGTGCTGGCAGCGGTACATCGAGGCGCAGAACGTCGCACAGCGCCGTCCACGCGCTGGCCACGGGGATAAGCAGGCGTACGTGGCCGACATGCGCGTCGTCAGAATGGCCGCCACCGATTGCGAGGACGCGTTCAACGGCGTCGGCGACGGGTCGGGGAAGGCGGCGGCCGGCGAGTCGCCGCTGCGCAAGGTGAACGAGGACGCCGTCAACCTGACAACCGTGTCCATGCTGATTGTTCTATCGCTGTAACAAGGATGGATTTTCCGTACGTAGTGTTAGATGGAGAAGAAATAATCAACGTGTGATCTTGTTTGCCTAAAATAAAGTATGATTCTGAGTTCTTAGTTGTGTGGTTACTTGCAATGTTCCGACCGAGTGAGATAATTCCTACTGTTCGTGAACTCTTATATATGGAAATTGGAAACATGTTCACCTGTATGTAGGGTGCAAACGGTCGGGTTAATCCCGACCGATCCGATCGAATCGATTGGATCGAATCCGATTGGTACGAATCCGGAGAAAAATATGGGTTAGGATATGGTAAACAATATCCGTCCCGAATCCGATCGTCTTCAAGTTTGATTTCAGGTTAGTGCTACTATTTGACGTTTCATTTTCTTTGCAATGGTAAAATAAAATCTTCCACATCGCTATTAAGTAGTAACATCAAGTTCTTGACAGTACGTCCTCCTACTCCATTTGTTGTATGCATGCATTCCTTACAAACAAGTAGGGTGCAACGGCTCGGTTAATCCCGACCGATCCGACACGAATCCGATTGGTACCGAATTCAAGAAAAATATGGGTTAGGATATGGAACAACAATATTCGTCCGAATCCGATCCGTTGCACCCCACCGATGAGAGTACAATTCTGCAAGCAAACTGCAAGAGAGTTCTTAATGTAAAATCCTGTTCCAGAGTTTTTTTTTTCAAATTCATCAGTGCCTGATAAGTTCGAGCATTTGAGTTAATGGAGACATACTACCCAAGTGCTGCATTTACGTGGACACTGTGTCATTTTCTGCCTGCAAGCTGTCCTCGCCACCTTGGAGATGCCTTGCTGATGGCAGAATGCATGCATGCATGCAGTACGCCGTGTCTCCGTCGCCAGAGGTGAAGTTATATCATCCGTTTTCAATATGCTGTCTCTAGCGTTCTTCTAAGTTCCTTCCGTTTTCACCCAGCTACGGCGGGCTTAACATCCAGCCAGGACAGAACTTTTATTGCAGTAAATAATCAAATAGTTACAGAGAGGGAAGTGTACGTCCAAACAAAACAGAAACTTACGAAGGAGTTATTGCTAGGAATCTATATATTCCCTCAAATCTTCTAAATTCCTTTCTGAACTATACTATTGTTTATAACATAGACGGCAGGGTTCTTCTATTGGTTTTGAGCCACCAGTCCGCGCAAACATGAGAACAGCCTTATGCACTACTACAGAAAACCGTATTACAGACGGTTCAAAAACGTCATCACAGACGGTTTTCTGAACCATCTAAATTTATAGATCAGTGATAATAGAAGGTTATTACATACGGTTTTCGAACCGTCTGTGGTGTAAATATCACAGACAGTTCTTAACTAAAAAATATCTGTGATAGACGATAATTACATACATTTTTTACATAAAAACCGTCTGTGATTATCACCTATCACAGATGATTTTTACTTACAAACCGTCTGTGATATTCTTTTCAATTCACAAACATAAAACATCCAATTCACATCTCAATTCATTTCAAAACATAAAACATCCATTTCGTAAATCAATTAATTGAAATGAAAACAAGCAAATATAGTATGAAACACGGTACATATTTTTTTATTAAGATTAGAGTCTACCATTACAATATCCCAAAACAACAAACAGATTATCCATCTAGCTAACACAACAAGAACAGGAAAAAGCAAAGATCCTCTATGCCTAGGCCTTCTCGCCGGATGCGCACGAGCTGGATGTCTTTGCGCCCACCATCGTCGGCGTTGATTGAGCGCCTTGTGCATTTCGCCTTGTGGGGCTATTATGGTATGGGTCAAGGAGGAGGAGGAGAACAACAAGAAGGAGGAGAACAAAAAGGAGGCTGTGTTCTGGTCATTATTTATAGGGGAGGGAGTGCAAAAGTTTTTGGCGCGGGGACGGAGAGGCGGAGCTACGATCCGTAGGGTGAGGATTGGTGGATTTCTATTGGCTAGGATTGGGTTGAGGAGAATCGACGGGCCCAACGGTCAGATTATCACAGACGGTTGGTAACTAGAACCGTCTGTGATATCATTATTATTACAGACAGTTTTTACTTATGAACCATCCGTGATAATGCAGAGTCAGAACATATCTCTCGTGTTTCGCTAACGTATCTCGATCGTTATCTGAGCGCTATATCATTAATGTTTGGTATACGAACCATCTATATCATTAATGTTTTGTATACGAATCGTCGTGCTAAAGGTTAAATATCGCCGCCTAATTGGTCTTCTACGATCGACGCATCGTCCTCTAGCTACTCATCTTCTTCTCCGAATTCTCAACGCGTACAATATGGATTCTATTGTTCTTGTGATCATCTCCTTCCTCTCATCTGCTCATCAAGAGTTGTTCGACCGAACCTTACACAGGCCGACAATTTACTCTGGAGCAAATTCTCCGCACGCCTGCTCTCCTTCCCCGACTTTCTTGCATCCGTCACCGACCGATCATCCCGTCGACGGAGGCCGCCTCCCTGCTCAAGAAAGGGGAATAACCCTCACCCTGGTTGTTCTACACAATGTGCACAAAGAGGAAGAAGCAATTGTGGCATTGGAGAGACGATGGATAGCATTGCCGATCAAGCGTAAACGCGGATTCGAGGAATCTTATAATGCTATCCTCTATGAGATTATGGGCTATACTCGATCATTTGCCCATCTGGAGGAGGAAATTCGAGGACAAGGACAATCTTAACGGCGTCGAGAACTCTGGCGATCCTCTAAGTCCCAAAGTCGAAGAAGAAACGTCGAAGCCCGTAAGATTAGAATTGGAATCTCTTTATCTCTGCGACTTTTGTAATAAATTTTCCTCAATTGAAATTAATAAATTTGCCTTTAATTTGTGATCTCTTGTCTCGTGGTTAAGTTATTAGCATCATTATCGCGATCGGTTTTTATTACAAAGTCTGCTGATAATTCCGATTATCACGACGGTTTTAATATGCATCAGTAGTGATACTAAAGTATCACAACGGTTCACGGTAACAACCGTCTGGATACTCCTTTCTCTAACACGCAACACGTCGTATCCAAATTAAAACCGTCGTAGAGTGTCGATCATGACGGTTTTGTCAAACCGTCGTGATTGACCGTCTAGTATTAGACTTTCGTAGTAGTGATGGTTTCTCCAAATCCACAAAAGCACCACCGCAAATAAAAAGTATGTCCTTTGTATCTATCTCGTCAGTAACTTGAAGCTTACTAAATTGTATTTCACGCATATACATAGACACACACACACACACACACTATATATATATATATATATATATATATATATATATATATATAGCACCACCTCCTCGTCGCCGCCCCACCTAGCGCTTCCTCGTCCGCGGACCCACCGATGCCCCGTCCAGCGCCATCTCCGTCGACCCGCCGCTTCCCCACCCAGCGCCTCCTCCGATCCGCCGGGCCGGTGCCCAGCTCCGTTCCGCCGCTGCTTCCCCGTCGGATCCCCACCTCCCCTCCCCGCGCGGCTCCATCCATGGCGACTCAATCGCAGGTAGGGTTAGGGTTGTCTTCCTCCCTTCTCCGCCACGGCCGTCCCCCATAGCCAGCGCCACTCACCACCCAAGCCGTCGTCTCCACCTCCCTCGGCTCCTCCCCTCCAGTGCCACTTCGCAGGGAGGTGAAGGCCACCATGCTCATTGCTCAGCACCCCTTGGCGACTCTCCTAGAAAGGAAGGGAAACTCCCCTCGGCAAATTGTACCAGTACAGGTTGTGTCCATTTGGACAAGTTATGAACAATGTTGTTGTTTTGTGAATGTTTCCATGGACCCAATTTCGTAAGCATAGTTGTGAATGAATTGTGAGAATTTTTAAGGTTGTATGTGTATTGATTTCAAGTAAAAGCAACGCACCAAAAACCTAGCAGCCCAATTCTTTCATGTTTCACAAAGAAGTGTTTTACAATCTCAAAAACAGCTCAAGGGAAAAACAATAAAGATCCAACACAGTACAGTTTCAGAACTGAATTGTAGAACACAGTTTTCTCCACATGGAACCTTACAAGCAGTTCATACACATCAAGCAACAAGCATTGAATTGAGGATCGCTAGCACCAGCCACCTTGGTATGCTTTCCCATCCTGTCAGAATGTTGTAGAGACATACAAAACATGGCTTCAGTTCATAGCTACATAACAAAAAAACAAGTAGACATTGTTTACATGAGTAATAAAACAACCAGAGCAGCAAAATACCTGGATCATTGTTTAAGTTTCTTTAGAGGACAGTTTTGGCTGTCATGTGTGCCAATCTCATTGCATGTCCTACACATTCGAAGTGTCTTTCCCGCTATATTTTTGTGCTTGTTTTCCCCAGGTCGATTCCTCTTGCATCTCCCTTTAGTGATGATATTAGTTGGCGGTAATATATCAACATGTTTAGAGATGACACAACCAAGATATCCTTCGATCTCCTCGACTCTAGTTTATTGTTGGGTAGGAAGTTTCGATTGTACTTCATCCAAAAACTTTTCAAATCTCGCACTCACATTTTGCATGCCGACTAGTGAAGGTCTAACTTGATGTATCACATTTTCCAAGCCCTTGTGCATGTTTGAGACCAGCCTTTTAACTTCTTCCTCCATGGGATCTTTGGGCACACTTCCTCTAGAACATTTCCATCCTCATCAAAAACTACCTCTCTCTTGCAATTCATGGTCTACCTTGTCATAACATAATGAGTAGGAAGCTCATGTAGTTGTGCACCTCGCAATAAAAGGTTGATGTGCGGCATGGAATTCCATGAGTGTCAATAACATGCAACAACATTGGGAGATCATCGTTTTAGTGTCACATGTGACTTTTCTTACTTTCTTGCCATCCTCCGTCACTGCTGTAACTTTAAGGTCACAAACTTGCGTCATGCTCTGAACAAAACAATTGTCCCTGGCAGCTACAACCTACTTCTCGAATTGCGACGCCTCATGCGTGAACACCTCACTCCCATGCCGCTCTAATCCCCATGGTGTCTTCAACGAGGCTTTGTGTAGAGGCGATGTTGTCTTATCTAAGCTCCTTTTCTCTTTGTTCCTCCATCGCGATGTCGCATCGAATCAATAATTCAACCAAAGCATGTTTGTAACCAATGAAGTGATTGAAAAGGAGTTGGCACTTTGATGGTTTCTCCAAATCCACAAAAGCACCACCGCAAATAAAAAGTATGTCCTTTGTATCTATCTGCGTCGTAACTTGAAGCTTACGTAAATTGTATTTCACGCATATACATAGACACACACACACACACACACATATATATATATATATATATATATATATATATATATATATATATATATATATATATGAAAATACATTTAGTCCGGGTATGTTGTTATACTCAGATACTCCAATGTTGTTAGCGTATAGTCCCGGTATCTTGTCTCCGGATTTGAGTTCTGGGTGCAACTGTGTGAGTTTGTTTGATGTATGCCACAGTTATTTGCTCGGTACTCTCTTTGGACAAGCTATGATCAATTATGTTGTTTTATGAATGTTTCCATTGAACAATTGTGTGAGCATAATTGTGACTCAATTGTGAGAATTTTTGAAGGATGTGTTGTTGAGAGCTAGGAAAATAAACATGATCAGTGATGTATCAGTTCTGTTAGCAACTGGAAATAAACAATGTATGGAAGCATATGTTCTCATTGTCAAGTTGTCTGAAATGGTGAACCTGCACAGTAAGGCAAAAGTAAGGTCTGCACACTCAGAACTTGGTTGAACCTGATACTGTTCATGAACTTTTTCAGCTTCATTTCCTTTCCTTTTCTAGAGGGAACAAGGTATCAGCTATGCACTGCAGAAACCTTGGAATAGTTTCTTGTTAAAAACTAGCACTGCAGAAAGAAAAAATCCATTACCATCAGCTGTGAGGTTCTCAAATGTTAATATACAAAAAGCCATATACTTTGTCTGCATTGACCAGAAATGCAAGCCACATACTAAATTGATGAATTTAAGCTTGATCCAGACAAGTAAAAGCAACGCACCAAAAAACCTAGCAGCCCAATTCTTTCATGTTTCACAAAGAAGTGTTTTACAATCTCAAAAACAGCTCAAGGGAAAAACAATAAAGATCCAACACAGTACAGTTTCAGAACTGAATTGTAGAACACAGTTTTCTCCACATGGAACCTTACAAGCAGTTCATACACATCAAGCAACAAGCATTGAATTGAGGATCGCTAGCACCAGCCACCTTGGTATGCTTTCCCCATCCTGTCAGAATGTTGTAGAGACATACAAAACATGGCTTCAGTTCATAGCTACATAACAAAAAACAAGTAGACATTGTTTACATGAGTAATAAACAACCAGAGCAGCAAAATACCTGGATCATTGTTTAAGTTTCTTTAGAGGACAGTTTTGGCTGTCATGTGTGCCAATCTCATTGCATGTCCTACACATTCGAAGTGTCTTTCCGCTATATTTTTGTGCTTGTTTTCCCAGGTCGATTCCTCTTGCATCTCCCTTTAGTGATGATATTAGTTGGCGGTAATATATCAACATGTTTAGAGATGACACAACCAAGATATCCTTCGATCTCCTCGACTCTAGTTTATTGTTGGGTAGGAAGTTCCAATTGTACTTCATTAAAAAACTTTTCAAATCTCGTACTCTCATTTTGCATGCCGACTAGTGAAGGTCTAACTTGATGTATCACATTTTCCAAGCCCTTGTGCATGTTTGAGACCAGCCTTTTAACTTCTTCCTCCATGGGATCTTTGGGCACACTTCCTCTAGAACATTTCCATCCTCATCAAAAACTACCTCTCTCTTGCAATTCATGGTCTACCTTGTCATAACATAATGAGTAGGAAGCTCATGTAGTTGTGCACCTCGCAATAAAAGGTTGATGTGCCGGCATGGAATTCCATGAGTGTCAATAACATGCAACAACATTGGGAGATCATCGTTTTAGTGTCACATGTGACTTTTCTTACTTTCTTGCCATCCTCCGTCACTTCTGTAACTTTAAGGTCACAAACTTGCGTCATGCTCTGAACAAAACAATTGTCCCTGGCAGCTACAACCTACTTCTCGAATTGGCAGAACGCCTCATGCGTGAACACCTCACTCCCATGCCGCTCTAATCCCCATGGTGTCTTCAACTGAGGCTTTGTGTAGAGGCTGATGTTGTCTTATCTAAGCTCCTTTTCTCTTTGTTCCTCCATCGCAGTGTCGTACCAAATCAATAATTCAACCAAAGCATGTTTGTAACCAATGAAGTGATTGAAAAGGAGTTGGCACTTTCTGACCTGGAAGTTGTTCTGAGAACTCCTGACAACGGTATGTCCATGAAGTAAGCCGGTACCCAAGATTCCCGAATACGGTACCGGGTTGACAACCACTTATTATTTGCTAAACCAAAATCAGAAATAATAGCAACCCATTCTAACTCGAATTCTATAGGATTTTGTGAGGAATACACACATGCATTGACGCGTTGATAAAACATTTTATTTTCTCTCAAATCTGGCTAGGGGAGGTACGGGCTTGAGAGGAGGCGCGGGGGATGAGATTTTGGGGAAGTTGTGCAGCCTGGGGGAATGCAAAAGAAGCCCGCGAGAGATCTCAATCGCTCGGATGGGATCGGACAGCCCTAGTTTTCTATGTGCATATGTCCACCAATTGAGCCTTGTGCACCAGATATGCTCTCTTTCTCTCTCTCTCTCTATATATACATATGCATATGCATATACATATACATACGGGTGCGCTAACGAGCGCGGGTCGCAGGGCGCACGTGCGACCTGGCTTGCTGAAGTGTTCGTGCATAGCTAGGTTCAGCAGTAACTTTCCGTAGCCAGAATTAGAAACATGAGCGCTAAACCATGCGTGGGGTCGAAGTTACTAACCATCGTAAACAAAGTTAGTGCCTGCCTATTGCATCGGTTGTCACGTAACAAGGAATGCAAGAGTACTCGAAAGACTTCTACGACTGCTACAGTACTCTAAGTCTATGATTGCTACAGTACTCTGAGTCTTTGACTGCTGCAGTACTCTGAGTCTTCGACTGCTACAATGCTCTAAACTCATGAGTGCTACAGTGCTCTGAACACACAAGTGCTACAATACTCGAACATGTAACTACTATTTTGCTCTGAACTCACGAGTGCTACAGTGCTCAAACATGCGACTGATCGAGAACTCACACCATTCAACTCACTCACGATAGCACTTTGGAGATAAACACACACAAGCACAACACATGTTAGTACAACAAAAGGCGTGAGGACCAGTGAATATGCATCTTATTATCGTTGTCATGACTGGCATGGGATGATTGAATTGTAGATGATAACTTTGTGAGTAACTTCATGAATTATAGATGATAACTTACTGTGCATATGATAGTAACTTCATCATATAGATAATAATTTCATTACTTATAGATGATAACTTTATGAGTAATTGAAAGTAAACTTTGCCAGAATTAGAAACATGAGTGCTGTGAGTATTTCTGACGATTTCACAATGGCGGGTTCTGCTTGGGTAGGGTCGAGAGTGATCTCCAAAGCATTCTGGCTTATCCACAATTGTGATTTTGCTTGCCTTGGACAATGCCTTCCCAGTCGTCTTCATTTGCTCTTCTAAAATGGAATTTTATTATGACAATGGGGTTTATGTATAAAATACAAGAATGGCATCACAATCAAAAATCGGTCGCACTACAACCAGAATATAAGGAACATCTAACCGAATCGCTAACCCTAGGTACAGGAGCGATAACGCTCGATCGACGACGACGAATGAAGATACCGAATTAGGACGTGCGGCCGATGACGAGGCGGCGAGGTCGCCGGATTAGGGAGGCGCGGAAGCGAGGAAGATGGAGAGACGGGGAGAGATCAAATCAGGGGATATGGAAGAGAGAGATTCATGGGTTGGCTTAAAACTCGTTCGGTTTTCATACCCCACTAAATCTCGGAAAAAGCAGCACATGGGACCGCTTGGGACCCGGGGGCGTGGGTTTAACACACGTGATAACTGTAAGTAACTTCATGAATTGTAGATGATAACTTTTTTGTGCATGATATAGTAACTTTGCCAAATATAAATAACTTCATGAATTATATATGATAACTTGATGATAACTTCATTACTTAGAGATGATAGCTTCATGCGTAACCAAAAGTAACTTTTCCATAATAAGAAAACACAACCGCTAAACCGTGCATAGGGTCAACTGAAAGGGGTGGCGCGATTGGCTGATTGGGTCGACGGGTCGCGTCGATAGGGGGTCGCGCGCTTATTCTACGCGTAGCCACTGATTAGTGTGTGTGTGTGTGTATAAATATAATATAAATAACAGGGGTACCATGGTGCCCAGGCTCCATGATTAAAACTTTTCATCCATGATTTAGACTTTCCATTCATAATTAAGACTTTCCATCCTGATATTATATATCATTGCACTTGCACGCATCTAAAAGCAATCTAAAGCGGGGAGGCTTGGTGCCCGGGCACCTGGTGTCCTATTTAGATATATATATATATATATATATATATATATATATATATATATATATATATATATATATATATATATATATAACACTTATTCTACATGTAGCCACTGATTAGTATATATATAAGCACTATTTAGTAGCTACACGTAGAATAAGCATGCGACCCTGACCGACCCAACCAGCCAACTACCCCACCATCTTATCCCATAGATAATTACTAGCGTTTGTTAATTATGATACAGTTACTATCATATGCACATTAAGTTATCATCTGTAATTCATGAAATTATTTACGTTATCATCTGTAATTCATAAAGTTATTGTCGTGTGCGAGTGAAGTTACTGCCAACATGCCTGCATTGAGAGGAGAGAGAAACATACATGTCAATAGCAAATAACCCGTCGAAAAGTTACTGTCATGTGTGAGTAAAGTTACTGCTAAACACATGTAAAGTTATTGTTCGTTGTAACAATATAAAACTGGTGGTAACTCTATATGTATTTGATAGTAACTTCACTCATGCATGATAGTAACTTTATATGATACAAATTTCGTAGCCCCAAAATATATTCAACATGAATATTGTTTTGTTAAGTTCGTAATTTTGAACACAATGGTGTAAATTGATCGCAGATCAAACTTTTGTTGAAAGAGTTATTTTATTTTTTAGTTTGTAAATAAAATAAAAAATCATAATTTGAGTGCACTTATTCTCTTCTCTCTTCTGCATTATGCATGCAAATCAAGTTACTATCTCCTGAACATAAAGTTATCATCCATTGACTTATAGATGTCAAAATTACTATCTCATGCACATATAGTTATCATCAAATATGAACTACACCATGATGTTCGTGCGCGCAGCCAGCTTAGGATACTCATCTACCAATCGGGTTTGTGGGCGCAAGCACCACCCGTAGCAAACCCAAATAGTGAGCCATCCGGTTTGGCTAATTGCTAGATTTGCGGCCGCGTGCATGCGTTTGTTTCTCTCTTACGCGTTTACGAGCGGCCACATGGCTACGTACAACTTCTTTTTAAAATTCATACATGATCTATCTCCTAGATTTTAGGCAATTTCCTGGTGTGTGGTTCATGTATTATTGATTGAAACTAGTATATCTACTACGGTATAGGATACGAACAATTTCGTTTGGAAAGGAGTATCTAACTTTGTTATAAAAAGGAGTATACGCACGGTGGAGTATGTACTTTTTTCTTACAAGGGATTATGTGCTTTTATACGCTCATACTAGCTAGCATATATATGCCTTCTGTCGTAAAGTATCACTAGAAAGAATTGAGTGTATGGACCATGCTAGAATGGTGTATGTGTACTACTGATTAACGAGGGAGTATATCCTGAAAAAAAAATTAACGAGGGAGTATATCTTTCAAAAAAATTAACGAGGGAGTATGCTCAAATACCACTATTTATGTACATATTACATATTATATACCACTAAAAAAAGGAGTACACATACGGTGATTTTTTCTTGCAAGGGGTATGTGCTTTTATACGCTCATACTAGCTAGCTAGCATATTGCCTTCCGTCGAAAAATATCGCTAGCGAGAATTGAGTGCATGGACCATGCTAGAATGGCGTATGCGTACTACTGATTAACGAGGAGTATATCCTTCTAAAAAAAATTAACAAGGGAGTATGTCAACATACACAGATACAACCTGATATACTCCATCGGCCAGCTTCATTCAAATCTCGAAGGCCAGCGCAACAAGATATTGGATCGAATCTCTCTCGCATCCGTGATTTCTAGCCCCATTAGGGTCGGATGAGCGCACACATCTCATCAAGCAAGGAACGGTGGATGAGGCAGGAGTAACTATACCGAGAGTAGTTAGTATTTTCTCTCTCTCTCTATACACACACACCATGGGACACGGGAAACCGTATATTCCTTATCCCAAAAGCAAAGCATGACCAAACCAGAATATCTACAATTTTCGTTCGAGAGATATAACTGATAACGGTGCGTCACACTATTGCGTGGCCATCGACTAGTAAGTATACTAGATGCGGGAGCACGACGTCACGCCGTACTAGCTAATACATGAGCCAGAATAAAAGAGTCGCCGCGACACATGAGTCTATATGCGAAAAAACGAAAGTAAAGATACGTATGTATTTATGGGAAAAAGAGGGTTTTTTGGGAAAAATAAGGATCTCTATGTAAAATAAGGGCCTATATGTAATTCTAGAAAAGTAGAGGATTACTATAGAGAGTTTTAGTGTTTATTATGTGGGTGACGTGTCCAGAATATCCAGTACATTCGATATTCGAGATCATTGCAAATGGAAATGCACAAAAGCTTCGCAAAGAGTGGACCAGAGTGATCCCCTTTTAGGAAAAAGAGGAAGAAAATTATGTAGATTATACTCTTGTTTTTGTTCTTCTCATTTCAATTGTTTTTCTCCTGTGTGTGTTCTTCTCTATGCTGAATTAGTATCTGTGCTTTTCTATGATGCTATAGCCAGCGATCTAGTCTTGTAATTCATCTCAACTAGCAAAATTATCCGCGTAATTGCGTGTGTAGATATTTCGATACAATCATTTTTGCTATATGACTCTAATGACTATAATTGAAAATACAATTATATTTGACATACAAGTAATATATACACACACACTATTAAACTACACGTCAGGACCCACCAAAATAAGCAGTGTCAAAATTACCCGCGCAATTGCGTGCATAGATATTTTTGATACAATCGCTTTTGCTACATAACTCTAATGACTATGATTGAAAATACAATTATATTTGATATACAAATATATATATATATATATATATATATATATATATAGACACACACTATTAATCCACACGTCACCCACCAAAATAAGCAGTGTAAATCATTCTTTTTTCTCATTTAATGAGAGAGTTTCTATGTTTTTTAGGATTATTATGGGATTTTCTTACCCTTAAAACGAAAGAGCCTTGAATCTTAACAATTGTTTGTATTGATATAGATAAATATATTGATACTCTGTTTGTTCATGCATTTTTGTAAGTTGCTATAAATTAGAGAACAAACATAATATTTTAGTTGCACCTCAATGTGGTAGCATGAAAGCTCAAATTATAATTATTATAGAATGGTGATATATTCAACTCACAACTCCATGCTCATGAACAAGGTTAACACTCTCAGTGATACCGGTCACCTGAAATCATGGTGGCTACTAGTACCTGTAATGCAGATCCATCTTAGTGATTTTAGATGCTATTTCCAAACAATTCAAGAACTAATTTTGTTTTCAAGGTTGAGGGAACATCAGAATTTGAGGAACAAAATAGAGAAAAACAAAACAGAAGAAACACTTTATTGGAACCGACCGGGAAACCAGAGTATTACAAGCATTCATATGGGGTTTTTGCCCCGAACCCGGAAAATGGAGCCCTGCTTGTGAGTTCCCTTCACTTACAGAACATCATAGTAGGGTTCCCGGATTCCTATTTAGAACACATGAATTTTCCCATATTTATATATGGGAATTGATTTTTTTGTGCAAAATGGATTATATTGCACAATGGGCAGCGTTGGAATGTACAGTAATTTAATTAGAGGATCAAAATCCTCCCATTTTGAACTTGAGCATCATGCACTATTTATTATCCCCGTAAGTTCGAGGTAGTGCAGGCAAAACATTAGCATATCATACTCACACATATATACTTCAATAAAAGGAAAGGAACAAAAGCTGCTCAAGTGAGTGTTAGATGCACTACACCGTCGTCCTAATCCACACTTTACCTGCACAAACCACAACTCGAAAGCTAAACCTCTATCAAACCTCTCATCGTTTATGCTGGTCCATGTATGTTCTTATCCAATCGGCACTCATTAGTGGAACAATCGTCCATGGCCATCCGTCTTCCTCCACTACTTTTCCCAGTGTTCTTCCTTTCTCCGGCTCTCTAACATAATGCAGCTATTTTAAGCCGATGGGTTTTTAGAAGACTCCAAATTGCACTAAATTAGTTTGCATTTGAGAGACATTACAAGGAAAATGCTGAGCAGCTGGATTTAGCATCGTTCTTCTTGTTCATGCCGCCTCAGGATATGTTTAACCATGCACAAGAGGATTGATCACAAATGTGTAGGACATGCACTCTTTGTTCAAGATCTTTCAGTTTGATCGGGGGAGTCTTGATTGTTGCTCACACTAGGATGCCAGTTGCTGAATTTGCTACACCAATAAGTTCACTCAAAAACTAGAGCTATTGACGGAAAAAAACGAACATTCTACTCATATTTTAACTCTCTTCTCACATTTACACTCAACCAGATCTTTGTACTTGAACTTGTTCTTCCAAAGGTAACAAAAATGAGTTGCTGACTTGCTGTTTATATTAGCTAACAACCCTTTGAAAGGGAAAGTTCTAGTCAGCTTCTAGTTTTATAGTCTCGTCAACGTAAAAGCTAAGTAAGTGAAAGGACTAAGCTTAATTGGCTCATTTTAAGGTCACACAACTCGCTATCATCTTTGACCTCCTTTTTTTATCTTCTGCGGCCAGAGAAGTCGGCAGCATGGATTACTCTGAAGACGACACCTAGGATACGCACTAGCTGAGATACCTGAAGGTTTCGATCAGCTTTGACAGGTTTTGACTGGCAACTGTCTCATTGACCATCCCCTGCCTTCAAAATCTGTTGGCAAAATTTTGGTTGGATTTTGGCCAGCGTTCGGTTCGCTACCAATTATTTTGGCGAGTTTCAAAATCTAGCTACACTTGGTTCAGGCCAAATCTTAGGTAGCCAAATTATCCATGTAGATTTGAGATTTGGTTGTAGCCAAATCTTTAAGTCATGGAAATTTGGCGTGCCCCTCTTTGTAAACCAAACACATCTAAGACTAGGATGTTTGATTCCTAACTAGCACTGTGGTCACGATCAAATTTGAATGATCTACCTTTCAGTCGAAATGGTATGCGAGGTAAGCACCATCATAGTCAAAAATCATGCTTTGGATGGAGGCGGGGATATGTATGGGTAGGTTCTTTTGTACTGTGGCTTGTGGTTTAATTTTTTAAATTCTGACTGATCATGAGAGAGAGTACAAAGAGTGAGATAGTTACATGCGATTTTGCCCGATATAGGTGAAATCAAAACAGTGTCTAATACAATTAACTTATTGATCATGTCTTAAAAAGACACTCTGTTTGAAATCTAATTATTATAGAAGGTTAAATCATAAGTCTAAAAGAACTCACCGTGTTGTAGAGGTTTTCTGTGCACCTTCGTTTTGATTGTTCAATTTTATATTATTTTAAAGTGATGGCAGGAGTTCTGTCCATTCATTGAAGAGAGGAATAGAGTTCAAAAGTCACATTACCCGTCCCAGGTGGGCTCACCAAAGGGAAAACATGCTAGATTGTTCGATTTTATATCAAACAGTACTGAAAGACTCAGGTTACCAATGCCAGCAAGGGATCCAAATCTGATCAGACAAGATACTTGATGCATTGTTGGTGGCAAAATTGTAACACCCGTTTATCCTCTGAGCCTAGAGTGTTACCATCATTGCATAATCATATCATTTTTAAATAACTGCTAAACATTTTAAGCAAACTCTACTTTATTCATAAAGCAGCGACCAGATACACCATGTCATTTTAAGCAGCTATACTAGCATTCTAGTAGAGTTTAAACATGCTACCACAAGCTGATATGCGAAGTACTGCTAGTACGTGAAGTTATTCATGTGCTACTCCCGCCTGTGCATGACGTCCTCAACGGTCACCTAAAAAACAACAAAGCAAGAATAAGTCCAGAGATTCAGCAAGCACACAATAAAACAGTGACATTAACACGCCACTTTAATAATTCCCATTTTTGTAAACTGTACATTACTATCTCTGTAACTGTTTCATTATTGTCACTTTTATGTAATACAAGGCATCTGTAACTGTATCACTATTCTGTTCTATTTTCATGCAATGTGATGTGATGCGTCTGTAACTATAGCTTATACCGGTATAGCGGAGTGTTTACCTGTCGATGAACCACTCAATCCCCGTCCTCTTTTATATGGGGATACCTACTGAAGTAGGTCCTGTTGTCTGTGTATGAGTGTTATGCATGATGCAACATGCTTTCACTGTTGGCATTTAATCATAAACATCACTCATCAAATTATGATTAACAAGTAATCAAAAGCACTATAGAACATGGCACGGAAGACATAAAATACCAATCATTCACCACAATCTATTGTTCTACTATGCACTTACCTGGTTAACCTCGGGGACGATGCATGGACGGCTCCGACCTGGGACCTCCACCTGTACAAACGTCAACCTGACTCAACACATCATATCGAAACCAGTGCTTAAGCGAGCAGTGACAACTCTACGTGCATATCCCGATTCTGGCATACAATGCCTGGGGTTAAGGATCCGTCACGCAGGTACCAAGCCCTATTTTTCTTTTCTTTTTCTACTCTTTTTCTTTCTTTTTTCTTTTTCTTTTTCTTCTCTTCTCTCTTCTCTCTTTTTTCCCTTTTCTTTCTTTTTTTCTCCCACTCCTCCATTTGGTTCGACCGAACCGGCCTCTCTCCTCTTCCTCCTCATTTCTCTCGGCCGATCGACCTGGCGATTCCCAGGCGACGCGGCGATGACGTGCGGCCAAGCTCTGGCATCGCCATCCCGGGGCCCGCCGCCGACGGCTCCTCCATCGGCCCTAACTTTTCCCCCCTCTCCCACTCTCTCGCTCTTCCAGATCCAGCCGGCCATGGCTAGATCTGGCGCCGACCCGCTGCCGGCCTTCCCTCGGGCACACCGGCCACGGCACGCCGCCGGCCGGGAGCCCGGTGCCGCTCCTACCTTCGGCCACCTCCCTCTCGGTCTTTGCCTCAGATCTGGCCAACCAGGACTAGATCCGCTGCCTCCCCTATGCGTACACAGTGGCGAGGTGCTGGGCGCCGCCGCTTGGTCCGCACGGCCTTTGGCCATCACCCTCGCACTGCCTTGGCGAGCCCCCATGCCAAGGCCCTAGACTTTGGCCTCCCAACGCTGTTCCCCCGATCGTGGCGCCCCCAACCAGCCGTCCTCGACACCATCGACTCCCCAAGCTGACGCCTGGCTCGGCCGTGGCTGCGCCACCGGATGGCCACCGGGTGTTCCCCTTGGCCATGGCTTGGCCTGAGCATCTCTACTCTACTACTTCGCCGGACAGTCAATCTAATCATCTAATCTTGATTTAGCTTCTATTTTTGGTTTTCCTCCCACTCTTATGATCAAATATTTTGGGAAGGCCTACGGGATCGCCACGATGGAACTCGGTGGGGGAACATGCGCCGGGGAGCATGTTCCTCCGACCAGGGCGCATGGCAATTCTATGGGCTCACCACCAATGACATGAGCTAAGCCGGTTGAGGTAATCTCGGCCGGCTATGAGGTAGGGTGAAGAGAAAGGCTTACTAGTTATCGGCTGAGGATTGACAAGGATCGTGGACGACAACGGTGATGGCCGTGTTGGGGTTCAGAAATGGGCTCTGTTTGCTCTATGTCTTAGCAGAGAAAGAGATGAGAAATGGGAATGCTTGGCTTGGCTTCGGTTGTGTTCTCAGTTGTCTGAGCAAAATGAATGGAGTGAGGCCTCCTTTAGGGGTTTGGCTAGCTTATAAATGAGGGGGCATTCGGATGCTTCCCTTCTGGCTTTGTGAAATGACCTGGGTGCCCTCTCTTATCCCTTACCCCTCTTCTCAAGTGGTTGTGGCTTAAGGGACCTTTTGGTACAACAGGTGGGCTCTGTACTGTTGGCTTGTCTACCGTGAGAGGTAAGTCGGTAAAAGTGGGCGTTGGCTAAATTTTTCTACCGAATGACGAAGCCACAATAGCGAGAGGCACCGACCGGCCCCGGACGATCTGGGAACCTCTATGAGCGCTACTTTTATTCGGCATTCTAAAAGTCGATGGGTCTGACGGCAAAACCCTCCTTAATTTCCTTTATTCTCTCTTAGATTGGTTTATTTCACGCATTTCTTCTCTTTTGCACTTTAGTGGTATTACAAAAATGGACTACCCAAAATCCAGATGATCCCTGCAGGATCTTTGACCAGAACATGTGACTAGTCCTTGAAGCTAAGATGACTGGACTGCAACTGCGCCATGTGTAAAAGCCAGTACCACCACTTTGCTACATGACTGCTACACATGCGGTACATAACATGTGGGGCATGAGAAGGCAGTTGCAATGCTGCAGCACAATCAAGTTTCAACACTGTGCAGGGAGAGAGCAGCTAGCTAGTAGCAACCAGTGATGCAAACACGGTTCGTTGCATTAATTGCACAATCAAGCTCGGTGTTTTCTGCATCGCAACTTGCAAAATGCAGCGTTCAGCAAAGGACCTAGCTTGGCTCCCAGGGTCAAAAGTTTGTCAATTTTTTAAACGATCATCCATGTCACGGAGCCGTAGGCACAAACAAACTAAAACTGCAATGTAGGAGAAAAAGGTCATCCGCTGGTTTGCTCCAATTGGCCGAAAAGGAGTAACAGATTGATTTTCTTTAGGTGCAGTTGCAGTGCACCATGCTAGCTACCACGATGTCACTCACTGCAAGCAGTTTTAAAGCATTTAAAGGCGATAGGAGATGAGGCGATGCCATGACGCCATGTGTAACTAGAACTGAACCAATCCACCCCCCACCACACACACACACACAGAGTTGAGCCCCCAGTGCCATTTGTGCCCAATTGCTCCTTGTGCAACCAAAAGTGATGACAGGCCACATGCTCATATATGTGTAGCGTCCTGTTCTTGCATTGGACTGCACAGAGGAATGTGACGCTGGTGAAGGGGGGGAGAGAGAGAGAGGAGGCATGGACAGGGAGATTGCTGCAGAGTATGAGCTGAATGAGATAGATGTCACCTTGCATGGCTCCGTGGGGAGCAGGCTCTCCCTGTTTGCAAGGGAGTTCAGGTCTAGGAGAAGCAGCAGCTGGCACAGCAGCAGTGTGTTGAGGCTCCCAAAGAATTTCTATGGCAGCTCTGTCGTACACCCTAATGGAAGGTAAGACAATAATCTCTCTCATCAGTTCAGCTTAAGCTAGCTACCCAAACTGTCAAATAGTACCGAAAGAGAAAGATGATGCTAATACTTCATGCAAAAGCAGTAATGAGTAGCCAATTAGAGACTTCTGCATGAGAATGAGACAGCGCTGATTGAGACAGGATGGCGGGAGGTTTCAGATATACCATGCAATGTGCCATGAAGCCATGTTTCTTGATCTGCAGATGGTACAGGGTCTGGGCGAACATGATGTTCCTGTGGTCCATCTACTCCACCTTCTTCACCCCCTTCGAGTTCAGCTTCTTCCGGGGCCTCCCCGAGCAGCTGCTGGACCTCGAGTGCGTGCAGCTCGTCTTCCTCGCCGACGTCGTCGTGCACTTCTTCCTCGCCTACAGGGATGCTCACACCTACAGGATGGTGTACGACAAGCGGAGGATTGCGCTACGGTGAGGCCGCTTTCCTCTGAGACACTGACCACAGCTCAGTTCTCGAAATGAAGTGAAGATAGAATGACATGAGCAAGACAATATAATCTAAAGAATAATTTTTCTGATGTTCTTGTTCTTAGCTACATCAAAGGCAGCTTCGCTCTTGACATCCTCGGCTGCTTCCCTTGGGATGCTATCTACAAGGTAACATCACAATCTTAAAAACTAGTACCATTTTGCATCAGAAAGGGAAAAAAATATTTATTCACTGCATCAGAAAGAAAAAAAAGATTTATTCACTATATATATATGGTTGATCCTTGTGTCAGGTCACAGGAAGAATGGAGATCGTCAGGTACCTGGTGTGGCTCAGGCTGTACAGAGCCAGGAAGATCATGGACTTCTTCAAGAAGATGGAGAAGGACATCCGCATCAGCTACCTCTTCACGAGGATCGTGAAGCTGATCACCGTCGAGCTCTACTGCACGCACACCGCGGCCTGCGTCTTCTACTACCTCGCCACCACGCTGCCTCCGGCGCGCGAGGGGAACACCTGGATCGGGAGCCTTGTCCTGGGAGACTACAAGTACATCAATTTCAGGGAGATCGACCTGCTGACTCGCTACGTCACCTCGCTGTATTTGGCCATTGTTACCATGGCATCAGTTGGTATGCTCTCATCATGTACATGTAAAATAACAAGACTGCAATTCTTCATCTCCCATATATGCTAAGAAAAGTACTGCAAAAAAAAACGTGCAGGTTATGGTGATATCCATGCAGTGAACACAAGGGAGATGATCTTCACCATGGTGTACATCTCGTTCAGCATACTCCTCAGTGCGTACCTGATTGGCAACATGACTGCACTCATTGTCAAGGGCTCAAAGACTGAAAGATTCAGGGACAAGATGACTGACCTCATCAGGTACATGAACAGGAACAAGCTGGGCAGTGATATCAGGTCCCAGGTGAAGGCTCACCTGATGCTGCAGTACGAGAGCAGCTACACGAGGGACAGAATCGTCGATGACATACCGGTTGCAGTCCGATCTAAGGTGCCAGTTTTCTCTGAACAAATACAGACGAGGAATGATTTTAAATTTCTTTTGAGCAGCTAAGTATATGTAAGCTGTTAATCTAAAAAAAACTGTATATAAGCTATTGTTTGTTTTTTGTGTTGCAGATGTCTCAGACGTTGTACTTGGATATGGTTTCAAAAGTTCACCTGTTCAAAGGATGCTCAGAGGACTTCCTAAGCCAGATTGTAAGATTGTTCATGGATTTATGTTTAATCTCATGTCATTACAGTTAGTCCAAGTAGAGAATTAATTCAACGCTTCAATTGATTGTTTCAGGTGGTAAAATTACATGAAGAATTCTTCCTCCCAGGGGAGGTTATCTTAGAGCAAGGCACTGTGGTGGATCAAATTTATGTTGTGGCACATGGATGTCTGGTACTAATTGTCACTGAAATTAACAATTTATAACCACGATTGATATATATATATATGATCGGTTTGTGAAACAAACCTATGAACAATTTTCATAAATATTTACAAAATACGCTAAAAACTATGAACTCCTTTACAAGTTTTTCGTGTGGTTCACATTGGAGTATCTTATAATTAGTATACAAATGTACCTAAAGTGATAAAGGAGTATTTCAAGTTTGTTTAGGTGGTATATTAGAAGTGGGTGTAACTACACCCGGTGTAGAATGTATTTTCCTATATATATATATATATATATGATCGGTTTGTGAAACAAACCTACATAAATCAAGAGAAAACACAACTGCACTGTATGGCTGACCTTCATTCATCCTATTCCATGTACCGTGACAGGAAGAGGTGGCCACTGGAGAAGGTGGATCAGAAGAGATCATCTCAGAACTGCTGCCTTACGACATCGTTGGTGATGTTGCTGTAATCTGCAACATTCCACAACCATACACAGTTAGAGTCTGTGAACTTTGCAGCCTTTTGAGAATTGACAAACAGTCTCTGACTAGTATCTTACAAATTTACTTCAAGGATAGCCGTCAGATATTGAGCAACCTACTAGAGGTACATCTCTCGTTAGAATCATGTTCTAGAACTTTTGAGGCGAAGTTTAGCTATAAACCTTCTTCTGTAGGGGAAAGAAACCGAGTCAAAGGGGAAGCGACTGGAATCAGATATCACATATCTGATAGCAAAGCAAGAAGCAGAATTGGTCCTCGGGGTCAACAGTGCTGCCTATCATGGAGACTTGTTTCGTTTGAAAGGCTTGATCAGTGCAGGAGCAGATCCAAGTAAACCCGATTATGATGGCAGGACAGCATTAGTATGTCAACTCTCTCATAGAATCATTAGTCAAATTAGAGGAGTTCATTTTCACTGCAAGATTTTCATTGAAATGCAGCATGATGCATCTTTCTTTTCCTTTGAAAATACGAATGATAGATTTTTTTTTAAAAAAAAACAAATGTTTGGCAAAAAGCCACGTGAAGGAATAACTGAAATGATAAATAAACCTTATATTTTTCTAACTCTTCTACTTCTTCCCTTGCATTTACCTTGCAGCATGTTGCTGCCTTAAGAGGGTATGAAGATATCGTTAGGTTCCTTATCCAACGAGGAGCAAATGTCAACAGTATAGGTATGAAAGAAACAGTTCAAAGCAAATAGTAAAAGGCACTCTTAGCAATATCTCTTGTTGTAAAAAAAGGAACATATCTGAAAATGCAGATAAATTTGGGAATTCACCATTGCTGCAAGCAGTAAAATCGGGGCATGACAGGATCATCTCCCTTCTCGTTGAGCATGGTGCGATCTTGAACCTGGAGGATGCAGGAAGCTACCTGTGCAGAGTAGTCACAGATGGCAAGATCGACCTGCTGAAGAGGCTGCTAAAATTCGGAATCGATCCAAACCGCAGGAACTATGATCAGAGGACACCGCTTCACATTGCTGCTGCCGAGGGCTTGCTCCTTGTCGCCAGCATGTTGATAGAATTCGGAGCAGATGTTCTGGCCAAAGACAGGTAAACAGTATACCTTTAGAATTCATTCTGTTGTAGAACGGTGGTGTCTTCTGTTCTCCTTTTAATGCAACGATGCACAAGCCTTTTGCGTGTTCTCGAAAAAAAATTGATTCTTTAATACCATCGATGTGAATCATTTTATAATGGCAGAATGTAATGGTGAAATATCTTTTTCTTCGATGCAACGAATTACTGCAGGTGGGGAAACACGCCACTGGACGAAGGCCGAAGGTGCAGCAGCAAGCCACTGGTCAGGATTCTGGAGCAGGCTAGAACCACTGCGATCAAGCAGTGATCGAGTTCGTCCTTCGACTGAAAAATCTGTATTCATGTGGGAGGTGAACCATTGGCAATGAAAATATTCTGAGGCAACGAGTGACTGCAGTGCAGTGTAGTGTACTACAGCCCCCTTGTCAGGATGTGAACATGGGAGGAGCAAAGAAGTCGATGGAAGAAACATGATGAGCCACGAAATGCAGATTGTTTCTTAACAAAAAAAAACGTGGATAGTTTCTTCAATTTAGATTTAGACTCCACTGTAATAGGAAGAGAAGTAGGTTGCAAAATGACATCTCCATTAGTAGAAAAAGAAAAGCAAAAAAGAAAATGTTAGGCAGAAGAATACTAGTGACAGTCTAGGAATTTTGCAGAGTTTATAAAGAAACAAAGAAGGTGCTTCAAACATAACTTTTAAAGCGGAACTGAATAATTGATAGTGATTATTTATCTCTTCGTCTGCTTTGATATTAGTATGATTTTTGTTAAACTGAAAACATGAAAGCACTCCTCAAAAAAGATATAGTTACCTGGTAGAGTAATTAGTATCCAGGTATTCAGTTCACCTACTTTGAAGGTAGGTGAAACTTATACCCAAGGTTCTTTCAACACCAAACTCGGTCACTACTTGCAGAGTCTTCTTCCTCATGTCAACAGCAAGCACCCATGCCCTGTCTTCGTCCAGCTGGCCATCGTCCCTGTGGAACCTCCGCAAGCTCAGAGCAGGCGCGCCCCTGTGGAACCTCCGCAAGGTTGGCTCGTCCTGCAGATTAGGCAGCAGTTCAGAATGCCACCGGTCGTTGTCCATCGGGATATCGGAGACGTCAAGTGCGCCGTCCTCGTGCCACTCCCGAGAAGAACCAGCCATGCTGCTCCATGTGGCGGCCGTCCAACCTTCGGAATCGGAGACGATGGTGTCGTCGGTGAATGATCTCGGCCTGATCCGCATCTGGAAGTGGTTGACGCGACCTTGGACAGCAACGGTGTCCCGGAAAGACCTTGCAGAACCGATGCACGACACATCACAGATCATCAGCATCGGCAATGGGACGTAGCGGAGCACGGGGTCGTCGGCGACACCCCTCCAGAGGCCGACCCAGCCCATCGAGACGCCTTCTCCCCCGATCGTGATCACCTTGTTTTTGGAGCTCCACGCCCATGCCTCGCAGTGGAACATGTGAGCCTCCCTTGCCAATCTCTCAAATTTCTAGCTCTAGCTTCAAATGGAATGGATTGGGATTTGATGAACACAGGATGAACACAGTGAATATTTTTGGTGCTGCGTGAACTGCACAGCTTTTCTTGTTCTTTCTTCTCCTTTTATAATGCAAGAAACATGCAAAGCTGTGAATACAATTCAAAACCGAAAAGAAGCTGAAGCAGCATGCAGCAATGACTCAAGGAAACGGAAAAGAAAATGAAGCTGCGTGCACCCCCTAAATGCAGAAACTGAAAACTGCAGCATAACTACATGCATGCAGAAACTGCCTTATGACTCAATGCAAAAAACTGAATGCATGCAGAGACTAAAAAACTAGCTAACGTGCAGGATTAAATGGTCATTGCTAACAATTCTCCCCCTAATCCTGCTGCCGTGTGACGACCTCGACGATGCCCGCCTTCTTACGAAGTTCATGAAACCTGATGCGCTCGAGTGGCGATTAAATGAAGCTTGTCGGAGTCGAGCTCCACCGGCTTCGAAGTAGCGAAGATGTTGGCCATGTTTCTGTAGCGCCGCGGTGCCCCGTGATCGTCGTCGACGCCGGGGCGATACGAACTCGATGGCGGGATCCGGTGCGTGGTGAAGGCGGTCGTTGGGAGCCGCCGTCTCCAAGTGTTCCGGTGTTCTTTGTCGGCCTCCCGCCGCCATCTTTGGATGGCACAGAGGAGGAAACCACCGTAGTGGATGGTGAACGATCGCCCAAGGAGGCCGCATGCACTCTCTGAAGCCGTCCAATCCCACTTCGCCGCTTCATCGAACACGACGTCGTGGGTGACACAAACACGCCGGGACGCCGGGTCGTAAGCGCGATATGCCTTGGCTCCCGGTTCATAGCCGAGGAACACCATGGCCTTGTTTCGGTCATCGAGTTTCTTCAAATGCGATCTCACGTCCTTGACGTAAACAACGCACCCGAACGTCTTGAAGTAATGCATAGTAGGTATTTGACTGTGTCATGCCTCATACGGGGTCTTGTTGCGAACACTTTTCGTCGGCGAACGGTTTAGGATGAAGACAGTAGTGGACACCGCCTCACCCCAGAACTCCCCCGGCATGTCCTTCGCCTTCATCATGCAGCGCGCCATGGCCACAACCGTCTGGTTGCGGCGTTCGACCACGCCGTTCTGCTGAGGGGAGTACGGCGCCGTGATGTGCCGCTGGACACCCTCGTTGGCGCAGTACAGACCAAACTCCACGGAGGAAAATTCCCCTCCTCGGTCCGTGCGAAGTACACGCAGCTTGCGGCTAGTCTCGACCTCGACGCTGGCCTTAAAGCGCTTGATGGTTGCAGGAGCATCACTTTTCACCGCCAGCAGAAAGAGCCACATGTAGCGGGTTAGATCATCGATCAACAACAGAAAATACATCTTGCCGCCATGGGTTGCGGCGTGATAGGCCCGCATATATAACCGTGGGCGAGATCGAGGCGCCCGACGCCTACGGTACGCCGCTGGAAACGGAGCGTTCGCTTCGCTGCCGATCGAGCACCGTCGCAAACGATTTATGTGTTCAAGCTCCGGTAGGCCACGCGCCATCCCGCGCTGAGCGAGCATGCGAAGCGAATCGAAGTTGAGGTGGCCGAAACGCGCATGCCATATCCAGGCCTCCTCCTTGCCCCTCGCCGCAAGGCAAATGGGCTGTGCAATGTCGACGTTGAGCACATAGAGACGTCCAGTGCTCCGTCGAACCCGGCATAACAGTCGGCGTTGGGGGTCGCGCAGTGTGAGGACACCATTCTCTATCTCTGTCTTGCAGCGAGATTCGTCCAGCTGGGCGAGGCTGACGATGTTGCTGCGGAGGCGCGGGATGTAGTAGACGCCGGTGAGCGCGAAGTGATCGCCGTTCTTGCAGGAGAAGAGTACAGTGCCGCACCCCTCGATGCGGACTCGCGAGGCGTCGCTGAACTTGACGGAGCCGCGCACGCTGGTGTCGAGTTTGGAGAATGCGTTCCGTGCGCCCGTCATATGATTCGATGCGCCGATGTCCAAGATCCATTCTGGATCGACTGGTTCTCCCTCGTCGCGGAGAGTGACAAGGGCGCGCTCCTCGTTTATAACGAGTTTGGCGCCTGCTGGTTCGATGTTGATGGCGTAAGAGAGATCACGGACTGAGCCATTAACAACGGGCTCGTCTTCGCCTCGGCCGCCTGGTTCGGCTTGGAGAAGATTCACCGAGCCAACCTCTCACGATCCCGCCGCCTTCGGCGATCCTTGGCCCGATGGCGAGTTTGCCATAATAACGGCATTTGTCCTTGGAGATGTCGTGGCACGCGGCCTGGGATGGCCCAGACTTTGGTTCCCCATCTCCCCCGTCATGCCCGCGGCTGCGCTCGGCCTTGTTGGCGTGAGCGATGTGTTCCATTGTTTGCAGCGGCGAGAGGCGGACAGACCGGTCCCCTTGGTATTGTACGACGACCATTCCTTCTCCGTGAGTAGAACTGGTTTCCTTCCTCATCGTCCGACTCTCCACGGTCCTCGGCAGTGGAGCCGATGAGGTCCTCGATGGACGAAGTCGAGGTCAACCAAGGTTTCAATGGACAAGGCGATTTGGCGATACCGGGGAACAACACGTAGTAACTTGCGGACCACCTTCTCCTCGACAACTCCTCCCAAGGAGGCGAAGGTCGCCGACGACACTCGAGCCGGAGATCAAGTCCTCCACGTGCTCGCCATTTTTGAATCGCATGGACTCAAATGTCTGACGTAGCTTCTGTGCCTTGGATTCACGCACTCGATCCGCTCCAACCCTCATCGCTTTGAGGGCGTCCCAGGCTTCTTTGGCGTTGTCCTTCTCGGCGAGCGGTCGGAGCATTTCCGGAGGCACCGCGCGCAGGATCGCCGAAAGGGCCTGGCGATCTTCCTGGTATGGCACATCACCGGTGTCGACGGCATCCCACGTGCCTTGAGCTCGCAGTTGACTCGCATCAACACCGCCCAATCGGAGTAATTTGAGCGTGAGCGTGGGGTAGGAGATAAAGCCACTACTCTCCTTCACGATCCGCTGGACAACGAGTTCACGCTGGCCGCCATCACGTCGATGCGGGCGGCGCGTCGGTGGGGACGGCGAGCGTCCACGGCCGTGTCGTTGCGGTGTACGGGAGTGGCCTACGGCAAAGGCGGGGGCCGACATTTTGCTCTGATACCAATTGTGAGCCTCCCTTGCCAATCTCTCAAATTTCTAGCTCTAGCTTCAAATGGAATGGATTGGGATTTGATGAACACAGGATGAACACAGTGAATATTTTTGGTGCTGCGTGAACTGCACAGCTTTTCTTGTTCTTTCTTCTCCTTTTATAATGCAAGAAACATGCAAAACTGTGAATACAATTCAAAACCGAAAAGAAGCTGAAGCAGCATGCAGCAATGACTCAAGGAAACGGAAAAGAAAATGAA
The DNA here is from genome assembly GCA_036346245.1 of Bonia amplexicaulis. Lineage (NCBI taxonomy): Eukaryota > Viridiplantae > Streptophyta > Magnoliopsida > Poales > Poaceae > Bonia > Bonia amplexicaulis. The sequence goes on along the minus strand of CM070745.1, from coordinate 10,604,939 downwards.
GCTGCGTGCACCCCCTAAATGCAGAAACTGAAAACTGCAGCATAACTACATGCATGCAGAAACTGCCTTATGACTTAATGCAAAAAACTGAATGCATGCAGAGACTAAAAAAACTAGCTAACGTGCATGATTAAATGGTCATTGCTATCAGAACAGGTGGAGGTCGTACACACCACGGCGGAACGTGGGGTGGAGCGCAGCGACGACGTGGCTGGCGCCGTTGCGGGTGCAGCGGGGCGGGATGCCAACCTCGTCGTCCGAAAACAAGAAGGGGTGGGGGTTGGGGAGCACGCGAAGCGACGGCCTCTCCGAGCGCCCGGCCTGGTAGATGAAGTAGCCGTTACACTTCTCAAAGTCGAGGCAGGGTATAGGGCAGATGGCGACGCGGAGGATGACGAAGCGACCCTCCGCGGCGAGGATCCTGGGCTACTCTAATCACATTAGCCAGAAGCGCTCCACGCTCATTCTCTGCTCCTCTTGTTGCTGCAGCCAGGGGCACTTGTACTGCTTGATGTGCTCCGCCTTGGCTGGAGTGATCCGGACGCACTTGCCGTGGAACCACTTCTCACAAACGTCGCAGCAAATCCAGAACTCGCCGTTTGCTGCCGCCGTTGGGGGCATTTGATTGCTTCTTCCCACTTCCTGATACAACTTCGAATACACTGGGAAGACCATTGATCATCATGAAGAGCCGTCTCCTGCAATGCAGATTCAAAATGTCACTTGAAGACCATTATCAAATTCCCTGATAATGATACGGATCACAAAGGAAGTTTTGTTCAGAAGCAAGGAGCCAAACAAGACCATGGAAATAGAATCTGCTGCTATGGTAATGTTCTAAATTACCTGTACGAGTTACAAAAATCTCTATTCACAAATTGAAATGAAAGCAAATCAGCCCTCCAAGGACCTAAGTTGGATCTCAAAAAAGAAGAAAGCACAATAATTGTTGCGAAACCATCTTAGCAAGAGAATGGCAAAATTAGAAACACACAACCTAGCCAATTTTTGTAGAAGACCACTGAATGGCTGGTGACGTAAATGGCAAATGTTGCCATCTGTTTGCCCTTGAAACAACAGATGGCCTATTAAGAGAAAGCATTCCTCAATAGAACAGTGCATAGGTAATAATAAATGCTCCCGTTACCAAGTAAGAGTGATCAATTGTCGTTACCAAGTAAGAGCGATCAATTGTTGCAACAAACTAAATAAGAATGTCAACCTGATACATCCCACAAAATATCGAACTGCATCTCAGGCAATATTCACTCTCAATACGGCTCTGCCCACCATTCTGATCAGATTTGTGTTGGTCCATAGATGATTCAATTTATAGGAGAGGTTATCTTCAATTTAGCAGAACATATGCACACAGTACAGGTTGTTTGTTTACACAAAATATTGAAGAATGTAACAATAGTTACAGTTATGGTGAACTAATTAGATGTTTTGTGCAGAATAAGAGAGCTAAACTTCTAAAAAAAAAAAGTCAGGATCCATTATAGCCTCCCCCTAACTTTGCTCGAAATTTCGTCCAACATCCCCAACTGGAAGTAGTGGGAGGGGAGTGGGCGGAGAGGATTAGAAGAACTGGAAGTTGGAGTAGGAAAAAGTGGAGGGGCTTTCGTGTAATTTTTATCCTCGTGAGGGGCTCCGCTTTTGAGCTTTTGAAGGATGGGGAAGTGGGGCCGGGTGAACGCTTGGTGGGTCCCACCTGTCAGAAGAAACTGGAAGTGGGAAGAGAGGCGACGGCCCGGTATTATCTGGTTGGGCTGGCCGTATTGGGTGATTTGGTTCTCCCTGTCCATCGTTTATTCATGGGCTGAATCCATCCGCCTTGAATTTTAGCTAGTGCTAGATAAATCCAAGTATTTCTCAAAAAAAAAGATAAATCCAAGAATCCAACCTCCCCTCTCAAAAAAAAATGCAACCTCCTCTCAAAAATTAAAAAAATGATGTAATCTCCTCTACAAAAAGGATAAAATCCAACCTTTTTTTGTAGACCAAGATAAAATCCAACCTGATTTGCCATACATTTGCCGCGAAAAATTTGCGAATTTCAGTGGAATTTCTCGCCGTGGAAACATGCTCAGCGAATGTTTTGAACAGAAGAGCAACTTCACACGCTCGACACGAAACTGAATTCACAAGATGTCATGTGAATATGAGATGATTTTCCCTTTACATGTATGCTTACGTTACGATCATTCCCATCATCCCATGACGGCGGGTTGGTGACTGGCCTGGGAGGATCAGGGAATACGTTGCCGTCAGTAGAAAGTAGACTAATCGGCTATACAAACACTAATAAATACGCCGCATAATTACAATTATATGTACTCATCACTACGGATGCCAACAGAGCGGATAATTTTCGTCCGATCGACCGAAGGCTTACAGAACGAATACAAAAGGGGTAGATAGGAATCCGGCACTATCCGTATCCGACTTCGACTCCGAGAAAAAAAAGTGAAATAAGATACGGAATAAGTGATATCCGTCCGTATATATATATATATATATATATATATATATATATATATATATATATATATATATATATATATAGTGTATGTCAAGTGATATGAGGAAGTCTGTTGTGATTTTACCTAAAAACAAGATAACACATAGGCAGATCGTCACATCTAAATAAGCGAGAGTACTGAATATTCTTTCTTCAACATCTCAGTAATTATTTTTTCTATATTCACTCTGATTATATCATATTATCCAACATCTACTGAAAAAAACGGTTGCTCGAGACGCCCATGACATGATAGCGGCGTCACGGCGCCGCCGGGTCGTTTGGTAATGTGCTTGTTGCTTCTTCATTTGTTGTTTTTGTTTTGGGTGCGTATAATTGTGACGATAAAGGGTTAAGAGAAATTGTAGGGAAGGTGAGCATACTGAGATGACGAGATTGTGTCAAATTGTATAACAATTGAAGATAGTTATCTGTCTGATACGCCCCGGCTAGTTCAGTTCATCATGTACTCCACTCCATATGACACCATACCTACAAGCTACCGATAATTTAACACAGCTTGGTATTTCATGCACCCTTGTTTCTACTGTTGGTGATAGCTCTACTGTTTCATGCACCCTTGTTTGGAACGTTAGACATATCTCCATTGGCTTGCTTACGTGCTAAGAGAGCAGACTCAGCTCTATTCAGATATCGGCCGAAAAAGAGGTTTCATTTCGATCAGGATTTTCCATCTACAAATGCCGTCAGATACCCGGCTTATGCCGGACGAATCCTCATGACCTGCCAGTTTGCCACAGCTCTACCGCTAGACAGACATCGCTGCTGATAAGGCCACAGACATGAACAAAACTACATAACATAGTTAACCGCCATTTCAATATCTTAATAGCATCAACAACACATATTAGGCCTAGCTAGTCTCAACACTGATATGAAAACTGAAAACACATCCATGCACAAGTTTGACATGTCAACCAACAGTGCCAGTGAAATGCTAGGGATCAGCTAGTGTTCACGGTACTTACACTACGCAGAAACAACAAATTGCCTTATTTGTGAGCAAGACAACCGCGCAGAAACAACGAATTGTCTTCTTTGTGAGCAAGACCAGAACGTTTTTTTTAAAAAAAAACTAAAATAGAGACCAACATGCAGAATAAAATGTCAATACGCAGGATTAAATGTCTTCAGGACACCAATAGAACTGAAACAAGATGAAATCGTAGTCACGAAGTAGACTAGCACATGACTAGCAGCGTTCAAGCCATGATCTTGGCCGACCTCATGTAAAGACTGTCCACAACCTTTCCAAACTTTGAAATAGTTTCAAGTGTAGCAGGGAAGATAGCCTCGGTCTTGGGGTCCTCAAAGATAATAAGGCAACCAGCACCTTGATCCAGAGTCCCAGCAAATTTCTTGTCAAGGATCATCTGTGACAGCTTCTTCTCGACATGATCAACTGGCAATTCAATCATCTGCGCGATATGCACAATCTCCACCCTCGAGTAGGGCTCTATCAACCTGCAGAGATTCTGCTCCAGGAGGGTATCATACAGAGAAGAAAGATGCCTGTGGACAATAGGATCCTCCTCCAGCTGGGTTTTGTAATCACGAAGGGCGGTTTCGAAGTACTTCAGAGATCTTTTTGAGTAGGCATCAGCTACAGCTTTCATAGCATCAACATCAGGACCCACATACTTCAGGCCAGCTTTAGATGAGATTATTCCTGCAACATCATCAGCTTGGTTAACCATTATCTTGCACAGGAGCATGTACTTCAAGCTGAAGATGGCCTTTGGGTCCTCCAGAGCACTGAAAGCTTCGAATGCTTCGAAGAAGTAGCTGTAAGCAGTCTTGTAATCTTTTTCTTCCGCATGAAGGATTCCACTCTGCAGATCAATAGTGCCCTGCTGAGCCGGTGGAACATAAATGGCATTCGCAGCTGTTCTTGCAGCGGTCAAAGAAGCTTTGGCCTTTGGCAGGTTTCTCAGAGAGAAGTGGAGTTTGCTCTCCAGAAGGTCAATGTCCACAAGAAGCAACTTGTCATCAAGCCTCCTGACTTCCTTGATAAGGCCAGTAAGGAGGGTAAGGGCTTCAGTGTACTCCTGATTCTCTAACAGAAGGGCTGCTAACCTCGCTTCCACACGCTGCCTGAGGAACGTACGCTTCTCTGTACGGGTCCATTCCACCATCTCCTTGCAAAGTGATATCTGAAGATCAGATGTTCCAGGTATCTTGGCAACAGCATCGATGATTCCACGGACAATTTTTGCAGTCTTTGCCTTGGGAATCAGTGAGAAAAATGGCCTGAGCTGGGTCAAAAGATTTCGCAGCTCCTCAGCTCGGTTCTCTTTAGTGAGGTAGTTTGTAAGATTTGTGATCGCAACTTCTTTTGTTCTCAGTGCATCTGAAGACGAAGATGGGTCTTGGAGCACACGGTAAAGGATTGAAATGGACTCTGAAGCATCCTTAGCCTCCTGAGCCTTTGCTATTGACTCAGTGTTTGCAGGAAGGTATGATGATTCCATCGAAGAAGACATCATCACTCCCTAAACTGTCAATAAAATATGTATAGGTTACAAAGTGTTACAAAATGAATCAGAATAAGCCAGAATAAAGGAGAAAACAATCCAAAGTAACACCCAGTACAAAATAATGCAACATCTGGAAAGTAACACTCAGTGTTTACAACGGCTCGAATTAAAACATGCAAAATGGACGTACGTTAATGAAACTTACGATACAGTCACTACATATGGGTTCTTTCAACACCAAAAAATGTATTTTGGTGCCATTACCTAAATTAGGTCATATTCATTCTGGAATAGCTAAATGCACACTTGATTACTAGAACATCAGCCCACAAGTACCGCACCATTTGGGAAAAACCTATGTGCTTCCATACTATGATTGGAAGCACCAAAGTTGCAAACTCCAAGTAAAAGAGCACAAGTAGGCGTATTAATTGTGTGTTTGAGAAAATACCAACATATAAGAAAACAACCAGTCAGCTACTGCATGTGGAAGTTATCATGAGTCAAAAGAGGCCAGTCCATCCAGAACATCTCACAGAACTTTGGTTGCAATCAAAACTTTACGAATCACCATGTGTGATACAACCATGTTCATTAGATTTACAAAAGATAATACCGACAGAGCAACCCGCAACCAGAATTCCTAAGCCTAATAGCCGTAACCAAAATCCCTAAAACCTAATCTCAGAACAAATAGCCCTAGCAAAAATAACTAAAAAAAATCTCAGAACAAAATCAAATAGCCACAAGGCCGCAGAGGATTACCATGCCACAAGCGAGATCCAATTTTCCTGGGTTAACAACAAAGCCAGCAGATTTCCGGGTACACTTTAGGTCGATCGATTGGCACTCACCTGGTCTGGTCGGGTCGGGAGTCGGCGAGTCGCGGCGCCGGAGACGGAGCAGCAGCGGATCTGTGGGAGGGAGGCGGCCTCGGCGGTGTCCCCCACTTGAATCCCAGCAGTTAGATCTGCTACGTTGGAGACGGAGGCGGGAGGGGCGGAGGGCTGACGGGGAAGGCGGGGCGCGCGCCCGGCCGGAGGCGGAGGTTGCGTGAAGCGGCGGCCGCCGGCGCAAGAGGAGTTCGAGGCTTGGACTCCAAGCGACTGGAAGGGCGATTTGTTTTTTTGTTTTTTTTTGGTGAGTTTGCGTTTATAATCGACGTGAGAAAAAGAATGGTACTGGTAGTGCGCCTTCGCGGGCCGAATTCTGATCGAACGCGGCTTCTCGCTCGCAAGCGAATGCGGTGTCCGATAGAGACGGAAGTTGGGCCGATTAGAGGCCCATCATGCAGTGGGCTACCCATGAAAACACCATGCAGGCAGTACGCATCTGGCCCGTTCTTTCTGGCTATTTATTAGACTAAATGGCAGATTTATGGTGCAATTACGCGGCTAGATATTATAATATAGTTTATCTTTGTTATATATTTTACTGTTTATAATTAAAATATAATTGTATTTTCTATACAACTCTAATATATGTATATAATTAATTTGCACCATTATATCTGGTCCTACTAAAATAAGTGATGGGGTGCTTATCTTTTTTTCTTGATTAGTATGAGAATTTTTAGGATTTTTTCCTTTTAGGATTATTGTGAGATTTTCTTACCCAAAATGAATAAGATGCCTTAATCTCACCATTTTTTATTTATATAAATAAATTATAGCTAAAAATCATAAGTGATAACCCAAAAAAATATCGCATCACCTTCAACAGAAAACAACAACGAATTTTTTATATAAATAATCTATTTTTTTATCCGAAATTACAGAAATATGCCTGCAGTAACATTTTTTACAAAAATAGGCTCTAGTCGCCAAACCGGGGGGCAACACGTGGGTGATATAGCAACGATAGGGCGAGTTATTGTTGTCGCCCGGGCGTTGGATGACCGGAGGTCCAGTCGCTGTATGGTTGGGCGACAAGGGGGTTAAAAAGGAAGCGCGCTCGGCCGCCATCGCCGCCAGCCCATTCCATCCATCCGTCGCTCGGCGCCGAGAGAAGAAAAGAGAGAAGAAGAGGAGAGAAAGGAGAGGAGAAGAGAAGAGGAGAGGAAGGAGGAGAAGAAGAGGAGGAGAAGAGGAGAGGGAGAGGAGGAGGAGAGGGAGGAAGGAGGAGTGGGTGCCATTTCATCCATTCAGATCCAGGTTTTTTTTGGTATATTGTATTTGCAGCATATTTTTTTGAAATATTAGTGTTAGTGAAAATTGTAGATGTAGAAAATTTAGTATAGAAATTTTAGTATACAATTTGTAATATAGAAAAATTTTAGTATAGCATTTTTAGTATAGAAAATGTAGTTAACGTAGTTATAGGAAATTAGCAGGCATAGAAACGGAGAGGAGAGGAAGAAGCAATCGTAGGTGTAGATGCAGATAGAAATAGTTAAATATTTGTTATACAAAATTTGTTAAGCATGTAGTTTTAGAAAATTAACAGCCGTAGAAGCGTGCGGTTGTGTATAATTTAGGGAACATAGTTTTAGAAAATTAGTATCAGTAGCAAATCTGCATGCGTACAAAATTGTAGTTGTATAAAATTCAGTCACCGTAATGTACAAAATAATCGTCCACTGAAATTTATGCGTATTACAAAAATCAGTAATTATTTAGGGTAGAATTTAATTAATTCGTATGAAGGAAGTTCATAGTACAAGGTTATTGTAGTGGGTTACGACATGCGAACGATCGGCGAAATGTGAATTGCAGTATGTCGGTATTTTGGTATTGTGTGATGCTATTTGACATGTCACAAAATTGAAACATATATGCAAGCCGACAATAGAAAAGGCAATAGGCACTACATTGAGAGTGCATTACGGTGCTGGAACCGTTCGTGAAGGTTCGAATGGTGTGGATTTGAGCGGTTTGGATTACAAACCGTCTATAATAGATATATCACAGATGGTTCATAATAAAAATCGTCTATGATAACGGAAGATATCACAGAAGGTTATTATAAAAAACCATCGGTGATAATGGCCAAACGGTAGATCACAAAGGTAATATATCGGTGCAATGTAAATAGCTAATCTCAAAAATAAAATAACAAAGTTCTATATAGCTTATATATACTCGTTTGAAAGGTTTCAACGAGATCTACAACTTTGCAGTTGAGGCGAAACCCAAATTCCGAAGGGAAGACCAAGAAAAAGGGCAAACAACAGAAACCAAAAACTTGCGACGCAAATTCAGTGCCAAATATGGATGATTTTGGGGGTCTTAGAGGGTGACTGGTGCAAGCGGGTCATTTTTTGGATCGGGTTTGTCGTTAGCTTACCAACGAGTACAAAAACGTCAAAAACGGACACCATTTGCAAAAGTTATGCCCATTTTACTAATACTGCCTCGGAACAGAATCCTACTCGGATTCAGGCGGGAGATTATCAAATTTTGGGGGATTGCGAGGAGGAAAACATATCACAGATGATTTTTAATACAAACTGTATGTGATAACTTCTTATCACAAACGATTTTTAATACAAACTGTCTGTAAAGTATCACAGACGGTTAAAATAAATAACTGTCTGTGATGTCTGCAGTTATCACATACGATTTTTTTATCAATAACCATCTGTGAATTATCACAGACGGGTATTAGTAAGAATCATCTGTGATGTCTTGATTATCACAGACGGTTCGTATGAACAACCGTCTGTGAATATACCGCAGACGATTATTCGTATGAACCGCATGTGATAATTACAGTACAGACGATTCCTGTGAATCGTCTGTGATGTAAGCGTCCAGTATAGTCTCTTTTGTAGTAGTAATACTTGGTGATATTTAGACGGAAAATCCATGTTTCATATGGATAGAGCTTAATTAGCTAAAAACTAGAAACATACAGAAGAGGACACTGTAGTTTAATTTCATGAATGAATAGTTTTTGTATGATGACTTTTTAAAACTTTGTGATGAGATATACTAATCTGTCTGTCCAAATTTATAAGCCATATTTTTAGCACATAGATCAATGAGATATTAAAAATGACTAGACTACCCATAATTATTATGTCTAAGCGCTATATTCAATACATACATGTAGAGAATATAAAAGTAACGCTAGATATTTATTAGGGGTATAGAGGGAACATGCCATTAATTTTACATCAGAATATAAAATATATCTTATATTTATGGATAAGACCATTCAATAAATGTGCTCTATAAACTTGGACTAAGGAAGTATATCCTTTCTAAGAATTAGGTAAGTCATAGCAATTTAATTCCTTTTTTGAAACTGTTAGGTCACTAAAGAAATTTAGGAGGATGCCTCTAAATTGGTTTTAAATAGACCTTTAGCTTGTTACAAATAAGGCATAAATCTATTTTAAATAAATAGTTTAGATGAGCCCTATTCGAGAGAAACTAACTTTCTAGCATATACAAATGACGTTTAAGCCATGCAATGGGATTTTATTCTGATTGAACAAATTAAACTTCAACTATTCTTGAAAGAGTATTGCCGTGGCATGAGCCACAAAAGTGAATACCTCGTACCCTTCCTCTATTGAGAATGTGAACTTGCTAAGTTAGGACCACCACATGTGTGTGAGAGAGTTGACGAGTAGAAAATAAGTGAATCTAGCGCCCTATACCCCTTGAGGTTTTATATATATATATATATATATATATATATATATATATATATATATATATATATGTGTGTGTGTGTGTGTGTGTGTGTGTGTAGGATGAGAATTTTCTATCCAGCCCCACCAGCTAATTCTAACGGCCCAAAGGGCTAGGTACCCTACAACAAGTCCTTTCAATTTACCCCTACTTGAGTTAAGCTTTGTATACTCAGGTCAAACACTTGGGATCCCGAAGTCTCCACCACCAAGAATACACCCCGTGACTAACAAAACTTCGAGTGGCTGGAAAATCTATCAAACAATTAATAGTTGCTAGAATTTGCAAGTTCGATTGTTTTTTCTCTACTCTTTGCAAACTTCTTGCTTTTGAAATTCAAAACTTTATAAATCAACTAGTTGAAGAGAACTATTTGAGATCATCATAAGTTGTCAGCTCGGAATCTCCAATAACCAATAATATATGTATGTATTAAGAATTATATTTTTACCCTTTTCGTGAGTCGTCCAATATCAAGAGAATTGAAGGACCATGCGAGAAGGTCCATGATACTGTTGTGATGAACCATTGCAAGTTTTGTGCAGTTAGAGATGGCTAGAGTCACTACTTCTCATTCTGATTCTGCTGAGACTATAGTTTGCACCTCATGGGAGAATAAGGACAATGCTTTTAGAGGTTTATATATCATGCTTCTTGATCTTCCTGAAACATGTGTTAGCTGTAACAACTTGAAGATTAATCTAAAGAAGGCAGATAATAAAATCGCTGAAATGCAAGCTGCTTTGATGGAGCCCATTGCTTCTTGTGCAAACGGTCCTAAATTGACTACTGAACTTGAATCTGTTTCTAAGCAATTTCAAGACGTGTAATCATAATAAGAAAATGGTCCAATATGCTTCTAAGGTACCTATTAGTTCATTATGCAATAATTGTGAAAAACTAAAATCTAAATTGATTGCATTGGATAAAAAAAATATGTGAAGCTAACTAAGAATCTACTAGAGAAGTCACAATTTGCTTACTCTTTCTGTGCTAAAGTAGGGGAGAAATATAAGGAAATGCAAGAGACTTTTAGGAAGAGTTACGAGGCCCAGATGCCCCTTGTGTGTCTTACAAAGCTCTCAAGGTTGAGGCGACCGTGCATAAGGAAAGATATGCACGTGCTATTCAATCTTTTTCTTCTGGTTCTTCTTCCTTTCCTTCTCCATGTACTTCATGTGCCCCTTTTTTTTGGGGAGTGTGAGTATCTCATGAACACACTTGAAATATTAGTTGGAGGCAAGAAAAGGCCCAATCTTATTCTAGACAAATCTAAGATTTGCAAGTTTAATCAAGGTCTAGGATATGATTCTTTAGAGGATGTGAGGAAACATCCACTTGCTATTGTTAGAGCTGTAGAAGCAGGCATGATCGAATTTGCGCTTGAGCCTAAGAAAATTGACTTTAAGTCTGCAGGCTTTGTCGAAGGGATATCTGACAACATGGTTGTTCCACTTGGTGCTTCGACCTCTCAGAAGGCGAAGCATCATCTTGCTACTTCGACCTCTCAGAAGAAGAAGTATCATTGTACCTTCTGTCAGAAGGATGTACATGTGGATGAGTTGTGCTTCAGGTGTGCGAAGATTGCGCATAGAGACTGTGTTCATGCTCTTAGGGGTATTCAAGGTCTGCTCTAGACTCATAGTGCTCCTAAGACCAACATGAGGTCTAGAGTTGTATATAGCTCTCCTAGATTTCTTGGTTTTAGACAGTGTCAAAGACTTGGTTTTTAGGCTTCTTCTAGTTTTAGTCATCGAGTTGTTTTTGGTCAGGGTTTATGTTGTCTTGAGGATAGACCTCATTTTTTCCATGGAGGTAGCTATCCACGGCATGATCAGCATACTGCTTTTGGTCGAGCTAGCTCTTCAATAGCGGTCAGACCTAGCAGATGATTGTGGTATGCTCTTAGACCTTCTGATTCTTTGAGAGGCAAGGTGCGTAGTGTTGCGACAGATTAGTCTTTTGCTTCTGTGACTGAATCTACTGATCCTCGTGTGATCAGCACTAGGTTCATAGGTCTGCACTTATTTACCCCAATACTAAGCCACCGATGTTTTCTTCTCACTGACTCAGGTTCGCCGGGCTGGGAAGGGAGAGGTTTGGCTTGTCGACTTCAGATGTTCTCGTCACATGACCGGAGACTCCCGTTGGTTCTCTTCCATAGTACGAGCCTCAGGTGATGAGACGATCACCTTTGGAGATGCTTCGTCAGGTCGAGTCAACGCAAAAGGTACTGTGCGCGTTAATGTTTCTTTCATTCTTAAGGATGTTGCCTTAGTGAGTAATTTGTGTTATAATTTTCTATTGTTTCTCAGCTTATCGACGATGATTTCGAGGCAAGTTTCAAGAAAAATGCTTGCAAAATCTTTGATTCTTTGGGGAGTCTAGTTTGCAGGATTTCTAGGATTGGGAAGATCTTTCGTGCTGATTTTGTTGAGACTTATGGTGATTCTCTCAGTTGCTTAGTTGTTTCAGAGTTTTGTGACTCTCCTTTTGGCATATGATACTTGGTCACATTAGCTTTGATCATTTGACCCGAGTTAGCGTCCACGGTCTCATTCGTGGTCTGCCTATGCTCAAGATGGTCAAAGAATTATTTGTGCTTCTTGCTGGCATAGCAAGATGGTTGTTGCTTCTCACCCTCCAATCACAGTGACTATGATCGATGCACCAGGATAGCTTCTCCATATGGACACTATTAGTCCAGCTAAAGTACATTTGGCTAATGGGTAGTGGTACGTTCTTGTTATGGTTGATGACTTCTCAAGATTCTCTTGGGTGTTTTTTAGCCTCGAAGGATGAGACATTCAGTCATTTTCGGGGATTATTTGGTAGGTTGTCTATTGAGCTCTCTGGTGCCTTACGAGTGATTCGCAGTGATAATGGCATAGAGTTCAAGAACTCCTACTTTGAGAGCTTCTGTGATGAGACATGTGTAGAGTCAGTTCTCTTCTCCGCACGTCCCTCAGCAAAATGGCGTTATGGAGAGGAAAAACCGTACCTTGGTCGAGATGGCCAGGACAATGCTAGACGAGTATGCTACATCTAGGAAGTTTTGGGTTGAGGCTATAGCCACCGTGTGCCATGTTTCGAATAGAGTTTTTCTAAGGGCATACTTGCATTGCACTTCTTATGAGTTGAGGTCTGGGCGAAAGTCCAGTGTCTTATATTTTCGTGTTTTCTATTGCAAATGTTTTATTCTAAAGTCTGTGAACCTAGATAAGTTTGAGTCTCGCTCTTCTGATGGCATTTTTCTGGGTTACTCGACTTCTTCGCGGGGTTATATGGTCTATAACTGCGAGTCTAGTAGAATTATAGAGACATGTGAGGTTATCTTTGATGAGGCCAGTTCTGGCACTAGGCCCGACATCTCAGATTCATTTATGCAGTACAAGATCATCTTCGTAGATGATGAGGAGGATGGAGTTGAAGGTTTTTTACCTGATCCAGTCCATCATTCCCTTGAGGTGTCTGCTTCTACCACTGCGCCTTAGGGAGATAAGCACTTTCCTTCCAGTTCTTCAGGAGCTAGTGGCTCTGCTCCTACCTCCACAGCTTGTGAGATAGAGGCTACTTCTTCTTCTTCTCATCTAGGACCTCCCCGACACATTCAACATCATCATCCCTCTAAGAAGATGATAGGAGATCTTCATGAGCGTGTCACGTGCTCAAAATCTAGTTTATCTCATTTCTGCTTATATTCTGCTTTTGTCACCACATTCGAGCCTAAGAATATTTTTCATACACTATCTGATGAGTCTTAGGTCAATCCAAGTGGGACTTTAAGAACAAGCAGAGTGAGGATGGGGTAGCCATTCAAAATAAGGCTAGATTGGTAGCTTAGATATTTTTTCAAGTTGAGAGTTTAGATTTTGAGGAGACCTTTGCCCTTGTATCTAGGCTAAAGGCCATTAGGATTCTGCTTGCCTTCGCAGAGTCTATGGGCTTCAAGTTGTACCAGATGAATGTCAAGAGTACCTTTCTCAATGTGTTTATTATGGAAAAAGTCTATGTTAGACAGCCTCCAGGTTTCGAGAACCCCAAATACCAAAACCATGTCTTCAAGCTTTCAAAGGCCATGTATGGACTTAAGCAAGCCTTTAGAGCTTGGTATGAGAGACTTAAGTCCTATCTGTTGTGTCATAGGTTTAAGATGGGTAAGGTAGACAAGACCTTGTTTATTCGTAGGCATGGAAATGACTTTCTACTTATTCAGATTTATGTAGATGATATTATCTTTGGTGGCCCTTCTCATGCTCTTGTTTCCTAGTTTTCTGATGTCATGAGCACAGAGTTTGAGATGAGCATGATGGGCGAGTTGAGCTTCTTCCTCGGCTTCTAGATCAAGCAGACTTGGGAGGGTACCTTCTTGCATCAAGGCAAGTACACTCGAGACCTTTTGGGACGCTTTGACATGAGTGATGGCAAGCCGGTGTCAACTCTAATGGTGACCTCGACTACACTTGATCCTGATGAGGATGGTGAGCGTGTAGATCAGAAGGAGTACCGCAGCATGATTGGCTCCCTTCTGTACCTTACTGCTTCGAGGCCAGACATAACTTCACTGTATGTTTGTGTGCTCGATTTCAGGCTTCTCCTCACATCTCTCACTGTTAGGCGGTGAAGCGTATCTTCAGGTACCTTTGAGCTACTCTAGACTATGGTACTGGTACTCTTCTTCTTCTTGTCTTTCTCTAAGAGCCAACTCCGATACAGACTTTGCTGGCTATAGGATAGATAGAAAGAGCACTTCTGATACTTACCAATTTATTGACACTTCTCTTGTCTCTTGGTCTTTTAGTAAGTACTCCAGTGTTACACGGTCTACCATAGAGGCTGAATATGTTGTAGCTGCTAGTTGTTGTAGTCATGTTCTTTAGATAGTTTCGACCTTGCGGGACTTGGGTTAGCCATAGATAGTGTTTCACTTTTCTGTGATAACACTTCTGCCATTAATATTGCCAAGAACCCAATGCAACACTCCATAACCAAGCATATAGATATCAGATAACATTTCTTTAGAGACCATGTGGAGAAAGGTGACATAGTGCTCCAGTTTGTGGAGAATGACCACCAGTTGGCTGATATTTTTACTAAGCCTTTAGATAGCTCGAGGTTCATGACGTTGCGTGGAGATCTTGGGGTGGTTTATCCTTTTGGCTTAATCTGAGGGGGAGCATTGACTAGAATGGTTCTTATTCTCAAATGGTTAGACTTCTTTCTCTCATCTTGTGATCCTAGGATGCTGATTATTAGTTGCTTCTCTTCTCACTAGGTCTAGCAAGGGTTGGGCCCCCTTGGGTAGACAGGGAACGTGTTTACTCCCTTGTATTTTAGATGACCAAGTGATAGTCATATGGGGTAGATAAGAGAAAGTCTAAGCTATAATATTCATTCTATCTTGTTTATGATGTAAGGAGTGCCATTTTTTCTTTCTGTCCAAGCTTCTTCCCTCTTGCTTATTGCTTTGGTTCAGGGAAGTTCATTTGAGATTTTCTGGAGCTTAATGATGACATAACTCAACTTGAACCAAATTGTTTCTAAAATTGACTCAATTGTTGAAGGGGGCCTGGGATTTTTATTGCATTATATTTAAATTCAGCAATATGCATTGTGATATAAATACATGGAGCCCTGATTATTATTCTTGTGTGACATGATAAAACATTTTTACATATTGCCATGACTTGTGCTAGATTGCTAGATTTATTATGACTTTCTATATGTAGCTTAGCTCTTGCCATGCTAGCTTTTTAAATGTGAAAAACTTGAACTAGATCATGTCTTGCTTCCTATTATGATTCATGCTATGTCAAAATTAGGTAAGTTGAGTTTTGAACTTGGATTGAGCTTTAGATTAAGTTATGCTAGCTCATTATTGAAACAGGAGTTAATATTAGCACTTTGTTCCTGAACTAAATCAAGAAAATGCAAAATGATCTCTTTTGTGCGAAAAACTGATCTCACCAATCTTTTCTCATGAGACGACTTACCATTGCACTGTGCATGAACTCAGGGGGAGTTTTTGATGACCAAGATTACTTCCTCAAGCTTCTTTCTTGGAGTGGTCGCATAAGGCTTGGGATCTAGCACGTGGTCAAGAAAATAAGACTTTGTAAAAAATTGGTTGAAGCTCAGCTATAACCAAAAATAAAGTTAAAAATGGTGCCAAATGTGCTAAATTTGTTCAATGACAAATGTTGTCAAGTGTTTAAAAAAATGTTTCAATTTTGTACTTGTAGCACTCTAAAATGACTAAATTATTGCTTCTTGACTTCATTTAGTCTGTTGACATGTCTTGACTCATTTCTAGATAAGTTGACATGCTAAAAATCTATTTACTTTCAGATCATTACTTATTTGGCTTCTGCTTGGCTATACATGTGTTGCTATGATCTAGATAGCACTTTCACTTTTATGACTTGGTGTAATACTTAGAAAGTTATTTTGGATAATTTTCATGACTCCTAATGCTAAAAATAAATAAAATACATCCACTACATTTCATTCATGCTCTATCAATACAAATTGGAGGTGGTTTTAGAAAAGAAAAAGAATTTTGCAAAGAGAGTTCCAAATGGTCAACAGAAAACTACGAAGAGCTAAAAATGACCATTTAAAACAGAGATGGATAGAAGCTACTGAAAATGATAGTTTTCCACTAAAAGCTTCAAATTCACCAAAAGTGTCAGAAATCTCACTCTAAATTCATATGAAAGAACAATTGTTCGATTTAAGCTTGGTCATGGTGAGAAGAGATCAAAGACTCCAACTTAACAACTTTTGCCAAAACATGCTCTAGATATGCATTTTTACCAATTTTTCTCCCCTTTAACAATGGACCATGTGAGAAGATCCAGAATACTGTTGTGATGAACCATTGCGAGTTTTGTGGAGTGGTCAAATGGTTTTTGCGAAGATTGTATTTTATTTAGACTAAATTCTGGAAGTCCCAGAAAACAGGTTTTTGGGATTTGAGTTATGGTTTGAGTTAGGATGACTTGGGTCATTGGATTAAGGTTGCATGATTCATGTCTTGGCTAATGTAGGTCAAGTTATGAAGAACTTGTGTTTGGAAACGATTTCTGTGTCTTGGATGTGTAGGGTCGCTTGGAGTCAACTGTGGTCAACGGTGAGGATTGGAACTAGGTTCATGGAGGAGTTGAGGCTCAGAACGATCGAGGATGTCGGGTGATACGGTGAGCTCAAGCATGGCACAAGAAAGACGGGAGATATTAAAGGCAAGTTCAAACGATGGGATAGCACCATGTGCCTTGCATGGGCCAAGTGAGCCGTGGTTCGGTGAAACCGGGATAGGAGAGACTTGGTGGCGCGTAGCAAGCTAGTGGTGTACCTAGACGTGGCAAGCATGGCGGTTGTTTGCAATGGTTGGTGATGATCGAGGAAGGGTATTTTGGTGGTTTGACCAAAATACTAGAAACCATCTTAGATCAAAACCGTTGTGCATGGGTGATGCGTTGGAGAGCGGTTTAGGTCAAGGTGGAGCTGGTTTGATTAAGACGGATCAAGGATAAGGATTTGGCGGATGCACACTTATGCGCTTTGAAAAACGTGCATAAGTGAACTTGTGAGAGTCAAGCCCGTGTGTGTAGGGTTAACGAGTTTTTCCTATTGTAATAGTAGATAGGATCCATTAATGGGTATAAGCAGCTAGTTGCCACCTATAAAAGGGGTTGGGGTGGAGACATGTGAGGTTAACCATCCAACCTCTCTCTCATGTGCTCTCTTATTTAGGGTTAGGGTTTGAGAGTGGAGCACTTGGTATGCTCTTTGTCCTCTAACTTGGAGTGGCTATAAAACTTTTTATCTCAAGTAAGCGATGCATCAATCTTTGTGTATCTCTTTGGATCCATCTTGTTTTGATTGATTTGCTCTTGATTTGGTTGGTTTTGATCTCTCCTCTTCCCTCTTCTTGATCTTGCTATGCGAAGGACATGTAAGGGATGAAGACAATCTCTGGGAACCTATCATCATGCATCTATACCCTTTGATAGCAAGATTATCAAGAAAGCCAAGTTTTACTTGTTTTGGCCTCAAAGTGTGATTTCTTGATCCGAGGGTTTCTGATTTGATTTCTTTGGTATTCTAACTTGCTGTGATATATGGAAATACATCTAGACCTATCTTTGTCATTATCCACCCATGAGTAAGTTATATTCACCGATTTTGATTTTGACTCGGTTTTGTTGTAACCTTCCAACAAATTGAAAAAATCTCAACTTTGGGCATGATTTTCATGATTGTTTATTGGAATAGGTTCACGATACCCTAGGGAAGATCCCTGCAAAGTTTCATATCATTTGAATCTACGGATCAAAAGTTCCATTAATTTTTGGTTTTTGAAACTATGCTGAAACTCACTGTTCTTCTCTATTCCCTCTGAACTTTCGACCACACTGAGTTTTTAACCACTCACAAGTTTCGACCACGTCTATTTCGATCGCTCACTACTCGTCAACCTTATTGGTCATGTTTCGACAAGTTTCAACCACTTTGATTTTCGACTACTCACTAGTCGTCGACCTTCCTGGTAGTATTTCGACTTGTTTTGATCACGTCAGGTTTTCGACACTCTGGTTTTCGACCACTCAATGGTCGTCGACCACACTAGTCGGATTTCGACTTCCTTCGAACACTCGGGTTTATGATCTCTCTCAGGTCATCGACCACGTTGGTTTTCGACCATGTTGGTTGTTCGACCACTCACTGGTCTTAGACCATGCTGGTTTCGATCATGTAGGGGTTTTCAACCATTCATTGGTCTTCAATCACGTTGGTTGTTCGACCACTCACTGGTCTTAGACCATCTTGATTATGACCATGTTGAATTCGAATTCCGACCACATTGTTTCCCGATTGGTTGCGCTCAACTTCGTGAGATTTTCGATCACGTTGTACTTGAGTTCCAACCACGTTGTTTTCCGACTGGTTGTGCTCAGCTCTGTGAGTCTCTGGTTTTCGAGTAAGATTCATATCCTAATCTTCATCGCTTTATAGCTATAGGAGTAAGGGATAAGTGAATAGTTAGGAGAAAATTTTAAGATACTATTCATCCCCTCTGTTATCTGTCTGGTTCCACAAGAATAAAAAAGGAATAAAAACTATAGATATTGACTAACGTGGCACAATTAGCCCTTTGTCCATGAACTCTCAGCTGGTGCAGTTCTTTCACAGCGGCTTTGTCAGCTCAGTTTCCCTCCCAGTCCCACAGCATTACTCCGATTATTCGACCAAGCTATGGCTGCGACAATCTGTGGGGGTTACTCTTAGTTAAAGAGATGCACTGCAAGTTTTGTTTTTCTTTTTTGGTGCATTCTTAGGTTGCAGTTCATCTCTGTACCCAGGTGCAAAGCATAAATAATGGCCATCACCTGTGACTGTACTAGCTTAATTATGCCAAGAAGAACAAATCAATAGAATGCACGCACCAGCTAAATGCATTGCCTCATCCTTTAAAAAAATGTATTTGGGGTTTTGCTTCTACAAGCACATCATGCAAGGATGTAAATCCGAAAATGCATCTGAAATCATCTATGACGAGACAAGCATCTGAAATCATCTATGACGCAAGCATCTGAAATCATCTGAAATCATCTATGACGAGACAAGCATCTGAAATCATCTATGACGAGACAAGCATCTGAAATCATCTGAAATCATCTAGTACGAGAGACTGCCAAGATTAATCCTTGAAGCAACAAGCATCTAGTTAACTGCAACAGGAAATTAAGCTAAGTTCAAAACAATTCTAGGACAGAATATTTACAGACGACCATGTAGTCATGTACTAAAGCAGTTCCATAAAAAGCTTCTGATCAGTGTACCTAACAATCAATGCATGAATGATCCTTGAACATTACAATCACCCAAATCAGAAGTCCCATAATTAAGCTGATAAGTGATAACAGAAGGACACAAGAAATGACGCGAAGAAATTAACCAAATTGAAGAGGAACAGCTGCTAGCCATCTAGCTCATGCATGCATCTATCATAACTTCAGGGACAGGTCAATCATCTCATCCGCAAGCTCTCCCTTGTCCCTTGCACCGGAGGACGAGGCTGCACGACCTGATCCCTGCAGATGGTGATGATGCTTCCCCACTCCCCACGCGTCTGCGGCGTCGGACTCTGCGGAGCGCGGAGCGCTTTCACCGCCGGCCTTACCTTGCCCTCCCGCCGCCGCCAACGACGACGACGCGGCGGCCTCCCGGCCCCGCCTGGCCAGGTTGCGCTGCAGCTTGTGCGCGTTCTGGTGGCCGCCGAGGGCCTGCGAGCTCTGGAACTTCCTGGGGCAGTAGCAGCAGGAGAACAGCGCCTGGAACCTCGGCGGCGACGACGGTGACGGCTGCAGCGACAGGCTCAGGTTGAGCTCCTCCTCCCTGTCCATGGGCGGCTAGGCTAGCTCTACCTCACGTACAAGAGAACCCAAGAACCCATAAATGATCCTGATAAAATGTGGCATATCACCCAGGCCTTGAGATGGTGCCATGATATTATGGCCGGCGTGGCTGTGGGGCTGCCCTGTCGGAGCCAAACAGTTCACGCTCCGCAACACATTTGCAGTAAAACTAGCTAGGAAAATCGAAGGCAACGGCGCCTGAGACGTCGCCGCGTCATGCATGGCATGCCCAGGATGTCCGATGATTCTTTCCTGGCCACCGGCCTCCCTATCTATCTACTACTCTACTCTACCCTCGTGCCGTCTCTGCGACAGCTTTCACCGCTGAACTGTTCGATGTGCATGAGCATGGCACTGTGCTGCGTTCGCAGTGCAGCACGGGGCCGAGAGGAGGGTCCAGGCCAACTCGGATAGGCTTTCATAGGCCAGACATGGGCGATGTCCTACTAGGAATGCACCGGAAATCTATCATCTATCTAGTGCTAGTACTACTACAGAAAAGGTCATCACAGACGGTTCAAAAACGTCATCACAGACGGTTTTGTGAACCGTCTGAATTTATGGGTCGATGATAATCAAAGGTTATCACGAGGCGGTTGTCGAACAAAGTATGCGTGATGTTGAAATATCACGGGCGGTTTGTAGCTACAAGCATGCTCGTGATATTTCAACATCACGACGATTTTAGCTACAAACCGTCGTGATATTACGAGATATAACAAGCTAACGAACCCTTCATGGCACGGCGGTGAGGCTAAACAAGACACACTTACGACACTTACGGCGGTATCACGGATCGAAATGAAGGCGGATGCGGTGCGAGTGGAGCAATAAATGCGTAGTAAAAAAATGTCTGTGATAATTTGGTATTATGTCGGCTGCTCACCGAAGAATCTGGAAATGTCTTTTTTTTGAACTTTTGTAATAAAATTGCCTTGAATTTTGCGGAAAAAGAAGGATTGTCGGAGTGGACATCACATCTCGGCGGTGAGTCGGCATCGTCGAGGAACATGCAAATCTGAGGCAAGCTAACAAACCCTTCGTGGCACGACGGTCACACTAAACAAGACACACTTACGACACTTACGGCAAGAGTGTGTTCTTTAGTATGAACCGTTCGTGCGCGATGGAGGTGCTAGCTCACGGCGGAGGAGATGCATACAGAAGCGGCTAGCTAGTGGATGAACTCACGCGTGACTAGTACCGGTGGAAAGGTTGATGGGAGTTATTAATAAGGGCTGGCCGTAGGAGGCGGTGCCGGCCATTCGATGTGGAGAGAATAGAGCGGGTGAGATCGAAATCTGTGTATCGCCAATTATTGGTGACATGTCATTATTACACACCAATTATCAGTGACATGGGATTATTACGAGCGGTTCTGCAGAACCGTCGTGTTATCAACTTTTCACGGGCGGTTTGTGTTAATAACCGTCAGTGAACTTTCCTGACGGTTCTTAACAGACCCGTCGTGTTATCTCGATGGTATAGGCGGTTCGTATTAAGAACCGTCAGGAAGTTCCGACGGTTATTAACAAAACCGTCTGTGATGTCTCAATTATCACGACGGTTCATGTTAATAACCGTTTATGAAAATATCACAGACGGTTGCCAGTCAAACCGTCTGTGATTAGCCGTCTAGTATTAGCCTTTCTGTAGTAGTGTAGCTATACCCCCAAGCCCATGAAGCGTGTAGACTTGCGTGTATGGTCCCTATCCCCTCTTGTACCACTACAACAGACAGTGTTATCACATGTGTTCTCTCTCTTTATCGTCTTCCTCTACCTAGGGTGGAGTCACTGCTCGGCGAGCCTGGACGGCTGTTCGAGCTCACTAGCGAGAAGAAATGGAGGATGTAGAGCATCCTGTCGGTGCCGGCGAAGCACCATGGGTGAGTTTCCGGGCACCTTTCGGCATTGTTGTGTAGCCTGGGTCATGCGGCTGGCAGGCTGGGCCATTAGATGGGTCATGGACCTATGAGACTTGAAGGTGGCCACGACCTAAATGTCATGGCATTATGCCCCCGGGCCTGGAACCCTCCATCCCGACTGAAGCAGTCACTAACCCTAGTTCCTTCCCAAATTCGGCAATCCCCATTCTCAATTTCTTAGTCGGCAATCCCCATTACCTGTTGCTTCCCTTGGCTCCCCCTTAGATCTCACAAGCCATCGCAGCGTAGCCACAGAGGTAGGTAGTCGCCAGTCGACAAGGCCACAGAGGTATGAGCCGCCACCAAGGTAGGTGGCAGGCGGGGCACCGGCCGAGGGAGGAGGCGGAAGGGGCCAAGCCGATAGCTGCCAAGCGAGGCGGTGACAGTGAGGAGAGAGGCAGAGAAAGGTATGACTTATGAGGTTTTGAGGATTGAGGCGAATCAGTGTGAATCACTAGTTAGTTCCTCCTTTTTTCTTGTTATCTTGTGGTCTGTGAATCAATGATCATTCATGCCTCAGTCAGTGTATGTGTATCTTGTCAATTTGTTATGCCTCATTGTATCAGTGAATTAAGGATTGGGGAGACCGGGAGAAATTTGATCTACTTCTTGTGATTTGTGAATGATATTTGTGAATTATGAATTGTGAATTGTGACGTGTGAACTATGAATCATGAATATTTGAACTATAATATTTGTGATCTGACAGTGCCAATCTATTTTTTTTTCTAAAATAATGAATATTTGAATTATTAAATTTCAAAAATAGGGAGGTTTTTGGTTGATACGATTTCAAACTACGAAGACTCGGAAAATGAATTTGACTCGTAGGCATAATTAGCATATTTGTAGTATGTTCTATTTTTTCAATGTGAATACATTACAATGTTGTACAATATACTAATCTACATATTTTTATTTTGCATTATCTCTTTTAAATGTGTGATTAGACTTTTGTTGGCGAGCCATCAAAGCTTTTGTAATATCGTACTAAGGTACTTGTTATCGTATCTTTCTTTTCTTTTCATCTACAGACATTCAAATGTGTATTGTATTTTAAAACTATTACGACTATCAACTTTACTTATGTCATACATATATAGATTTATTCGCACTTATTGGTTATACTTGTGCTCATGGCTCGCTGAGGCTCCCAAATTTTTTCGCTCAGCCACTGCTTCTACCTGAGCCGTGCATCATCTGGGTATCAACTTCAATTCTGAAACAGCGACAGTAGAACCGCCTCGATCCACGGCCGATCGATCCATCCATCGAGATCTACCTATATCCATGACTAGTTGCATTTAGTTGTTAAGGGCACTTGGATCCATAGCTACACGCATTTGTGCTATGATTAAATCTGCTGACCGCGATTCCGGGGACAGAGCAATAAGAAGGTGGAAACTGGAAAGGACAGTTCAGAACCCTGGTCGTACAAGGTGGGCAGTAGAGAGGGTACTATGAGGAAGTTAAGGTTGCACGGAGGGTGGTCCATGAGCTGCCTGCCTGTGTGAACCAGAGTTGGGGGTGAACAGGACGCTTCACCTGCTCGGAATCGACGGACTATTATTGTGGAGATGAACATGGGCTGGTCGACCCTCACGCATTCAGACGCAGCTAGCATACGTACATATAGGCAGGTAGAGACCGGGGAATACGTACATCAGACAAGAGCTCTTTTCAGGACTTAAAGCCTCTTTTGACACTCATTCGCACCGTATTTACAAAAATAGCAATATGATGATAGTATTGACAAAAATATCACTTTTATCGCCCGGCGGCCGGGCGGTAGCGGTTGCGAGATGTTGTACATAAATTTTTTGTAATTTTTTGAGTTTATTCGATATATCTAAAAATTCAAATAAACATTAGACAGAAAAGAAGGTAATTAGGCTGGTAATTAGCCGGTCTAATTACTTGCTTTTCTGTTTAGTGTTTATTTGATTTTTTAAATATACCAAATAAGCTTAAAAAATTATAAAAATTTATGTACAGCATCCCGAAACAATTTTCCTCACAACATAATTTTTGGGGAATTTTATCCGTGACGAATGTTGCTCAAAAATTCATACAATTTTGATATTTTTATGAGTTTTTATATATAGCAAATGAGCT
This sequence comes from Bonia amplexicaulis, assembly GCA_036346245.1. Classification (NCBI taxonomy): domain Eukaryota; kingdom Viridiplantae; phylum Streptophyta; class Magnoliopsida; order Poales; family Poaceae; genus Bonia; species Bonia amplexicaulis. The sequence continues at coordinate 10,580,814 of CM070745.1, read as the reverse complement.
CTAAAAATTACGAAATTTTATGTGAAGCCTCCCAATATAGTAATAATTGTTATACAATTTTTTAGGAATATTATGCAGTTCCAATTAGGCACATTTATTAGGATTAACTTAATTATGGAAATTTTTTCGTTAAATTTTTGGTTAAGATAATCCAAACAAACATGGCTAATTCGGACCGCATAAAATTCCCAAAAAAAATTATAATAACTATTACTATATCGGGACACTTCACATCAAATTTCGTAATTTGTGGAGTACATTTGCTATATGTGAAAACTCATAAAAATATCAAAATTTTATGAATTTTTAAGCAACATTCGCCGTGGATAAAATTTTTCAAAAATTACACTGTGAGGAATGTTGTGTCAGGAGGTTGTACATAAAGTTTCGCTATTTTTTTGAGTTCATTTGTTATATTCGTAACAGGCTAATTAGTTGGGCGGCAGGTGCCTGGCATCGGGCGACAGCGCCACATGTTGCCTCGTGGACGCTGCCGTTCGCTACATCGACGGCAAAAATGACATACTGTTATTTTTATAAATACGGTGCAAAACAGTGCCAACACTGGCTTTGATTCCTTTTTTCAGGGCCTATACTACGCGCTATTGTCTGAATGCAGGCATGCCCGCGTCTTCTCAAAAGTACCCAAATTTGTTTGCTCATACAGGTATACAGCTCTAGTACCTCCACACACGCGCAGAACATATATACGAAAGACGTCATGGCATATACAGCTAGTTTGATTTTTTAACTGATTTTGTGGTTTTCAGCGTCGAATTTCTTACCTTTAGTTTTGCTTTATAGACTCATGCGCCCCTCTCCACTTCGTATCCGGCAATGGCCTCTTCACTGGTGTCTGCAAGGTTAGGTTTTGGGTTAGAGGTGCTAATTTTCCGTGTGAGGTGGGACCTATGGGAGATTTCTCTATCAAAGACGGAGACAGGGCATCTCCCCATGCGGGGGAACGGGGCGGGGTCACCCTCCCCTGTGAGGTCTTACGGAGACCTCGTAAAAATAAAAAATATTTTTATAATAAATTATGATTTTTAATATGGAAGATTGTATTTTTTTTGTATATTTAGACTAAAACTTGAATCTATATGTTAGAATATATATTTTACAAAGAATATATCTAAATAATTATAAATTAATAAATAAAGTCATATTATTATTTTAAAAAATAATTTAGCCTATTTTTACCATCATGCATGGGCAGAACATACATACGAAAGATGTCATGGCATATGCAGCTAGTTTGATTATTTTTTTTTTACCAATTTTGTGGGTTTCGGAGTCGAATTTCTTACCTCTGATTTTGCTTATAGATTCATGCGCCGCCTTCTCCACCTTCGTCTCCGGTGATGGCCTCTTCACCGGTGTCAGCTGGGTTAGGATTTAGGTTCACTGGACCCCAAATGACCGTAGCATTAGAGCAGTCGGTGGCAGCCCAATGGTGGGAGACAACGACGGTGTTACCTCGATTATGGGCTTGGAGGAGGGCAGCGGGAGCAACAAGATCGAGAGAGAGAGATTAGGAGGCGGCGAGAGACGGTGGCGGAGCCATCGAATCCCAGAGATGAGGAAGGAGGAGAGCGGCAGTGGAGGTAAAGGTGGAGGTGCGGCAGAGAAGGAGGTGGGAATAGATGGCACAGGAGGCGGCAGTGGCTAGGAAGAGGCACTGGGAAGGCTCTGTTGTCATTGAGGCGACCTCGCTAAGGCGGTGGTGGCGACATGTTTGGGCGGCGGTGGTGGAGGAAGTGGGAAGCAACACTAGGGCTGGGTTGGTGGGACCGTGGGAGGCGGTTGTATAACATGATGTGGGATGGATCTGGAGGCGTTGGATGCAAATCGAAAGGCTGAGAAATTTTACCGGTTTTGATAAAAAAACAATATGAGTGTGGTATAGATGATCCTTTTTTTATCGTTTAATCAGTAGGAACTTGTTTTGCTCTTGTAGCCGGCCTGTTATTACTGCGTCTTCGGATTACATTCATAGCCTGGACATTCGCGCATGTAGCTGTCCAGTTTGCTGCATCTCTATGCGTTAACTTTATTCCAAGAGAAAAAGCTTCGATGATCGGATCTCCCACTCAGCATGGGTCAACAAGAATTGTCCATCGTCTTTGTTGCTATTGTCGTGGATGCGTTCCACATATGCCTTAAGACGACCGATGACTTCCTCCATGGTCATTGTCTTTAGGTCTCTAAATTGCTCTATGACTGAAGCAATCGGGAGAAACTGTGAGGGAACAAAACGAAGTAATTTCTTCCCTACGTACAACTCTTCCACCTTCTCGCCAACAGCTCGAATCTTGTTGACGATGACCGTCAACCGGACGGCGAAGTCATTGATTGACTCTGTTTCCTTCATACGCAGCACCTCGAACTCGGTCTTGAGAGTTTTGTACCTTTGCTTTCTTCACATGATCGGTGCCAAGGTGCATCGTCTTCAACGCCTCCCACGCGGCTTTGGCCGTCTCCTTTTCGGCCAGTAGAAAGAGTGTCTCCTCTAGGATGCCCTAATAGATGGCCGCCAATGTCATATGATCCTTGCGCACATCGACGTTGCCATTCTCGATCGCGTCCCATACTCCTTAAGTCTTCATGTACACCTTCATCTTGATTGTCCATGCTGCATAATTGCTCGTCGTGAGCATCGGATAATGCAGCGAGACAGCAGAACTCTCCTTCACCATCATACTGGATGATGCCTCGTCACCTGTGAAACCACTCTTCGAAGAACGCGACATGATCTTGAGCTCGGATCAAGAAATTGGGCTACTTTGAAGCGGTTCTTGGACCGAGGAAATGGAAGAAAAAAAATTGCACTGTTTTTTTTTCTTTTCCTTACTTGGAGAACCAGGATGCACGGACTTCCTTTTTATTTTGCTGCGCTGAGCCTTGGACTTGTCGGAGACGGCTTGCACCGACTCGGTTTCAGCTCGGACCAAACAAAAAAACTGATGCTTTTGATCTCGGAGACGGACACAATGACTTTTCGTGTAGATCGAAGCAAGTCGATAGTTTACTAAGCACTTGTTAACTTTTGTTCTTGAGGCGCTGGCTCCCAAAAAATATCTCTTTCCTGTGCATGTGTGCTTTCTCTCTACTGTCCTTTTTTCCTATTCTTGCCTCAATTGTTGTCGCTTTTCTTCTGGTGCTTCTTGGCGTTGGAAAAAGAGCTCGTCTTTTGTCCGTGGCGCAGGCTTCCAACCGGAGACTTATTTAACACTGTAGCTCATCTTTTGTCAAAGGTGGTGATCATTTTAGCTTATTTTTGGTGACTTATGGCTGCTGAAAAAACACTGTACCTGACAGATGCTTATTTAACATAATTAAATTTAAAAAAATTTAAAAATATAAAAAATATGTTAGCCCATCACAAACAACGCAAACGAATACGGCAAAAAAAAGAACCGGCAAAAAAGCTCAAAAAAACCAAAAATTCAGAAAAAGACGAAATTATGAATAGTAAAAAATAAGCCAGAAGCCAGAAGCTGAAGCCGAAACGAGCGGGGCCATAGCTCTTGCAATTCGCTGCTGCTTGTTGGCTTGGGACGTTGCCTCGGGGGCGTCGGCGTCGAAACTGAAATGTCGACACGCTTTTTTTTCGGACGATTCGGTTCTCATGTAGGCTCTGATACCACTTATTACGACTTTATTTTAGGAGAAAAAACACACATCGCAAATAAACTGAGAGAACATAGGAGAATTTCTGAATTTCTCTATTATCTTATTTGCTCCCTCTTTTTCTTGCTTTTCTTCTTCTAGCTTACAAAACTGGTACAAGCTTTCTCAATATATAGGTTAATAACTTCCTACTTGCATACGTATTTGGACTTCAAGTTGAATAGAACTTTAACTTGAGTTATATACAGAGACGGACTCTATTACGTGTTAAATTTAAAGTCAAGATTATTTCTAATAGTATGCATGTACCCTTAGGCGTTTCACATGGCAGCAGGTAGCTCTTACTGGTGTACCGCTGGTTTAGTCCTGCCACCGTTTACAGTAGGCGCTGTGTGCTACTACTCTGCATGCATCGATCGCTAGCCAGAGAACGGCAATGTCACAAAACGATGTCGGAGCAGCCGGACATAAGCTAGCTAGCGCACGTTTTCCACTAGGGAGTGACTAGTGCCAAGGCGATTGAAATTTTTTTATCTCTTAATCACTTAAAGTTGTACTCTCAATCAACTAAAGTTGCAGTTGTTACGAGTGCAACTTTGGAGAGCTGTTTTTTGGAGGAGGCTGCAATTTTAGTTGATTGAGAGTGCAACTTTCAAGTGATTGAGAGATAAAAAGATTTCAGTCGCGTTGACAATAGCAAAACCGTTTCCACTAAAGTGTAGAATCCAGGTTTGAACGTAGACGTTGGGAAAATGTCGATTGGATCGTCTTCACTTCTTGGCCAGTTGCCCCCAACACTGTTCATCCCGACAGTTGCAATGTTCCATCACGTGTTCAGGCCCGCAGCCTGGCCGGCCCGATAGTTGCTTTACTTGCTGTCCAGAAAGCTAGCCGGGGTTAATCCATGCATTTTAACTGCAGGTTCATTATTTCGGTTAAAGTATAAGTGAATTACACGTTTTTCTTATTTTAGATGAACTAGTTAGTGCATGTAATATATCAGAGCTAAAAGGTATTGAGTTCAAGACCCGATTGACGCAATTAAAAAAATAATTGCAACTCACTTCTATTCTACGTATTAAGTCTAAGAGAGTCTATATGTGAGAGGTGTTGAAGTATAAATGAATTGTCCGTTTTTCTCATCAGTTTAAGTTTTTGAGTGAAGTAGCTGATGTATGTAACTCAATAATTTCAACTTCAGATGTCTATTATACGGGGAGCCTACACGTGAGAGAGAATGTTGAAGTATAAATAAATTACCCATTTTTCTTATCAGCTTAATTTTTTAGGTGAACTAACTAATGCATATAACTCAAGAATTTTAACTTTAGACGTCTATTATACGGGGCAAGAACATAGAAGTTTTCATGTTGCCCGTAAAACTTATTTGCTTCATTTTTCTTGCTGTTTCCCCTGCTAAAAATGTTATGGTCTCATGCAACCAAATGAATCTCTCTTGTCAGGTACCACTGGTGTTGTGTTCACTTCAAGATAGACAATGCTTGTACCTCAATCGACTCTCCTCCATCTCTATCCATCTGTGAACCGTTGCTTCGTAAATGCCATTGAATTTTTAGTGTTTTTCATGTTGTCTGTTGTGAGTAGTAGAGTGAGTGTAGGAAAATGAATTAGCCTGACCTTCTTCTTTGCCCAGACTGTCTATATATATGGCAATAAGGCCCGATTACAATAATATCCTCTATAGTACAGTACTATGATAGAGCTATACACGTCTTTTTACATGTCTTATTGGGCCTTTAAGCCCAACAGGCCGAATAGATCTAGATGGGGCCACCCCTACAACAGTAGTCTCTTATGGTAAAGAGTTTCATCTTCTGCAGGCGAAACCATGTCGCCGGGCCTTTTCACCCTCTCCGTCCCTTCGGCCTATTGGACAGTGGGCCCATGGGCTGACCTACGGTGACCACGTCGTCTGCTAGTGTTGTAGTGGAGGACACATGTTTGCCCTCGATTGGCGTGTCATTTGCTGTTGTTTCACGCTTAGACAGTTCCCGAGACAGAGCCGAAAAAGTTGTGCACCTTTAAATCCAACATCCTTGGCAAAATGTCCCACTGGCTCCTCCTCTTCCTTGTCTCTCTCTCTCCATGTGCTGGTTGGTCCCGTCATCGCTAGCATTCCCTGCATCTTCTACCTTTGACGTTGGTGGGCCTTGCCCCGCGTTCTCGCGCGTGCCACAGCTGCTCCGTATTCCGCTAGGATGGGTCGTGGCGGCGACCAATGTTCTCGATGCAGCGGTATCGACACTTCCTCTAGCCATGGTGGGTCGTCTGGTTGTGGGAGCTCATCGGCAGCCTTCATGGCGAGCTCCTTCAGCTGTACTGGTTGAAGCTGGTGCAGCTAACCCCCAACACGATCGTCTGCCCAACTGTCTATAGCTGGGCCTCCCAGGCAGAGACGGTGTGGCCGAGGCCGGCATTGTTTGCCTTCCTTCATGATGCCTAGTGCCAGCCCAAGAGACTTGGCGAGGACGAGTACTCCAATTTGGGGAGCGTGAGCTTTGTGCTTCAGACCTTGGAGTAGGAGAGCTGACGATTGAAGCCTACTCCGGGGGATGCCCATCTGGTCGAAGGCGCTGAGAACAAGATGTCCGTGAAGCTACCCCTGTCGACCAGAACTGCGCTTGACGTCGCACCCTGCGATATTGTCCTAGACCACCAAGGGGTCCTGGTGAGGGAAGTCGATGCCCGCCGCATTGGCCATCATGAATGTGATGTTAGCCTATGCCCAGTCTGGGGGCATTTGGGTAGGATATGCGGCGACGTGGTGTAGCCGATGGGTGTAGGCCTTTCTATGCCGTTCAGACGGGAATTTTAAAGTTGAACCGCCTGTGATAACGTTGATGACCCAGCGCGGTCCGCCGTCAAGGGCCTGTATGCACAAAGCGATGGGGTTGGCTTGGATCAGGTGGCCCTCGTGGGGCTACTGGACATGTGCCACCATCAGCGCTGTGGCCTCGAGTGCTCTGTCTGACGCTCTCCTAGAGCATTGCGATGGTCATGCAGTGCCGGGTGAGGTGGTCTCCGTGACCGTGCACCTCGCACCATCCTCACACTGTGTCCACCGCCATGACCACGACCTCTTTTGCGACCTCAGCCCCTGCGGCCACGCACCCATTCGGCTGAGGTGTTGTTGTTGTTGACCCCGCCTCGATGTCAAAGACATATTTGTGGCACTGGTTCTTCAGCTCTATTCAGCACACGCTTTGACTCGGAGCCATCGCCCTGAGCCATTGTGCATCGTCTTTTGCTCTTCCTCAACTGATTTTATAGGCTTGCGCACGTCGTATTCAGCCAACAGTCCCAGGCGAAAACCTTGTATTGCTGCATTGATGATAGTGGTCTCGTTTACATCGTTGACCTAGCTATGAAGCGCTTCAGACGTTTCATAAGCGCTAGAAATACTCTCGAGTTTCTATGAAGATTACGCTTGATGGCGCAAAAGTCCGTATCACCTTGAATGGCTTGACGGTGGGTTAGCATCCACCCGCTCGACGTAGTTTCCTTGAAAGTTATTGTACATGCGGTCCCGGATCTGCTCCCACACGTATATGTAGTTTGGCGCGAGGGTGAAGAACCGGAGGCGCTATCCGAGGTTGTTAGAAAAGGCGGACGGCGGAGTTGATGCGGTAGGCATGGTGGTTGACGATGGGGATGACACGAGCACCAAGGTCAATGGATATGCCGGTGCGAGTGTCGAGGTTCATGGTCGTGCCTACGCGGGCGCCGTGGTCGATGGCCGTGGCGTGGGCGCCGTAGTCGGCGGTCGTGGCACGGGCGCCGTGGTCGACAGTCGTAGCGCGGGCATCATGGTCGGTAGCCATGGCGCGAGTGTCGTGGTCAACGGTCGTGCCGGTTCTAGCATCGGAGCCGACCTCTCGCGTCGGTGCGAACTGCTCGTCGGCCGCGACACTAGCGTGTCACTGCCATGGGGCCGACGGGCCTTCGACCACTGGTCTTTGCACGCTGGCCTCAGTAGTCGCTGCCGCCATACTCCTCTTTCGCTTGGTTGTCGACGTTGTTTTCTTTGGCGCTATTGCTTTTTTCAAGCTCACAGCTTGTTTATCGTTTCCTACAGACGGCGCCAACTGTTGTGGTTACAGATCAAATAGTAGAAAAGGGACTAGTGGAGTGAGTGTGGGAAAATGAATTAGCCTGGCCTCCTTCTTTGCCCAGACTACCTATATGTATGGCCACATGACCCGATTACAATAATACCCTTCATAATACAGTAACCTTATTGGGCCTTTAAGCCTAGCAGGCCAAATGAATCTAGGTAGGGCCGAGTTTGAGCCCTGGTCTTGCTTGATGCTGGATTTGTTTGATTGTCAGATCTCCATTGTCTCGTAGAAACCGTTAGATTCTTTCGCTGAAAAGTAATAACACCAAATGTTTTAGCGTTTGCAGGTTTCATAAAAGCTAGAAAAGCCTCGTAGCTAGCCACATTTGTTAAATCTTTTCTTGTTTTGTCTATTCATGTTGTCTATTCTTGTAGACCGTGGGCCTGAATTTCGTGCGATTACAAAGTTACATGCCGCAGAAGTTTCAGGTAAGAGTAACCACACACCTCAGAAAATATCACATTCAACAGATTTTGCATACATACATAGCAAGGGTGACGAACCACAAGATTATGTGGCCATCTCCAATGCATTAACCTCTAGGTAGAACTCCTGTCTTATGTTCAAAAAATAAGTTAATTTTACATCCTTGAATTTTACAAAAAAATCAATATAACTAATGATGTCAAATGTATTAAAATTGTCAAGATCTAACCGATACAACCAGACAAACATAGATCTAGCTGATACAACCAAATAAGCATAGGCCTGTTCTTTTCCTCCGAAGCTAGCAGCTTTTTGGCTTTTCTGATGCCTAACTTTTAAGCAGTATTTTCGAAGGCGAGGTCTACAAGTTAAGCGATGTACACGTTAAAGCTCAACATCTGCCATCTAAAATCGCAGTGAGTATCTCTCTCAGTAATCTGTCGCAAGTAAACCAAAATTCAAAATTTCACCAAAAACCATAAGCGCACCGTTGCCAAACAGGCCCAATATTGGGGTGTTCTTTTTAGGCATGGCTTTTGGATTTTGGTGAAATTTTGAATTTTGGATTCTGATCTGACACTGAGAGACCGATACTCACTTACGATTTTGACTGGTATAGATGTTAGGCTTTTAACGTGTACTATGTTTAACTTGTAGACCATGTCTTGAGAAAATACTCCGTTTGAAAGTTAGGTACTATAGCAAAAATCAAAAGCGGTCCGACTTCTCACCAGCCGAACAGGCCCATTAAGAGCTCATACAAAGTACTAACAAGCATTGGTTTCATTTTCTTATAGAATTCCTATAAGAAATAAAAATTTACTCATATAGTAATATTGTACATCTGTACTCTAGGAAATCAAAAATCAAAACAATGCTCATTGCTCAAGGTCTCAAGGCTCATACAGACACATCAGTGGCTCGCCTCACCAGCACACGGGCACCAGTCATGGCGATGGCAGCTTGGTCGGGGCGTCGGCGGGCTGGCCAGGGGGTCCTCCGCCCAGGAGACTCGGAGCAGCCGGCCCGGCTTGTCCCTACGGTAGTTCCGCCACTAGGGAGAGGGGTAAGAAAGAGGCAGATGATATGTGGATGTCACCCTCCTTGAGTTGGATCCAGTCAGCAAAATCCGATGACACGACTATCAATATGACAAAAACCATACCTTAGACTATGATCCATATCATCAAAAATGTATTTTAAAATCGTCTTAGGATGCAAATTGACCAAATTTTTATAGTTGATGGTGCTAAGCGGATTTCTTTTTACAAAATTCGAATGTGTAAATTAGACTTAATACTAAAAAATGCGTAACATCTTAGGACGAACTATTGAACGAGAGTACTCCACCTTAGTGTAAGAGTTTATCCATTCCAATATTGCATTACCGCTTAGAAGAGCTCTAAGCACTTTTTTTACTCCAATGCATTGTCTCTTAAAAAGTATGCATACTGGGTAATGCTAGGTTTATCAAACATTTTTTTTTACAATAACGAACGCTCTGTTGTTAAAGCTAGGGTTCATGGCACATGATTGATGATCCGCGCGCCTATCTATAAAACAAAGGTCGATCGGTCATTTTCCCCTAATCTAATTCGAAATTGCTTCTCCATGTCAGTGGAGAAACAGTAGCATATAGGCCTCATTCTAAATAGCTACTGTTTCTTGTTTTAAAAAGTTAGAAATCATTTAAAACACAATAATCTTTTAATACGATTATTTTTTCTTTATATATCCATAGAGATACAATGATGTTTTTTATTTGTCCTATTTCCCCATTATTTTTTAATTAAATATATCAGAAAAACTAACGGTCGTTGCGATACTATTTTAGCCAAAAACCAAAAGTCACCGTCAAAAGCTGATCACTTTGGAACAAACATGGACGGACTCAGAACGCACAACGGCAAACTAGCCAAGCAAACCAGGCCACACACACGGTAAAAATGGCAAGTATTGTCCCAGTTGCTTCAATGGGCCTAATTGCGGTCACACACTAATAGGCTAAGACTGGTACGTCACACCTGAATTTTTTTTTTGGTAATTTACCAAAAGTGTATGTCACGCTTTACTAATTCTTTGGTTATTTACCAAGAGTGTATGTCACTAGGACCCACACCTCTTAAGTGCTGTAAACATATTACTAGGGAAGCACCAGAAAATTCCATTCAAGGACATCCTTACATAGGGCTTGTTCTTTTTGGCTGCGGTTTATAGCTTTTGGCTGCGGCTTGTGATTTTTGAGCTGTTTGTACGAGAGATTATAGAGTAACAGAAACTCACATGCGGTTTTTGCCAATGTAAATGAAGTCTGTAAAGTATATACTACAATTAACTAGTAGACATTATCTTGAAAAAATACCCCGTTTAAAATCTAGTTACTGTAGAAAACCGAAAATCAGCTTTTAGAAGTCGAAAAGAACATGACCATAGTTACGTAGTTACATGCATATCGCTACGTTGAATCTCTAATTCTACAGATGTATGAAGATCGAACACCTTGTATCATGTTTGTCAGCTTTGCACCTGGAAGCTGCCTGCGATCTGTTTGGTTGGAGGCCCGTAGATTCCATTCGATGCCTGGCTTGGATGCCCCCTGTTTCGGGATGTCATTAGCCGGATCAGGTGTGCAAAATCGGACGCCGGACTAATCAGCGAGTCGTCGGCGAGGAGCACATTGGAGTCGGGGTCGTTGTGGCGGTTGAAGACGACGCCGTCCGATGGAGCAATCACCACCTAACCTCATCGTGTGTTTTTTTTGTGGGTCAAGCGAAGGGCAGATTTGGGGATCGCTATATATGAAGTAGGTCAGAGAAGCCATCCAAGGGTTCACGAGATGCACGGATTTAGGGATTTCTCTCCTTCTTGCTTTCTTTTCGTAGGTCAAGCAGATCGATCCGTGATGCCAAAACTGAGGAGCTCAGTTTTGGTTTCAATGGAGTTGGAGGTCATCCTGTCCTTTCTTGCTTTTTATTTATGTTGCTTTTCTTTTCTTTTGATATTTAGTGAAGGTGAAATGGATAGATAAAGAGATATGGATGGGTGTGAGACCATGAGATAGTTAAGAGAATAATCGGCAAGAGCAGATCTTAAGATTCAGAATAGAGAGAAAGGGTAGTGGGGGAAGAAGAACAATGGTCATTGATCAAATTGAAGCTCAAAAGATAATAATCAATGTGTAGTACCATTTTTAAGGTTTCTCGGGTACAAGTCACCAACCTTGGTCAAGTAGAAATAATCAGAATCACCGGCAACTCCCAGGCACACCAATGGTTGAGTCAAGATAGGTCTTGCTATTGGCAGGCATCAATCTCTTTTCATTAGTTCTCTATTCGAGTATGTCAAGGAGGGTAGGCGTGAGGTACATCGAGGGTGACAGAAAGCGTGACATCACCTTCTTCAAGTGGCACGCTGGGCTCTTTAAGGGTGCCACCAAGAGGACGGCCCAAAAGGAAAGCGTCGATGATAGTCCGTTGATAGGGTGCTGAATGAGTGAATCTTGTTGGTATCTGCCACTAGAACAACAACAACATTTGTGCCGAAGAGGGCAGAGAGGTCAGCGACACCCTTGAACAGCCTGATGTGTTGCTTGAAGAAGGTGATATTACGCTCTCTGTCATCTCCGATGTACCTCACACCTACCCTCCTCGTCCTCCTTGGCATACTCGAATGGAGAATTAATGGAAAGAGATTACTACTACCAAGCAATAGTTGCATAGAGACCACTAGCGAGGCATCCTCAAATGAAGAATGAAAAGTGATTACAAACAATAGGTACGTAGAGATGTAAGGTGAGGGAAGACTCTTGACATGAAGTCGACTTTTTGATGCCATCTTCTACAGCACCTTAGAATCTGACTGTAATTTAGGATATGATTATTTCAATGCCTAACTTCTCCATATGGGGTATGTTTAGTTACTTACCAAATGTTGACATAATTTTATGTCAAAAGTGTGGGTAAGACATAGTTTTCGTGCCGAACAAATCGTTTGCCAAAACTGTGGCAACATTTGCCAAAAAAAATGTCAATAACATGTGAGGTATAGGGATAAAAAGTATGGCAACATTTGATAAAAAAGTGTCAATAACACATGGGGTATAGTGATAAGAAAGTGTGGCAACATTTGGAGAAAAAGTGGCAATAACATGTGGGGTATAGGGATAAGAAAGTGTGGCAACATTTTTGAAAGAAAGTGGCAATAACATATGGGGTGTAGGGATAAGAAAGTGTGGCACGCCACAAGTTTGGTGAAGAACCAAACACCAACTGAACAAAGTCAAAATTGCATCACGCTAGTATGTCATATTTCTTCAATTATTTGGTCAGTAACCAAAAGTACGATATGTCACACATTCCCAGTTCACAATTTCCCAGTTCTATGACCCATATCCCATAAACCTAGCTTCTTATTAAGTTTGCCACACTTGTGGTGGCCAAAGTGTGACAAATAACACTTGTCTTACCTTATGTATTGATGTATGGCAAAGTTGTATTGGGACTAAACTATCCAATAGCACGAAGGGTAATCAATCCTACTTTCGATACGACCAGTTGACAATTCAATTCATTTTTTTTTCATTATTTGACTATCTATAATAGCGCGGAAAGAAAGCCCATATGAAGAGTGGCCTTGAGTTTCTTGCCCCTTTACCTTAGGATTTGTTAATTCTCTTTCTTGATAGAACGGGAAAGAGATATAACTCAGCGGTAGAGTGTCATCTTGATGTGGTGGGAGTAATTTCTTGATCTAGTTAGAGAGGTAATGCATTGTCAAAGGCTAGGTTGATGTATTGACTCATAGACTGACTCCTTTTTGTTGCCTCTACCACCGTAGGGCGTATTCATATACTAATTTGCATGATTTCCATGAGTACTATTTTGTTCCTAGTTTATGACTGTATAGTGGCTAGTGGAGTATTTCGCTAGTCATAATGAGAATTCTAGAGAGCCACCTGGAATGCAGGATTTTTTTCCCCAATTTATTGCAAAATTGAATTGTTTCATATGAAATTCCTACATCCATTTAGACCAACCAGGTCAACCAAATGCCCAAGGCCTTTGGGCTTAAAGCATGGGCTCATTGATGTCCACCCGCCACTTCGCCAGCTAATGCGGATCGAACCATAGGATGAGAGTAAATCTAAGGTTGCCCAATCTTTCACGATGAAACGACTATAAAGATAACTGCTCTCATTTTACGATCTTAGAATAGTGAGGTGCTGTTTAGATGCAAATGAAGAATTCGCAAACCAATCAGAAGAGGAGGATCATGAGGTTGAACCACAAGGATTCTACACACAGCCCAAGAACAACGATTCCTATTCTACGAAGCAAACACAAACCTCAGATATGGAAAACTCTATTTGGCAACACAGAGATTCACCCTAATGGCACACGGCCGAAACACAGGTGTTTTCAATTCATCCCTAACTCTGACCTGGACTTAAACATCCTAGCTTAAGAAAACTTGGATGCACATATGCACTCAGACTAACTAGGAAATTTAGCAAGCCATGGAAACAGAATTACATCCTTTTACATGTCGGATGTTAATTCCTTAACTAAGTTCTGATTGACTGAAACTAAAATAAAAAAATACAATTACGCCATCTTAATGTGTAGCACTTGGACTGCAGGTGGCCCCACCCTAAGTCACATAGAGAAAGAAGGAGCTCGGGCAGATGAGAACTCGATCGCGCCGGCCCTAGTACAGACGCGTGAAAACTGTAGCGTGGTCTATTTCCTTCTTATCTCCAAAACGATCTCTAATAGATGTGTTGCTTCCTTTAATCTTGTTGTAGTCCAAACTAAATCTGATAAACCAGTTTTTTTCGGTTATAGCATATGGTTTTCCTAAGATAAACAAACGGGACTGTTTCTTCGTCGCTGTTTCGAAGCGGCTTCTCGAGATTCTTTTTTTGAAGTGGCGTATCGATATTCAGTTTATTCATATAAGGGCTTACGTTAGAACTAAAAATCATCAGCCGCAGATATAAATCAAGAACCGTAGCTAAAAAAACCCGCCCGAGATCTCCTTGGTCTTGGTTTTCTTGCATGCTACGACTTGCAAAGTAATTAGCGAATCCTTTTATTTGAAACCCAAGCAAATTCCTTTGCCTCTCGAATTCTTTCCATCTGTTGAGAATCTAGTCAATTTTTGGCATATTTTAATCAAGAAATTTAGCATATAAAGCATGACATACAAAAATATGAGTGATTCAACAATGATGTATTCATATTCGCTAACGAACAAGCTAACAGGAGCATCTATTAACATATTCATAGCGTACAGAAACAAATACATCAAATAAGTTTTCGGGTTATACCCTCGGGCGGGGCCAGTGTCGGAGACACCGGATGCGCCGTTACCATCAGTCGACATGATGGCCTATTCGATGTAGTCGATCGAGGCGTGATGCAAGAAGATGTTCGCCGAGCAGTTCACCACCAGGATGTAGAGGACGTCACAGAATGAGCAGTCGCGCCAAAGCGCTCCCCAAAAACTTGATCGCCCGTCTACCCGTGCAGGTACACAGACGGACGGAGTTTCGGAGGCCTACTCGCCCAGAACCTTCTGCGCGCAAAGTTCTGGACCGGAGATTGCAGAGAGCAGCGACAAAAGCAGAACCAGAGTATTGTTCTTTCTATGTTCTTTCCCGTATGGAGTAGAGAGCCTTTTATACTCTGTTCCTCTATAACAGCAAAACCGAAGAGGCAGAGTAACCGCAGCAAAAACGAAGAGGCCAGAGTAACTGCAGCCATTAATCACTAGTAACTGCAGCCATTACTCGAAAGTAACCGCAGCCATAATTTACTAGTAACTGCACCGTTACTGCCAGCAATTCGTTCTGCTATTAATTGCTAAATTAAATTGGACCAAGCCCAATTAATCCAACAATCCCCACCAAATTTCAAGGCACACGAGAAAAGCTCTCAGTTCTGCTATTGTTTGATATACTAGTACTAGGCTGCCTAAAGCATCCCCTCTGGTTGGAGCGTATAAGTCATACTCCAAGCCTATTCATGAGTATCTAGAGATCACCCAAATCTCATAGACTGTGACCAGCAGTCGAACTCATATAGGTGTGTTCCTTCTAAGATGTCACAGCAGGTCGACATCTCGCTCTAAATAAGCCACTCGGATCACATTGAGGTAAAACCAACCTGCCATACAGAATAGGAGAGAAGTGCATCATTGAAGAAATGAGTCCTGTAAAGGTCTCTCCTCCCAGTCAACCAACAGCTTATTTCACCATCCTATTTCACGGGATCTCCGATCACGTAGAACAGGTTACCACTGTGGTATGACTCATGTGGGTCTCAGGCCCATCTCACTCGATGCACTATCTATCACATTACGTGATAAACTCTTTGTAAATTGGTCGGCCAGATTCTTAGCTGTCTAGACATAGTCCAGTGCTATCACTCCGGAGTTTTTCAGCTTTCTGACAGACTTCAACCGCCTCTTAACATGCCTAGATGAATTCATGTTGTCCTTAGAACTGTTCACCTTGATAATCACAGTCTGATTATCACAGTTCACCAGGATAGCCGGTATCGGTTTTTCAACCATCGGCAAATCCATAAGGAGTTCGCGAAGCCACTCAGCTTCAACAGTGGCGGTATCTAATGCTGTGAGTTCTGCTTCCATTGTTGACCTCGTTAAGATGGTGCGCTTGCAAGACTTCGAAACAAACACCACCTCCAAAAGTGAACGATATCCACTCGTGGCTTTTATCTCATCAGCATCAGAGATCCAATTTGAATCACTGTAGCCCTCCAGTACCTTTGGGTACCCAGCATAGTGAATGCCATAGCTCATGGTTGCCTTTAGATAGCGCATCACTCTCTCAAGAGCACGCCAATGATCATCTCCCGGATTTGAAACAAATCGGCTTAGCTTGCTCACAGCAAACGAGATGTCAGGCCTCGTAGCACTAGCTAAATACATCAATGAGCCAATAATCTGGGAGTATCTCAATTGATCCCTTGTTATTCTTCGGTTTTTCCTCAATAACACACTAGGATCATAAGGAGTAGAAGCAGGCTTGCAGTCACTATAACCAAAGCGACTCAAGACCTTCTCCACATAGTGGGATTGCACAAGTGTAACCCCACCATCACCTCCTCTCAGTAGCTTAATGTTAAGAATCACATCAGCCACTCCCAAATCTTTCATCTCAAAACTTTTGGACAAAAAGTCCTTGACCTCCTCAATCACATTGAGATTGGTCCCAAAATCGAGTATGTCATCAACATACAAGCACACGATCACCCTTCTCCCCACCATAGCGATAGTACACACATCGTCGACTTCATTCACAAGAAAGCCAAGCAAATGTCAATGTTCGTCGAACTTCTCATGCCATTGCTTAGGTGCTTGCTTTAGGCCATACAAAGATTTTAACAACTTGCACACCTTTCCTTCTTGACCTTCTACCACAAACCCGTCTGGATGATCCATATAAATTTCCTCCTCCAACTCTCCATTTAGGAAAGCTGTCTTAACGTCCATTTGATGAACGAGAAGACCATGAGAAGCAGCCAGGGCAAGTAGTACTCGAATTGTGGTCAATCGGGCAACAGGTGAATAAGTATCAAAGAAGTCCTCGCCTTCTTTCTGAGTATAACCCTTGGCCACAAGCCTTGCCTTGTACTTTTCAATTGTACCATCAGGCCTAAGCTTTTTCTTGAAAACCCATTTATATCCTACAGGTTTACTCCCATAAGGACGGTCAACGACCTCCCAAGTTCCATTAAACATAATAGAGTCCATCTTACTCCGTACTGCTTCCTTCCAGTAGTCGGAGTCAGGAGAAGAATATGCCTCTTCAATAGTTCTTGGAGTGTCATCAATGAGGTATACAATGAAATCATCACCAATGGAATTTGCAATCCTCTGTCTCTTACTCTTTCGAGTAACTTCATTGTTATCCTCCTCAGGATTTTCCATATGCGTTTGCTCAACATGTTATATCGGCACAAAAGAATGAAGGGAAATTATAGGTCCTTGACTAGATGAGCTAGGTACATCACATTTCATAGCAAATTCATTCTCAAAAAATGTAGCATCTCTGGACTCTATGATTGTACCAACACGCACGTCAGGTACTCCAGTTCTTATAATTAAGAACCTATAACCCACGCTGTGCATAGCATAACCAAGGAATATACAATCTACGGTTTTTGGTCCAAGTTTGCGCTTCTTGACAATTGGCACGTTAACTTTGGCCAAACATCCCAGTCTTGCAAGTATGAGAGAGTCAACTTCTTCTTTTCCCATTTCTCGAATGGTGTTACTTCTTTGTTCTTTGTAGGAACTCTATTCAGGACATGACATGCGGTCAATAAAGTCTCACCCCACCATTCCTTAGAAAGTCCCGCAGTGTCTAACATGGCGTTAATTAAGTCAGTTAGAGTGCGGTTCTTTCTTTCGGCAACCCCGTTTGATTCGGGAGAATAGGGAGGCGTCCTCTCATGAATAATTCCATGTTCCTCGCAAAATGAAGTAAACTCATTTGAAAAATACTCTCCCCCACGATCAGACCTTACCCGCTTGATTTTCCTCTCAAGTTGGTTTTCTACCTCAGCTTTATAGATTTTAAAGTAGTCAAATGCTTCATCTTTTGTTTTCAATAAATACACATAGCAAAATCTAGTGAAATCATCTATAAGCGTCATGAAATATTTCTTTCCACCTTTAGTCAATACGCCATTCATCTCGCACAAATCGGAATGAATGAGTTCTAACGGTGCCAAATTCCTCGCCTCTTTTGATGCCTTGTGAGGCTTGCGAGGTTGTTTCGATTGAACACACGTATGGCACTTAGAACCTTTGACCAAAGTGAATTTCGGGATTAAACTCATATTAGCTAAGCGCGTCATACACCCAAAGTTAACATGACAAAGTCGTGTATGCCAAACATTAGATTCATCATCATCGTTACACACATGGTTCACAATTTTATTATAGTAATCCATCAAAGAGAAACGAAACAAGCCTCCGCTTTCATAACCTTTACCAACAAATGTTCCATACTTAGACACGACACATTTATTGGACTCGAATGTAAGCTTAAAACCATCTCTACAGTAGAGATCCACGACAATTCTTCTTTATGGAGGGACATCTTGCACGTTCTTCACCGCACGGTCTTTCCGGTAAACTTGGATCGACCGTACTAACACCATGAACAGCTGCATGCGATCCGTTCCCCATCAACAAGGAGCAACCTCGACAGTTCGATAAGATGAAAACAAGGAAATATCGGCACACACATGAATATTAGCACCAGTGTCAACCCACCACTCAGGTGATTGACAAACCGAAAGAACTGTAGGTAAATAATTACCATACCCCGATGTTCCTCCAGCATCACTAATAATCATGTTGGCGGACTTCTTACGCTTATCCTTGCGGTGCGGACAATCCTTAGCCCAATGGCGAATCACCGCACACGCAGCGAGATGCCCTTTCCTTTGCCTTTCTTCTTAAATTCATGAGTGGCGTTGGGCTTGACAAAGGCTTATTTTTCTTCTTATTGTGGATAGCACGAGGGTTCTTCTTGACACCAAATTGGCACTAGAACCTCCCTCGTGACAACTTTCTTGTCACGAGTATCTTTTGCCCTCGCCTTCTCTTCAACACCAAGAGTACCAATGAGATCAGTAACACTGAACTCCTGCCTCTTGTGTTTTAGAGAGGTAGCAAAATATGACCAAGAAGGTTGTAACTTGGCGATAATACCGCCAGCCACAAACTTGTCCGGTAACTCGCACTTATTATTCTCAAGCTCCTTTGCCAGCGCCTGAATCTCATGAGCTTGTTCTACTACAGAACGGTCATCGACCATCTTGTAGTCATAGAACTGCTCCATGATATACTGACTCACACGGCATCGGAAACTCCGAACTTGGCCTCAAGTGCATCCCACATCTCTTTGCCCGTAGGCAAATGCATGTACACATCCACAATGTTATCTGCCAGTATGTTAACAAGTGCACCTTGAAACAAGTTATCCGCTATATTAAACTTGCGTTCGTTCTCAGCAGATAGAGGCTCAGCGGGCTTGCCTTGTGCAACATGAAAACATTCCATAGCAGTAAACCACATGATTGCGCGTGCACGCCATCTCTTAAAATTGGAACCATCAAACGGAGGGTGCGGCTTAAGCGACGAAGCAAAGCCAACTACCGAAAAAGACCTATCAAGTTTTTGGATTGTTGAGAATCTAGTCAATTTTCGGCATATTTTAATCAAGAAATTCAGCATATAAAGCATGACATACAAAAGTATGAGTGATTCAACAATGATGTATTCATATTCGCTAACGAACAAGCTAACAGCAGCATCTATTAACATATTCATAGCGTACAAAAATAAATACATCAAATAAGTTTTCGGGTTATACCCTCGGGCGGGGCCAGTGTCGGAGACACCGGATGCGCCGTTACCATCAGTCGACATGATGGCCTATTCGATGTAGTCGATCGAGGCGTGATGCAGGAAGATGTTCGCCGAGCAGTTCACCACCAGGATGTAGAGGACGTCACAGAATGAGCAGTCGCGCCAAAGCGCTCCCCAAAAACTTGATCGCCCATCTACCCGTGCAGGTATACAAACGTACGGAGTTTCGGAGGCCTACTCGCCCAGAACCTTCTGCGCGCAAAGTTCTGGACCGGAGATTGCAGAGAGCAGCGACAAAAGCAGAACCAGAGTATTGTTCTTTCTATGTTCTTTACCGTATGGAGTAGAGAGCTTTTTATACTATGTTCCTCTGTAACAGCAAAACCGAAGAGGCAGAGTAACCGCAGCAAAAACGAAGAGGCCAGAGTAACTGCATCCATTACTCGAAAGTAACGGCAGCCATAATTTACTAGTAACTGCACCGTTACTGCCAGCAATTCGTTAATGCGAGTCAGTGCGTTTCGATTTTTGAATAGATAAAGAAAAACGCGCCCGCACCCGATACACCTACGTGCACGCACACGCACCGCACCGCACCGTGTGTTGGCTCTCTTCAATTTCACAAGGGGGGTTACCACGTTCCACCTTTTAAAGTGGTGTAACTCCCATTTAATTTTTCATATGGGACTAAATAGTTTTTCCATATGGACCTAGGAATTTCATTTGATTAATTGCTAAATTAAATTGGACCAAGCCCAATTAATCCAACACCATCCTGGCATGTTTTCTACCAATACCAATCCACGTAGTGACATGTCCTGCTCATAAACACTAGGCTGCACTGCTTCTTGTACACATAATGATCCATACACCAATAAGTCGTAGGAACACATTATGTAGGCACTGCCTTATTAGCTCCTGAGATCCAAATCGCCAATGGCAACGCCAGTGCTAGCACCAGCGGACGGGCCGTTGCTACCGCCGCAAGAACGAGCGCCCACCCTCATGCCTCCCTCTGCTCCACAGCCTCCTTAGTGACCTCATCCTCACCAAATTCTACGACTTCGCAGCATCACCCCCACGTGGTGCCACCACCGGTGATCTCTGGGACGTCGATGACCAGCAACGCCACTCCACCGGGTGAGCTTGGTCGATCGGTAGTGCCGACGGTTGTTGCAGTCGTCACTGCGTCCTGGGATCCCCAGAATAGGATATTGGTTGGCAGATTTTTGGCATAGTTCGCTGGCTCAGGTGGTACCAGAGGGATAGCCAACGGCGCAGAGGGCGTTGGTGAAGCGTCGGGCTTGTCAATGTCGATGCGACAGAACGGGCAGGTGGGCTGGGAACACAGCCACGACGCCGCCCCACGCCTCTTCTTCGCCGTGACGCCGCCCCCCGCCTCGGCGCCTCCTCTCCGCCTTGGCTCGCGGCGACGCGGCACCCCGGCCCCGCCTCCTCTTTGCCGAGTCCACCGACCGCTGTGACATCACCCTCGCCTCCAAAGCGGATCTCCGCGCGACGCCACCCCATGTCTCCTCTTCGCCGTGACACCGCCCCCTCCCCGCCTCCTCTCCATCTCGGCCACGGCGGCGCTGCACCGCACCGCCGCCCCCCGCGCCCCACCTCTCTGCAATCACCGTGTTGTGCTTATAGGAACTGGAGGAGTAGAGGTATGTTACATTCTTTTTTTATCTATGTTTTTTCTATCTTGCCGTTCAACATGGAATTGATAGTATTTCATATTAGTTATAGACTTATATCCTTCTTAGTTTTGGGTTCGAGGCTTCGAAAAATTCTGACTCCGCCACTGCTTGCCGTCGTGTAGGTTGGTGAGGCACACGACGCACTCCAGTGCCTTCGCGAAGTCCTTTGCACAGAACAATGTTGCCGGCAACACCCGCAGCACCACCGGATCAACGCCTTGTCCGCCAGAAGCGGCATCCGTGCGCATGCTGCATTGGCCACCACTAGATGACATCCTCGCAGCATCCTGCGGGCCACGGCGATGGACCGTGAGGCAGTGGTAAAGAACAAAGGCGAAGGCGAGGGTGACGAAGAGGAGGACGACACCGGAGAGGACGACATCACCGTCGACCACTGTGGCTGGAGTCTGTGCAACAGGCGGGACACTGTCCACGTTAGGACTCATGGACCAGCCGTGTTGGTTATGTCTACTTGTAATGAGCTGGTCAGTGGGTTATAGCTATCAGTGGTCATAGCCGTCTTTTTGCCGGTTCTTTTTTTCTCATATTTGTTTGTATTATACGTGATAGACTAACATATTGTTTCTATTTTTATTTTTTTAAATTTAATTATGCTAAATAAGCCTCTGTCAGCTATAATGTTTTTTCAGCTAGCTACAGTAGTTTTCAGCCATAAGTCATCCAAAAAAAAAGCTCATTTGAGCAGGGCCATTGTAATGAGCTGGCCGATGGATCATAGCTGTCAGTGTATGGGGGAGGTCTATAAGAGAGATGTGTAGCAACTGATGAAGCATAGACCAAAATGAATTGAATCCATAAATTCCGCTTTTCATGTTTCATCTTCTTCTTTCTCAAGCCATCCTCTATCTCTCTATGAATGTCAACTACTACAAAACAAGCTATACTGGACGTCTCACCACAGACAGTTCATGTGCAGCCGTATGTGTTTTGATTATTATAGACGGTTCATGGTTAAAACCATCTCTGAAACTATCACAGACGGTTAGGTTTAAAAGCCGTCTGTGATATACACATTATCACAGACGGTTTTTAATTAGAACCGTCTATGAAATTATTACATACGATTTTTATTTACAACTGTCTGTGTTTTGTCCTTTATCGTATGAACTATATAAGCTACTGAGACTAGAGACAAATTCAAGGCAAATTTTTATTATAAAAGTCCCCAAAAAGAGATTCTCAGATCTTAGTCTTCTGGATTTCATATACTTCTTCTTCGACTTTTGGAGTTGGAGGATTAACCGCTGAGTTCTCAAATGCCGTGAAGATTGTCCTTGCCCTCTCCACTTCCTCCTATAGCCTGAAAAAATCATTAGCATGACTCATAATCTCAAAGAGGATGCCATGGTAAGCTTCCTCAGAATCGGCCGCTCCTGCTTGATCGGCAATGTTATCCATGTGTCTCTCCACTGCCGCAAGAGCTTCTTCCGTTTTGTGTACATTGCAGAGAAGAACGAGGTTGAGGGCGGTTTCCCTTTCCTTAGCGGCAACGAGACACCTCCGTCGACGGCGGATGATGAGGTCTAGCTGACGGATGGAAACGAGTAGAGAAAGGAGAGCAGGGCGTGAGCGGAGGAGCTACTCCAGACGTAAATTGTTGGCCGCTTGTGTAAGGTTGCTGCTGAACAACTCATGATGGATAGATGAAAGGAAGTAGATCAAAAGAATATTAGATGCCATTATTGAGAAATTTGGTGAAGAAGATGGGGGGAAGGACAGTTTAGAAGAGCTGAATTAGGGCACGCATATTTAAGTGTTATCACAGATGGTTTGTATACCAAACCATCTCTGATATTAATATCATAGACGATTCGTATACCAAACCATCTCTGATATGTGACTTATCACAGACGGTTCGTATACAAACCGTCTCTGATATATAACGTATCACAGACGGTTTGTATAACAAACCGTCTATGATAATAACACGTCACCGATCCGTAGCATATCCCCCAGGATTTCAATCTCACCCGTCCATTCTCTCCACATCGAATAGCAGGCACCGGTTCCTCTCACCGCTCGGCCCTTATTAATTACTCCCCATCTACCTTTTCACTGGCAGTCACACGTGAGTTCACCACTAGCTAGCTTTCTGCATCCTCCCCTGGATGACACAGATCGACTACTACCGTGATCTAGTGCCTCCATTGTGACACCACGGTCGACTGCATAACAGACTCTTGTCGTAAGTGTCGTAAGAGTGTCTTATGTAGTCTCACCGTCGTGCCACAAAGGTGGCGCTACCGTCGCCTCTCCATTGCTAGTGATATCCAGCCGCCATCCGATGCATCCAGCTTATTCCTTGATGACGGCGACTACCGCCGTAAGCTAGCACCTCCGTAGTGACACCACGGTCGACTGCACAACACACTCTTGTCGTAAGTGTCGTAAGAGTGTCTTATGCAGTCTCACCGTCGTGCCACAAAGGTGACGCTACCGCGCCTCTCCATTGCCGGTGATATCAAGGACATCGCGCGCTGCATCCAGCTTCTATAGTCTGCTAGGATCTCTGCTTCTTATATATTCTTGTTGTGTTAAAGAGTTGGGTTCCTTATCTTGTTATGTTGTAATGGTGAATTCTAATCTTAATGAAAATGGATTGTATTGTTGTGTTTGCCACTGTATTTGTTTGTTTTCAAAGGGTATAGGTAACATTATTTCTTGAGGCTAGCCAAAAAACAAAAAAAATTAGGTATAGAATGAACTATCACAAACGGTTTATGCTATAAACCGTCTATGAAGGACTATCACAGACGATTCTATATACCAACTATATGTGATACTCGCCAATCACAGATGGTTGGTAACTAGGACCGTCTATGATGTATGAGTATCACAGACAGTTTTTGGTTCGAGCCATCTGTAATAGTTTTCTTCACAGACGGTTCTAGTTACAAACCGTCTGTGTTGTTTTTATCACAAACGACTCATAAACCATCTTTGATAACCTCCGATTATCACTGACACATAAATATAGGCGGTTCAGAAAACCATCTTTGATGACAGTTCCAAACCGTCTGTGATAACCCTTTTTGTAGTAGTGGTCTCATGTCACAGTGAACCTCGTTAGTGGCCACAGGATATTTACCCAATTCGAGAGTTGAGTTCTCAAGTCATCACGATTCAATCACTGACGGCCAATGGACATGACAGTTGGTATCAGAGTTCACTATCCTTGACATCTTCTCTATCTCGAGTTGATCTGGTTTGTCTCGTTGTTGATGGGAAGCGTGATGGGTCAGGTAGAGGAGTGGCCACATGTAAGTACGACATAATTTTGCATATCGTATTACAAGATATACCTTTGTTGTGTTAATTCTAACTTAATGTTTCATGTTGGAATTGCAGGCAAACAAAGAAGGATCGGAAAAGTAATGACTGGTGGTCAACACAACAATGTTGGATAGATGAGTGGGAGTCAGGCGCACTTGCATTGACCCTGAACGAGACACGGTCGTACGACGAGGAGACATATGGCATGCACTTGGAATGGTACGTGTAGAACACGCGGCCAAGATTGATAGGGACGCCTATGCCACGACATCTAGACCCCAGTCATGCCGATCGCCTGGCGTTGGGGTGAACATACACCAAGCATAAGCAGCGTGATGAATCGGTACATCCATAAAGGTCCACATTTTGCAACCTTAGAAAACTAGTAAACTAAGGAATCTTTTCCTTACTACCCCATGCAGCTGGACCGCATGTACGGCATTCTAGAATGGACTGAACATGTGTCCCAACCGGGATGGTCAGCCGTAGTGGAAGGTTTCAAGGGGATGGTAAAGTCCATATGCAAGGACGTCAAGCAAATCATTCATAACTTGAGCTATGGTAGACCTAACGATGTCGACGTGAGGCATCGGGTAGGTTCCACATGCACCGTCACCACTGCCATCATCACAGCCCAGCACGTCCACGAACCAACATCGGTGATCAACCGGGCATACCATGCAGCGCCTCTGTGAGTCATCACATAGTTATAGGTCTGCTATATTGAAGTACTTTACTCCTCATTAATTGTGGTGTTGCACGCAGGTTCACCGTAGGGACTCGAGCTTACTACCATCGGCATCACGTAGACACGAGGATGTAATACTGGAGTCCATGGAGGCATAGGCCACAATGCCAACGACTGGTGGAGATTCTCCATCATAGGACTACCAGCAGGTCAAAGGCTGATACAGTATGTTGCTAGACCAATAGGGTCTTTCAGGTGATGCACCGTACACCCCCGCCTCGTACAACTACGGGCATCCAGGGCTATCCACTCTCAGCCTCAGGCACCACAGGACTATGCAACTAGCCCTCCCGGGGGCTAGTACCCAGGTCAAGCATAGTGGATCCCGTCTCATGGACAATCTTCGCAGGTAGACGATTGGTTGGAAGGTTTTTCTCAGGGCCACCTGCCACAAATTACACCTCCCGAGTATGGCCACACACCCATCGAAGACCCACGGTACGACTTTCATCACGAACAACAGGCGCACAACCGCCTGATGTTCTTGACGGATCAGATTCATGGCCGGCGGAGATAGCCTGTCCAACGCATGTGACCTGATTTTTTTGTGGAGCCTGCCGATACAACGTATTTATTTGTAGGAATTGTTACATATAGAAAACAAGCTTCAAAAATTATGATTTTTTGTAGAGCCTCCAGACATAGTCAACCTAATTGTGCAATTTTTAAGGAATTTTATGTGCTCTGAATTTACCATGTTAATTCATGTTAATTTAATCATAATTAGCGATATACGCTCCTCATTTAATTCGTACTACTTGCTTTACTTATCACTCTTAGACCTTTACTTATCCACACTTTCTCTATATTTTCATCTATTCTAACCTCTTCTTGTTCAAAATTGTAGATGACTGGAACATCGTTCGTAGGTCTGTGGGATAATTTCTCCCATGGAGATGATGATAGGGAGTTTGCCAGCCTCCTACGGCAGCTCATGCAGTACCTAGGATACCGTAGTCCACCCATCTTCAGGGGCAGAAGAACTCGGATCCTGGACCGAGACTCATGGACCATGGAAGTATTCTTGTATGCGCAGGACAAGGAATTTGAAAGATCATGCTCCATTTAAGTTAGTTTTAGTGATAATGACAAATGCTATTATGAGATTTTGGTGATAATGACAAATGCATTTAAGAAACTAACTTTGTTCATTAATTATAATATTACTAGTGCATATTCTCATATACTAGTGCATTTCCTTGGATCCAAAATATAGATTGAACTCCACAAATAGTTTAAATTGAATATGTACATATGTCTTCTTTATACACACTTGTATGCACATATTTAGGGGATCTCTTTCTATGTTTTGAGGATTCATAAGTATTGATTCATACTTCCTTTAATATGCATATTTAAGATCTTTACATTCAAATACATTCTTGAGTATATGTACCTTGTATAGTTTATATATACTCATGTGCAATCGGGTTGTCATTTAACCTCTTTATTATGTGTTAATGGTTAAATGATTAATGACAACCGGATAAGTAAGCTTTACATAAAAAGATTATCTTAGAGTATACATTTATTGTGTACATGTTGCATACTCAAAAATCAATCTTTATCTCATTGTTTGTTGATATTGTCATGAATTACCAAAAAGGAAAGATTGTAGAATCTAGTCCCTCCATTATGAGTTAATGGTGAAGTTTGGTAATTGATGTCAATTATTTTGTGGACTAACATTTTTCATGAGTTAGATGAATATGTTATGTGCCACAAATAAGGATGACTTGGGATGATCTCATATGCTGAAGATCATTAAGTCTAGATGAAAGATGGCTTCATATGTTGAAGGCTATTAAGAGAAAGATGTATCATGAGCTGATGCATGTTCAAGAGGAGATGATCATGTGTTGATGGTGTTGAAGAAAAGGATGCATCATGAGTTGATGTATATCAAGATAATGATCTAAGATAAATGTATGACTAGTTAAGGCTAAGGATGTATTCCTAGCCTTTTACCGGTCTTGGTGTTTGGTTGAAAGACCGGATTTCTAGTATAGGTTGCCGTACTATTAAGAAAGTTCATGTTTAGTAGTTTGAGTCTCATCATGTATTGATATATCAAATATCACCTGCTCTAGCTCATCTTGGTATAAGGCTTGTATTTGCGAATGTGTTTTGCAAATAGTTTAAGCTCATGTGGTGAATCCATTAACATCCATCCTCACAAGTGTTAGCACCAGCGTCAGCACCTGCCATCACCCGTAGCGGCCTTGCACCGACTTGACCCCAGGGGCCTTGTACCAAGCTCATGGCACACAAGAGAGTGCACCGCCATAATCCGCGGCCCGACATTGACATCAGAGGATCCAGCGAAAGACGTAGTCTCTCTCGCTCCCGCTCCTACTCCTGGTCGCCCAGCTACAGCCTGAGTCGCTCTCATTCTCGCTTTTGGTCCCCTAGCTTCAGTCAGAGATATTTTTGCTCTCACTCCCCGCAGAACTACACTAATTATGGTAGGAGTCTCCCCATGGACGACTAGTCAGTTATAGTTAGGTTAGTCAGCAGTGCTTGCTAGGCAATCTTTTGGGTTGCAAACACTTCCTCTCTCTAGTTGTACCCCCTTTGTACCCAGATCTCTTAGATGTTGTCTATCTGATATCATGACTTGACAAAGCCTATTTGCCATGTTAAAGTCATGAAACGTTTAACACCTTTTGTAATGAAACTATCTTAAGTTTTATGCTTTTTATTGCATTGCTTCTCTTATTTACTTGGTGTTTTTGTTGTGCCTCTGCCGTACGGTGCGTCAGAAGCGATATTTTTGTCATTTCAACGCAGCGACTGTCATTCTTGTAAATACATGTTTAAATAATATCAAAAATACAGTTGAAATTGTCAGAAAAAAGGCCTGACGCGGCTCTCAAAATGCAGTTGAAATTGTCAGGAAAAAGGCCTGATGCGGCTCCCAGCCACGCTAGGGCACCTAACACGCTCGCCCTGGCGCGCACCGCCGCCGCGCAAGGGGACATATCGGCCCAACTAGGGGTGCAAACGGATTGGATTCGGACGGATATTGTTGTTACCATATCCTAACCCATATTTTTTCTCCGGATTCGGTACCAATCGGATTCGGTGCCGGATCGGTCGGGATTAACCCGAGCCGTTTGCACCCCTATTTGTTTGTAAGGAATGCATGCAGTACAACAAATGAAATAGGAGGACGTACTGTCAAGATTTTGATGTTACTACTTAATAGCTAATGTGAAAGATTTTATTTTACCATTGCAAAAGAAAATGAAACGTCAAATAGTAGCACTAGCCTGAAATCAAACTTGAAGACGTATCGGATTTGGACAGATATTGCTGTTACCATATCGTAACCCATATTTTTTTCTCCGGATTCGGTACCAATCGGATTCGGTACTAATCGGATTCGGTACCGGATCGATCGGGATTAACCCGATCCATTTGCACCCCTAGGTCCAACGTTCTGACGTTTTTTTTTTTTTGCGAGGGAAACGAACTGATTAGTTAATTCGAGATCTTCGTACAAAAGAAAAGTTAACGCGAGATTGACTAGATTGATCTTCGTACGAACTGATTAGTTAATTAACGTGGCAACGTACTGCGAAATGAGTGTTAAGAAATTAGGGCATATCGGCCCAACGTGCTGACTTTTTTTAGAAGTTTGTTGCCCGGGAAACGAGCTGATTAGTTAATTCGACATCTTCCTACAAAAGAAAAGTTAATGCGAGATATTACTGGTCCAGGCACGCACATGCCTGCTCTCCTAGCTCTCCTCTTCTCTTTCCCATGTGATGTAACTGGTCCTCTTCTCTTCTTCGGCATTAAACGAACGCAAGCTTCAGTGCTTCGCTTCTGCCTGAGTTGAGTCCATTAAAATTCAGCTGCACTCCAAAGTCAAAAACCAACAAATCTCAGAAGCTGAATCAAGAATGGCCTCGGCGGAGCCCAGCAAGAAGCTGCGGATCCTGCTAATCCCCTTCTTCGCCACCAGCCACATGGGCCCCTTCACCGACCTCGCCGTCCGCCTCGCCAAGGCCAGGCCGGGCGCCGTCGAGCCCACCGTGGCTGTCACCCCGGCGAACGTCTCGGTCGTTCGATCAGCCCTCGAACGGCACGGCTCCGCGGCGAGCAGCGTGGTCAACATAGCCACCTACCCGTTCCCAGACGTGGACGGCCTCCCGCCGGGTGTCGAGAACCTCTCGTCTGCCGCCGCTGAAGCATGGCGCATCGACGCAGCAGCCATCGACGAGATGCTGACGCGGCCCGCGCAGGAGGCGCTCATCAGGGAGCGGTCCCCTGACGCCGTCGTCACCGATGTCCACTTCTTCTGGAACTCCATAATCGCCGCGGAACTCGGAGTGCCGTGTGTTACATTCAGTGTCATTGGCCCCTTCTCATCGCTCGCCATGCAACACCTCGGCGGAACAGCCACGAACGACTCCGATTGCCAGGAGGTGACCGTTCCTGGATTTCCGGGCCTGGAAATTTCGATCCCCACGACCGAATTGCCAGAGTTCTTGAGGTGCCAACAAAAATTTGACAGATTCAACCCAGTCGTGGCGGCGCAAGGCAGGTGCCTGGGCCTCGCCGTGAACACGTTCTTAGACCTGGAGCAGCAGTACTGCGAGATGTACGTGCGCAACGGCTATGTGAAGCGCGCCTACTTCGTCGGGCCCCTCTCACTGCCGTTATCACCGGCCGAAGCCAGCGCCGGCGAGTCGTCATGCATCAACTGGCTGGGCTTGAAGCCGAGCCGATCAGTAGTGTACGTATGCTTCGGCACCTACGCCTCCATCTCTGGGGATCAGCTCCGGGAGCTGGCCCTCGGACTGGAAGCTTCTGAGAAGCCGTTCTTGTGGGTGGTGAGGGCTGATGGATGGGCACCCCCGGAGGGGTGGGAGGAGCGTGTTGGGGAGAGGGGGATGCTCGTCAGAGGGTGGGCCCCGCAGACTGCGATACTGGCCCATCCGGCCGTGGGTGCGTTCCTGACGCACTGCGGGTCGAGCTCGCTGCTGGAGGCGGCGGCGGCCGGCGTGCCGATGCTGACGTGGCCGTTGGTGTTCGACCAGTTCATCGAGGAGAGGTTGGTCACGGACGTTCTCAAGATCGGGGAGAGGGTGTGGCACGGGCCACGGAGCACGCGGTACCAGGAGCAGGAGGTGGTGCCGGCGGATGCGGTCGCGCGGGCCGTGGCGAGGTTCTTGGAACCTGGCGGGACGGGGGAGGCGGCAAGGGCAGGGCGCAGGAGCTCGCCGCGAAGGCTCACGCGGCCGTGGCGGAAGGCGGGTCATCGTACGACGACCTGCGCAGACTTATCGACGATCTGATTGAAGCAAGGGCCACCGGCGGCGAGACCGCGTCGCAGTTGAGAGCTGGTTGAACTGAACCGGTCGAGGCCGGTGTACTGTCGACTGTCGTTCGTGGCCAGATAAGTGTGTGTTTCTCTGTACGATGTGGATCCATTCTATTTAAAATACTAGTTTCTCGTTTTGCTACTATGAAAATCACATGAGTGATGCACTGATGCTGTGCTTCTAAACTGTTGTATGCATGACAAGCGTTGGTGCAGAGTACAAAC
This sequence comes from Bonia amplexicaulis, assembly GCA_036346245.1. NCBI lineage: Eukaryota > Viridiplantae > Streptophyta > Magnoliopsida > Poales > Poaceae > Bonia > Bonia amplexicaulis. The sequence goes on along the minus strand of CM070745.1, from coordinate 10,549,908 downwards.
TGCAGAACGTGTCCAGAGTTCAGTTCTGATTTCTCAAAGCTGAGAACGGCATCATGAACAAGCTATATATTTGTACGGGTTTGTTATTGCCAAGGGGACTGAAATTTTTTATCTCTCAGTCACTTAAAAGTTGCACTCTCAATCAACTAAAATTGCAGCCCCCCTCCAAAAGTTGCACTCTCAGAACAACTGCAATTTTAGTTGAATGAGAGTGCAACTCAATGACCGAGACAAAAATTTCATCGCTTTTTAATAATCACTTCCATATTTGTACTCTTTGTTGGTGCTAACCTGAAGCTTTTAGCTCCTGATTTCTGTCATTTGCCTGCTGCTCTCAACCAATCTATGCTCGGTAATGACCCTGGAAATTACCCAGTTGAGTACAAATATCTTGCTGTATCTATATATATATATATATATTCATAATCGGATCCTCTGCATGTAGAGATTTAGATGGGACAGGGAGGGGTTGGTTTATGCCTCCACCGATCCCCATCCGGATGTGTTAACTGTTGCATGGATCAACACCCGTTCCATCCCGCTCCGGCCGTATTCAAAGAACCATGGGCTAAGAGGCAACATACAGCCTTGATAGGTTATTACACCACACTTGTTGTACATAAATAGTTGAATACAAAATTAATGGAATATTAGCTATACATAGTGATTGCTTTTCAAATACCACATCATACTAATATCTTAACCAAAAGCTCCAGGTAATGTTTAGGAGCTACCACATCATACAAATCTTAATTAAAAGCTCCAGATAGACTTTACAACTCCTAGCTTAACATGGCATTCTGGCAAGCATGCATTGAATGCTAACAGACACACTAATTTAATTTAAATACTTGGAACCAGTGATCATTCCTTCACTTGACAAGCCTGCTATTGCAACTATTGAATGCATTTTTATCACAACCTCAGTCGGCTGCAACACTGTCTTCAACAGTAGGTACTTGGTCATCCACTTCATCATCAACAGTCATGATATCACTTAACGTCAAACCTACAATAAGAGAGAAAAGGATTACATTAGCAGCTAGTTAGTATAAACAATCAAGTTATAAACAATCAATGTGTATATATTAACCTGGTTTTTCAGCCCACAACCGGTTTTGAGTGGTTGTTAAAGCTTCCATCAAATCCTCTTTTAAGCCGGCCGTGCTAAAAGTTGATTCTGAAGCAACAGTGGAGACATATATAGCATAGATATCATTTGCAATTCTCTAAAGCATTGGATTCTTTGGCCCATTTAGCTTCCACCATATTCCTCAAAATAGTGGACCAATTCACTACTCGAGTGAATCTTTTGCTTCTTCCTTTCAGCAAATGAGTTGTAGCTTGACAAGCTCTCACAATCTGATCTATCAACATCTGTGGTAGAAGTTGAGCCAAACAAAATTGGCTGCTGGTACTCACAGAGAAATCGACCATATATGTTGACAATCCTATCAATCTGACTTGTACAATTTTGTGGATTCATTTACTCAAAATAAAATTCCAGCAAACAAGTTTTGTACCTTGGGTCCAAAATAGTAGCTACACCCATGATGCCATGTACAGCATTCCAGTACTTGTCAAACTTAGTATGAATGGATTCAACCATTTTTGCAATTATTGTATTGGAAGAAAAATGCCATTCACGCAATGCCAAACAAAATTCATTCCTTGGAAAGTATTGATTAGCATTAGCATACCCTGTGCTTGAAAACAACTCTGTGACATTATAGAAAACCTTGTACTTCAGTTCATGTTGCTTAACTCTTTGGAAAACATCTTTATAAAGTATGGCAGATTCTAACATCAAGTAAGTTGAGTTCCATCTAGTCTTTACATCATCTTGAAGTTTTTTGTGGTTGGAACATGCAATTAACATGCAACTTCCTCAAATTTCTCTACTCTTTTAGGGGTGGCTGTCCAATATACGACACTATCACAGACTCTTTGTAAGGGAACAACTATGACATCCAAGCCGTCTTTCGCTGTCAAATTTAAAATTTGTGCACAACAACGCATATGAAAGAATTCCCCATTTTTCATAAGTGAATCAGAGAGACGATCAAGCAAAAACTGAACTAAACTATCATTAACACTACAATTTTCAATAGTAATGGTTGACAATTTTCTATCAATGTTCCAATCTATGAAGCATGACATCAATTCTTCACCAAGGGCATCTGATGTAAGAGGGCAAGGCACATAGCGAAACCTAAATGCATATCAATGTACATAACATGAGAAAAACTGTATTCTAAAAAGGGCAAACAACTAACTATCAAGAATAGTTATGGGAGTACATACCCAATGATATGCTTTTGCAAGTTCCAGGAGTTGTCAATGTAGTAGGCAGTAATAACCATGTAGTGCTTGTTCTGATGGTTTGTAGTCCATGTGTCATTAGCAACAACGATTCTCACCTCAGTTGACTCTAATTCAGCTACAAGTTTTCCCTTCTCCTTGTGCATCTTGATGATATCAAGTCTAACTGTTGGAGCACTAGGCATCTTGAACAAGGGCTGTAGACTACCGCTGTATCTTCTGAATCCTATATGATGGACCATGGACAAAGGATATCCATGCATGACAATCATTTTTGAGAGTTCATCTCTTGATGCCTTCTGATCAAAGGCATAGTTCCTAATCTTTGTCCTGTCTTTAGTTCTTAACGCAATTACAAGCCTTTGATAAACATTTAGTTGGGCTTGTGGCATAGCTGATATGTCCCTCCTTGGGCATTGTTTCAGATGGTCATGTAAATGGCTTGTTCCATTTCTTGGCTCTCCCCTGAACATTATTTTGCATTTGAGACAAATGTCTTTCAATGTATTTCCAACTTTCTCCCTCTTGAAATAGTTCTAAACATCAGAAGTCAGCTTGCTTGAATCGTAAGAGTTCGGATTGTCACCATTCTCAATCCATGTTGTAGGAACAGAGCTGGTAGAAGGTGGTGTCAACGTAGACGAATTTGGTGTTGAAGTAGGTGTTGTTGAATTTTGTGTTGGAGTTCCATTTTAAGAATTAGGTGGTGTCCCATTTGAGTCTCCAACAAGATTGGAATATTGACCTTGTGAATCAAAAGAAAAAAATGTAAGCTAATATATATGCTGATACCACTTGTTGCAATTTACGACCACTCATCAGTCGTTATGACCACACTTAAAGTCGGACCGCTCCGACCACACTGTAGCTGCTCCAACCACACCTTCTAGCTCCGACCGGGGTTTCCTGAGAAGATCGTCGACCTGGTGCGACGTTGCCTCACTGAGCTTGAGGTAGCTCTGCTACTGGGCACCGTGGTACATAGTCCTTGATTCATTCTAGGAGGGCACGGTGGCTGTCGCGGGCGATGCCATGCAATGGGGCCTTTTCTTGTGCAGGGTGGCTCCTGCAGCCTAGAGGACGCGGTTTTGCTCGCTCGATGCTTGGCCAAAATGGTGCCCGAGGGGGTAACCACTGCGGACAACGAACAAAAACCAGCCAAGGGTATCAAAGAGGAGCTGATGTCGTACGCGAAGGAAAGGAGAGGAAGGATCCTGAGGCTGTCCGTGAAGCCTTTTCTCATCGGACAACTCACTGCAGTGTCTTTCACTCTCCAGAGTTCAAGAAGGTGTTGATCAAAGCGGTCATGGCGATTCTCTTCAGGGAAATTCGCACACGCACACTTACTACTACTTTGGTCCCCTGTAGTGCAAATTGTGAATCAAATTCTGTGAGACCATGTGGAGGTCACTCCATGGTTGTGATGAGTAATTGACATTTGGATTAGAGTTTGTGTAGAGGTTGAGTTTGATTTTTGAGATTTGTGACTAGGGTGCAAACGGAGTTGGCATATTTTTCTTGATTATTTGATCGGTCGGGATTAAAGGTCTTACGATTTGGTATGTTACTACTTAATAGTGATGTGGAAGATTTTGTTTTACCATTGCAAAAGAAAATGAAACGTCAAATAGTAGGCCTTATGACTTAGGTCCAATCGGATTCGGTCGGATCGGTCGGGATTAACCCGACCGCTTGCACCCCTACCTTTCGGCAGAGGCCTTACGACTTGGTGGTCGGCAGAGGTAGTCGGTAGAGGCCTTACGTCTTGATGGTCGCAGAAGCTTTTACGACTTAGTGGTCGTAGAGGCTTTCACGATTTGGTGGTCGGCAGAGGCTTTTATGACTTTGTGGTCGACCGGTGCTCCTACGATTTGGTAGTCGCAGCCTCCAGTCGATGGTCGTAGCTCTGCCTGGCTTGTGATCAATAGTCGTACATCGTAGCGACCAGTTGTTGGTAGTCGAAGCTTTTGTTGAATGTGAGCGATAGTCATAGCATTCTGTATGCCTGTGCTTTTGATGGTCGTAGCGTATGCTACATAGTCGTAGCAGATTGCAGTGTGGTCGTAAGCTACTGGAAGTATCTCGTAGGCTATGAGCACATCATTTCTTGTGCATCCGAGTACTCGTAAGTCATATAAGACCAGTCATTATGCTGAGTTTGTTCACTGAAATTTTTGGTGTTTTGATCAGGGTTGACCAGGGTGTTTGTTGCCTTGTGCACATGAGGTTACGGCTTGGTTCTAAGATTAGAATCAATATTTTGGATGCATTCATTTTATTTGTGCTAATGGATGATCTTTATGTATGGTGCGGTGCTACGTGATGGTTTGCTTGTTGGTGTTGGTTGTAGGACCTCGGAGCTAGATCATGGTGAGGCGTGAAAGGACCGGGACTAGTCACAAAGAGGTGTTGCGGTCCAGAACAGTCACGGAGACGTCAAGATGATCAAGGCTGGTGAGGTGGTTGCAAGACGGGACGACAAGGAACCGAAGCAGGAGCTACCAGAGATGGATATGACGGGCAACGGCGAGGTGAACCGGGATTAGACTCAGTGAGGAGTCAAGATCCAGACGGTCAAGGATGCCGGGTGATGTCATGCGCGAGGAAAAGGACGTGGTACGCCAAGTGACTTGGGTCGTTTGCAAGCGAGGATGGTTCAGTGGGATCCGGACGCGTGAGAGGCTTGACAACAAGTCATTGGGGCCACATGTAAGCCGCTTTGAGAAGCGTGCGTGTGTAAAACCCGGTGTTAGGTGGGGTTAACGGGTTATCCCCTGTTTGGACTAATGGTAGGATCAATTAGGTCTAGAGTTCGTTTGTGAGACTATAAAAGGGAGGGAGGCAAGAGTTTGGGTTGAGCAAGTTGGCCAAGCCTTGGTGGCTGGCGCCTCTCCCTCCCATAGGAGTTAAGTTAGAGAGTGGGTGTGGCTCTAGGGTTAGAGCTTGGTCCTCCCGAGAGGAGTGTCTATGAAATCATTCATCTGAGCAAGACATCAATCTTCGATCTTCATTTTGTGTATCTCCTCTGTTTGAGTTTGCTCAGCTCGATTTGGTTCTTCCTCTGTTCTTCCTTTTCTTCGTTTCTTCGTTATATTCCTCTTTGTTCTTGATCTGAAGGTGTTCTTGGCTTAATCTTGATGTTGTTCTGAATTGCAGTGACATATGGGATTGTACACCAAACCATCTTGGCTATCCTTGACCCACGAGTGGTCCTGATTGTCTTCTTATTCTCTCGGATTCGGTTTTGGACATTCTCAGTGAAATCTCATGAAACTCTCATTTTGGTTGCTAAGTTTTCAATTAAAGATCAGAGCAACATCCTGAGACCCTAACCATATTGTGTGCAAAGTTTTTTGGCCAGTTGGTCTTTGGATCAAAAGTTATTTGGAATCTGGATCTTACGGTCGTGCACCTCACATGCCTTTCTTTGTTCTTCCGAGAAGTTACGACCGCTGCCAGTCTTTCGATCACAATCAAGACTTAGATCTTTCACATCTGTTTTCAATTGCACTGGATTCCGATTGCTCGATGGTCATAGATCTCGTGGTCGTATGCCCCCGCTGCCTTACGAGTTATTTACAATCGCAGTCTGTTACGAGTGCTCGATGGTCTTCGACCACGTTGATCGTTCGACCATTCCATTGGCTTACGACCACGTCGGTTCTGACTGCACCCATCTTTCGATCACGTTGGTTTTGGTATTGGTGGTTATCGACTATAGTGACTTCTGTTCGGTAGTCGATTTCCGACCAAGTTGTACTTCGGTCGAGTAGTCAAATTTACGACCACTGTGCAAGCTATCGACCATGTTGTCGGACTTACGACCACATTGTAAGTTTCGATCACGTTGTCATTCTTGATTTGATTTCTTCGATGTTGTTGCTTGCTGTGACAAGTGGGATCGTGCTCAAAGCCATTTTTGCTATTCTCTTCCCACGAGCTAAGATCTATGCATCGTTCTTGTTTCCAGATCTGGTGGTCGGGCGTCTCTTCTGTTCCTTCTAGGTGATCACGACCACAACTAATCTCCTCAATGACTTAAGTAGTGTGGTCGTGCTCCTTTGGCATTTCTAGTTGTTGTCGACCTCATTTGGTTTTGATTGCTCAATGGTCGTAGATCTCTCGGTCTTATTCAAATCTGTTATGACCACATTGTGGTTTTCGACTGCATGATTTTCTGTCTGTACTTTGGTCATTGACTATGGTGGTGTCGATCACACATTGGTCTTCGACCACGTAGTTTGAGATCACGTCGATCTTTGACAGCGCTGGTTTCCATCCACTCATTGGTCCTGAACTACGCTGGTCTTTCGATCGCACATTGGACATGGACAATGTTGGTATCGACCACGTTAGTCTTCGACGACGTTGGCATTTGACCACGCTAGTTTCGACCACTGTGGTTACGACCACGTTGGTTTCGACCACGTTGGTTACAACCACATTGGTTTTGACCACTGTGGTTTCGACCACGTTGGTTTCAACCACGTAGGTTACGACCATGTTGGTTTTGACCACGTTGGTTTCGATCACGCTGGTTTCGACCAAACTGGTTTCAACCACAGTGGCTTCGACCACGTTGTCTATCCTTCGACCATGTTGTATGAATTTCGACTACGTTGTTTTTCTCTGCTGACTGATTGCGTTCAGTTTGGCTGTTTCGTACTTTTCGTCCAATAGTCGTTAACGACCAGGGTATGTTTCCGCCAAGTGGTCGTAATTCGACCACGTTGTTTTCTGATCTGGTCGTATGGAGGTCCGTGTTCCTCTATTTTCAAGTAGACCTCATATCCTAATCTTCATAGATTTATATCTATTAAAGAAAAAGGGATATGTGAATATTTGGAGGAAAAATCTCTAAGCACTATCCACCTCCCTCTGTTGTCTGCCCGGTCTTTTAGATTCAGAGAAGTTTATGCGAAAAATGGAATCGCATTCTCTTGCCGTCTTGTTGATATATCAGTTTCTTTGGCCATATACAGATTACTTTTTACATGCAGGAAAAAAAGAATCTCGCTCTCAATTCTGTGAAGGGATTTATTGCAAAACTCGATCGTTTACTCTTTGGAGAAGATTTTTTTTTCGTGTCTCTTTACAGCGTGGACATAATGTCAAGTGCTTGCCACACACGTGTGCTCGCGCGTAACACGCGCAGTAGTTGGCGCATGGATAGACTACATGCCGCTCTAATGCTCGCGATTCGCATGACTGACTTTGTGAACTTAAATCTTATTCAACGGAATCCACTTTAGGACTCTTGAAAAGGAAGCAAATCTTCTTTTAGTTTCTAACTAATACCATTATCATATTAGCCGAGTTGAGCCACCCGTGTTACTCTCTGAATGGAGATGTATAGCTAATTAACAAAGGCTATCTCTGGTATTTTTTAAGCTGATACGCATGGCACAAAGCATATTCAGTGGTCACACTACAGGACAACCCATTCTCGCAAGTGGTACCAGTGGTTGAGAAAAATACTATTGCAAGCGGTAGAACAGATAAGAATAGAAATTTGGCCCAACATGTAAAAATACTATTGCAACCCATTCTCGCAAGTGGTTGATGCTTAATTTTTTATTATCCCATTTGATAAGTCAAACATGTAAAGATTTCCTGGAAATAAATTATCATCTCCAACCCACTAATTACATTCTTGTTTATGCAAGTTGTAGCTGCAGTTTTAAAAGAACTTGAGTAGCGTTAGCAAAGAAATTTAATTAACCTTAAGCACCTGTTGATGCCTAAACTAGCTAAGCCTAGCAAACTTCACTAAACAACAATTTTTGAGCCCCTTAACTAGGATTATTGGTTCTTTCGGTACATAGGAGTTGGAGTTCTAATTTGGGTATCAAACTTGCTAACTTCTAGCTAAGGATGGTGCGATTTGTACTTTACTCATTTGACCTGTACTTTACATTTTGTTCTGAAACATGAATTTGCTATGCTAAAATAGCTACTGGTTGCATCGCATCACTATTGCTCATGATTTTGTGTTGCCCAAAAGAACTTTGTTAGCTCTCCTCTACTGTCCAAATCAAGGTATAAGAATCACTTAGCATCCTCTTGTTTTTTTTCTATTATTGTTGTGGTTACAATTTCATGAGCATTTGTTGATTGAACTCCTCCTTTTGTTTGATGCAGACTATATAATATTTCCATGAATATGGAAATTGAAATCCCCTATGATTCGACTCCTTTTTTTTTCCTTTAAGCATGCAATCTATACACTATTTTCTAAACTTTTTGCTTTTCTTGTAAGCTAGGCTGTTCATTTCGCATTGGAGAGTCACCATGGATAAGCAGTGGATGAATGATATTATGTAAAAATCTAACAATTATGTCAATGTAGTACTAATTTATCATGCTTACTAATTATGCTTAATATAATTAATGATAAAATGTAGGCACTCAAAAAGTATGTGGAAGATGTAAAAAAGCTTCCTAGAATTTGCTTTTACAAATTCAGCAAGAGGAAATTAGATTCAATACCCTTGTGAGAAGTATGTGAATAGCGCTTGGTATGAAACATCAGTTGTCCATGACCACTTGATATGCGAAGGATTCTTAGAAGGACACAAAACAGGGATTTTCATGGAGAAAAAGCATCATCTTGTGAACAGAATAAGGAACCTAAATTACAACATGAACCTTATTTAGAAATGGATCAAGAGCTAGATGATGAGATAACAGAAATGCTTCATGATATAGGATATGGGTACCAAGATGATAGTGATATAGGTGGAATGTTGAGGCTTTTCTCCAAATGAAGATGTTGAGGCTTTCTATAGTTTAGCAAATGATGCTAGTCACCCGCTATATCCTAGGTGCAAATTCACAAAGCTATAGTTTATAGTAAGATTTCTTCACACAAAGTTTTTTGGTAGATGGACCAATAATACTTTTGATACTCTTTTGAATTTGCTAAATGAGGCATTTCCAAATGATACTTCACTGCCAAAGAACTTCTATGGAGTGAAGAAGATAGTTAGAAGCTTCGGATTAGGTTATGAGATATCGATGCATGCAAACATGATTGTGTGCTTTTCTGGAAGGAGAACGCTAATAGAGATTCTTGCCTAAAATGTAGAACTTCTAGATGGAAGGTAGAAAAGAAGAGTCCTGATGGGAAACGAGTGCATAGGGTTCCCCAAAAGATTCTTCGATACTTTCCAATAAAAAAAGATTTCATAGGTTGTATATGTCCCAAAACATAGTGAAGGACGGCCAAGGGATGGGCTCATGCATCATCCAACGAATTCAACTATTTGAAAGGATTTTGACAATAAGTATCTAGAGTTTAGTTCTAAATGTTGCAATGTAAGATTGCTCTAACTACAGATGGTATAAATCCTTTTAGAAACTTAATTTCATCGCATAGTACATGGCTTGTTATCTTGATTCCTTATAACCTACCGCCATGGATGTGTATGAAGCAACCAAATTTTATCCTCTCATTGCTTATTCCTGGTCCTAGATGTCTTGTAAAGGACATGGATATGTACTTTCAGCCTTTGATTCATGATATGTTAGTTAGTTGGCATGAAGGTTTTAGAACAACTGGTAAGTGGTTCCAATTGCGTGCTACTTTATTGTCAACAATTACTGACTACCTAGGACTTTGACATGTATCTAGATAGGTTACTTTTGGAGAGGCAGGATATGTTTGTTGCCACTTAGAAACATGTTCCCTTTTTCTAACAAATGGTAGAAAACATTGCTTCATGGGGTATCGTTGATTCTTGCATGCTAACCATGAATTTAGAAGTGATGCCAATTCTTTTGATGGTATAGTAGACTTTAGGGAAGCACCCCTTCCACTTTCTGGAGATGATGTTTTGAAGCAAACAAAAGATATTGTAAATAATTTTGGTAAGGATCCAACAGGGAAAAAAAACACGACGGAAACGTAAACGTAAGGATGGTGAACCAAAAATTATTTGGAACAAGCAATCTATTTGGTTACAGCTACCTAGAAAGATGTCCTATTGCGACATAATCTTGATATAATGCATATCGAGAAAAATGTTTGTGACAATATAATAAATACACTATTGGATACTGATAAAAAAATCTAAAGAAAACTTAAACTCTCGTTTGGATTTGCAAACATTGGGTTTTAAGAAGGAACTTCATGTATTTCAGTGGGTGATCAATTTTATTTGCCTCATGCATGTTACTCAATGAGCTTAGTAAGAAGAAAATGTTTTGTGAAATGTTGAAAGGTGTTAAATTTCCATATGCTTTCTGCCCAGTTCGTACTCTACTTTTAGAGATACTATTCTATATAGCCGAGATACTCTTACTCTCACTGAAGTTTATGAAGCTCTGTATGCTAAAAAAATATGAAACTTATGGTTCTAGGTGAAAGTTCAAGTATGCATGCAGAAGGTTTATCAGTCCGCAACAGGCAATATGAGAAGGGTTCAAACGGCAATTCAAAAGGTAGAAGCAAAAGCAGATATAGAGGTAGATCTAAATCCAGGAATAGGAAGTCATGCAGGTATTGCAAGAAGGATGGTCATGACATATACGAGTGCTGGAAGTTACAGAACAAGGAGAAGAGGAATAGCAATTTCAAGAAAGATCAACAAGATGATGAACCTAGAGCCACCGTTGTCACCAAAGAAGATTCTGATGGAGATGTTCTCGTTTCCATGCTAGTGATTCCAAACCAGTGATGAATAGATTCTTGATTCAGCATGTACTTTCCACATGAGCCTGAACCGCGAGTGGTTCGTTGCCTATGAAGCTACGCCAAGTGGATTAGTGTTGATGGGTGATAATACATCATGAAAGGTTGCAGGCATTGGTTCTATCCACATCAAAATGTTTGATGGCACCATCAGGACTTTGTTGAAAGTTCGTCATATTCCGAATTTGAAGAGAAATCTTATCTCGTTGAGTACTCTTAATGCTAAAGAGTACAAATATTCAAGTGGAGGTGGAGTTCTAAAAGTCACCAAAGGTTTTCTTGTTGTTATGAAGGGTTATATGAAAGCTGCCAACTTATATCATCTGCGAGGCAATACAATTTTAGGTAATGCTACTGTTGCCTCAAATAAATCATCTGATTCTGATGCTACTAATCCTTAGCATATGCGTTTGGGGCATATGAGTGAAGCTGGAATGATGGAATTATGCAAAAGAGGATTTCTTGGTAGTCAAAGCATCGACAAGTTGAAATTTTGTGAACATTGTGTCTTCGGCAAGTAAAGAGGGTGAAATTCAATACTGCGACTCACTTTACAAAATGCATATTAGATTATGTTCACTCTGATTTGTGAGGAGAATCCCGCGTTCCGTCACTTGGAGGTGCAAGCTACATGTTGACCATTATTGATGATTACTCAAGAAAAGTTTAGGCATATTTTGTCAAACATAATCAGATGTATTCAAATCATTCAAGGAGTGGAAGATTATGATCAAAAGACAAACTGGCAAACATGTTAAGAATTTGCGTACCGACAATGACTTGGAGTTCTGTTCTGAAGAATTTGAAGCTTTATACAAGTCAGAGGGTATTGTGAGACATTATACCGTACGAGGATCTCCTCAGCAAAACTGTGTGGCCGAACACATGAACAGAACCATCATGGAGAAGGTATGATGCATATTATCAAACTCTGGAAAATCTAAGAGTTATTGGGCTGAAGCTACTTCCACTGTTTGTTTTTTATTAATCGGTCACTAAATTTGGCTATTGATAAGAAGACTCCAATTGAGGTATGGTCTAGCTCTCTAGCAGATTATTCAAACTTAAGAATATTTGGCTGTCTTACTTATGTTCATATTAACAATGGTAAATTAGAGCCTAGAGCAGTTAAGTGCATTTTCCTTAGTTATAAAACTGGTGTGAAAGTATATAAATTGTGGAATCCTGAAATTAGAAAGGTGGTTATTAGCAGAAGTGTTACTTTTGATGAGTCTGCTATGTTGCATGATAAGCCATTTATTGATGTTCCCGTTGAGAAGTAATCAAGCGTGCAGGTGGAGCATGTTATTGATTCAGGATCTACACCAGAAGTTGACAAGGAAAATATTTCAGAAGCCCCTACTGTTGAGCCTCCAACACATCGTTCCATTGCAGTTTATAGACAGAGGAGGAACATTCAGCCTCCTAAGAGATTGACTGAAGAAGCTAATGTTGTGACTTATTGTTTAAATATGGCAGAAGAAATTGAAGATATTGCAGAACTTTCATCTTATTCAGAGGCTATCTCTTCTAGTGATTCAGAAAGATGGATGACTGCCATGTATGATGAGATAGAATCTCTTGACAAGAATGGCACTTGAGAGCTGGTCAAGTTGCCAATTGAGAAAAAACATATTCGCTGCAAATGGATCTTTAAGAAGAAAGAAGGAATTTCACCAACCGAAGAGATTAGGTACAAAGCAAGGTTAGTTGCAAAAGGATACAACCAAATTCCAGGTATAGATTTTACAGATGTCTTTTCCCTGTTGTGAAGCATAGTTCTATTCATACTTTACTCAACATTGTGGTTATGCATGATTATGAGCTTGAACAATTGGATGTGAAAACCACATTTTTATATGAGGAATTAGAAAAGACATTTATATGGAGCAACCAGAAGGTTTCGTCATTCCGAGAAAGGAGAATTTTGCTTGCAAATTGAAGAAATCTCTTTATGGTTTGAAGCAATCACCTAGACAATGGTACAAAGATTTGACTCCTTTATGATATCTTAGAATTTTAAAAGATCTAATTATGATAGTTATGTTTACTTGAAGACTATTAATGCTTCAGTTATTTATTTGCTCCTATATGTTGATGATATGTCGATTGCTGCAAAAGATAAGACTGAAATTTGAAAGTTGAAGGCACAATTAAATAGTGAATTTGAGATGAAAGATCTCGGTGCAGCAAAGAAGATTCTTGATATATAAATTATTAGAGACAGGCAGTTTGGCAAATTATATCTAAGTCAAAAGTGATATATTGATAAAGTTCTTCGTCATTTCAATGTGCATAAGGCCAAACCTGTGAGTACTACCTTAGCTGCACATTTCAGACTTTCTTCAGCGTCATGTCTACAATCAAATGATGAAATTGAGTACATGTCTAAAGTTCCATATGCGAGTGCAATTGGTTCGCTTATGTATGCTATGGTATGTTCTCACCCCGATTTATCTCAATCATTAAGTGTGGTTAGTAGATACATGGCTAATCCTGGAAAAGAGCATTGGAAAGCAGTTCAATGGATTTTCGAATAATTGCGGGGCATATCTAATGCTTGTTTACAATTTGGGAAGACTAGAGATGGACTCGTTGGTTATGTGGATTCTGATTTGGCTGAAGATTTGGATAAAAGAAGATCTCTCACTGGTTATGTGTTCACTGTTGGAGGGTGTACTGTTAGCTGGAAAGCAAGTTTACAAGCTACCGTTGCCTTGTCTACTATAGAAGCTGAGTATATTTCTATTTCTGAAGCTTGCAAAGAAGCCATTTGGCTAAGAGGTTTATTTACTGAGCTTTGTGAAAGTACATCTTGCACTATAATATTTTGTGATAGTCAGAGTGCTATTTGCCTTACAAAAGATCAAATGTTCCATAAGAGAACAAAACACATTGATATCAGATATCATTACATTCGAGATGTCATTACTCAAGGTGATATTAAAATCTACATGATAAGTACTCAGATAATCCAGCTAATATGTTGACAAGACCAGTTCGTGCATCTAAGTTTGAGCTATGCTCAGACTTAGTTAGTATTACTCACTAGTCCTTTGGACTTTCGGCCCTCAAAGTGTACATGATAATTTTATTGAATGAGTCTATCATATTCTTCGACTACTGGAGGGTATTCGGCTCAAGGTGGAGATTGTTAAAGTTGATTCGAATTCGAACCGTGTTCATGTAGGACACTTCATCGCCTCATGCCATACATGGCATGGCAGATGTATGCACAGGTTGTATCAGATATGGTGTCAATCTGTAGCAACCGACTCTGATTCGATTTCCTCTCCTTGTGAAACTCTTTTCCTTCACACTATATATATATATATACCCCAGTAGTCCATAGGATAGCAAGCGCTTCATTATAAACTCTTCTCATTATAGTGATTTGTCTTCAAGCGTCCGTGGTTTTTTCTGCAAGGGTTTTTTACGTAAAAAATCGTATATCTTATCTTTATTTTTCTGTGCGTTATTTGCAACAGCTAATATCATGTCTTCTGAGGAATGCATGCTAATAGATGTTGTTTGTAATAAATCCCCATGTCCCAACATATATGACAGATGCATGCCTGAAGCATGCATTCATGCATCGAGATGTGGCAAATAGGCAAGTTTAAAATAATTGAGGCCGGAGGCACAAGCTTTCATGGCAATTAAGTACGTATGTTTCACCACACACACTACAACAGATTAGAGCAGCAAGCAAATGGCACAGGAAGCAATCTGATCACGGAAGCATCAGCTAGGTTCCTAGGTAAGGTCAGAACCTGCATGCATGCCCACACGGTCGGCTAATTGCTGTAAACTCCAGATTACTCCTGCCTCCGCGTAAACGCGCTCCTAATCATTTGCTCCGCACAAGCTTCTCACTCAAAGCGCCTCGTTCTTCTCCGCGCGAATTGTGGAAGCCTCTCAATTTAGTTTCTTCTGCGTTACACAAGATCGAGCGACGCGCGCGCCCCCCGCGCCCCCTCATCGGGAGCCTCGCCGTGGGGGGCGTCACGGTGACGGCGGAGGAGTGGATCTCACTCGAGTCGCACGGCGCGCCATAGCATAGTCCCCCATGGACGACTCTCACAAGTCTTGGCTCACTTGCCTGCTCTCACATGGAGCGCCCCTTAACTCATGCTCAGACTAATCATACCATTAACTGGGAACTCCCGGTATATATAGATGACAATTCAGCTGGGAACTGGCAAAATGAGGTCTAGTATATATTTGTGAATTATGATCTCTTTCTGAGAAGTATTTAAAGCTTGATAAGGCCATGTATAATGAGCTTACATAAGCTTTCTATAAGCATTGCCATGCAGGACATAAGATAATGTGGAAGAGAGAGCAGAGCATAGAGAATTAGGTCGTCTCTCATACAACAGTTGAATGTAACATGAGAAATAAGATATATTGTGTTATGGAGAAACTGTCTATAGAGACATATAAAAGATAACTTATCTTATTAGATGTTTTAGTATTGTCTATAGATGTAGAGTTGTACTATATATAAAGTTGTCTATATTATTGTATATACTCTAAGCTAATCAACTGAAGACTACTATTATGCTATGCATTGGAAAATAGGAACACTTCAGAATGTTTCATGCATGCTGAAGTCTCACGTACTGATACATGCTGCATGTATGTGTATTTCCCAAGTAGTACTACTAGAATTTTTAGCTTAGTGATGACGGTAGATGTCAACTAATCCTTCAATTGCAATTAATCTCAGTTAAGGTTTTGGGAAAACCGTGCCTGCATGTGTGGCGTTTGATCCCTACAGAGACCGGTTGGTTTAGGTGCTAGGTACGAGGTGTTTGGGCCACATAATTTAGTTTACTTGTAGTCACCCTGCTCTGTGCTAACTCCAAACAAAACTTGCATGGATTACATGTAGTGTAAACAACAGTAGAAATCCCCTGATTACTTCTCTCAATTCACTTGAATCTATTTACAATGTAGCTACTTGTTGCAATGCATGCATGCCAGTTGCCACAAGTCAGCTACGTCAAGGAATTAAAGTAGACCAGAATCCAAATCATTTATGATTCGTATTGGATCTTGCCCTATCTACTTCTTTCCTAATCCTCAAATCATGTGCATGAGCATGTTCATGAAAAGGATCCCATCATCCCTAGACCATATCTCTAGACCTAAAAATCTCAACTTCTTAATTTACACAATGAATTTGCTAGAAATCAGTCGCCTGAATTTGCTTTAAATAAAATAAGTCACATTTTCTCAATATTGGATGTGCATTGCACTTTCGTGCTCCATCCGGCGGTGGTGTACATGGTTGTCTTCACCAGTGGCGACAATGGTTAATTTGGGCTTTAATTTGGGCTCAACGGGTTAGGGTTTTGGGGTTAACCAAAGCAGTCACTGTAGAATCAGGGTGCACGGCGCTGCGGTGGCACACTACCATCCACAAATATTGAAGGAGGGCGCAGTTCGTCAACAGGCCGAGTTAGGGTTTTGGACGACGGGAGGAGGTCGGTTATGCATACACAGCCTCTTCTCCTGCGCCTCTACTCCTCCTAGGCCATCTCCGGTGTCCGCCGGCCCCTGGCCGCCGTCTCCGACGAGAGGATGCTACGCCTCCACTGCATCACCTTATATCAGGAAAAGAATTAGGGGCATGCGCGCGGCAGAGTGCCCGTTCATCGGAGAGGCAATGCCACGGTGGCGTGTTCGGTGGCAACTGTGATATATCATTTCTAGTATAGTCGTGAAGCAAATAGGAAAGGGAGAAATTCCATTGATTTCCCAAAAAGTCATGCGAATGTGATGTAGCATTTCCTATGTACAGTAAGATCGTATTAGTGGATAGCAGCTCTTCCAAAGCAAGCACTTGCTTTGAGAGCAATCAAGCGACCGTAAACAAAGGCTGCAGCGAGCCTCGGGATCGTTAACGGTGTAGAATAATGCAGCTGACTGTCTAGCTCCGCATGCATAGGCCTCGATCGATCATGGCCCTGCCTTGCGTCTTACGCGACCAACTTTTATCCCCGTCCACCGCCGTGGCGGCCGGCGTCAACTCTCCCCACCCTCTACTGCTAGCTTTCCGCTTGATGTTGTCGGACCGTAATACAATAGAGAAGAGTAAATAGTGCCGATTAATTTTTTTCTAAATATTTTTTTATCCTTTACTGAAATAATTACATAGTTACTAAGATTAGAATTAATAGCCAAAACCTAAAACAAATTGCTCAAGAAATCAAAATCTGAATAAAAAACGAACTCTAGGCTATCTAACTAGCTACCCATGGTCCGGTTTGACCTCCTGGCGGTCAGACCGCTAGTAGCAGGCCGATCTGACCAGCTCCTTGGCGGTTGGACTAAAAACAGGACGGTTTGACTGAATTTTTAGCCCGAGGCGATAGAACTTTTGGTGCAACTCCAAAAAATACAAGTCCAAATGATATGAAATTTTACACACACCTTGCTTAAGTTTCTAGAAAACTATTCCAACCAATGATCGCAATAATCCATGTCAAAGTTCAGACATTTTTCAAGATTAAACAAGATTGCACCAAAACTAGGATAAAATGGAAAATGATGAATGTGCCTTGATCATAAGTATATGATGGGCAACATGACTTTAGATATATTTTCACATATCATAGCTAGTAAAAACATCAAAGAAAATGAGGCAAAAACATTCGGATCAAGAAATCACTAAAGAGGGTCAAATCTAAGCAAAACCAGGTAATTCCAAGAACTTGCTAACTAGATGTCTAAATGGATGAGGATTGATTTACAGAGGCTATCTCCATCTCTTACTCCAAGAACAAGCCACGGTTTTGATCTAATGTAGTTTCTGGTATTTTGGTCAATGTACCGAAATACCTTTTCTTGATTTGGTCTTCATCTTCCATTGCAAACAATTATCATGTTTGCTATCTGTAGATGCACCACTGGCTTACTATGTGTCGGAAAGTCTCTTATGTTCTGGTTCTATTGGACCACGTCTCACTTAGATCGACAAAATCACATGGTACAACCTGTTGCTTAAACTTTCCTTCAATATTTCTCATCTTCCTTGTGCCATGCTTGAGTTCAGCCATCTCATCCGGTATCATTGATCGTTCTGGGCCTCGGCTCCTCCATAAGCGTAGCCCCGATTCTCACCATTGACCATAGTTGACTCCAAGCGATCCTGCATATCCAATGACCAAGAAATCATTTTCAGGCACAAGTTTTTCACAACTTGACTCATGTTAACTATAACATGCATCATAGAACAATATGAATTGACCTAAATCAAACAAAATCATCACATGACCAATTCCCCCAAATTCCTCGTTTCAGCCAGAGACAACACACACAGCTAGTCAAATCGTCAGCCCCGGCCGATCTGACCACTGACAGTGGCCGGTTTGACCGCTGGTATGGGACGGCCTAACTGCCACCTCTGGCCGATCAGACCGTCTGGTCTACAGACTGTCTAGAAAATCCGACAAATTTATAAATATAAATTTTCACTCTTTAAAATGGTAATGATTTATCGTAATATAATATTGAATCTTCTCGCATGGTGCTTTAGATGCATGCACTAGGCCCGCCCCGCTGCCCATGGAGCCCACGCGTATATATACGCGCTACAGGCCTCCCCCGCGTCAAAGAAAGCTCTTAGCCTGCATTGCGCGTCGATCGGCTTCGAATGGCGGCCTTCTCGTCCAGCAACGGCGTCCCGCCGGGTTTCCGGTTCCACCCAACCGACGAGGAGCTGCTGCTCCACTACCTCAAGAAGAAGGTCGGCTTCGAGAAGTTCGACCTCGAGGTCATCAGGGAGGTCGATCTCAACAAGATCGAGCCATGGGAGCTGCAAGGTAAGCGAAGCCAGCTTTGGAATCAATTACGCCGTTATTGCGTCTGCCATGGTGCCATTAACTGTTGTTGCGTGGATGCTTCCATGTCATGCGCGCAGAGAGGTGCAGGATCGGGTCGGCGCCGCAGAACGAATGGTACTTCTTCAGCCACAAGGACCGTAAGTACCCGACGGGATCGCGGACCAACCGAGCGACGACGGCCGGCTTCTGGAAGGCGACGGGCCGTGACAAGTGCATCCGCACCAGCTACCGCAAGATCGGCATGCGCAAGACGCTCGTCTTCTACCGTGGCCGCGCCCCGCATGGCCAGAAAACCGACTGGATCATGCATGAGTACCGTCTCGAGGACGCCGACGACGCCCAGGGCGGCACTAGCGTAAACCCTCTCCTCCTCCCCCTCCATATCTCCAGCGTTGATGCGTACGTGCATGCAACGCGTTAGGGTTTCACTCCAGACTGTTGATGTGTGCGTGTTCGTGGTGGTTCATGCGCATGCAGGAGGATGGATGGGTGGTATGCCGCGTGTTCAAGAAGAAGTGCTTCTTCAAAACTGGTGGCGGCGGTGGCGGGGAGGGGAGCACGAGCCAGGGCGCGGATACCGGCGGCCACCTGGCCGGTTCCTTGCCGCTGGGCGGCCACGACCAGTCCAGGGCCGCCTTGGCGTCGCACTACATGCACCCGCACCAGTACCACCACCACGCCTCCTTCTACTACTCCCAGATGCAGTCCCCAGCGGCGGCGGCGCACGCATCGTACTCGCACCACGTGCAGGTCCAGGACCTCCTCACCAACCACCGGCCGGCCGCCGACGCGGCCGGCTCCGGCTACGACCTCTCCGGCCTGCCGGTCGAGCACCCTGACCTGGACCTCGGCAGCAGCGACGGTGTTGCCGCGGATGGGCTGGGCGAGGGAAGAGATCAGACGAACGGTGCAGCGGATCAACAGTGGCAGGCGATGGACGGGTTCAGCAACGGCGGAAGCGCGGCGGTGCAGCAGATGAGCGCCATGAGCTCTGGCCAACGAAGCGGCGAGATGGATTTGTGGGGTTATGGGAGGTAAATTCGACATCACGAAGAAATGAACAAGTGCATGCATGCTGCATGGGAACCTGCAAATTAAATGCGGTTTCTTGGGGAGTCATCATTATATGATTTGATTTGATTAGTTTTTGGTGTTTTGGATGATATGTGTGTATATGTTGTGTTATTAATTTGCTGTTGTTTGATGTAATAAGAACCAAGGATATATATTGGTGTGTAATTGGTGATTAAATTGCGTGTGTACATGTGTGCAAGGAGAAAAGCACAGGAATTTAAGTTTTGGGTTTTTGTTGTCACATATGGACTACGCATAGAGCGTGTGTGTGGGTGTGCATTGGAAGTGAGCGGCAGCATTTGCTCTGCATGCATGGCCTTCTCCTAGCTAGCCTGTATAGTGATAAACTGAATGATGCGAATTAAGTTCATTTCTGTATTGAACTTTTATGCAATATTTATCTCTTCTTCTATGCATCTTGCGTGGTTAATTTAAAGTAGACTAGCTGAGAGATTGGAATCTGTTGGGAATCCGACACCGGATTTGCACGCCCAAACTCAATACGACTGTTTCGGTCATTCCTACGACTATGTTGTGAAAAACATAGCAGTCTCGGGTTTCTTCGACCACACCGATCGATGCTCTGTTGTTAGATGGCGAACAGTGCAGACATGAGTTACCCGTGGACACACACTACATGGAGAAGTCGATCGAACAGGCACGAAAGAAATTTTTCCGATGCGAACACAACTTGCGTGGCTTTTCTTCTTTCTTTGCTCATTCGACTTACTTAGCTCTTACAACATACAGAGCCGCTGCCCATTGGTGTGAGGGAGGATCCGGTGGCGCGGCTGAGGATCCGATGGCACGACTAGAGGATCTGGTGGCTAGAGGTGACGCACACGAGAGGAGGCGAGGGCGAGACTGAGGCGTTGGCTCATACGGAAGATTAGGATTTAGGTTAGCCACTGAGTTAGGGTCCGCATGTTGGGCCGTGTCCTAGGCCATGTCGGACACGCGGTTACGCCGTGTCCAACGCGTGTCGGGATTTTTCAAAATTAAAATTTGTTTTAAAAACAACCGACACGTCGTCGACACGTGTCTGTGTCGTATCCGTGTCGAACATAATGTGGGACACGAATATGACATGAAAGGCAAGTGTTCATGCTACAGAGCAAATGGGGCGGTTTCTCGAAGTCGCTTCTTCACATGGTTTTTCGAGTCTAAAACTATATGTACCGTTCGCATCCGTATCTCTGTCGTATACCGCCGTCTTAAAAATATAATAAAAAATCATCAACTATAGCTCAAAAGAATAGAATCTATGGGCTTCTCTGCTGAGTTGGGCCAAGAAGCTCCTACCAATGGTGGAAAAGCATTTTCGTATTCCTCACCCACCTTCAACGCCCGCGTCGATTCTCCACGAAGGTTTGCCACCGAGTGCTGCCTCGATCCCTTCGACGGGCTCCTCGATAGCATCAACGTTGCTGCACTGCCATCTCTTCAGGTCGACGTCGGGAACACCTCGCCGATTAACCCCCTCCGCACCCTCTCACAGAATGAATCTGATGCCGCAGATTGGATTCCGCCGCCGCCGCTACCCCCAATTCATCCCAATGATGAATTTGTGGGAAATCTGGTGGATTTTGTTAGAGGAATCCGCGGTGGAGAGACGGAACCTAGGGTTCACGACTCGCACGAGACGCGTCCCCCGGAACACGTACGCTTTCATGTTTACAGTTACCTTTGTTCTTAGAATGATCAAATAACTAGAAAACTATAACCTCAGTTCAAATATCTATCTAATTTCACTTTCTGTGTTTTTTATTTGTCAGGGAGTGACTAGCTCTAGTTACGGTGCTTGACAATCCTTTAATTAGCGCCTGTTCAGAATACAGTACAGGAATTTCATAGGAACATCAATTGCTGTGTTCTTTTTTTTTTTTTGAAAAAGAAGTTCCATTTCCTATGCTCTAAACGGAACTTCAGAAGCTATGAGCAACTGCAAATTCCATACAATAATTAGATTTTTTTTAAAAAGCAAGCTGTTTCTTCCAGTCAAGTTTGTGGAAACAAATTACAAATTTTAACAAACATAAATTCAAGTTGGGCTTTATAAGACTGGCCCAGCATTTTTAATGGGCTTATATATACCGTGATATTACGAAACGTGGCATGCAAGCAGAAATTATGGGCTGGACCAGGCCATCGACGAAGAGGCCTCAGGCCTGCAAAATATATAGGTCGTTGGAAGTAGAGCTGTAAATGAGCCGAGTTTGAGCGAGCTTGATCTAACAAGTTCAAGCTCGGTAGAACCTTGAGCCGAGCTCGAGCGAGCTTGAGATTGATGTCGAGCTTTAAGCTAGGCTCGAGCTCGACTCGTGTAGGTTCAGTTATGTCAACCATCCTACAGTCGTCATCATATATCCATCACAACGCCACAGCCATAGTGCGTCCTCCTGCCGCTCCACCGGCATCTCCGCGAACCTCCGTAGTCCGCACGAACGGGAACTGCCATGACAAACATAGCGGGTCGCATAGCACGAGCGTCCTCAGTCGTGTCCCGAGCAGCCACAACACCATCCGCACCAGCGCCAACGCCTCCCGGAGGCACAACGTCGACATCAGCTCCACCACATGCGCGCATGTACGGTACGGCGATGGCACAAGCAGCAACCAGTTAATTGGTTTCCGTCACAGACATTGAAGATGTGTAATAGCAGTAGCAGAAGCGGCTTCAACTGTACTAACCTCGTCCAGGATGGGCGGGTCAGTGGCGTAGGCGAGGAGGAAGTCCCGGACAGCCTTGCTAAGGGACCACCCTGGCCGGTGTGCTCCGCCAGGTGGTGGCTGTCTGCTGGTAATGAGGGGACTAGCGCACCGCACGCGGCGGAGAGCGTCGGCATCTGGGAGTCGGAGAAGCCATGTGTTAAAGCAAGCGAGTTTGAGATCAAGTTTGAGTTCGGCTCATTTAAAACTCGAATCGAGCTTAGAGTAAGCCAAGCTCAAGCAGCTCACGAGTCTCGAGTTTTTTTTATAGCCCTAGTTGGAAGCAAGTTGGCTGTCTGCCTTATTAAGAATCTGAAGTTTATGAAAATGCCATCGTGCGACCTGAAGTTGAAAGGAACAGTGTCAAATTCGCATCAAATCTGGAAGCCTGTCTAGTTGGTGAACTAGTAGGAAATCTGAAGGTGAGCATGAGCAAATTGTAGCCTGTCTCTGCTCAGGCTATGTCAGCACTGCTCAGGCTATGTCAGCACAAAAATTTAACTTCAGATTTCCATAGACTTGTAAGATGTCAGGTTTACCCAAGGAAAACATCGTTATTGTCGCTGTGTCAGTGTTCAGCCATGTCTACCTATGCGTGATACTTAATGTTAATGCCCTCGTTTTCAGACATACAGTGGTTGGGTCGTACAATCAGATCGTTGATAAGCTTTTTCCTCGCCGAGTATATATAAGACCAATCACGGTTGAAGAACACATCGGGCAAGTGCAAACCAAGAAAGCGATTGTACGCAAGAAAAATAAGAATCTCATATCTTCAGCAAAATCAAGTCTTTACATGCGACATGATACAAGATTGCCAACGAATAGGCAGGGTACTAATCGTTTAGCTCACGCGTACATAGATAAGCAAGAAGCATATATAGTACATGAACGAGCCAAAGCTCAAGATATCCAATCGACGGATCCCATCACAAGATGTCTACTAGTGTCCGGGCACGAAGGCAGGATGCCGCCCGCGGCCGATCGGGGCGCACATCCTGACGCCGCCGCTCCTCTGGAATGGGTGAAGGCGCCGGGGCGGTGAAGACGTTGTCGGAGTGGACACGTACCTAGTCGAAACATCACAAATTGTCGCAGCAAGTTGATAGTCAGTTACAACTTACGACCACAAGTACTCATTATGACTACGAGCACTTGTTTATGACTTACAACATACGACTTACGACCACGAATACTCAAACACTCGGGGATACGCACGCGACACTAAGGGAAAATACGAGGATTTTGTGTTGCTCGACTTCCGCAGCCTTTTCTGATGACTCTATTCACAAATTTAAGCATCAAACGAGTATAGATCATGGCCAACATGGCCCCTATGCGTACGCCACGACCTACACGATCCATGTCATCTCACGAATCAGCCATAACGCACGACTGCAAACTGAAAAAAAGATGCAATCGTTCCCGTGTGAATGCAGCACACATCGAACGTCTGACGCGTATGACCAGAGGCCATGCCCAACTACTGAATTTACTACCGGTAACTAAATCAAATCACCTAACAATCGACCCCTTGTTCTAGTTCCCCTTCACGTTGACGACTCCAATCTTCTCATGCAGACTCTGAAACTTCGTCCATCCGAGATGTTTCGTTAGCAGGTCTACCAATTGCTCGTCTGACTTGACGTAATCGATGAGGACTTTATCATTTTCAACGCATTCCCTGTTGAAATGGTAACGTATCTCAATGTGTTTGCTCTGACCATGGTACATCGGATTCTTGCATAGCTAAATTGTAAACTTGATGTCCACGAGCAGAGTTGTCGTACTTGCTTCCACATTGAACAGGTTGCCGAGCAACTCCCTAAGCCAAATCCCTTGGCATGCCGCCGTTGAGGCAGCGGCATACTCAGCCTCACAAGATGACAGAGTGACGATCCTCTGCTTCTGTGATTACCATCTCACTGGGCTCCCCCAATGAAGAAAATCATGCTAGAGGTACTCTTCCGGTCGTCGACATCCCCAGCCATGTCGGCGTCAATGTACCCGACAAGCATGGCCGCCATTGTTCCTATAGCATACCAGCACCCGTAGTCGATTGTCCCTACCACATAGCGCAGCAAGTGCTTCACAACACTGAGGTGCTTGGTGGTGGGCGATTCCATAAACCGGCTTACGTAGCCGACTGCGAACGTGATGTCTGGCATTGTATGTACTAGATAGCATAGGCCTCTGATGATGCTGCGGTAGAACGTGCCGTTGATCAAAGGATTTGAGCTTTCCTTACTCAATTTCAGTCACGGCTCCATTGGGACATGGACAGAGTTACAGCGACTCATACCGGCCTTCTCCGGTAGCTTGGTAGCGTAGCATGCTTGAGACAAAGTGATCTCGCCCTCACTCTGCATGACTCGATTCCAAGATAATAGCTAAGAGGGTCGAGGTCACTCATCTTGAATTTGGCTTCCATCTGGGCCTTGAATTGATTGATCTCCTCCAAATGGGCGACAGTCACCACCAAGTCATTGACGTACACACCCAAGAGCAGACATGAGTCACCAGTTCTCTGAGTGTACACGGCATACTCTGACGAGGTTCGCTTGAAACAAAGGGAGGTCAGCGTGCTGTCGAGCTTGGCGTTCCAAGCCCTTGGAGCTTGACAAAGTCCATAGAGTGCCTTACGCAAGCTTAGCGCCTGATGCTCATGGCTCACATAGATGAAGCCGGGGCGCTGTGCCATGTATACCTCCTCTGTGAGGTCGCCATTGAGGAAGTCAGACCTCACGTCGAGGTGATGTACCGGCCATCCCTCATGGACAGCCGTCGCCACAAGGGCTCGTACAAAATCAAGACGCGCTATGGGCACGAACACCTCATCGAGGTCTACGCCAGCACGTTGAACATAACCCTTGGCCACCAGACAGGCCTTGCGCTTCACGATTTCACCGTGGGTGTCCTTCTTTAGCTTGAACACCTACTTAAGACCAATTGGGTATTTTCCAACCAGAAAATCGACGAGGTCCCATGTCCGGTTCTCCTCGATGGAGTTCATCTCTTCTTGCATCGCCATCCGCCATCCTTGGTCAGCTTGAGGCTCAGTGACAGAGGCTGGCTCCTCCATCGTCAGCATGTGCAATTCGTCGGGATCGAGCTCGCGTGGAGGGGCGTTGTCGATGCAGTCTTGCACCATGCGGAACCTCTGAGGGGCTCCTTTAGTGTCGAGGTTGGAATGTTCGATGGTGGGGATGCAAATTTGCCCATCAGAGCACCGGTTCCTGAGGTTGGATCAGTGGAGTGCTTGCCTGTTGCCACAGTCGACTTGGTGATGCCGGCATCGGGCGAGCTACCTTCAAGTCTTGCCACCGATACAGAGTAGGCCACGATGAAGCTGTCGTGGCCGTAGGCTTGTTTGAATTGCTCCCAGTGCCAGTTTCTCCCCTCATCGAAGACGATGTCCCTGGAGATGTGCACTCAGCCAGATGAGGGGTCGAACATCTAGTATGCCTTGGAGCGGTCATCATAGCCAATGAACACCATGGGAGCGCTCCTGTCGTCCAGCTTGCCGATGTGTAGTCGCGTGGCTTTCACATGTCCTATGCAGTCAAAGGTTTGGAGGAAGTGCACGGCTGATATCACACCATGCCAGGCTTCATAGGGGGTATTCTCGCTCACGTTGCTTGTGAGAAAGCGGTTCAGGACGAAGATAGTCATGGTTACGGCCTCTCCCCAGAACTCGCCGGGCACCTTCAGGTCCTTGAGGATGCACCTCACCATTTCCATCACTGTCTGGTTTAGGTGCTCAACGACACCGTTTTGCTGGGGTGAATACAGTGCCATGAGCTATCAGTGTACTCCTTGCTCGGTGCAGTGCTAGGTGAAGTCTACCGAGGTGAACTCCCCCCAATCGGTGCACAGGGCGCACAGCTTGCGGCCGATCTCGGTCTCAACTGCGGCCTGGAACTTCTTGATTGCGCCGGCAGCCTCATCCTTGCCTCAGAGGAGAATGAGCCACATGTAGTGATTCATACCATCGACGAGCAAGAGGAAATAGTGCTTGCCTCTGTGTGTCACCGGCGTGATGGGTCCACACAGGTCACCACGCACTAGGTCGAGGCAGCCATTGGCACGGTGCTTGGTCTCCTGAGGAAAAGGCATGCATCGTTGTTTGCTGATGAGGCACCCGTTGCAAATCTGATCAACGTGGTTCAAGTGAGAAAGTCCACGCACCATGACCGTGGCCGACATCTTCCGGAGCGCGTCAAAGTTGAGGTGCCCAAAGTGGGCATGCCAGCGCCATACTGCGTCGTCGACCTGCAGGCTCAGACTGACCGGCTGTACCACACTCAGGGTGATTTGTACAGCCAGTTTGGTGATGGTCTTCACGGCCTCCCAGGCATCCTTTGCCGTGTGCTTGATGGTGAGAGAAGACAGCATCTCACTGGCACGGCGTGGAGAATTGCTGACAGCGCAAGCCGGTCATCGCGGTAGTCCACGTTGCCGGTTTTGATGGCCTCCTAGAGACCTTACGCCTGGAGGTTGATTCGCATGACCAGCGCCTAGTCATTGTAGTTCGTTCGCATGAACATGGGGTAGACAACAGAGCCTGAGGCCTCTTTGACGACTCGCTGGACAACGAGCATGCGGCCACCGTCATCACGGTGCCGCAGTCGACGCGGAGGAGGCGAAGGCGAGCGCGAGCAGCCTTGCCGTGGAGGAGTCATTGACTGCCTTCCTAGCGGAGCCCACGACGAAGACATGTCTTCTAGATGATCACTGAACACCAACTCTAATACCATTTGTCGGAGCGGACACGCATGTAGTCGAAACAACCACGAAGTTATTTACGACCACTCCTTGTCATAGCAAATCGATAGTCGATTACAACTTACGACCACGAGTACTCATTATGACTATGAGGACTCGTTTACGACTTATGACTTACGACCATGAGTACTCAAATACTCGGCGATACGCACGCGACATTGAGGGGCAACGTGGGGATTTTGTGCTGCTCGACTTCTGCAGCCTCTTCTGAGGACTCTATTCACGAATTTAAGCATCAAACGAGTATAGATCATGGCCAACATGGCCCCTTATGCGCACGCCACGACCTACATGATCCGTTCCATCCCATGAACTAGCCATGACGTATAACTGTAAACTGAAAACTGACAAAAAAGATACAACCGTTTCCGTGTGAACACAACGCATGTCGAACGTCTGACATGCACGACCAAAGGCCATGCCCAACTACTGAACTTACTACCGGCAGCTTGATCAAACCACCTAATAGACGTGCGGGACTTCTGTGGTGACAGAGGCGACATGCTCGGCATGTAGTCCAAACCCGAATACGCAGCGCGCAGCGGAGGCGTCAGGGGGGAGTAGTCTGATGATGCAGGGCGGTGCAGAGGTGTGCTCGGCGTGTAGTCTAGATACATCGCAGGGTAAGTGTAGTCCGGAGACGGATGGCACCGCGGCGGAGTCAGGAGCGAGTAGTCCAGAGACTGGGCAAGCCACCACAACGGAGGCGTCGAGGGCGTGTAGTCCGGCGACGCGGCATGCCACGGAGATGCCACCAGCGGTGAGTAACCCAGAGACGGAGGAGGGCACTTGCGGGCGATGTAGACGCGGATGCCGAAGAGCATGAAGAACGTCGGTGGGGGTGAGGTGCAGGAGGTAGATCTCGCGGAGTAGAGACATCGCCGTCTCGATCGACCGCGCATGTGAGGCGATGGATAACTCAAGGGGTGGTGAGGAGTTTGTCGGAAGGGTCTCCGCGCTACCTCGGGCTCACGACTATCCAAGCATGGTCGCACCAATCAGAAGCTACCTCCGGTGAAGTTTGTACGTCAGCCCCGGAGGAGGCCCTGGACCAACATCGGCGAAGTTCATACGCCAATCCTGTAGAAGGACTGGGGCCAACATCGGCGAAGTTCATACACCAATCCTAGAGAAGGTCTGGAGACAACATTGACGAGGTTCACATACTAGCTCGGAGGATATCTGCGCACCGACCCTAGGGGCCCCTCCGACATGGCGGGATCCATACGAGGCAAATGACGTAGATACCTCTAGAAATAAGCTAGGCACTGAGGGCAAACTTGTAATTTTACTTGTCTTCCTCTCCTCCTTTATAAATAGGATCTCTTGTAATAGGAGAGGAGACATCATTTTTGTAACCCTAAACACTCTTATCAAATACACGTGGTGGTTGTGAGATTCTCCTTGAGTCCCATCGTATTCTTAACTGTCTTTGTATGTGATCAGAGATGGTTCTAAATTTATTGTTCGAATTCGTTCCGATGACAGAATTAGTGAGCGGATGGTGAGGCGACCGAGACAGGTGGGATGGGTGCGGGGTTATAGGCGACGAGCTCGTGTGGTGGCTAAGCAGCGCGGGGCTAAGAAGCCGAGCTCGATGCGGATTACGCAATGGCGGTGCCGCGGGCCATTAACTGAGTGGAGACAATGGGAAAGGAAGGCTTTGAATTCTCGTGCTTTTAATTCATTTATGGGCCAGGCTTTACGGGCTTACATGACTAGCCCAACGAAGGTTTCACCGACAGATACTTGAATTAAAATTTACTTTCTACTCTGGGCTCAATTGCAAACCTGCCAACAAAAGCTTGTCCCCTCTCCGTTGCCTGCCTGCCGCCGCCGGCCGCCGCCGCCGCCTTCGTCGCCTCTCGTACGGTCGCCGAGAAACGAACGTTCTCCGGAGTAACTCCGTACTGAGATTTTTCTTTCTAATCCCTCTTCTCATCAAGGTTTCTCTTCTTCTTTTTTTCTCTTTTGGATTGCCGAGAGGCCCGAGAGGGAAGCAAGCACTGTGATTTCCCCGCCCTTCCGAGAAAAAAAAACTGTGATTTCCCCTTCTTACTGATAGATCGCTACTAGCTGCGCGGTCGAATCGAAGGTCAGCAATGTGAGGCTCCCCGGATTAGAACACTTCTGCAGCAGATTGGACTTTTCCCTGCTAATTTCAAGCTCGGACGGCAACTGGTCATCAAGTCCAAACACAATCAAGTTCTCTGTAAGGCTTGTTGGAAACTAGATGAGATCCTGATAATCTCGAGTGCCGTGTAAAATTCGCTGGGTGCATACGATCTGCGCCTATGTGGGAATGATAGGTTCGGTAGATGTTGCGAACACATTCCCCTGGGAAATTTTATATACAAATGCAGGTCTGTACAATGCATAGGTCAAGCTTTAACCAACAGAATCAACCGTGGTTTTACTGAAAGAGTAGACCTGCTATTAGCATTTTGCCAGTATGTTGTTTCACTGTGCTTTTTCAACGGATACGAACCTGGTGCCAGCGCTAGTTGCGCAGTGGCACTATATTGATGTCTGTGTGTGTCGGTGTGTATTGGTAGATGTTAGGCACCATTCCTGGTTTTGTATTGTATCATTTGTATGTTGAATCTAATAAGAGGATCAGTGCTTTCCTAACATGGTGAATGACCGTGCAGGTTTGTTTTACACAGGCATCCTATGTGTGCTGAGGTATCTCTCTACTGACCTCTGGGTCTTTCTGAAGCTTTGGCATTTAAAGTGTGCATTTTGCACCGTTTTTAACACGATTTGATGCCCTTTTGTTGCCCAGATTATTGAAGCATTCCAAAAGTGCCATGTGGGTCATCCCATCAAAAAGTTTTTTGGCGAATGCACAGATCTTAAGATTAAGCTAGATCAGTACTCCGGCAGGAGGTTGCCACCCTTTTGTCCTATGTTAGAGTTGTTACTATAATTTATTTACCTGTTCCTATATCAGAATTGATACTGCAGGAGTTTTTCACTTCCCTAAATGCAACATTACTCTCATTGTGAAATTCAGAAAGCTTTGAAGAGAAAGGCAAACTTCGAAGAGAGCTAGAAAGTTAAAGAACAGTTGCAGGCCTATAAAAAGGAAGTGCTGAGCCTGACAAGGAATCATAACTTGGAACAGAGGACAAGGACCTGAATTCAAATGTTCTTTTGCAATCCAGTGGCTTCAACTTTGTGAAATGAAATTGCAAATTTGTCTTGACTTCATATGTACTTCACATATTTTATTGCCCCTAGCTAATACATTGGAGTTTAGAAGTTCGAATTCTCTCCCAGTGGCTATGTTATGTCTGGTCATTTTTCAGAAACATTGGAAGCTCTATAGCTGATATAGACAAGTCTTGCTCTAGCTACATTGTAAGACTTTTTGTTTGAAATAAAGCAGACCCTTTTGCTTCTAGCATTTCTTATATGTTCATTCAAACAAATGTTTTAGAATAAGACTATCCATATAATTGTCAGGTTAAATGAAATCTCTCGTGAACAACGATGGAGACTACCTTCATCTATGGAGTCCTACCAGCTGTTAACATGTTGACGGGCCTGTTCTTTTTGGCTGCGGTTTATGGTTTTGGCTGAAATTTTTGAATTTTGGCTGTTTACGGTACAGATTACGGAGAGATCGATACTCACTTGCGATTTTGACTGGTACATAAGCTTTTAACGTGTACTACGTTTAACTCAGACCCGTCTTGAAAAAATCTACCGTTTAAAAGTTAGATCTTGTGGCGGTGCGAAAAGCCGATCGGCTTGTGCCCTGCCAAACACCCCCGACATTATTGAGATGGTCATGAGATCAGTGTCTGAAGTGAGAATTGACAATTAGGCATAGATTGTTGCATTTTTTGTGTTAAGTTATATTTCCTTAACTTTCTTTGAGAAAGGCGTTTGCTTGACTCTATGTATCCCATCAATTATTTAGTGGGCATCTAAGGATCCACTTTTTTCTGGAAAGTTATTGATGACTTGACGTGCCACCATCCTCACCAGCATCCCTCTACAGGGGCAAGGACCACTGTGGCATTTGTTCCTCAAAGTTCAAGGCACTCAAAAGGAGAAATCCTGACAACTATGTAATGAGTGACAAGTAAAACCAGTCAATTTTTGGTAGTTTGCTTCCAGAAGTTTCTTGTTATATATAAGTACCATCCTGGAGGCTAAGAAGATAGTGGACACTATATTGCAAGCCACTCTCAGGTTCATTTCAGAGAGTAGTAGAGGATTAAGAGAGTGAGAGCAAAGATGGAGCTTATACCTCTTCTGAGTCCTTATGAGACGGGAAGATTCAGACTCTCACACAGGTCAGTTAGGAGCAACCATTGTGGCCTTAGAGTTTCGTTAAATATGGATGGCTTCATTTCCTATTTGTTATATGTCGTTGCTTTCTTATGTTCTTGCATGATTTCATGCATCTCATAACATCTGTGTCTTGTGATGATTTGAAGTTTGCAAATTCATAACATCTACTTTTCAATTGCACTGGAATGCACCAGAAGAAATTCATGACATGTATAATATGGTAATCATGCTTCATACATGCATATCTTGTATGAACCAGATCTGTACTGAATCATAGTTGCATCTTCCTTTCTGCTGCATTTCTCTAATGTGATTAAAGTATTCAATTCATAATTTCAATGTTTTGGTATGCTTATAATATAGGCATAGCCTGTGGGGACTAAATATTAGATGCAAAAAGAACTTGTTTTCTGTGAGCAGTTCACCATTCAAAATCAAACAAACAAGCACCACTGTCCTAGCACCTACTGATCCTTAAAGATCAGAAAAAAAAGCTAATAAGTCCCATAAGGAAAGTTGAGCTAGTTCTGTATTGTATTCCTTCTTCTTCCTCCTCCACGTCCTGTGCGCCCTCCAGGCGCGCGGCAGATTGCTGGCTGGCACCTCCACACTGCCAGTGCCTCTTCAAGCTACATCCATCAGTTTCGCATTCGTACAACCTCCGCCGTTCCACTCTTGGCCATAACACTATCATACCAACCTCTTTCGCTTGCTTATCATATATTGTTCACTTTCGTCATACAGAATTGTGTTGGCTCCAATGACAAGAGCAAGATCATATGGCAATCTCCCGCAACCACATGCCACCCTGTACTACTCGCAAAGGGCTACAAAGGGAGGCCTTTTGATTACAGAAGCCACAGGTGTGTCGTCTGATGCCCAAGGTATAAGCGCAACTCTGCACACTCCAGGCATATGGACCAAGGAACAAGTAGAGGCCTGGAAGCTAGTTGTGGATGCAGTGCATGAGAAGGGTGGGATATTCTTCTGCCAGATTTGGCATGTTGGAAGAGCATCTGACATGGGTAATACTTTCGTGTATGATTCTTCACGTTCTATTTACCATAACTGCCATTTTGAATCTATTGGTGATTGGAGAATGCTATTCTTCAACTACGGTTGGCAAAACCTGCTACATAAAACATATATATACCTGCATAATTCAACTATACCATGGATCCATCTCAATGTCTCTTACTCTCTTAGAGGGCATTGTTCGTACCTTTATTCTACAAGAAACCTTCTCCAACACTGAACTGCAAATTCAGTTATTTCAGTAATATTTGTGCTTTGGTAGCATCCTGTTGCTTCTTGATTATTAGTAGCTAAAAGTGGAACGAGCAATTTAGTATGTCTTCTGAAGCAGTGACAACTCCAACAAATGACTATCTTCTGTGTTGCCAGAGGAACGACC
This sequence comes from Bonia amplexicaulis, assembly GCA_036346245.1. NCBI lineage: Eukaryota > Viridiplantae > Streptophyta > Magnoliopsida > Poales > Poaceae > Bonia > Bonia amplexicaulis. Next base: position 10,516,754 of record CM070745.1, on the reverse strand, counting down.
CATCTCAAGCACAGATAAGCCAATAGAGAAGAATGAAGAGAACTTCTTCATGGATTTCTCCACCCCAAGGCGCTTAACTGTGGAAGAGATCCCTGTTGTCATCAATCAATTCAGGATTGCTGCCCGAAATGCTATGGATGCTGGTAAGTTTACTTTTTTAAGAGAGAGAGAGACCTGACATGTACAAGGATATTTTTGTACATTACAGTACCTTACAGTACCCTTTAGAACATGTACAAGGACCTGACATGGTCATCTCGAATCTGTCAAATGCAGGGTTCGATGGGGTTGAAGTTCACGCCGCAAATGGCTTTCTCCTTGAGCAATTCATGAAAGACGGCGTCAACGACCGCACTGACGACTATGGGGGGAGCCTACAGAACCGCTGTCGCTTTGCCCTCGAGGTTGTCGAAGCTGTGGTAGATGAGGTTGGGTCTGATCGCGTTGGGATGCGCCTCTCACCATATTCCAATTACCTTGACTGCCATGACTCGGACCCAGATGCACTGGGTGTCTACATGGCTCAGGAGCTGAGTAAGCGTGGAATCCTGTACTGCAATGTGGTGGAACCGGAGATGGTCATGGTGAATGGCAAGATGCAGATTCCACACAGGCTGCATGGAATGAGAAAGGCTTTCAATGGAACGTTCATGGTTGGCGGTGGGTACGACAGGGAGGAAGGAAACAAAGCTGTGTCTGACGGATACGCTGACTTGGTTGTGTACGGTCGCTTGTTCTTGGCGAATCCTGATCTGCCGAAGAGATTTCGATTGAATGCATCTCTGAACAAGTATGACCGATCAACATTCTATACCGATGATCCTGTTGTTGGCTACACAGATTACCCATTTCTTGAGGATTGCGAGCAAGTCCACGAGCTGGGAGAATGACATATAGCAAAATAGATAAGAGCTTCTAGCATACATGTTTGAAATAAAGCATATAGCCTCTGTTTCCGGCCTCGGCCGGCCTGCTTCTGTCCACCAGATCCTTCAAATTGGATGGCTGCCTCTGTTTGCAAAACTGAGAACAGTGAGTTCATGTTCATGCTTCTGCTTCATGTTTTGTCTGTTTGTGCTCGCATCGGTTCCGGCCTACCCATCTACATGCATCTTCGTCTCTGCAAGTCGCCCGCCATTTCTCTTCCACTGTACAAACAAATTGCATAATACTCAATTGGAACATCAGAGGGTTGAACACTCCTGCTAGGAGAAATGTAGTTCGTGAACTAGTTCAAAGCACAAGAAGCTCTAAGATAATTTCTTATGGGAGTGATTATTGCAAAGCGATGAAATTTTTTATCTCAATCATTGAGTTGCACTCTCAATCAACTAAAATTGCAGTTGTTCGAGAGTGCAACTTTTGAGGGGACTGTTTTTTGGAGGGCTGCAATTTTAATTGATTGAGAGTGCAACTTTCAAGTGGACGAGACAAAAATTTCATCGCTTGCAATAGCAAAACCGATTTCTTATACACGCAAAATGTGGTACGAGACCTCCACAGACATAAAATCCCCTCCCTTTTCCTCAAGTTGGATATAGCAAAAGCCTTTGACTCCGTTCACTAGGGATATTTGCTAGAGGCGCTAGAACAAATTGGTTTGGGACAAAGATGGTGAGACTGGTTGGCCATCATGCTTGGTTCAACAATCTCCAAAGTGCTCTTAAATGGTCTACAAGGGTGTAGTTTCCATCATGGGTGTGGGTTTCGGCAAGGTGATCCATTGACCCCCATGCTCTTCATCCTTGCAATCGACCCACTACAAAAGATCAAGGATCGCGCAACTCATCAAGGCATTTCTCCCCCAATCCTCCCACGAATGGTGAAGATGAGAACATCCCTTTACGTAGATGATGCAATGATTATTAACAATCCAGTCAGAGAGGAGATCAATGCCATCCAGCAGGTTCTACAAATCTTTGGAAATGCGACTGGCCTGATAAGCAACCTTCAAAAAAGCACAATCTACCCAATTAGATGTGAGGGTATTGACATCCAGGATGCGCTGGAGCTTTTCCCAGGTGCTCGCAAGGCTTTCCCTTGTCCCTATCTGGGATTACCTCTGCATACACACAAACTAAGAAAGACTCACATCATGCCTCTCATAGAAAAAGTCAGAGCATGACTACTAAGATGGAAAGGGAAACTACTATCGCGGAAGACTAATTGACTCTGGTAAATTCAGTTTTGTCCTCGCTACCAACCTACCATCTCACAATCTTCCCTCTAGAAAATTGGGCAAAGAAGAAGCTAGATAAAATTAGTCAATCCTTCCTTTGGAAAGGATCTGGCAAAGCTAGTGGTGTGCACTACTTGTTAAGATGGGATAAAGTCTGTCGGCCAAAAGAGCTTGGTGGACCGAGGATACTTGACCTGAAAAATTTAGCTGGGCGCTTTGTTTGAGATGGTTGTGGTTCAAGTGGAAAAATACCTCGAAACCTTGGATAGGGATGGAGACCCCTTGAGACAACATTGACAGGCAATTATTTCAGGCGACCGCTATAGTAAACCTCGAAATGGCCACAAAGTGAGTTTCTGGCACAATCCGTGGCTGCAAAAAGAGGTGCCAGTGAATATCGCTCCCAACCTCTACAAATAGCTAATAGTAAGAACCAAATCATACACAAAGAATTACAAGGAAATAATTGGATCCAATCAGTGAGGAGAATACACATGGTGGAACAACTCCGTGAGTTTGTAGCGCTCTAGGCAAAGATTCAGCATTTTGAACTCAACCATCATGCTGATGATGACATAATATGGACCAGAACACTAGATGGCCAATACTCTGCAAAGTCGGTGTACCTTCTGCAATTCTCAGGAAGCATGCGATGCAAAAATTCTAACCTAGTTTGGAAGGTGAAAATGGAGAACAAATGCAAATTCTTCGCATGGATTTTGTGCCAAGACAAAATCCTCACGGGCGACAACTTAGCCATGTTTAAGAATGAAGCACTTGTAACCAAATATCTTTAATGAGAAATGCTAGGCCTATGATCAAATCTAAGCTCAAAAGAAGTCTTACCTATGGCTGATCTCAAGAAAACCCTATTGGACACATAGCAAGTGATAGAGATTGGCTTAGCCCAAAACCTCCTAAGGGTATTGTGCTCATCTAGCATGACCCTAACCATCTCTACAAGAGTTTTGTTCTTTTTTCTGTAACCCCATTCTGCTGAGAGACTCTAGGTGAGGAGAGCTGGTACTCTAATCCTCAATCGGTGCAGAAAGTGGCAAATGTTGAGTTCTTGAATTCTCTGCCATTTTCACTCCTAATGGCTCTCAAGACTCTTAAGAGGTCAACTGCTAGTCTAATGACCGACTCTCTAAATCAAAAAATACATTCAAGAATACCTAGAGTGATCATCTACAATGGCAGGCACATACCACTTCCCTCCTAGAAATCCCAAAGACATGCTCACCCGAGAAGTCTAGAACTCTACACTCACCACTCTTGAACCTCATTTCTAGACTCTCATCAAGAAGCTGAGAAATAGATAACAGATTATATCTCAGTTTACTTTCCAAAGCGACATCCTTGAGTATGAAATTGTTGTTGATGTGCATTGTACCCTTAGTCGTCACGGTCCAAGTAGAAGTATCCCCAAATGTGATCAACTTATTGCTAGATGCACATGTGAGGGAGGAGAACCATCTAGAATCTTCAGTCATATGTTGAGAATACCCGGAGTCAATAAGCCACACGTCCTTCTTCCTTGCATGTCAGACCTACAGGGCATAAATAGAAAATATATGTGCCTCAATATTAGGGTTAGTGATAAAAAACTTAAGAATCCAATACTGAGTCACATGATGTCTAGGAATAGCAATAGAAGTAGAGATAAAATATGTTGTTTTGTTTTCATGGTAAATATGTTCTAGAAGTCTGTTGATTTTAGAACAAGCAAGACATTACTTGAGAAAAAGGACAACAAATTTTAAATGGTAACACGGAAACCTTAACGTGATTTAACTCATATTTTCAATGTTTGGCATGCTCATAATATATGTTGAATTTGTGGGGACTAAATGTTAGGTATGAAAGAACTTGTTTTAATGTGATCAGTTCACCTATCAAAATCAAACAGAGAACAGCCTCATCTTCCATATATAATATTCCTTTATGATTACGAAAAATCTAACAAGGTCCACATTGAAAGTTAAGCTTCTGACTCTGTATTGCATTTGGACACGGTAAATAGCATACCGCAGAACTACCTATCTATCATGCCATCATCATTTGTTCACTTGTTGTTCTCTCTGTTCACTTTCTTCATGCAGACTTGTGCTAGCACCATTATGGAAATCACCCACAACCGCATGTACTACGCGCAAAGGGCTACAAAGGGGGCCTTCTGATTGCAGAAGCCACAGGTATGTCATCTGATGCTCAAGGGATGGGTGCAGTGGCGGATCCAGGTTTAAGGCTATCGGGGCTTTAGCCCGGATCTAAGATCAAAAGTTCATTATAAAATTTAAAAAAATATCTTATATATAGTAAAAATCATCCATGATACATTGTTCAGCTCGAAGCATTGCTCTAACCTGGTTCCGCCCCTGGATGGGCGTAATCCTGCACACCCAGGATACGGACCAAGGAACTAAGTCGAGACCTGGAAGCTGATTGTTGACGCTGTGCATGCGAAGGGTGGGATATTCTTCTACCAGATTTGGCATGTAGGAAGAGCATCTGACATGGGTAATCTTTTCTTCCATTATCTCTTCCATTTCTTTATCGTATTGGTAACCACCATTATGAACAAATGTTGTTTGCCTGGTTGGAGAAATGCTATGTTCTTACCACACTTGACAGTTCACACTACCTGCCACCTGCAACATATAAAATTAAATTTGATTAATGCATACGATGGTTCCATATAGCATTGTTTGTACGGAAGAAGGAATCTTCTTTTCAGGTTTGGTGCAACCACAGGAACCTCACCTACCCTCATTGTTGTAACATTGAACTGAAAATTCTATTATTTAAGTAATCTCTGTACTCCAGTAGTCCCCCATTGCTTCTGCATTTTTTTAGTACGATCTTTTGAAGCAATGACAACTCTGACGGATCACAGTATTATTTAATTTCGTTTTTTAGTTTTTATAGGCTAACTTGGTTTTTCTATTTTTAAAATTTTTTAAATTTAATTATGCTAAAAAGTCACTAGCAGTTACAATACAAATAAATCAACTACAATATAAAAAAATATAAATCAACTTATTTCAACCGAACACGTCACTTCTATATTTTGGACTGAAGATGTACTTTTATCAATACACCTGAGCTGCATCGTATAATCATGCATGTGACGGCTGCATCGGCCTCTGATGAAGTCAGCTTCACTTCTGGAGTTGTGTGGTTAAGAAAGAATTGCCCATAAACAAACTTTCCTGGACGAATCTGATCGGACTCATCGAATCAAACACAGTTAAGACACAACCATTGTACTTCTTTTTGGCTTATAAATTTTTTTGAACAAATAAACAAAACGACATCTCCACCGTCTTTTTAAAGAGGTTTATTACGACAATTTTTTTAAAGTATTTTATCGGCATTCCGTTAATTCACACAAGCACTCGTGCTAGAACCAAAAACTATCAACCACAGTTATAACCCATCAGCCATGAAAAAAAATCTCCATTCTCCAAAGATTAGCAGGGAAGCGAGAGGCAAAGAAGACAGGAAGATGAGCAATGCTACTAGCACACTCCCTCTACTCACCCCGTACCAAATAGGAAGATTTGATCTTTCCAACAGATATTATCTCCCTCCCTCTCTCTAATTATCTTTGATCCCAATTCCCAAACCCCAATCGATAGCAACTGATCTTCAGTTAGTCGTCCAAGAAATGATTGATTAGGTCTGCGCTCTCCACTGCATTGGCCAATCAAGTGTTGTTGAGTCTCCAGTTTTGATTGGGGATGGCTCAAACAGTGAAAATAATGGTCAATGTTATATCAGTTGTTGTTGACTAATTTTAGGAGTTACATGTAGCACAAGAAATCCAATAAATTTGCTCTGCAGATCTGGCAAGATGTGTGACTGTGGTTGTGCCTTACAAGCAGCATGCTGCCACTCTTCTTTTCATGATGATCCATTTGTAACTGAGAGCTTTCCTTGACTTAATAGGGTAGTTCATGCACCATTGACAAGGCAGTGATCCTTCGGCAATGTCCCTCAGCCACATGCCATACTGTATTATGAACAGAGAACAACCAAAGGAGGTCTCTTGATTGCTGAGGCCACCGAAGTTTCAGATGCTGCTCAAGGGTGTGTACACTCTGGCTTCCTGAAACCAAAGTACACATTAGTAGTCAATATCACTTTAACAATCGAGCGATTTATAAAGAAGAAATGTTTTCTTTATGTTTGCAAGGTACAAAGATACTCCTGGTATTTGGATAAAGGAACAAGTGGAAGCATGGAAGCCAATCGTAGATGAAGTTCATGCAAAAGGAGCCATATTTTTCTGTCAGATTTGGCACACAGGAAGAGTTTCAAATTGCAGTAAATTTACTACCTCTAATGTAGGCTTGTTCTCCAGCTAAATGTAATGATAGTATAGTTCAATCTCAGGAAGGAATACCTCAAATTGGATACTTGTCATATAAATGATAAGAATTTTGGCTTCTCAATGGCATCGGAGTTCAACCTTTTGTAGGAAGACTCTGTGCAAATACTCTTATGACAGCACATGTCATCTTTGTCGCAGCTCAAGATGGAACAGGCTTAGTTTTCAATTTGTATAGATCTTATCTTTTATCACAGGAGAAAAAGCAATTATTCTTCAATTTGTATGGCTCTTTTTTTTATTTTTTAGACATCACACCAATACATGTTCAATGCCCTGGTGCAGGTCTTCAACCAAATGGGCAAGCTCCAATTTCCAGCACTGATAAGCAACTACAACCTGTAGTGAGAGACAATGGCATAGATGTGGCTACTTACTCAAAACCTAGGCGATCAGAGACTGATGAGATCCCTTTAGTCGTCAATGATTATAGGGTTGCTGCTAGAAATGCAGTTGAAGCTGGTAAGCACCTTTCTACCACATTCATCATTCCAAATGTTAAGATCAGTGTAAAATTAAGTTTTCTAGTTTTGTATGAATCACATGTATATTTAGTTTGGTTAGACTCGGTTACCATCCAAATTAGGATCAGGAGAAAATTAGCATATAAAGGTTCCTCGAATAGTCTGTTTGATATTGTACAAACACCTAGTTAAGTTACTCAAGAACCTTAGTCCTGACCCCCGAAGAAGGCAACCTAACCTTCATGCTTCTTGTGGTGTGTAGGATTCGATGGTGTTGAAATCCATGGAGCTCATGGTTATTTGATTGATCACTTTTTAAAGGACCAAGTCTATGATCGCACCGACAAATATGGTGGGAGCCTAGAGAATCATTGCCGCTTTGCACTAGAAGTAGTCCAAGCCATGGTTGATGAAATTGGAGCTGAAAAGGGATAAGGCTCTCGCCCTTCGCAAGCTAACCGGAGGCTACAGACTCAAACCCAGAAGCTCGAGGCCTGTACATGGCAAATGCACTGAACAGATTTGGAATTCCCTATTGCCACATGGTGGAGCCACGGATGGTAAAAGTTTGCGAAAAAAAGCTGAAACTCCCCATAGTCTTCGTCCCATGAGGGATGCTTTAAGGGGACATTTATCGTAGCTGGTGGCTACAATAGGGAGGATGGAAACGAAGCGACCTCCACTGGTTATGCAGATGTAATTGCATATGGGCGCTTGTTTTTGTCCAATCTTGACCTGCCTCGGAGATTTGGAATAGATGCTCCTCTCAGCAAGTACAATAGAGATACTTTCTACACCCCTGATTCCAGTGGCGGAGCCTGGATTGGTTACGTCTCGAGCTTAGTAGTAGAATGATCTAGACTATCTAGACTAGACCATTAAAATGTTACTCAGACTAGACTGAATTTATCTAGGTTGTACACTAGATATTTTTCCACACCTCGGGCTGAAGCCTACCCTGCCCGGGGTGCGGCTCCGCGCCTGCCTGATCCAGTCATCGGATACAGTGACTACCCATTTCTTCCATCAGATGTCTAGATGGGCCTTATTAGGACGGAATTTTCTGCCATAAGAGTAGCTTGTTGGTGTATGAGTAACAGTACAGGAATAAGGTCATTGATTTGAATACTTAATTTTCAAGCATACGGAGTATGCAGTGATTCTTCATGAAATGAGTATGGTCATTATAAATTTATGGATCTGTTCTTTTTAGCTGTGGCTTATGACTTTTGGCTGAAATTTTTGAATTTTGGTGCATTTACTGATGCTGATTACGGAGAGATCGATACTTATTTGCGATTTTGGTGATACAGATGTTAAGCTTTTAACGTGTACTACGTTTAACTTGTAGACCCGTTTTGAAAAATACTCCGTTTAAAAGTTAGGCATCAGAATCGATGCACGGGTCCCGATCTTCCAACGAGTTCGGATATGTTCGATTTGGTGGAGGCGCGACACAAATCGATCCGGCTTCCGAACGACACGTTCGAACCCCGCAATCGCAGCACCACGTCTCTTGAGTTATCAACCGTGCGTTGCCGGTTGACCTTGCCAAGAAGGCTAATCCTCGCTGCGAATCGAAGAACACAAGCAAGAACAAGGAAGAACACAACCAAATTGCGATATATTGATGAAGCACTCGAAACTTGGGGTTTCACAAACCGATGTAACGAAACTGTTCAAGGCGAATTAATCTAAGCAAAACCCCACCCTAATGGTGGGGTGGTGGCTATATATAAAGGAGTAAGGCGTGCAAACCCTGGACGCGTCCTTAATGGACTCCAACACGATACAAAGCCGAACGGCCTAAAAGACGGTGTCGCAAACACCGATAGATTCTGGACGTCCACTTGTTTCGACGATTCCCGTTGACTCAGAAGGAATTTTGATATGAGACCAGATCCATTGGAAAGGTTATCTTCTCAGCTTTCCATACATATGTGGAACGTCCAAAACGGAGTCCGGATGCGATCTGGGCGTCCGCTTTAGTGCAACTGGTCTGGACTCGAATTGGATTCGAAGTCGGTTTGAGTTGGACATCCAACATGATTCGTCCGCCCTTGCTGGACTTGTGCGCCTCGTAGCCCTTCTCCAAGTACTTCTTGATCCTCTCCATGGTTCCTAATCATAATTAAATCATTAGGTAGCAATCGATTCTCAAATGAACCAAAAGAAGTACTTAGGAACGAGCTCACATGTAAATTCAATTATCGGTGCGAGCTCTAGTGATTGGTCCTTGAATATCAAGTAGAGGTGTTGTGTATATCCGAAAAGTGATGTCCTCATCGATGAATGTGTCATGAAAAGCCGGCCGGCTGGAGAGCTGCCGAACAGGCCCTATAATTCAGGGATTCTGATGGAATGCAAACAGTAAGGTTTCCAGGCTACAAGTCCATGGATTCTAGCAGAATTCACGAACGGCGATCGTTGTTGTGAACAGAGAACAATCAGATGAGATCATGAGACCACCTAGTTCATTTGTTGTCAAGCTAATTTCTTTGCTCGATGTGGCCTTTTCGAATCCCAAAAGCTTGGCTCCAAAGTAGTTTTCATGGATTATGCAAAGCACAGATACACTCCTGGTGTTTGGATGGAGGAGCGAGTGGATGAATGGGATCCAACTGAAGGTGCGGTTCGTACAAAGGAGCGGGAGAAGGAGAGCTCACCTCAGATGGACTCGAGGGAGAGGCGGCGGGGTGGGGGGTGGAGCAGGCCCATGGCAGGTTCTACGCTCTCCTTCTCCTCCCGGACGATCTTTGCAGGATGACGACCATCTCTGGCCGCCGGCGCCGCCGCTCCCCGGAGCTCCGCCTCCCTTGCATTGAGCTAGAGGAAGGGAGAACCAGACGGGTACATACAACTGTAAATACGGGTTCATGCGAGGGCTTCGTAAGAAAATACCCCTCTCCCTGTCTCCCAAGTCCCACCACCTCGATCTGGTCGCTCATGCCTGATCCAACGGTTCGTATAGAGCCTGACATGGATCGCGAATCTCGAGCGCGATCCAACCGCCGGCAGCAAAATGATGAAAATACGAGTAAGGTAGGCGCCTCTGTGCAAAATGGCGTGCGGCACCGTGCGTCGATCCGGGCCGTGCAAGATGGATCGAACGCTTCGCGCAACTCCCGAACTGGGTCCGCTGATTTCTCATCGGCCCGTGCTGGCCTTCCTCCTCCCTCGCCGGAGCTCCGCCGCCTCCCCACCCTCCGCTCCCTGCTCCTTCTCGTTCTCCTCACCCTCCTCCTGGAGGCCTCGCGGACACACTGCATGCAGCTTCAGTGGAAGGCGGCGGGGTGCCCTGTGCGCTGGTCGCCCGCGGGCACGGCCGCGCACGGGCGCTCGTTCTTGGCTAGTCTTTTCTCGGTGCATCACTTGGTCTCCACCGGCCCTCTCTTTCGTTCCCGGTATCTGCAGCTTGAAAGAACTGGGCAGCCTCACCCTCGCATTTTGCGCCATCGCAATGCGTGTTCGCTCGCCAAGTGTTTGTGGAATTGCCTCGCGGCCTCGGTGTCGGCGGGAAGGACGGCGTGAACCACCACCGTACCGGCGAGCGTGAGCATGACAGGGCGTGTTCTCCAGAACATACAGGGTGATAGTGTGACACAGCTTGGCGTTATGCTTAGTACTGCTGCTTATTGGGGCACTGGTTGAATTGGCTCGGATCGATCGCGCGAGTCGCAGCTCAGAAGTTGGCCGGCCGGTGATGGAGGCTCCGGTGAAGGTGCGTGGTCGTCGAGTTTGGTCCTGCATGGCTGCATGGCGCCATTACACGCCATGACAATCACTTGAACTCTCTTTTTCTTCGCTTCCTTCTCTTTCGGTAAAAGCCTAAAGGTTAGTGTACCGTAACTTGTTTAATTTGATCTGTTGTGCAGGGTGGTTCGTGCTCCCCTGACGAGGCAACGGTCCTTCGGCGACGTACCTCAGCTGCAGGCCGCCGTGTACTACCCCAGAGCACGACCGAAGACGGCCTTATTCTTATCTCCGAAGCAGACAGTGCCAGAGTTTCAAACACCGCGCAAGGCTAGTTCTCTCTTCTTTTTCATGATTCTAGCCCCCATTAACTTGATGTTGCAGTTCTTTATAAAGTGGTTCTTTATATAGTGGACTGTAGTTGTGTAGGATCAAATACCGCAATCAGAGGGTGGTGAATGATTAGCCCGCTTTTTGAAATCTCTACATAGTCGATGAAGAATTCGACCGCTCGAACACACACTCGATGCTCACCTTTGCACACAGTCGTACGTTTCACCCAAACAACAATTACCAGAAATCACGAACCAAATTGATTTAAAATGTTCTTTATTACTGGATTTCCGTGGATTTACAAAGCGCCCTCACAAGCACCCCTAAAAGCCCAGCACCACAAAGCTTTCCTTAAAACAACGGCCAAAACCCTTAATCTCTACCTGCTTTTATATGTTAAAGTCCTAAACCGTGTTCGACTCAAATACGAACACGAAATCCTATCTCTTCTTCAAACCAAGGGACATGAAACCCTTCCGAACACATGTTTTATTCAAACTCTCAATCTTCTCAGTTATGGACACCATCCACAACTCCTAACTCAATATGTGACAAAGCCTCGAGAAACACACCTCCCGCATCTTCATCAAGCCTTATCAACTTCCATGTTGAAACCTTCAGGACCACACCGTCCAAGCTTCTCTATGCATCACCACCTGTGATCTCCATGTGTTCCAGCGTTAGTCCGACCATCTCACGTGACATCCTCAACTGTCTAGACCTCAAATTTCCCTATCCTTGTCTCGGTCCTCCTCGTCACTGACCATGATCGTCTACACGCCCACCTGCACATGCAAAGACCAAAGAAGCGTTTTCCTGGCACAAATTCTTCCTAACTTGACCGTCATCAAGACACCACGTATAACCACAACCTCAACCAACCATCAACACCAACCAGCTAATCCACGACCACAAATCCCATCGCTATCCAGAAATCCTAAAAGCCTAAGACAATGACAGCAGATCGTAAAGTCTATGAGTATGAAGTATCGACCAGTAATGTGTACGACTATCGACCGGTTACTATAGCCATGACCATAGACAAGGCACTGTAGCTACGGCCACCGAAAAGTTCTATAGCTACGACCAGTTCGCTGGTCGAGATCGCAGCTTACCGATTACCTAGTATGGTCGTTCTACCATGGTCGAAGCCGGACATGGTTGTAGTCATACATGGTCGAAGTCATACGTGGTCGAAGTCTGACGTGGTCGAAATCTGCAGTGTTCGGCTTTACCGCGGTTGAAACTTGATGTAGTCGAAATGCCATGGTCGAAATACCGCGGTCGAAGCTTGTCGTTCAGACCTACCAATCGGACCATCCATCATAAGGCCGATCGGACCACCGTTTGTTCTTCCAATGACACTCAAACATCGTCTGATACTACAATGCCACTCGAACGTTGTCCGATGCTCCGATGCGACTCGAATGCTGTCTAATACCACTCGGACCCGACCGAAACCACTCGAAGCAGATCAAAACCACTTGGAGCAATCAAAACTACATGAACCCGATCGAAACCACTCGGAGTCGAGCAAAATTACTTGGATTGGACCACAAACACTCAGACTAGAAATCTTCAATTGCGATCACCAGAACTTTCATAATGCAAATTCCAAAGTAATCCAAATGTCAATTATTCATCATCACTGAATTCGCAACTATCCACATGGTCTAACAATCTCCCTCTTGGTGAACACATTGACAATAACTCCAAAACTCTTGAAAGAGAATTTGCGAAGAAAAACAAAAATTGCGAACGAACAGAAGGTTTCGACTACTTGAAGAAAGCTCGGACAGACTCAAAAGCACTAAAAAAAGACTCAAAAACTCCCCCCAACATAAGAAGACACCTTGAGAAAATTACTCCAATTTCTCCCATTTTTCTCCTCACTTTCATCAATTTCTCCTCATTTAGCAATGAAATCATCAAGGGCTCCAGAGAGAGGATAATTCTAAAAAGGAGCAATGAGAGTAAATATCCAGAAATTTTGTAGATTATCCAAGTCACTTTTCATTGAATTAAGAATTTATCCAAGTCATATACCATATAGCAAGTCAAAACAAGTCTTTAGCGTGATTAAGAAAATTGGATTAATGACAGGTATTACGACCATGACCAAACCGATCTAAAAATAGCACACAAGAATATCACACCGAAAAGAGTAACCCTAAGAGTGAAGAAAAATTTAAGTTTAGGCGAACTAGCAGTCTTATAAAGCAACCTATTGCTCCACACTCATTGTTTTAAGCATGTGGCATGCTTGTAGCATACTTCTTTTCATAATGTTATTTTTGTAGCAATCTTCTTTTAAATAGTGGCATGCTTGAAGTATATTTCTTTTCATTCGAGCACGTTGTATGTTTTTCTTCTTTTGTTTGACCATGGCATGTTTGAAGTATATATCTTTTCAATCTTCTCTTTCTCATTTTTTTCTCATAACATGTCAACTTGAGTGAACATAAAAAGATTGCAAAATGAAACATACGACTCTCATGATCAAGATTTAAAAGAGGACTCACAATCAAGCTAATCCTTTTCGATGAACATCATATGGTGCTATCTACAATCAATCTAGTCAAAGTCTTTTAGCCATGTCATGTTTTAGTTCAAGTATAGCAATTTGATTACAACCAGTTTCAACTACAACTAAAAAGTAAATGAGTAAATATGATAAAGACAACTACGATACTACCACCAACTACTGGTTGGTATAACCACTCTACGATACTACCACCAACTAGGGGCCAATATGACCACTCTTGCGGTACTATTGCCATAGGGATGCCAGTATGACCGTTTACCCTGTTTACAAGCATAAACCCCTCAGGACAAAAACAAAATGAGAATCTTGATCAAACCTTATCCAAATGTTATCAAAATTGGTATGGACCTTTGCATGGTTGTCAGAAACCAAATTAAATCAAGAAACACAAGGTTCTTGGACTTGATTTCATCCAATTGAATAAAACCACGTTCTAGGTCACAATAATATACCAAACTCTAAAACTCAAATTACCTTTTGCTCATAAGGATCTAAGTCATGAGAACTTCTAGATCATCTCTTATATGTCCTAGCAAGATAATATAAGCAAAGGTTTCGACTAGAAAGACCATGATTACAAAATCACAATCTTGGTCAAGAAAGCAAGAAACTGGGCAAGATCTTGATTCTTGCTATAGGAGTGATCTAGATGGGCAAAGATTGATCCAAGGATCTACTAATGCCTCCTACACATCATGGATCACAAGAAGATCAACAGAAACATTAAAAGGACTAAATCACCACAAGTAAGATCAAGAACACAAGCAAAAGAGGCAAGAGAATAATATTGTACGGACTTGATCTATTGCATGAAGAGAAATGATTCCTTATGGCTTATTGGTTATAAAGGACCCTTCACAAGTCCCTCTCTTTCTCACACCATGAAGGAGAGGAAGAACTAGCCTAGCCTACAACTCTAACTTATTTCCTTGCAAACCCTAACTCTCTCCTCCCTTCATCATATAGGCAAACCAACCCCCTTAGTGGGTCGAGACCCACTACGAACTTGGAGAACCTGTCAACCCCACAATTTCGCATTTTACACTCACATACACACTTTTGAAAGTGCTTACAAGAATAAACCCACTCACACCTGAGAGGTTGATCCCTTCACACACATGACCCTAGCCTAATCCTAAACCACTTCCTTTGCATCTTCCTACGCTGCGGTTTCGGTGTAGGCCTCAAGTCCGGTTTTGTGCATTTTTCTGCAATGCCCCTGATGAAGCTTCCGGACAACTACCCCTTGACTCCATCTTGTTCTTGTCATGCAAACCACCATGCACGCCACATGTAGATTGATCAGTGGATCTCCTTCTATCAGCAAGTCTCTTCTGCTTTTGACTCCCACTGAACTATGCCTCACTTGAACCAACGAAGCCACTTGATCTAACGCGTTGCTCAAACCTTTCCTCAAACGCATTTATTGACTTTACCATGTGGCCTTCTTGAGCCCAATCATCCCACACAACCTCCTTGACCGCTTTGGACCTTGATCCACCTTGGTCTAGTCCTGATCACCCATCGTTGACTATAGTTATCTTCTAGCTTTCCTGCACATCCAAAGACCAAGAAATCATATTCCGGGTGCAAGTTATTCATGCAACACAATACAACCATAATAGGAGTTCTAAGATTATCCCATAATCAAATCTCCCATAATTCTCAATTTTTAGAACCAACTCACCTCAGCCGGTATGACCACACCTTCAATGCCGGTCATACCAGTCTGTCGTATCGCCGACCGTCCGACCGGCCCCTCACCATGTTCCCGGTAATAGGGAACCGTTTGCCAAGGCTGGTACCACTGCCCTGGTAGTACTGCCAAGCAAAGCCTAGTCATACCATCCTCCCGTAGTACCGCAATTTTGCATCGGTACTACCGGACTTGGCCAAACCTGAAAATGACCTTCTTTGGAAAATAGCCATCGCCATCTAGAGACCAGTCGTACCGCACCTATGGTAGTACCACTCCTCACCACTGGTACTCCGCTACCACCAGGTCGGTACTACCGCCATTGCTAGGTCGATACTACCACCTGAAACCTAATAGCAACCTGGATTTTTAGGGAATTGTAAACCCTTTGCAAAATCTTAGATTCAACTCAACTCAACTACTAATTATTCATCACAAATTGACCTAGATCTACCCAAATGGTTTCTCACGACTGACGATAATATAGCCGCAGCGTGCATGTGGAGGCATGCGTCAGTGGCTCATCGGTGGTAGTGCCGGCGTGTACATGGAGGTGTGCGCTAGTCCATCCTCGGCATGGCGGTGCGCACGCGGAGGCGTGTGCCCAATCTGACCGGTGGGAGAGGCAACGATGATGCGTAATAGTAGAAACTTAAAGCAACGTACCAGGAAGCTTTAGCTTTAGAGCGTTGTTGTGCTGATAATGTGTTGTATGGTCGAGGTCACATTGTCGACTATCAAAGCTCTCAACTCGCAAACAAGAATTAATAGTAAACAAGAACACGAACTTAGTCCCAACCTTCTCTTTATTGATCTTTCTACCTATAGTCTTGTATATGCAATGAGAGCCCACCACCCTCCCTTATACAGGCAGAGGATGTCCCCCTTTATGGTTCCATAAGTAATAGGAACTAAACTAGTAAATAGGTCTCGTGGGTCAGCAGCCCCTTAATGGGTCTACATTTAGATAAAATATCCACACGTAATCGGGTCTCAAATGAGCCAATATACAACAGATCTTTGGTTAAAATTTCAATTTAAAGAATCAAATTTTAAAATTGGAAATCAAAACTTTCACCTCGAAGTATCCAACTTTCTAACTCAGCGGTTCCATCATTGTATGGTTGTATCCACTAGCATTGGCGAACTGGATGGGGAAAGCTCGGGATGGCAGCACGAACTGTATATATAGGTGGGTCGACATTGGCGACATGCCGACATGCCCTGGGCCTATCGGTGTTTCCGGATCCATCCATGGCTGAAATTGTCACCGATGGGTCTCCTCCACGTTCTCCACCAGACGTTCCCGACGCGGCGACCACGCTCGGCATGTCGCTCGCACACGAGAATCCTCGTGCTGCACGCCGCAAATGCACAGAGTTGTTGTTAGGCTGCCGCACTGTTTATGCCCGCCCAGATTTGCTGCCGCGGTGGTGAGGTCGCCGATCAGAGAGCAGAGCTCGTAATTTCCTCCGCTGCGCGACCTGCCGCCTGCCTCTGCATGGGCGCATCAGTGATCTCAAAGAGCGTTTACCCCGCAACATCTGTCACAGAAAGAGCCACCAAGATGTGGCCTGCTCGCCTGCTTCTTCTTGGGTCTCTTTTCTTGGATGATCTTGCAAGCAAACCTCAGGAACCGTGCCAGGTTCACCGGCGCAGCTCACTCTCCCTCCAATTGTTTTTTTCAGAGAACGTGCATAAAACTTGCACGCCTTTGCAGTAAAAAAAAACAAATATTATAACGCAGTAGAAGCACTAGGTTCAAAGCCTCTAGAAGAAAGACAGCAACCAAAAGAAAAATAATTATAAGAGAGCGAAAAAAAAGGAGGACATAAGGCACCAGGGTCTGCAGGGTGTCTCCCTCTAATTGTTAGGGGTAAGAATAATGGATGAATTGATAATTTACTCTATCTTTTATTGAAATGTTAAGTGATGTCTCACTGTTAGCCTCGTATGTCAGTAAGATATCACGAGATATATTATCAAGTTACAAAGATAAAACAACTCATCAAATCTTGGTAAGAATAATACCCTTCTCTCCAACTGTCACAACTTGTGGGCAGAAAGGGTCGCGCCAAGGTAAATGAGCAACGCTGCTAACACAATCCCTCTCTTCGCCCCCTACAAGATGGGAAGATTTGATCTTTTCCACAGGTCGGCCTTTTCTTCTCTCATATCTTTCCCTGCCTTTCTTTACTTGTTTTGCTTTATTTGTTTTTATTATATGGATATTGCACTGCTGTTCATAGGACGACTAGATTCCCCGATCCTCTTTTTTCTCCTTACTTTTGTCCTGGCAAGTGCTATATCTACTATGAAGAATCGATATGGGATTGGGGCCCCAACGTGTGGAACGTTGAGCCAAAACAAAATTGATGGAAACGGTTAGTTCGACATAATGATCAGGTCATATTGCTAAAAGGTTTGATTGGGGATGTTGCAAACAATGAAAATTAACATGCATTATATACGTGCAAGAGAAACTTCAATCCAAAATTCTGATGTTTTCAAAACAATGGCGAGTTTGATATTGTCGAGTCAAATCAGCTGTTATGCATGAGCGAATTGTGTCAGGATCAGACCCTAATTTAGGGGTTATACGTAGCAAAAGAAGTCCAATGAATTTGCTCTGCAAATATGGCAAGATATGTGTCCCTGCTATTGGTGGCTACGGCTGCAAGTAGCATCCTGCTGTTAAGGAGATAGAGTTGTATTAGGATATAGAGCTTGGATTCTATTTCATATATACCTTATCTCTATATGGCATATCTCTTGTACTCTCCTATATATATGGCCCTTTGGGTCTCATATCAATACACACAATATTCATAACATGGTATCAGAGCCTAGGTTCCATACCTAGCTCCCGTTCGTCTTCGCTTATCGCTGCCCCGGGAGAATCGATCTCTCCGGGCGGTCATCTCGACGCTGTCGCCCGCCGCTGCCGTACGACCGCCAGACATCACCGCCGCCGGCCACCGCCTCCGGCTTTTCCCCGGGAACCACCGTCGGCTCGAGCCGCCGGTCGCCGGTCCGTCGCCACCCGCTTGCCTCGGCGTCACCGCCCCCAACCCAGATCCCGCCGCCGTCGCCCGGCGCTCTGGCGTCGTCGCCGCCGCCGCTGCTTGGTCGTCCCGCCGTGCCGCCGTCGGATCGCCACCTCCTCCGCCGCCAAGTCCGGATCCGGCCGCCTCCGGGCCGGATCCGGCCGTCTCCGCTGCGCCGCCGTCGGATCTGGTCTCACCTGCCTGGATCCACTGGCTCTCCCCACGCCACTGCCGTCGACCGCTTTGAGCGCACCTCCTCGGCTTCCGGCCCGCGCCGCCGCTCGAGCTCTGCGCGCGCGCCTCCTCGGGTCGTCTCGCGCCTCGTCTCGCGCTCGGCCCCATAAGTGGCTGCGGCCGCTCCTCCCGCCTCGGCACGCCGCCCGCAGCCCGCACCCGCTTTGCCTCGGCTTCTCCATGCGCGCCTCGCGAGGCGCCGCCGCCGCCGGCTTTAGGCAACGTGCACCCGTCAGACGGGCCGCCGCCTCGGGCTCCCCGCGTGTCGTGTGCCCCGCCGCTGCGCCTTGGTCTCGGCCGTCGCTCGCCGCCCCGACGCATGACCACTCGCCCGGCCGCCGCTCGCTGCTGTCTCCACGCCTTGCGCCCATGCCGTCTCGCGCTCACGCCTCCGTTTTTCTCGCGCTCGCGCGGGAAGGAGAGAGAGGGAGGAGTCAAAACGCTTAGGCGGCGGCTTTTGGAGACAGCGCGTTGGGTGAAAACCTAGGCGGCTGGAGACGGTCCTCGTTCCTCACGCGTCACGGTGGATACTGCTAATTTGTTTTCTTTTGAGTCAATTTTAGTTACTTTTCTCGTACGTTTTTCGTTGCGTCTATTCAAAATTCGTAGTCTCTAATTTTTTATTTCGTCCAAGTCGTGCGAGTCCACAAATTAATTGTCAGTCATAGAAGTGTAGAAATTTTTTTTGCATGGCAGCAGCCACGCTCTATTCTCTGAGCCGCGTGCAGATCGTCGAAGTCGTTATGATGCCGCCGCTTTTTCTAGCCGCCGCCTGAGTTTCTAAAGCCGCTTCTTTTGCACCGCGCCTCATTGCGCTTCTTGTGCCTTCGCGCGCCGATCTCGGGCTTCGATCTGCGCTGTCATGCTTATATCTATTCATCTTCAGCTTGATTTGACAGTTTATTCTAAGGCTGCACGCAACGACGACATCATCAAGATTCGGACTTCGGATTTTTCTTGTTTTAGGGTAGTTTTTGCACCACTGACAAGGAAGCGATCCTTTGGTGATGTTCATCCTTTGGTTATAGCATATCCTCTTGTACTCTCCTATATATATGGCCCTTTGGGTCTCATATCAATACACACAATATTCATAACACCTGCAACTCTAATTCAAGTGACGATCCATTCGTTCTTGAGAGCTTTACTTTTCTGTTTAGGGTGGTTCTTGCACCACTGACAAGGAAGCGATCCTTTGGTGATGTTCATCAGCCTCATGTCATACTGTATTATCAACAGGAACAACCAAAGGAAGCCTTTTAATTGCTGAGGCAACTGGAGTTTCAGACACTGCTCAAGGGTGCGTATGCTAGATCCTTAGGCTGCAATTTTTTTAACCTCACTAGTCATGTTCAATTTCTCTTTCACGGTTCAGTGATTTCTAAAGATGAAATGTTTCCTGTATGCATGCAAGTTACGAAGATACTCCTGGCATTTGGACAAAGGAGCAAGTGGAAGCATGGAAGGCGATCGTGGATGGGGTTCATGCGAAAGGAGGAATATTTTTGTGCCAGATTTGGCACGTAGGAAGAGTCTGTACGGAGGAGTCTCTAGTCATAGTACGTTTACTACCTCAGATATAAGCTTGTTTTCAAGCTAATGGTAATGTAGTTTAATTCGCAAGCAGGAAGATTTCAAATTGGATTTCAGAATTATGGTTCAATATTTTGTAGGAACCAAGGTTTGAAAAACCGGCGGTTGCCGGCCGCCGGTAACCAGATTTCCTGGTGGATACTGGGAAATAAAAAACCGGCTGGATTTTTTTGAATTGCATTTATATTTGTGAGTCTTTTGTGACTGCGTAATGCACCTCCTAAATTGGTTTATGCCTTTTTATACTAGATTACCTATTACTCACAAAAACTGTTGAGGATAATTCAGCTACACCTCAAAACCAAAACAACTAGTGTCAAAATTTTTATATTAGGTCCTTACGTTGTACATGGACTTGTGAATTCAGCTTGATGAGTAAAACTTTGATTTCCTGCACCGACCCTAATTCACCCAAAAATTAAATTGGAGCGACGGAAGACTCCACTTGGAGCCAATGGAATTGACGCAGCTACTTGTTTCAGATCTCAGGCTCTCAGCTCCTAGATGATTACAGATGGATGAGAACCTTGTCATTGTCCCCAATTCAGGACAGGATCGCTGTTAAAAATGTGAACCAAAACTGCTATATACCATTCTTAGATTCTACATCCCGAATTGTAAAAAGTGATTCTAGAGAATGGACCAGATATTTGGCTTGGATTAGTACGTGGACTTTTAGGAGTTAATCCCTTTAAGTGGTTAGATCTGCATTTCACTGGTCGGTGAAATGTGAGATCTTATTTCAGTTGTGTTCCGAGTTCTGACAAAGTTGATATTTAGCTTTCCTTCAAATTCTAGAAGTGAAAAAAAGTGAACAGGATCTACTAGACACTTGATCTTATCATAAAAGTAATTGTGCAAGTACTGCCTGACAAAGCCATCTCTGAAGTTATTGGAACTTGTTGCTAGTAAATGTCAGGCTTGCAGATTAAGGGAATATTATGCTTAGCTTTAATCGTGGACGTCACCACCTACTGGAGATATTGAAGGAGCAGTGTTATTAGTCCATATATAATAAAAACCGAAAGCTATGTAATGGCCAATGCTTGTGGCGCCTTTAGCATCTCGGAGGTGTTGAAATCTTACTTTGGAACTTAAAAGTCCCCCTGTGTTGATTTTCTTAATTGTTATGTAGTTTTATAGGCTTATAGCTGTCGCATTCATTTTTTGGACAAAGTATCATGTTCAAGCAAGAACTTTCAATACCCTGCTGTATCAAAGTGAGGTTCACATGCACTAAAGCACACTATCATCTTGGTTGTTTGTTTATTTTTGAACAAGGATAGCTATCCCAAAAGAAAACCTGCTCTATGTTAATTTATTCTTTCTAGAGGCCTTCTGTTTTCCTCCAATTGTTCTCTCAGCATCTACAGACATGGAAGTTTGGTCTAGAGAACAAGCATATCTTTGTACCGATTTTTTTATAAATAATCCATATTTTTTTTGAAATAACAGTAATATACCCGTGTGAACATTTTTTACAGAAATGAACTTCAGTTGCCTAACCGTTGAGCGACTGGAACCTATCACTCAACGGCCGCGCGACACGCAAGCTATCTTTGTGCCGTTAGGCGGCAGTTTCATCGCTTAACGTTTGGCGATCGACCTATCGCCCGAAATTGGCGACTACAATTGCGATCGCTTGGGCGCAAAGTGACTACAAACAAGCCATTTTAGAAGTAGTGTGGGTTAATCCATTTGTGATTTTCGTAGATTATGAATGGTAAATAATCTGTTGGATTCGCAATAAGAGTTTGCGATCGTTGTATGTTGTTGTAGTGCAAGAAATTTCGTGAATTTTTTTAAGAATGATTGACATAACAATGATCGGTAAGTACGAAGATAAGTGATATTGTGATGTAACCGGAAATTCGTACACGGAGGAGAACTGGCTTGTTAATGTTGTTCGATGACTTGCTACGGGAATAATTGAATACGAAAAGACGACGAAATATGCTTGTCCAAATTAAAATAGACTTCATAGTACAGTTGGGAGTAACACGCGCGTAGGGTTTGATTACATGCATAACAAAGAGCATCATGTACGAAGCAACAAACCAAACTGCTCCTACAATACATATGCGCCTTTTTGGAATGGAACTAAATTCAACGTTCAGGGGAGTAGTTAGTGCGGGACGGCCTGACCTACTGTATGGACCGGGGCCATTTTCCCTTACTTACGAGCTCGGCGTTGAACTCCTCGGTGGCCTCTTTTGCCTTGGCCGCTATTTCTCTCTTTTTCTCGTGCTCCCTCTCGCGAGCCTCGTGCTCTCTGCACGTGCACGCCTTAAGATGAGATTTCGTCTCCCGATGTATACGCTCGGTTTGCTTGTCCCTACGGCGCTCCTCCTCCTGAATCTCGTAGGACTTTTGACATTCCACTCCTCAAAGTCGAGAGCCCACTGCTCCTTTAGGTGGATCTCAAGATCGATCCATTTGCAATAGCCACATAGGGGTTCCGGGGACTGTGGGTACATGGGAGAGGTTGTTAGTGCGTACAAAGGATAAAAAGTAGGGAGAACACATTGTAACTGGTCCTTACCGGCTGCTGATAGCTGGAGGTGTCTCAACGGCTATTGGGATAGTCACTGGAGTAGTTTGCGCAACTCCAGTAACACATACCCAGGCTGAGGTGGCGCTTAGACTTGAAGAACTTGCACGGGTCCTAGCACCAACATAGGGCGGTGTCTCCCCCTCAAGCGGGTGTTGCGGCGAGCACTCGGTAGGAACGTTAGGAATGGGGTTGTTGCTATGGGTGACATCAATGCGGGGAGATGACCTCGTAGCACGCTTGGCTTGTTCGGCCCGGGCCACAATAGCCCTTACTTTTTCATCACAGGCGGAAGTAGATCTTGCTAGGTCGCGGGTCTCCTCCCATTGCTTCATCATCTTGTCCCATTGCTTCTTCTGCCTCTTGTCCATCCCGATGTGGTGAAGCAAGCTCCAGTGTAGTATTGTGTTTGCTTGTGTAGTGTTCTCTTCGAAATCTCTTTCACATCCTTTATAGGGCCCCATGTGGCCTTCTCGCTGCATGAACTACCCATGTGGTCTTCTCGCTGCATAAAGCTGCCCCGCCTAGTGTAGTCACTGCGCAAAGCTGGCACATGTGGTCTTGTCAATGCGCAAAGCTTGCCAGTTAGGTCTTCGCACTGCGCAAAGCTGCACCCTTTGGTCTTGTCGCTGCGCAAAGCTGGCCCGTGTGGTCTTGTCGCTGCGCAAACCTGTCCCGTGTGATCTTGTCGCTGCGCAAAGCTATACCTTTTGGTCTTCTCACTGCGCAAAGCTGGCCCGTGTGGTCTTGTCGCGGGGCAGAGCTGCCCCATGTGGTCATGTCGCTGCGCAAAGCTGGACTATCTGATCTTCTCACTACGTAAAGCTGGCCCATGTGGTCTTGTCGCGGCGCAAAGCCGACCCATGTGGTCATGTCGCTGCGCAAAGCTGGCCCGTGTGGTCTTATCGCTGCGCAAAGCTTTCTGTGTGGTCTTGTCACTGCATAAAGTTGCACCCTTTGGTCTTCTCACTGCACTAAGCTGGCCCGTGTGGTCTTGTCGACTATCTCTCCATACATCAGATTGGCTATGAAGGTAGATGTTAGGTTATGATGCCTCGGCAAAACACTACTGAGAATGCAGGATGTGGCTCCACCTTCGACACAATCCAGTCAGTCCCATACTTCGGTCTACGTGCATGCACCCTCCAAGGATAATCGGCCTACTCACACTTCACGGTGTACTGCTTCTGGCTAGATTTTATGACCCGAAAAGTCTGTTGCATGGACATGGCCCACAACTTAATAGAATCCTACAACGATGTCTTATCCGCAAACATTGAATGCAACCAAACATCTGTGCTATGATACCCCACGGTGATTCATGCTCGTCATGTGCGGCAACACCCTCACATCAAACCGGTTCCATTTCTACGGGATGGGAGCTTCGTCCTCATCCGAATTGTCCTCGTTGTCCTCCTATACAACTTCCTCTGCAGCCCAAGCCATCCGGTCATCACTCTCCATTTGATCTAGTATGTACTCCATGTGCTCCCCTTCATTGGCTTGTCTTGCAGCCTCACCATGCCATGACTATTCTTCCTCTCCTCCATGTACCGCATCGGCCTCGTCACGAGCAACTTCCTTCTCTTCACCAACATACGGAGCGCCCGAGCTGCTCACACCTCCCGAATGATGGTCGTCCGCGTGACCTTGCACAACTTCTACTGGGCATGGTTTCACAATCATCACGCACTCGTATCCACGGCCCCAACACCCTTGCACAAACCCCTTCCTCGCAACAGTACGCATCAGTGTTCTCAACTCTCATCTGATGTCCGTGGGAGACCGGTTCCAAAGCCCTTGTGTGACGACGCTGCACACCTCGGGGTCCAAGGAAAAACTGCGGATGAGCCAGTGCATCACATTTGTGATTCGAGCATTCGCGCCGTTTGGGTGTACCAGAGTGGCTTGCGTAAAACCGCTCAAGTCAACACCGTTCGGACCTTCACGAATGGTGCCAACACCGTAATGCACTTTCAATGTAGTGGGTATCGGCATTACTGATGTCTGCCTGCATATATTTTCAATTTTGCAACTAGTCAAATAACATCGCACATTATGGAATTACTAATGTACTGTAATTTATATTTCAACGACCGTTCGCCTATCGTAACCAACTACATTACCCTCGTAGCATTAACTCCCTATCGGTAGACCGCGCACTGATGTCGCTCTTGTTTCACTACTCGAGCTCTCTCCTACTGAAAATAATTCCTAATTGGTTCCGACAATTTACATGACATCAATTTAAATGCCAATATATCAGTTATAACGGTACACATGATTTTTCAATGTATTAACGACATTACATTCATTCATAATTAATCATAAATATTATGTATTATTATTTTCTACAAAACTAATTATTAAATTCTTACAAAAATATTAACTGAATTTTGGATAACTATAAATTTCTATGGAGGCTTAATTTCTACATAACATTGACTAAATTTTCTACAATTACAATTTTGTACGCATGCTAATTTGCTAAGGATGCTAATTTTCTATAAGTATGTTCACTAAATTTTCTACAACTACAGATTACTATAGCTGTTAATTTTCTATAACTACATTGACTAAATTTTCTATACCAAAGTTGTAATATTCTTTTCTGCATCTACAATTTTCTGCGGATACTAACACTAAATAAACTATCTACTTCATATACAAAAAAATGAACTACAACATACAAAAATATTTACCTTACAAAAATCGTGAAACCTCTCCTTCCTCTCCCTCTCCTCTTCTCCTCCCTCTCCTCTCATTTTCTCTTCTCTTCTTTCCCTCATTCGTTTCTGCGTGGCGAGCTCCGCTTGGCAGCTGAACCCTTCGGCGGCCAGGCTGCAGTCGCCTAACCGATGGGCGACTGGAGGCAGTCGCCCGGCGGTTTGGTGACTGCAATTATTTCGCCTAATGGCTAGCGGATTGCTTGCGTGCCGCTCGGCCGTTGGGCGATTGGTTCCAGTCGCCCGATGGTTCGGTGACTGGAGCCCATTTCTGTAAAAAAAAATTGCGTGTATATTTCTGTTATTTCGAATAAAATATGGATTATTTCTAAGAACATTATCTTTGTACCTGCTCCTGGTTGCTACACTAAGGATGGGAAAAGCCCTTAGCTGACCACCTGTGTACTGCAAATTTCCAGATTTCTTAGTGAGGAGTCACATTAGGTACATGGCATAGATTTGAGAATGTTGGATTTACACAGATTTTGGCTACATTTTTTACGTTTTTCCTTCATATAAGCGCTTTTTTTTCCGAGAACAACCAACCAAGATTTCTTTCTCTTCTTCACGGTATCATTTTTTAGCTGTATTTCTTCTCTTCTTTCATGTAAGCAATGCTGTTACTTGAGAGACAAAAGAAAATGTAACCTGTATATTCTGCCAGCTTTAGCTGAAAGTCGGTCAACATTAATCAGTTTGCTCAACTGATTTAGGGAGGCAAGAGTTAAAATCCTATCAAACACTAATAAGAAGGCTGAGAAACTAGTGTCAGGACTTAGGAGGTCCAGAATGATACTGGTAATGTTGAGTGGACTTTCTGCTAAAAGAACTGAAAATTGTATAGCAACTGTGCACTTCTGTTTAGTCTAAATCTGTAGTAATAAATAAGCAGTGAGAATAGGTTAGGCAAATATACGTATTAAAAGTAAATAAGTACTAGAATGTGAACTTGTGAAGCAGGCTATTGTACAAGGTTATAAACTCTCACTAAAGCACAGGAAAAATTTGACTATTCTTTTTGTATCCTATTTATTGAAATTTAAACCATTGTTGTATCATGTGGTGAACCTGGTTGTATCTTGTTCCTCAGAACTTCAATATAAAGGATACCAGTTGGTTGGCACTTTGTTTTTACCTGATATCGAGCAACATAGGTTTATGCTTCTTCAGTGGATAGTATTACCTAAAGAACATTTGCTACTCAAAAAAAGAGAAACAAAATTAAAACATTAGCTTTGCATTTGTTCCTTTGTCCTAGGAGTAATTATTCTCTATTTCTTTTGTTTTTGGTGCTGCTTTCCATTTCTCCCTTGTCCATCATCAGAGCATTACTTAAAGAGTTATTCTGAAGAATGTGCAGAGTCACCCTTGTGTTACCTCATGTATTATCTGCTTGTCAATTTTGGTCTCAATTTGGTCTATTTCAGTACATCACTTCTGACTGTGTTACCCAAATTTAATGAAGTATATTATTGAGCATTCTATCAAGAATTCACTGTCAAAAAAAGTATTCTATCAAGAACATGCATGTCATAAAAAAATCAGAAATCACACATAAGTGTTGCATCTTTATTCAACCTATCTATTTCTGATTTTTTTTTGGTCTCCTATGGTTACAACTTGTCTATACTCAAAAGGACACCTTCCTTGCTAACCCAAACATGTACACATAAGTTCCCAAGCAATACTTATTCTCAACAGTCACGATAGCTAATCAAAACAAAAGGCGATAAAACCAATCAACACAAAAGTTTGATGATAAAGGAAGATAACTGCATGTTGAAATGCTCAAATGCATGTCTTGTGTTCCTAACCAAAGTTGTTGATTCTGATTCTAAGGTTACATTGGAGTCCCAGATTTGATGAATGATTGAGATGACAATATATTGCATTGCTGTGCCTCTGTAATGTGACTGATCAGCTTGGCTTCCACAATACTTGAAGAAAACTGGTTTGGAATCTGGATCTTAAGCATTTTTTAAAGGGTTCATTAAAGGGGTGGTCCTGGTAAACTGCAGTCATGGCCCCATATGACCTAGCTTTCTTAAGTTTTGTCAATTAAGATTTTGTGTCAATTGTGCATGCACAAATTGATTATGTGTGTGCCTACTGCAAGCTTCCTATTATCAAAAAAGGGGGTGATCCCCGTGAGTAGTTAATGGCTTGATGCATTCGTAGTTGCATACTGGTTATTGCATTATTCTTTTAGTACTTACCAATTCCGGAATGCAGACATGACAGGTTTTGGCTCTATTGAGTGAACTAATGCAGCTCTCCTCAACTGAACAAAACTGCACAACCAACCAGCAAATTGAGATTTTTATTGGACAAACATTTCTTCTTTGATAGTTCCAAGTGAAACTTGCAAATAAGAACGGGTGGCGCCAGTAGCAGTACGGCAGTACCAGACTCTTTTGGTCGGTGTTGAATTTTTTTTTTATAAAAGGTGGATGCATGAAAACTAAGTCTACAAAATAAAATACTAGGTTTTATGACATTAGAATTGTAGAATATATAGTGGTACTTAACAGCTAAGAAGTGTGCACTACACCTTCTCTCTTTTTAAATCTTGTGAAGGAATTATGGAATATATAGCGTGGCATTCGTATTTTCTATCATTTGTTTGTCAGATAGAGGCATGGAGAAGATGAGCTTAGAAGAAAGGATATGGTAGCGTAGTAGAGTTTAAAATTTTAGTCTGACCTTTCAAAGTAGAACAAATTCTTAACAATGTAAAGTGTACGTGACTTTACATGAGACATATTCCTCACTAAATATTCATTATGATCATGAACCACTTGATTATCTAGGATGGGGCAGTACGAGCAACATGAATTTTTTAATAAAAAGAATTCTATACACTTCGATCTAACTTATGCCATTTTACAAGGTTGCTATCTAAGCTACTTTGTGAATTGCAACAATGATATTTGCTTGACATAAATAAAATAACAAAATAATTAAAAAATAAAGGGTGTATTTAAATCTATAAATTACAAGAGTGTCGAGAGAATTCATAAAAAGAAATATTAAATTCCATGAACTACAAGAGCATCAAGAGCGCATTCTAAAAGAAGAGCATCAAGAGAGGACCCATGAAAAGAAATGTAAAATCTGAATAACTTGTATATGTGTTTTTCAGAAAAAAGCACTTGGGGAAAAACATGAAAAATGGAAATTTCGAACATGATATCCAAAATCTGAAGGACATAAATTCTCTGCAGATTTACATGTTACTACTGTGCGTAGAAGAAATTGTGTTACTGTCCGAGGTCCTCCCTTCGCTCCCACCATCGTAGATGGTATAGCCACACACCCGGTGCCACTAAATGATTGAGAACTACGACAGGGTCGAAATGCAATCCAATTCTTATCCATATCCGCTTCTTACCCGTTTCCATTTGGCCCCCCCCGGATAGTGACTTTGGCTTCGTCCCGACAAGCAGGGTTCATATCAGTGTCAGGCTTGCTGGTGCTAGTCAAAAGTAATTCTTTGGTTCAGGTGCTCAGTGAAAGATGCCTATCTTTCTTTTGCTTTTCAAAGAATAATGCTTGTATGTAACAAGGGCATTACAGAGAATTAACAACTTGAGAGCTCGACAATAAGAGCCAAGACTATGCAGGAAATTTTCCTCAAAAAAAAAAAAAAAGTCTATGCAGGAAACTCAGAAACATCAGTATTCTGTACGCGTGGCCGTATGTAAGATTATTCGTATAATTCTGGCCCTATATGTAGCCCTTTGCAATGTGCAAGGACTGGCCTACCAGTTATTCCTTGTCCTCAGGAGCCACAATAAAACGCTCATCTCCATGACAGTCACCATTAGCCTCAAGTGCAAGAGGAAGACCCAAGGTCTAGCTAGCTGCAGCAACCTCAGAAGCTAGTCCAAACTAGTGGGAGGTTGTGTGCACAAGCAAGAAGAAACACCGAAGGACAGTAATGGCTCGTGGTAAGGTTCAGATGAGAAGGATAGAGAACCCGGTGCACAGGCAGGTCACCTTCTGCAAGCGGCGGATGGGCCTGCTCAAGAAGGCCAAGGAGCTATCTGTTTTGTGTGATGCTGATGTCGGTGTCATAGTGTTCTCTCCTCATGGCAAGATTTATGAGTTAGCCACCAATGGGTCTGTATCTATCTCTCTTGTTTAGTGATCCAAAAGTAACTCTAGATAATATCATTTTTTCCAATTTTTTTAAATTTGATGATACGTTTTGTGGCTTGGAGATATTAGGAACATGCAAGGCTTGATTGAGAGGTACAAGAGTAGCAATACGGAAGCACGAGGTGAAAGCAGCGAGCAGAACAAACCTCAGGTCAGCATAGATCACATGATTTATCTAGCGATTTCAGATAGCATTAAAGCTTTGCATAGGAAATACAGTATTTTTTTATGATTTTATAATGGCAATTAATGAGAGAATTTTGGTCCAGCACACTACATGTAAATTTGTTCATCCGTGACGAAACTTCAGAACACATAATTCTTTCTATGCACATCAATTTTAAATTACATTATTGAGTGCTGATATTCTTTTGTTATTGCAGGCAATACAACAAGAGGTATTACCGTTAAGGCAAGAGATTGACTTACTTCAAAAGGGCTTAAGGTAATCAACTGCATTACATGTATACAGTGAAACAACTTAATGAGTTCTGTCTGAGCAACTGGTGTAACTTGTTTAGTTTATATTAGAATAATGAGTAAATTACCCTGCATGCTATTCTAATTTGGAAGAATTTATGGCTAAAAAGTTGTTTCTTACATGATCTTACAATTCTTTTTCCTTAAAAAAATGGGTCGGGTGGGGGAATGCAGCTGCATAGTTATATTGGCTTGCAATTATTAGTTGAGCAGTGCTTCTGTGCTTTCCTCTCTAACAAGAGTAATATTAATCTCAAAACAAATGAAGAGGTAAGTAACATCTATTCATGATTCATCATACTTTAAACATTATACAAATTACTATTAAAAAAAACATAGAAGCACCTCCCTTATTGGTTTCTGAAGGGCTGTTAATGAAAATAAGAAAAGGAAAAGCCAAACGACTTAATAATATGGATCCCATCCACGTGAACTAAATTCCACATGGATGGGCCGGGATCCCGGGCCAACCTGGACATCATAATAAGGCCTAAACTGCGAACGATCCATGAAAAAAGTTTCAAAAGATAATGAAGGAGACTTTTGGTTTAGGATAGAAGAAGTACAAGGTTGAGCACAAGACTGATAAAGGTAAGCACATCCATGCAGATACATGTATGGAGAGAAAGATATAAACCCCATGAATCTTGATGAACTGCGAGCCCTTGAGAGTAATCTTGAAATCTGGGTGCATAACATTCGCTGCACAAAGGTCAGCTTTATGTTCTTCTCTGTACAGGTAAAAAACTAGTCAAAAATGGGAACTTTTAATATGTTGCCCTTTTCTTGTGAGCAGATGCAGATCATGTCTAGGGAGATTGAGATGCTCAAGAAAAAGGTTGGCTCCACATTTTTTCGTTTTATTCCTGTAATGAACTTTAGAGCTTACATGCGCAAGAGATGAGCATAGCAATTCCCTTCACCAGTAGTTTTACGTGTGTCTGTTTTGCAGGAAGGCATAATGAAGGCTGCTAATGATATACTTCAAGAAAGGGTACTTTGATCCTCTAATCCAGATCCATTTTTTAAAAAAAACTACACTATTCGAAGGATAAGCTTATGTTTTGATTTTAGGAGTGAGTTCAAGATTAGCATTAGCATTTAGGAACCGACCCGAGGAGTTGAGTACAAAACCTTGCCTATCTTTTTATCCATACAATTACAGACCTACTCCTGCTTGTAAAGCATAGTTTTGCATATATGGTACCCATGGTGGCGATTGGGTGTGGGGTAAAAAAGCCTTGCCGGTATTCTAGTTGGTGGTTACGCATGTAGGCAACCCATGTATTTCAACATTTCTGCTGTTCTGCAATCTAGAGAGAGAGAGAGAGAGAGAGTATTTTTCTCATCTTTTGAGGTCACCTTAACCGAACATGTTTCTTTTGTTTAGAGAGGTCAACACATTTCTTATTGTCTTCATCTTGTATCTGCAGATAATTGAGCAGAATGGGATTCTGAATACCGGCAGCAACGTTATGATACCACAATTTCCGTTCCAGCTAACAATGGGGAGTAACTACTACTTCTAGCCTAAACTACCGACCTATCAAGTTATCTCGTCAGTTCTGATTTGAGTTCAACAAGGCTACCTTGAAAGGACCTTGATAAGCTTGTCTGCCACTACATATTGTGAAAAGAAAAACAGCATTTGCATCTGTGCATGGTTGCATATGTAAATTCACCATCTTTCAGATTGGACGGTTAGTAGCTTACATATATCTTTTTTAATATGGTATAACTTTCTGAATGCAATGTTGATTAGAGAATCAACAAAATCGGGAAATTTCCAACTCAATATCAACAGATGTTGCAACACCGAAAGATCCATACGAACATCTGAAATTGCTTACTGATACAATTTGCAACTACCAAAATGTTCAAAAAGACACGAAGGCAGAGGTACACATTTAGCAGATATGTCATGTTCATCCTGATTCCTGAAAGAGATAGTTGCGCCGTCATGCTGAACAGCAGCTGCTCTTCTGACGTTGCTGCTGCTGCTGAATTGGATGGCCTTTCATCTGGGATAGATTGGAGGCCTTCCTCTCCAGGGATGCTTGGCTACCAGCTTTGCTGCAGATTAGACACAGAAATTTCATCAGCATAAGTCGTTTCAAAGAATCTGAAGTTTCGAAATTTTTTTGTCCAACCTCTTCTTGATTGCTGCAGACATTGCCAAGAAGGCCTCCTCGACATTGATGGACTCTTTAGCACTTGTTTCTAGGAAAGGAATACCTATCTCATCAGCATAAGCCTGCACTGATTTGCATTGCCCATTCAGTAACAAAGTATACAGCATGAACACGATGTGCTAATTTGTAAATCATCCATAACGTAATAGGGTAATTGGAAACGTGACCTGTGCTACTGCAGTCTCGACGACCCTGCTCTCAGCCAGATCGCACTTGTTACCAACGAGAAGCTTGCATACGCTGTCGTTGGCGTATTTGTCGATCTCGCTCAACCATTGCTTGACATTGTTGAAGCTCTCCATGTCCGTAATGTCGTAAACGATCTGGAGACAACTCAAGCAACCAAGAATGCTGGACTGAAACGTGCATAAAAATTGCAGAAAGCTTTCTTCACAGGCCGAGAGACTTACGATTATCCCATGAGCCCCTCGGTAGTAGCTGCTTGTGATGGTTCTGAATCGCTCCTGTCCTGCTGTGTCCCACTGTTTGACATGCACCAGGTACTAATATCAGATCACATTGCAGTATTGCAGTTTCTGCTACGCACAACGTATTCCTACCATGCAACGATTATGTAGCAAATACCAGAAGCCTATTAGTACCGGAAAAATTATCCAAAGCCAAAATGAATCCATGCCTCCATGTATTCCCAACCAAACTATTAAGAGGCTAACATGGAAGGTTTCTAGGTTTTCCCAATTAGACATTCCGATAGCCAAATGTTGTTAATTGGTAACATATTCCATGACAAGACAAAACTTTTAGAAGCATAACTTGTGAAAATGACCAATAAACCACTTTTTTTAAACAAGATCAAGAAACCACTTACAATCTGCAATTTTACGGTCCTCCCGTCCATCTCGATTGTGCGGATTTTCTGACAAGGAAAGACAGGGATCAGTGGAGAAAAGAACAATCAAAATGCAGGATGAAAAGCTAGCGAGAGAAACATCAAGAATGCAGCATTGCAATACTCACGAAGTCAACGCCAATCGTGCTAATGTAGCTATCGGCATACGAATCGTCCTGAATAAAACACAAAGGAATAAAAAAACGCAACCATATGATCTAATCTTCAAATTACGGTGCCATCGTGTCATCAATCCACATTGCCAACTCACAGCAAAACGGAGGAGGAAGCAGGACTTGCCGACCGAGGAGTCGCCGATCAAGAGGAGCTTGAACAGGTAGTCACTAAACTCAGGGCAAACAAATAAGATTAACATTTTCAGTACAACGAACCAAACAAAGAAAGAAAAAAAACGAAAGATAGAGACTCACTAGCTGTAAATGCAAGGGTAGAAGTAGAAAGAGACTTACAATTCGCTGCTCATGACTCTTGATCCTGCCAAGAACGAAACAGAGAGAGAGAGAGAGAGAGAGAGAGAGAGAGAGAGAGAGAGATTTGATGCTTGGAGTGGAGAAGAGGCCTGTGAGACGGAAAAGGAGGTGAGAATACGATGGGAGAAGACGACCCAGTGATAGTCGCCTCCTTCACGCAGCTCAAGGCCTGAAGTGTAGTATAAACTAAGCAAACTGATCAGCTAGTGCATTAGTTTTGTATCGAACTGCGCAGATCATAACGTTGAACTGTTCCCTCGTGCATATACGGTGGTGTTCTAATTAGCTTGTAATTTAAATTTAAGACTATGTTTTTTAAATTTTAACTAAAATTATACCATAACGATTGTTAGTTTTTAAAAATAGAAAAATTAAGAAAAATTAAAAAACAATTATATCGTCATAGACAATGCAAAGAAATAAAAAAAAGACAAAAAATCTAAAAACTAAAAAAACTTAAATAAGCTAAAATTATAAATCGATGTATTTTAAATGGTTTCTAATTTAAATAAGCTAAAAGCTGAGTAAAAGGTAAAAGCTGAAGTCGTTTAGAATGGACCTTAGGCTCATTATTTTTTTAATGATGACGAGGATTCACGGGCGCGTCGCATGCCTCGCCAAGGAAGATGATCACGATCCCATTTTGTAGTGTTCCTAGTACAAACAATATTGCTTTAGCTGGAGATTAGTGTAGTGTCACGTAACGAACACAAAAGGCATATATAACAATCGAACGTACAAACCGTGGCGTGATACATGGACCACTGCCATCACACGCGTCACATCTTGTATAACCGACATATGCACTACTTTTTCTATAGTCAGCACGAAAATTCTACCAAGCAAGAGCCGCGAACCACTACTGACATTTCAGAGCTAAGACCGCATCATTGAAAACAAACAAAGAATCTAGCTGAGAATATGTACAAATTTTCATCGAAGTGTTCTTAAAAATTTTGTCTAGTAGCTACAAAGTCTTAAAGATTAGAACTAAAAACCAAGAGAAAAGCAACAATCTCAAAAACAAAAAAAATTAGGATCAGCATCAGAATGATCTGATAAGCCACCAGATTACAGTTTGACCGGCGACACAATTGCAGTCTGACCAGCAGCACTCTTGCGGTCTAACCGGCAACAATGGAGCATTCTAACCGATGACCGGTATGATTGGGCCAAGAAACAGTTTGGCCGCTCCTCTGTTCTCATAACAGAAAATCACTTCGACTCCAAACCTTTCTCATCCAAAGATCACTTGACTCCTTTTCCAAGTTCTAACCGTTTTCAAGAATATACAAAGTTACACCAAAACAGGATAAAAACCAAAAACTCAAAATAAGATTTGCTCATGGTAAAGGATGGCCAAGTTAACTCTAAATACATTCTCATATGTTACAACAAGCAAAGTTTCCCAAAGATTCAAAGAAAAAAGCCTAGAATAAAAAATCTCAAGATAAGATCAAATCCACGTAAAACTAGGCAACAACAAAATCATGCAAAACTTGGTACCTAGATAGTGGATAGATGGGAGTTGATCTCCAAGAGTCATCTACATCACTTATATATCTTTGGCACACAACAAGATCAAGAAGGGGGGAGAGAAGAGATCAAAACCAATAAGATCAAGAGCAAATCAATCAAATCAAAAGGACACTATGAGTGATGATAGTCCCTCAATCTCCCCCTTAATGAATACATTGGCAATTTTTTAAAAAGCAAGTAGGAGGTGTTTTCAGAAGTAAAGAGGGAATTTTGCAAACAAAAGCTCAAAATGGTCACAATGGGATTGGAAATACTGAAAATGACCATATAAGCCAGAATTGGAGTGATGCTATTGTATAGAGCAAGTTTTTCACAATAGCGGTAAATCCACTAAGGGAATTTGGAAACCTCACTCTAGTGTCATATGAAAGAATAATTGTTCTATTTGATCTTGGTTATAGCGAGAAGAGATCAAAAAATTAAGAGAATTATAGGAAATATAAAATCTCCAATCTTTGCAAGAATTTTTATAAAAACTCCAAATCATGCTCTAGATATGCATTTTTACTAATCTTTCTTCCTCTTTGACAATAAGGACATCAAGGTGTATGGAAGAAGATATAACATGAATAAAATAAAGTCCATGTATTTTATTCAATTTTAGCTAAATAAGGAGTTATGAAAATTATCCAAAGTGACTGCAAGTATGACACTAAGCTACATTATATGAAGTAGCTATCAAGGTCACGACAAATCATATAAAGGAAAACTAAGCCAATTTAGCAAGAATCTGAAAGTAAATGGATTTCTTAGCATGTCAAGTTGATCGAAGTCATAATTTAGCCAAAGGTATTCAAAAATAAGCCGAGTCATGTTAATACACTAAATGGAACCAAGAAGCTACAATTGAGTTAATTTTGAGTGCTATAAGCTTAGAATTGAGTTATTTTGTTCAAGTACTTAGAGTTGAGCACAAACAGCACATTTAGTACTTTCTAAAATACTTTTTTGTTTTATCTTAGTAAAGCAAGTTCTGAACTATGAACCATCAACAATTGCCTCCTAAGCTTCAATTATTTTTCACAATTGAGCCATGTGCTAGATCTCGAGTCTTTGTCGACCACCCTAAGCACGAAGCTTAAAAGTATGGTCATGGTCATCCAAAACTTCTTATGAGTTTATGCTTAGTGCAATGGCAAGCCGTCTTATGAGAAGGGATTAGTGATATCAGTTTTTTCACACATAAAAGAGATTATTTTTCATTTGTTATTTTCTAGTTCAAGAACAATGAGTTACTCTTAAGTCCATAAGCTATATCTGGCCTGAGCCGCAAAAGTCTAGGAGAAGTAAACTCATGTTTCAACAATGAACTAGCACAGCTTAATGTAAAGCTCAATTTAGATTCTATCCTCAACTTAGCCTATTTGACATGGCATGAATCCTAAGAGGATCACTAGTAGGGGTGGCGAAAAAGCACGTTAGTAGGGCTCGTTGGCTCGATTCAAAATTGCTCCAATTATACTCGTTAATTGATTAAACATTGAAATGAGTTGATTTCAAATGAATTTAGATTGTTCTCTAGCTAGACTCGGCTTGGTTCGGCTCAGCTTGTTAGCTCGCTTCTAAAAAACTTCCAAACTACATGTAAAATGATATTAAATCAAATTGTGGCGATGTTAGCTGGGAACGGATAGTAGATTATACCTCAGCTTACTTACCAAGGCAATGTCCTTGAGCCTGAACTTGTCATTAATGTGCACAATGCCCTTAGCTAGCACAATCCCAGTAGAAGCATCTCCGAACGTGATCAACTCATCGACGGATGCACGGGTGAGGGAGGAGAACCAACGAGAATCACTGGTTTTGTGTCGAGAACACCCAGAGTCAACAAGCCACATGCCCTCCTTCCTCGCTCGTCGAACCTACAGGGCATAAGTTGAAGATATCGGTGCCTCAGTACTGGGGTTAGAGATAAAAGACTTAGAAATTTAGTACTGAGCCACACGATGGCTAAGAACAGTAGTAGAAGTAGGAATAAAATTGTTAGCAAGAAAATCATAAGAATGCATACGAGAACCACATAGACCTCTCCAAATTGGCCTACCAAAAGATTTGTATTCCCCTGTTTAGATGATATTCGTGGTCTATCCT
Organism: Bonia amplexicaulis; assembly: GCA_036346245.1. Taxonomy (NCBI): domain Eukaryota; kingdom Viridiplantae; phylum Streptophyta; class Magnoliopsida; order Poales; family Poaceae; genus Bonia; species Bonia amplexicaulis. Next base: position 10,479,496 of record CM070745.1, on the reverse strand, counting down.
TACGATATCCTAACCCAAAACGCTGGCTACTTCCACCAAAGGAGTCAAAGAAGTCATCTAAAAATCTAGACTTATATTTAGAAGGAAAGACTATAGTCCTAGCTCTAGAGACACTCATAAGTGAAGGAACTATCCTAATGGACCTCAAAGCATGTATCATCTCTTTTCTCTCATACTTGACCCTACAGAAGAAGAACTAAACAATGTGGTCATTCTTCTTGCAGAAGGTGCAATGATGCTTAACCTTTTGAGGGGTCTGACATGCTCAAATAGAAGCACCTGACATGCTATGAGGGGTTTGGGTAAATCAAGCTGACATAAACATAGTCTTTAAAGGCTTAGGGGATTTGACCTCAAACTTGCCACTCTCCACAACTCTCACAACCGTAGGTGAGTAATTTTTGGAATACTCTAGAGAATTAAATCATAGATCTCTCTTCTTCATACTCACCTTAGATTGGTCAAAAATCATATTGAGGTTCTTCTTTCCACTGAAAAATCTCTCTAGAGTCTTTTTGATGTAGTTATTTTCTTTAGCTAGATTCTCATATGTGGCACACATAGTGCTCTTGGTTGCCCTAGTGTATCTCTCTTTGTGGACATCTATCTCAACTCTCAAAGCTTCACAAGATACACAAGGAGTTTATCTAATTCTACCCAACTGCTCCTAGAACTTCACTCTAAAAGTCTCATGCATCTCATCTAAGTTAGTTCCAATTTCAACACAAAATACACAAGAAATATATTCAAATAATTAATTACTTTCTTAGATGCAGTAATGAATAAGAATTTTTATTTTCCTCAAGTTGTGAGACTAGAGCAATTTTCACAAGTTTCAGTCCAAGAATAAAGAAGCATTTCAATCATCTCTACGAACTTATGTTTGCTATCCTCACAATTGAAATAAGTATGATCAGGATTGAATTTGAGTAATTCTTTAGTGGCACTATCAAATTTTAATTCAAACAAAGCACAATTTATGCATGGTGAAGGAACAACATTTAAGACAATAGCATCCATGTAATCATTTTATTACTAGACTTGAGAGTCAATAGTTCATCCAGAGCATCTTTAAGTTGATTGACAACAGAATAGTGTTTTGTCTTTAAGCATAGCCAACTGATCATGCAAAAACAACCAAGATTCACGGTTTCCATCATCAGGAATTATGGTCTTGAGCCTAAAAATTTCTATATTCAAGTTTTCAATCATAATATCATGATTCTTGATTAACTTAGCTTGTTTCTTTAGTTTTAGTTTAGTTTTAGCAAGAGCATGTTCCATTTCTTGTTCTGAGTGACGTACCTTATTGGGATCACTATACGGATCATCATCAAACATGTCGACATCGATGATACTGGCCTTGTCCATGAAGCACATGCCGGTGAAGTCCTGGGTCTTCTTCTTGCTCCTAGAGTCAGCCCTGTCATCCTCAATCTCCAAGTCTACATCGCTCATGTCGATATTATCAAGAGCGGCAAGGACCTGATTGATGAACTTGTGGTAGTTTGGCTTCTTGCACTTCACGTCACGAGTTAAGGACACCTTCGAGAGTCATTCTCCTCCTTTCCCTTCAGCTTAGGGCACTTGGCCCGCATACGGTTCTGCTCATCACACTCGAAGCAAGTGACATGACCACTTCTCCTTCTGTTCCTCACCGTATGATAAGCTCTTATGAATTTAGTGGATATGACTATTAAGTCATCATCAGGAAGCCTCTCTAATTGTTTATCACTCAGAGAATGCAAGGCAGACAGTGAAAATCTAGAAAAACTAAAATCCAAAGGACTAAAAGAACTACTCTGAGTAGGGTCAATCACCAAAGCCATCGACTCTGTCTTGGGGAGACGTGAAATGAAGTCAATCTCACGTGTTTTTAACCTCGAGTAGAGCTTATTCATGGTAAGTCCACTTATGACAGTGTTGTCATTGATGGAAGTAATCTTCATCCCCAAACTTTCACATCAAGTACACCCAGCAGGTGGCGTGCATTCTCATATTCAGAAAAGTCAAGCCAACAGCATGCAAATCATGGATAATCTTGGTAAATATTCCCCACAACTTATCCAAAGATTCACCAAGCTTTTGCTTGATCTTAGAATATTCTTTCTTTAATTGCTTTTGTCTCACTTCCTTGATTGTGGTAGAGCCCTCATTGTAGTCAGCGAGGGTCTTCTAATCAATTGAGCATATGACAAATGAGTACTCACTCAAACTCAGATTGACAAAGCCCCTGAATTAGAAAATTATGTACCTTACTATTTGCATTCAAATCTGATGTATTCACCTAGTCATCGGGAGGCATCATATAAGGGTTCTTGACTTTGATCCAAATTGAGTACCCTTGAGCCTCGATTTAACAATACATCCGAGCCTTCCAAATAGAAACATCAACCACATTGAAGACGGGTGGCTTGATTAAATACTTGTCTGATGTTATTGCTCTAAGACCGGTTAAGATCTATAGAAGATCTAACCGAGCTCTGAAACCGCTTACAGGACCGCAATGGCAATAGAAAGGGATGAGCGGAGCCACACAAAATTTCCCCCAAATATTCTTAAATTCTTTACTCCAGTAGCTACAGAACTATGAAGATCATAATTGGAAGCTAAGAGCAAAGCAACAATCTCAAAAACCAAAGAACTAGGCTCTGCACTAGAGCGGTCTAATCGGCCACCACGTTGCGGTCAGACCGATGACACAACTATAGTTCTAACCGGCAACTCTCTTACGGTCTGACCAATGGCGCTCTAGTGGTCTAACCAGCGGCAACCGAGTGGTCTGACCGACAACCGATATGACCGGACTAAGCAACGGTCTGACTGCTCTCCTGTTATCATAATAGAAAATATGTCCGAGTCCAAACCTCTTTTGGTGCAACTCCCAAAATCCATAACCAAATAAGATTAAATTTTGTACATGCTTTGCTTAGAATCTCAAGAACCTATTCCATCCAAGGATCACTTGAATCCTTGTTAAACTTTTAACTTTTCTAAAGAATAAGTAAAGTTACACCAAAACAGGGCAAAAAACCAAAAATTCAAAATAAGACTTGCTCGTAAGTAGATGATGGACAAGATTGCTCTAGATGTGTTCCTACATGTCACAGCAAACAAATTCTACCGAAGATTCAAAGCAAAAACTCTATAATCAAGAAATCTTAAGATGAGGTCAAATCCACGCAAAACCAGGCAACTTTGAAATCATACAAGACTTGGTGCCTAGATGGATGGGAGTTGATCTCCAAGAGTCATCTTCATCACTTATACATCCTTAGTACACAACAAGATCAAGAAGGAGAAAGAAGAGATCAAAATTAATAAGATCAAGGGCAAATCAATCAAATAAAAAAACACCATAAGTGATTATCAAAGTTGATATATTTCTTATTAAGGATGAAGGTTTTAGAGCCACTCTACCTAGAGGACAAGACAGTATACCACATCACTCACTCTTCTAACCATAACTCTAGAACACAAGGTTGGAATGATTGGTCGGCAAGATGGTTGATTTGCAAGGTTCCATCCCCAACCTATTAAATAGATAAGGCAACCAGCTCATATCTAACCATAATTGATCTATCCACTAGCACATTTGAAGAAAACCTATTAACCCCACACAACATAGATTTTACTTACACACTTAACTTATGCACGTTTTTTAAAGCATATGAGCTCGAATCCGCTAAGTCCGTAGCATTTGATCCACTTGATCTTCTCAGTATCTCCTTGACCAAAACTGCTTTCCCAAGCACCGTGGTTTTGATTCAACGTAGTTTCCGATATTTGGCAAACTTACCAAAATACCCTTGCTTGATTCGGTCTTTAATTTTTTTGCAAGAAATCTCTATGCTTGCCACGTGTAGGTGCACCAATGATCTGCCACGCGTCAGCAAGTCTCTCCCGTTCAGATCCACCGGACCACGTCTCACTTAGACCTTACTTTCAATATTTCCCACATTTATTGTACCATGCTTGAGCTCAACTATCTTACCTAGCATCCTTGACCATTCTAATTCTCAGCTCCTCCTGAGCATAGCCACGATTCTCGTCGTTGACCATGATTGACTCCAAGTTTTTTTGCACATCCAAAATCAAATAAATCGTTTCTAGGCACAAGCTCTTCATAACTTGACCCACATTAGCTAAAACATAATTCATACAACATTAATACACTAACCAAACATATATCAAAGCATCCCAAAACCAAATTCCTAAAATCTAAGAAATATACTTCAAGGCCGATCCGACCACCAACTAAAGACCGATCAGACCGATTGAACACAGTGCAAACACCACTCTCTGAAATAATACAACCGCCAACAAATTTCTGGTCATACCGCCCGCCAGTGTAACTGGCAACAACCGATGGTCTGGCTAGCAACTAGCCAACGGTTAGATCGGCAGTTAGCCAACGGTCAGACCAGTTTCTCTGACAATAAACCAGATAAAATCGAAACTTTGCAAAATTCAAATTTCAGCTCCATACTTGATATTAGTTCATCATAACATTATCCTACAAACTCTCACATGGTCCCTCAGATTTGCTGAGCTTCTGAGAGAAACTAGGTACTAATTGAGTATTGAATAGGGCAGTAGAATAGGGCAGTATCTTCTTATGGTCCCCCCGATTTGAACCCGGTATTAGGTTCGATCAGATATGTTACCTGAAACACCGAGATAGTATGAAGTATTACAAGTTATCTTGAATGGAGGGTGCTAAAAGTACAATGCTTAAAACAATTTGCCTGCTGGGCACAGAAGCTGCATTCCAATAATAGAATATGAGGCAACATGTGTGAGTATCAGAGCTTATCGTCAAAATAATTAAGTTGCTGTTATAACTTCTAAACAATTCATGTTTCGAAATGCATCATGTGGCTCGCTTTACCTGTTTGGAACCTGGTATACTTTGAAGCAAATCCACTTTGAGGATCCCTCTCCCACGTTCTGGAGAACGTAAGGAAGCTCCAATTCACACAGAACCTCACGGACAATCCTTGCATACCGAATCACCCACATATCAGGAAGAAAATAGAGCCAACTCCTATATAAGGAAAGCAACGAGAGGAGTGGCTCTTACAGTATTGTTCTCAAATGAGAGGAGTTCCAACTTCTCTGCAGAAACCACATCAGCTTTGTTCCACAATGTCATTCCTCTTCCAGCTCGAAGAAGAGTAGGAACCCATCCTGTAAAATTGTACTGCAAAAATGTGGAGATGGCTTGAGAATAGCATAGGATGACAGGAAGTTGTCTAGCATTAGTTTGGAACTGTAGTTTTATCGATTCTAACATCAATATATCATAGACAAGTATATTAGCTCTGTGACCTATGTGAGGTAAAACACACAAGCTTTTCAAAATAAGCACATAGTAATATCTATATTCATTTCACCGTTTAGTAGTAGCTAGTTTTCACTAAACTATCCAAACAGGAAGTACTTTATCTTAAAAATAACTATGGAACCCACTGTTTATATGCCCACAACCAAGGATTTTCAGAGTCAACAAGGATCAATTAGATCCAGGGGTGAATCCCTAGGGAGGCTTCAGCCTATCCTCTATCAGAGAAAGCCCCACCCCACCCCCTAGCGACCGTAGGTAGCCTCAAGATCCCTCGGTCCCTCCCTCCGTAGGCTCGGCCCCTCGGTCCCCTCTGATCTCAATCATCTGGCCCATAAAGTAATAACTCCTGATCTGGAAAGAGAGAGGCTAGAGGGTATCAGAACCATTGGAAGGAAAGCAATAACTCCTGATCTGGATACGTACACTCAAGCCTATTTCACGGTCTTGCAACACATAACTGAAGTGTCCCCGTATATTGAAGAGCACAAGGGAATGCTACGCTAAGAGAATCTAGGCCGATCGGAGGATTGGATCACAAAACATTACAACTGTCGGTTCAACAAATGGTTAAGGGTGCGATTCACTGGGAGGTCATCAAGTGAAACACTGCAATGGTTGGCAAGCGGACCAAAATTTACAATTGTGATATGGCAAGGATATAACGTTAATGGGTACATATTTTATACAACATATCAGGATATGATGTTAATTGTGATATCAGGTGTTTGCATAGATGTATTTCATGAGAAGTTCAATACCGCTGCCCCAAGCTCCTACTACGGGCATGTAGAGGAGATTTAGGAGCTCGACTAGGTAATTTTCAAGATCCCAAGGTGTAAAGGTCGTTCAGTATGGCGTCACTACTGTGGACCTCGAACGTGTAGGATACAAAGAAGAACCATTCGTACTCGTGAGGTAAGTTGTTCATGTTTTTTATGTAACCGACCTAGCAAACAAGAAGCATCATGTAGTTCTTCATGAAAAATGAAGGATTATCGAAGTTGAGAATGTCGTGGATGAGGAATTTAGAAATAATTATTTCTGCGATTATATCTGCTTGCCTGTTTTTAGAGGGCATGACTAGCATTTCCTGAGGCTAGCCAAAAAACCTAATAAGTTGTGTATAGAAGGAACTACCACAGGTGGTTTGATAGCACAAACCGTCTGTGATATATGTATCACAGACGGTTTCATAATACAACCATATGTGGTAATGTTAACATCACAAACAGTTCGATAATAGAATCATCTGTGGTAAGGATCAACATCACAGATGGTTTTATTATAGAACCGTCTGTGATAATATACAACATGATAGACGGTTACATAATGGAATCATCTATGATATTAATATCACATTCGGTTATTCAATAGAACCATCTGTGATAGTTCTTCTATAAATATGGTCTCTACTAGGTTTTGTGTTCTTAATCCTCACTCGCGCACGTACACCTCCGTCTCCTCGTCCCCCCACAACCGCCGCCGCCATCGGAGAACCCAACGTCTTCGTCCTCTCCTTCCTCACCTGGCGTGGTGGCCCCATCGCCCTCCTCCCGATGCCACCTCTCCTCCCAGCGCCACCTCTCTTTCCCATCGCCTCTCGTCCCGATGCCGCCTCTCCTCCCTAGCTATCGCCTCTCTTCCGAAGGTATGTGTTATAGATCCATTCATATATGTTAATGTGTGTTCATGAGTTCTCTCCTCCCCCATCGCCTCTCCTACCAAAGGTATGAATCCCAAATTCCAATCCCCTTCGCCATAATGATCACTAACCTTGCGGAGGTGTACAACTGAGTTCTTAGGGGCATCCGTTCTCAGCCCCTCATCACCATCATCGAAGGCGTTCTGCAAGGTACAATCGGATATTTTAGGGAAAGACATGCAAATGTAGCACTTCATGAAGCCAACCCACGTACACCATACTGCTCAAAGATCACAGCATACATACAAGCTAAGACTGAGAAGGGTCAGTCGCACATGGTCTACGTGATGGGCAATACATAGTATCGTTTTGACGTGCTGAGACTGCTCGCTCTCTTGTTACCCACGAGGTGTGTCTTGGAAATCATATGAACGAACCTAACTGCACATGCAATAAGCCAAAGCACCTTCACAAGCCATGGTCATGTCCTCGCCACATGTGGGACTATCAACATGGAGCCATCGAGCTTCATTTCGGAGTACTTCATGAAGGAGAGGGTGTTGTAGGCATGGTGTGGAGAGCTAAGAGGCTTCAGGGTTGTAGGTAACTTTACCACGTTGGATATTGCATAGAGGACTTGGATTCTGCATCTGTACCTTTTGAAGGGTGGGAAGGATCGTTGGCAGAGTCGTCGCATTAGGAACGATGTGGACAAAAGGAAATCTGGAGCGACGGGTAGACATTGCAGCCGCTGTGGCCAGGAAGGCCACACTGTGAGAAGATGCAAGGCACCTGCTGACGAGTAGCAGTACCACATCTTGTTGTGTGTGTAGTGGTATTAAAAGTAAAAATGCTATCACGTTGTAACTTTATTTGTAGTGTCAATCCATAAAGTGCAACACCACTTCTTGTTGTGTGTGTGGTGGTATTAAGAGTAAAAATGCTATCAAGTTGTAACTTCATTTGTAAACTTTAACTTTATTTGCTAGCCTTGTGCGGTGACAATACCAAATGAGACAGCTTTTGCGCAGCGACCCGACCCGACCAAATGAGACAGTCTTACATAGTGACAAGGCCAAACAAGATAGCTTGCATAGTGATAAGAACAAACGAGCCAGCCTTGTGCAGTGATAAGACCAAACGGGGTAGCTTTGTGTAGTGACGTGATGCTACGCTGATCCACGGATCATGGAGGAGAAAGGCGAGGGGCGGCTCATGGACTCACATCCTCCCACACGTGTTGCCTCATCCTCCGCCGCTGATTACCCACCTTGGACTCGTAGCCAGCGATGCGGAGCTGCAGGTAGCGTTGAGGATGAGAGGCGGGTGGTGAACTGCGATGGGATCTGGACCCGGGCGACCGAATCTAGAGGGTGGCGTCATCGGTAGGTGAGCGTTGGGCCAACGGATGTGGAGGAGGAAAGGGGCATGCAAGGTGGGGACCAGGGGGAGAAGAAGCTGGAGGGAAAGGGAAGAAAAAGAAAGGATGCAAGAAAAGAAAAGGAGAGGAGAGAAGTGGGAAAAGGAAAAGAAGAGAAGAAATAAAAGGAGGAAAAAGAGGGAAAGAAAAATGTTGAAATTTAAGTAATTACATAAAAATACAGATACATAAATATTTGAGAAAAAAATTAAAATTTATTGATATTTTCTTGATACAATTTTACCGCCTCAATAAAAACCTTACACTATATAGTGGGGTTCCCCTGGTAAGGAAAAGAGTATAGTAACAATATGCATACATACTAACTACTCTCTAATATCGAGATCGTTCATGTGTTCCCGTCACCGTACATCTGCACGATCTCGAGATTCTCCAGTTGATATTGCTATCGCTCTTTTGCCAATTCCCAGTCATTGATGCAGATGATTGCCTCCACCATCTTGGCCGTGAGGGATGACCTCATTTCTTGAATTATTCTCTCTACCATGCTCAACGCCACTTCTGAAGAAACGGTAGATACTAGAACCAGTAGAACATTTCATGTGAAATGGCACAACATAGGAAATATCCGCTTATTGTTCTTCTGCCACTTGAGTAAGTCTATCTTGCCTCCAAAACAAGATCAGGATAGCCAACAAGGTTAGAATCGATGTTTGCAAAGTCATACTCCAGGTTTTGGTTCAGCTCTATGACAGAATTTCACTTAGGGGAGCCTAAGACAGATAAGTTGAAGAATTAGATTTGCCATTTATATTCTTCCAAAAGTGGTGTTATCAAGTTTATCTTGTCTTATTGTGCCTGACGTTAGGCCTTTGATCGCATGTTGTTGCTAAGCTTGTCATGATCAAACTGGAAAATACACCAAAAAACTCCCTTTTGACATATTCAAAAGCTTCATAGAAATCAAGACTGATGCATTCACCTATTTTCTTTATACGAATCTGCAAACCTGTTAATTTTTTGTAAAATAAAAAATGATAGCAAAGCAATATAGGTGTGAAATAGATCTAAAATATTTAACAAAATTTCTCTCCATTGCTAGAACAGCATGGCCTAAAAGGCGATCCCCTAGATTTAGCAAACTTGTTTGCAATTAGCCAAATAAAATCTATAACTAAGTGATAGGGTAGTAAACAGTACCAATTTATTATTTTGAGAGTTAGCATTGACAAACATAGATATAATACTAGCTGAATGCCCGTGCGTTGCTACGAATTTTAAAAAATTTTAGAATATATTTGTATGCATGTTCTAAAAATTTTTACCACCCGTTAGTTTCAGAATATATAGTATGATAAAATTTTAAAATCCGTAGCAACGGGCATTCAGCTAGTACAAGATTAAGCACTGGATGAAAAGTACAGCATGTACTCTACAATGTAGTCTAGATGAAATCCACCTTGACCACCAAATCATAGAAAGAAAGATATTTTGATGGGAAGGTGAGAAGATTCGACGCAGGTCTTTTGGGGCCACATGTCAGCGCTGCCTTTTGTGAGAAGGGGTAGGAGAGGCCAGACCAACCACCAACTCCTTCTTTTATAATAGATATAATATGTTCATACTCTTGTACCTTCTTCAGTATGATGTATGTCGAGTTCCACCTTACCTTTATGTCAAGACCAAATTAATTTTTTTGGGTCCTTGCTATTGGGTATGCAACACTCTGTAAACCTGGCTATCACTTGTGGTAAATTTATGAGGTAACAAAGGGATCACAGATATTGTTCAAATATTCACCAATCACTTGCATACTATCTTACACAACGAGATTCAAGATATGATATACACATCTCTGGTGGAGAATTTATACACCAATATATATTTGCAACCTTAGGTGAGGATGTTCATAGCCGTCATATTCGCTGATGTGTTATCAAGAGTTATAGAAACAATCTTATTATCTAGCTTAAAATTATCAATTACATCTAATATGCGCTCGGCAATGGTCTCTCTCGTGTGTGATTCGTCGGTTAACTTAAACTCTATGACTCTCTTGTTTAGCTTGTAATCATCTAAATAATGGGCTACAACACTAAGATAAATACCCTCTCTAGTGCGATGATGTCCAAATATCTAGAGTTAAAGCAAAAAGAGAACTGAACTTATAGGAATATTTCGTTTAGTGTTGTTAGCTTCCTATGAGAGATCTATAAAATATCAGATGTAGTTCTCCTGCTAACATATTGATTTTGTGGCAAAAGCCGGCGCAACATCGGCTTCAACTCGCTGTCGAGCCTACTCGACGGGGAGGACAGCCTCACATTGCCCGCACCTAGATTCGACGCTACGGGGGATGGTGGTGGGCGGTGGCCTCGCGCGGCAAGGCATGGTTGGGAGGCTAGAGACGAGAACAATGTGGGTAACGGTCGCGAGCCCATACACTCTCATTCCTCTTCTTTGGCTATTATCACGGTTCACCGTCCCTCAACGTCCACAAGCCCAGCCGCATATCCCACCGTGCCTCTGTGCCGCCTAGCCCACCGTTCGTACCGTGTCATGCTTATTAGGCCAGGCTGTGCCAACGGCCGTGAGACGGCCTAGAAAAAGCGTGCCCAACTCCGAGGCCTGCCCGATAGAATGATCAAGGTACTATAGTCACAGTACTTCGCGACGACTGTGCTAGCATTCTAGTACTATACGTACGGTACTTTGTACTATATCGTGCTTATTAGGCCTCCGTGTCATCTAGCCCACCGTTCGTACTGTATCGTGCTTATTAGGTCAGGCTGTGCCAGCGGGTCATGAGACGGTCTAGAAAAAGCGTGCCCAATTCCGAGGTATAGGATAATCAAGGCACTGTAGTTACAGTACTTCGCGACAACTGCGCTAGCATCCCAGTACTATACGCACGGTACCTGGTAACAGCGGTGCCAGTGCGACTGCAGCCCATCGATCCGTGCGCGTCCGTAGAAATATGGCCCAAATAGCAAAGCAAAAAGGAGCAGAGGACGGAGGGATCGAAGGGTGAGGCGCCCTCGGTCCTTTTCTTTGACGGTCCGACGTCGCCCGTCACGTCGCCAATGATTGAACGAACAGCTCACGTGGAGTACGCCCCTGATTGCACGGAGGGCCCGTACGCGCGCACGAACGCGCCCACGTACCTCTCGATCCATTCGCTCGCTCAACCTCTCGACGACTTTTCCGTGCGACGTTTACCTCACGCGCTCTGCAGCCGCGCCTCTGCGTTGCGCGCGCCCGCGGCCGGGTACGTGCCAAATCAATCGGTTTAGCTGGGTGCATGCACGCATGGTCGATGCGTTTGGAGGTTAGCTTGTAGCACGTACGGCGGGACGCGTCCATATGCGTGGCCTACATGGTGGCTGGCCTGCAGTCGCATCTGTTGGTATTGAGATTTTTATATAGTTTTTAATATTTATTGGAATTGATCATATAAATAATCTGATCATGACGTATGACTCACATATATGTACTGGGACCTAATATATTTTAGACTCATAGAACTGACATATCTGATCATAGTTGGTAACATAGTTCAAGAGTCTTACAGTGTACTGAAAATAGGTGAATCACTTTATAACACTTAGAAGTGAAGTTTATAAATAGGTTCTTAATCTCTAATCTCATAATACAATTGTGAGCGGTACCACGAAAAAGTGAAAGAAATAGATGGTAGATCCAAAAGTCTCCATAAAATCAATCTAGAATTTAAGAAGACCTAGCATTTATGCCATGGCCAGTGGCGCCATCAGGCTACACAGCTCTGAGTCAAATCCGATGGATCAATCGAGGACGGAGGTCGCGAGGCCGGCCCTAGGCGTGACGCAGTTTGTGCTCCAGCCACAAGCGCGGCTGCCGCCCGTGTGTGGCTCTCTTTCGGCAAACATATGCATCGGTGGTCCATGGGTCTCGAGGTTCGACGGAGCGACCGTATCTATGCTATCATGTGGTTCATCATCCGTCCTTGGGTGGGATGATTGGTGCATGAAACTCTATACTATTGCGTGGTTGAACATGTATTGATATGTGTAAGGATAAGGGCGGAACCAGCCGTGGCCTAAGCCACGATCTGGATTAGCTCTGTATGCTCCTCAAGGCCAAAATAGCACAAGCCTCATCAGGCCTAATCAACTAATAACAGGTGATCTTATATGGGCTTTTGATCTCAGACCTTGGACTATAGTCTAGATAGTTCAAGACCTAGCTCCACCCCTTGTGTAAGGATGATACGCTCTATATTACAAGGTTTCAAGCATGATGCTACGCAGGGGCGGAATTGGGCCTATGGCAAGGTAGGCTCCAGCCCGGGGCGTGAAAAAATTCACAGTGTATAGCCCAGTTATTTTTAGTTCAGCCCAGGATATTATTACTAGTATTCAGCCCTAGTAGCCCATATAAATTTCAGAATTCACAAAAAGCCAGCCCACTCGTCTCGTCTCGCACATGCCCACGGCTTCACGGCTTCACGTCGCGCCCACCCCACCCCCACGGCCAAAGCGGCCAAGATTGTTTTTGTCTCCACACGGCGCCGAAAAGGAAAACCCTAGCCGCGGCGCCAGCAGCAGAGAAGCCGAAACCGCGGGCGCCGATCCGCCGCCGCCGACGCCCGCCCCGCCCGCGTCGCCTCAACCCTCGCCTCTTCGCTGCCGCCGCCTCGCGCTGCGCTGCGGCGCCGCTATAAATCACCGCCGCCGCCGCCGCCTGTCGTGTCGATCCGCCGCCCGCAACCGCTCGCCGCCGCCGCGTCGCCTCCGCCTCGCCCGCCGCCGCCTCGCCGCCCGCCACCTCGCCGCCTCGCCCTCCGCCGCCTCGCCGCCTCGCCTCGCCGCCCGCCGCGCCGCCTCGTCTGGGCGTCTCGGCGCGGCGCCCTCCTCCTCGGCTCGGCGCCCCTCCTCCTCGGCTCGACCGCCTCGAGGCCCTCGACGGCTCCTCTCGGTATGATCAGTGAAATTGTGAAAATGTGAAATGAATGAATTGAGGATATGTGAAATGTGAAGCATATGAGTCCAGTCGTCCAGATCAGTAATGCAATTAGCTAATTATTATATACTGTTGTTATATCGTGGTATGGGTACAAATTGGCGTTAGTTTTAGGTTGTTAGAGTTCAGCCCGGGGCGTAGCTAAATCCTAGTTCCGCCACTGATGCTACGGGTTGCTACATTGCACTGTTCTTCCCTGAACAAGCAGCTAGCATATGCGCGCAGGATCTCTCTTTTAGTTTGTTTTTTCCCCCACAAAACGCTATTAAGGTCCAAGCTTAACTACACGATGATTAACCTTAACTACACAATTATTATCTAATATTTGTAGTCATGCTCATGCATGGAGAGATAACGCCAATTCATTCGCGACAATCGCGCATGGCTGGGATCCATCGTATTCATCTCTCTGATCATCAACGCTGTTGACGTACAGATCATGAGATCGTTGAAGCTAAGATATTTTGGTGATATGTTCATTTCATTCTGCTTAGTTTCTACAACAGTTGTGTAATTTACAGTTCAACAAAGCCACAATGGCAATGTGCTTCAGCTGAATAATGCTCAAAATTTTTACTCTGATGTTGTGTACACACAAACCACTCCCCAAAAAACTTCACATATGTGATAGTTTAGGTGTTGCTCAGTTTGACTGATTTTTTGTGGCTTATGGTTAAATTTGCACTGTAACTAGCTGAAATTATAATGTAACTGATGGTGGTTTATTTGACATAATTAAATTTAAAAAAAAATAAAATAGAAAAAACTTATTAGCCCAGCCCGTATAATACAAACGAATACGTGAAAAAAAAGAACCGATAAAAAAACTTAAAAATCCAAAAAAAATAAAATTTAAAAATGATAAACAATAAGTTAGGAGCACAAGTCCAAATGAACCGGGCCTAGCGAGCAGCAGAGACACTTATACAGAGGCGGCAGTACTGTACCATGATTGGGGGGTACGGCCCAGGGATCTCCCGTAGGACCATAATCGGACACGTGTCGCCCTCCCACACGGATACATGCCCCCTTCCTCAATTTGGGCTCGAGCCTCCTCCTTCAGATCCTATAACCCTTGCAAGCTAAGCTTTCATGTGCTGCTCCAACCGTACCCGTTCTTCAGAAATTGGGTGAGATCTCAATGGCAATGTCGATCACCAGCTAGCTTCCCCTCTAGCTCTCATGTGTCTCTCTCACGAGTCAGAAATAGTCCAACTCCAGGCTGTTTCCTCGTAGACCCCATACGACATTGGACCAGCCAGGCTAACTTCCCTGCACACATGTACAGGTGATTTGGAGAAGAGAGCGGCTTGTCACCAGACTCGCGAGATAAGAAAAAGAACGATGCTATTCGCACGAACCGGTTCGAGTTTCAGCAGCGGTTGACAAGTTGGCCTCGTTGTAGGAAGAATTCAAGCCCTATCTGGAACACATGAATTCCGTAGAAATTATACAGAAATTAAATAGCTCATGGGTAAATTTACCCTTTTGTCAAAAAAAAAAAAAAACTCACATGTGTATCCTCTGGAATTCCTTCCGAATCCTACGTCCCAAACGGACTGAGCCTCAGAGGGGCCCATGTGCACTCGTGACACTTGTATGCAGTCTGCGCGAGCTCCTTTGTGTGAAAAAAGCCTCCAAAAAGGAAAAATTAAACTGGCTCTGGTTAAATTTTGGACTCTGCACGCACTCTCCTATCTCTGCACATTCTAGCTCTCAACAATACTAAAGAACCATATGAGATGGTCCAAATTAATGTTATGATAAATCATTGCAATGTTTATAGAGTGGTCAATTAGCTCCACAGAAATTGCTCTCTGTCAGGGTTGGTTTGGGTAGAAATTGAGGATTTAGGATTTGAGTCATGGATTTAGTTAGATTGACCTGAGTCGTTAGATTGAAGTTACATGATGCATGTCTTAGCTAATGTAGGTCAAGTTGTGAAGAACTTGTGCCTAAAAACGCATTATTTGTCTTTGAATGTAGAGGGTCGCTTGGAGTCAACTGTGGTCAACGGCAGTGATCGGGGCTAGGCTTATAGAGGAGTCAAGGCCCAGAACGATCAAGGATGCTGGGTGAGATGGTGAGATCAAGTATGGCACGAGAAAGGCGGGAATGTTGAAAGCGAGTTCGAACAGTGGAATGACGCCAGGTGGCTTGCACAGGCCAAGTGAGCCATAGTTTGGTGGAACTAGGACGAGAGAGACTTGGCAACACGTGGTAAGCTAGTGGTATACCTACACGTGGCAAGCATGGTGATTGCTTACAAAGGATGCTAATGACCGGGTCAACAAAAGGGTATTTTGGTATTTTGACCAAAATAACATAAACCATCTTAGGTCAAAACCGCGGCGTATGGGCGATGCGTTGGAGAGTGGTTTAGGTCAAGATAGAGCTGGTTTGATTAAGACAGATCAAGGCTAAGGATTTAGCGGATGACACTTATACGCTTTGAAAAGCGTGCATAAGTGAACTTGAGTGAGTAAAACCTGTGTGTGGGGTTAACGGGTTTCCTCCATTATAATAGTGGATAGGATCTATTTTAGGGGTAGGTGGCTGGTTGCCCACTTACAAAAGGGGTTGGGATGAAAACATGTAGGGTTAACCATTCCATCCATCTCTCATGTGCTTTCTTGTTTAGGGTTAGGGTTTTGATAGTGGAGCATGTGGTGTACTCTTTGTCCTACAAGGTGTAGTACCTGTAAACTCAACCTCCTCAAGTGAACAATACATCAATCTTTGCATATTTCCATGGATCCATCTTGATTTTGTTGTTTTGCTCGTGATTTGGCCTCAAAGTGTTATTTCTTGATCTAAGGGTTTTTGGGTCAATTTCTTTGTTGTTCTAACTTGTTGTGACATGTGGAAATACATCTAGACTCATCTTAGTCATCATCCACCCACGAGCTAGTTATATTCACCGATTTTGATTTTGAGTCGGTTTTAATATAATCATCCAACAAACTGAAAAATATCTTATCTTTGGCCATGCTTTTTATGATCGTTTATTGGAATATGTCACAATACCCTAGAGATGATCTCTACAAAGTTTCACATCATTTGAATTTACGGATTGAAAGTTCCATCTGTTTTCGTTTTTGAATTAGAGCTGAAACAGTCAGTAGGTGCAGTCTCTGTCTGGAACATCGATCAGTTTTACGACCACGTTAGTTATGACCACGGTCAAGTTCCAGACCGCATCGCATCGCATCGATTTCCGACCACGTTGGGTCTTTCGACCGCTTTGTGTTTTCCCTACCGCGTGTGATATTCGATCGCTCACTGATTATTGATTTCACCGGTTTGCTTTTGAACTAAATCGACCACGTCGGTTGTTCGATCACTCGTTGGTTTACGATCACGTTGGTTATGACTACGTTGATCACTTTGATTGTCGACTGGTTCCGACCACGTTGATTATTTGACCACTCGTTAGCTTACCACCACGTTAGTTACGACCACATCGATCACTTTAGTTGCCGACTGGTTACGACTACGTTGGTTGTTCGATCACTCGTTGGCTTATGATCACGTTGGTTACGATCACGTTGATCACCTTGGGTTGCCAACTGGTTACGACCATGTTGGTTATTCGACCACACGTTGGCGTCCGACCACGTTGGTGTCGACTACATCTATTTTCGATCACGTTGGTTTTGGTCTCGGTGGGTATCGACTACGTTGATATTTGACCGTTCCCGGGTCGTCGAACGTGAGAGACGATTTCCAACTACATTGATTTCTAACGTACTATCAGTTCTCGACTATGTGATTTCTGTTTGATAGTCTATTTCCGACCACGTTGAACTTTCGACTGGTAGTCAAATTCGATCACGTTGTTTTTCCTGCTGTGTTCATCTCTATTTCTTCGGTTTTTCAAGTAGGATTTCAACCCTAATCTCCATAGCTTTGTAGCTATCGGAGAAAAAAGATAAGTGAATACTTATAGAAGAAATTAAAAGGCACAATTCACCCTCCCCTCTGTTGCCTATCCGATCCTACTGTTACATTCCAACAACTGGTTTGGTGCGTGATATTTCTGATCTATCTTCATGCAGCTGCCAGTTTCAGCGTACATGCTTCATTATTCTGCTTGACAAGGCTAGCCTACGTACTAGCGCGCTGCTAACCTTGAGTGTCCTTTGCTGTTCTTGCAACAGTACGTGGCTCTCCAAGAATGCATGAACCGACAACCATGAAGTGCCCCTAGCAGCGGCACGTCCACGCACTATCGCCAGGGCGGCATTGCTATTGCGCCAATCATGAACCAAATGATCAGTTTAACATAGTAGCAGCTAGCAAATGAAGTGACATCTTGTGGCACAGTGCTCCACCATCCATTGCCTATATAAAGCACTCCAAGATCACATCCAATTCTGCATTGCATCCATCACACACCCTTTACTTGCTCTTTAACATTGTGACATACACACAGAGTTCTTGGCTAATTTGCAAGAAGTAATGGATCAATTGGCCAAGGACCGGTCTCCAATGACAGTGAGTAGCTGCCAATACAGGGGCGTGAGGAGGAGGAAATGGGGCAAGTGGGTGTCCGAAATCCGGCAGCCTGGCACCAAGACCCGCATCTGGCTCGGCAGCTTCGAGTCGGCGGAGATGGCGGCGGTGGCGCACGACGTGGCGGCGCTGCGGCTGCGGGGCCGGGACGCGCAGCTCAACTTCCCGGGGTCGGTGGACCTGCTGCCCCGGCCGGTGAGCTCGCACCCGAGCGACATCCGCGCCGCGGCGACGGAGGCGGCGGACCGGGTGCGGTGCGAGCCGGTGCTGGTGGCCCGGCGCGCCGAGTTCGGGGCCGGGCCGGCCTCGGACCGAGCCGTGCCGAGCAGGGTCGAGCTGGGCGGGAGCGACGAGGAGTTCGACGTGGACTCGCCCAGGCTGTGGGCCGAGATGGCGGAGGCCATGCTCCTGGACCCGCCGGCGTGGGCCACGGGCGCCGGCGAGATGGAGGCCGCGCACTGCTGGTCGCACGGGTCCTTGTGGGACGCCTGCTAGTGCTAGGCTTGGCGGCAACCTCGCGTCCCATTTGTCTGTGCGCGTGTGGTTTTATGCGCTTTCTCGCCGTCGTGTTTGGCTTGCAGTTCCGATTTGTGCCATCTACCTGTATTAGGCTAATGCCGATAACTTGATAATGGAAAGAACAAAAACACTACTGATATTAGTATGGCTTGATTTTCATCGTGCGTTGTGTACTCTGCCTGCCATTGTAGAAAGACACGGTTTCCTTGGTACTGGAGCTGCATCGCAGATTCGTCATGGCCGGACAGTCGAAGAGGGAAGAGTCACAGCACTGTGCTCGTCTGTTTTTACCATATAGAGAGGCAGGGGATCCCGTTTCCTTGCTTGCAGCAAAAAACGATTTGGGAATCGGTACCGCCACGCAGCCGAAAACAGGACGGCAAATGATTTGGCGACAGGAAAAGGACTGCTGATGAATCATGAAGGCGCGGTGAAAGGCTGGGAGCTGCCCTCGATTGACTAGCATGTAGTTACCATCCAAAATAACATTTTTTTTTTTTGCTTTGGTTGAGAAAGGATTAGGTTTGGTTGAGAAGCAATCAAGCGTAGGCCTTCATATACCTACAGTGTTTTACAATACTGCCAATGCAACAAAGCTTACTTCATGTGCTATACTTGCCAGGCTCAGATAGCTGATGCTTGATGATGGTGATGTTTGGCTAGTTAGGTTATGCAAGCAAGAATGTATGTATGTCGATTTCAAAAGAAAGAGAATGTATGTCTGAGGTGAAAAGGATTTCATCGGAGTTTTAATGTGCCCTAATCAATTTTACTAACTCTTATTCCACATTAGCCCACTACTGTAATTATTAAGAGTATGTCTAGACATCCCCTGAATATTTTTTTTTCCTAACAATCATCCAAATTTAAGATCGTTAGATTAAAGATCCAACGGCCCCTTTTTTGGAGGGAGAGATATTTTTATAGGTGAGAATTCGTGGCCGTTAGATCTCTAATCCAACGGTCACAAATCTAGATAATAGTTAAGAAGAAAATATCCGGGTGATATTTAGCAACATCCAGTTATTAATCCACTTCAGTCACTCGTTCATCATTCGATCTGACGACATGGCATCATTAGAAGCTCCCTTTACTGCCTGTTTAGGATGCAAGAATTTTACGAGACTGTTCATTTTCTAAAGAAATTAGAAAAAAAATCTTAAATTCCAAACGAGGTTCCCATAGGGTTTTTCTGAACCAAATCGAGAGCTCCCAGTCAGTTTTCATGTGTGACCTACCCTCACTGTATCCATTTACTCCTGCTCACGGTCAAAAATTCATGACGACAAGGTTCTCCGTTGTTTTGGGGGTTATTTCTTTTGACCAGATTGGGTTGTACTCCAGTATGTTATGAATAATTATGAAAGTATACCATTACGAAAGTACGCTTCTGCGATAAACCCACTCGCATGTACCCGCTAGAGACTTCAGCATCTTCGAACAAGAAGGCAATGATTGGTAGATATTTTCCTCCGTGCTCTCAAACGCTATAGGCACAACAACGATTACTATGCAAAGATCCTCAAAATTAGAAGCGCGTGGTGTTCTCAGTACATAATAGGAAGACAACTATAGGTATCAGCTGTTGTATCGTATCCAGTTGAAAACTCATCTTTTTTTTGACATGAACAATATAGATATTCACACACATAATTTTTCAAGGTACACCTCCAGCTGTGCTAGAGCTACTCCTCGGTTTTTGGCAAAACATCGTGCCAGATTGTTCAATGACAAGTATTCTCCTCGGGAGTCTGAGTTAGTTCACAAATTTGGTTCTGTAGCCTGTTTTAAAAAAAAATGGTTATTGGATACCCATTTTTGCAAAATAGCCCTATCCTCAAATTCGGAAGGCATGATAATTGACACATGTCACCTACCGCGCATGAAAAGATCAGCAGAAGTGGGCAAGCACGGCAACAAGCGTGAGCTCGGCAGACTAGAGTGCAGCAGCAGGTGGGCCGCCCACGATGTCGCCGAGTCGTCACGCTCGGTAGGTGCCTGCCAAGCCTACCTAGCTCGGTAGCGTGCTGCCGAGCGCTGGCAACTCGGCATGTGGTGTGGCACGCGGGGTAGGGGTTGAATTGGCTACTAGAGCAGGGAGAGGGAGATTCTTGTGTGGTCGACTGTGATGATGCGATGTATGATTCTCGTTTTATTCACCCTAGGATTCCGCGGTCGTCCACGCTCGCTTGGGAATGTCATCACGAATGCCTTCCTAAACGCATAAAATGGGAGGCCTCACGGTCTGCCCTCTTATCTGAAGCCATGCTTGATTTCTTTACTACTGAGCGAAAGAGCAGCAAGGGAGGAGAAGAAAGAGATATTAAAAGACGAGTTTGTAATATTTTTTTTGAGGTGGTTTAACTGTGATTTACGATTTTCCGTAGTTGAAAGGTTGTAGAGCGGGAGCAAACCTTCAAGAAAAGGTATGCTTTATTTGCATGCGAGCAATATGATTAATATGTTATTAGCGTAACGATCGTTTAGAACTGTGAAATGTGCTTGGTAACAATGTTTAGTTGAAGGATGTGTTTTGTAATTAGCCATATTTAGGACATATTAGTGGCAATAATGATTATTTATTGTAAATACCTAAAAAATAGCTGAAATATGTATGTAAGTCCGCACATATATATTTATTGCTTTCGTGCGTTATAAAAAGTTGTAGAAAATGATAGTTTGGTACACATTGTTAGTTGTAGTATATGTGTATACATATACGTGTGTACTTGTATGCATGTATTTAGACATATTGACCTTTTTGGTAAATAGTTGAGGAAATACGTGTCATTGTTTTTAGTGTTCCTGGTGCATGCGCAGTTTAAGAAATATTTATGTAAGTCTGCACGTATATACTTATTGCTCTAGTGTGACTAAAAACTATAAGAAATTATGACAGGATTGCAGAAGTGTGCACTGTTAGTTGTAGTATATGTGTACATATGTATGCACATACATGCGTACCTATATGTATGCATATAAGCACATGGCAGTAGGCATAATTGGTAGTTCAGCTATGTACGTGTGCGCGATTATTCTCGGTTCTGGTAGGTCGTAGTTAGCATTGTTCGACACCAACATATTATTTTGTGTATTGCAGGGAATAGCTGTTGGTGACGGTCAAGAGCATGGTATATTATTGGACCCATCTTGGGATGGGAAGCATCATTGTTGGGCATGGTCGAGCGGTGACAGACCGCCCCCCTTTGTTCTCTGGGGAGCTCATGAGAACTGACCTCTTGACGATCGGTATGTTCCAGCTCTACGATGGGCTAGGTTGCTGCCTATAGCAAGGATGATGCACATTAGGCAGTCATTCGCATTTTGACTCGCCACTTCTGTCGGCACTCGTCGACCGGTAGAGGCCAAAGACCTTACCGGCCAGCCACTATGGGTTCGTCCTATGGTTCCACCCCCAGATCAGTTGATTGGAAGGTACGTCTAATGCATCGGTTTGATCATTCTATTCCAAACAGGATTATGGAGTGTCACATTCGTGGCTGTGGTGGTAAAGGCAATGCCAGGCAGACGTGCCTATAGAGATTGTGAGGCCCTACCTAATTGTTTACTTGCTCTTTATATTCGGGTGGGTCCTATTTTTGATGACTTAGGAGATTGGATGTACCCTATATACATCCACATCTCTGAGTCCCTAATCAATGCTGGGCTCAATGAGGTCCCACTGTATAGCTGGGGCTCGACTGTACTATGTGTGACCTATAGGGATTTGTGCGATGGCTCATAGCTTGCCACTAGTGAGCCAAACCTCTCCATGTGCCATATCTTGTTGTAGTTGTGGTCATGGGAGCATTTCCCTATTGATCACGTCCTTTGGGTGCAGGTGCACCTGTACTAGTAGGAGGCGCGGTTCTACGGTAACGTCTATGGTGATGACCCGGTGGATGGACCCACCATGAGTACTCGTTAGACTGCTAGCGAGCTAGGATGGTCCAGAGAGACCACGCCAAGTGTACCGAATTTCTACAACACATTAGATACCTTGCACGAGGGTAGCATCGTGTGGATGGTGTGGATCATAGAGTTCATCTTTGAGACAATGCCTTTCGAATTGTCAAAGCAATGTGAGCAAGATAGGGACTACTGGCTTACGACCTACCACCTCATCTTCTCCCATATGGTGGAGCCCCATGCCTCCCAACGAGTCATGAAACAGTTCGGCCTCCTCTAGCAAGTGCCACTAGCATTGGGTCGACCACCATCCAACTACATCACTTGTACGTAAATTTATTTGTTACCTCATTTCGTACAGTCTGTTGCTTCAACTTCTAAGTCACGTACAATTCATGTCTTCTTTATTTCCCCCATTGAAATAACAGTTGTGTACCATCATTTTTCACAAGCAAATGAAGAAGGGGTGAAAGAGTGACGACTAGAGAATGACACATGCGCCATGGACCACGGCCTGGGAGGAGTCGGCGAGGACAGAGGTCGAACAGGAGTGACACCATACAACCCAGACACATACCCCGCGTACTTGGAGTGATACATGGCACGAACCTGTTGTAGACTAACGTGACTCCCTGCGTAGCCCTCAACACAAGCCACGCACGTCGACACGGCATGACAAAATGGTAAAAGATTTAATGTTCATAGTTGTATCGTACTATTCATGCATACATGACTAACTCGTTTTGTCCGTCGTTGCAATCGGAGACTATGCCACAGCGTGTCCAAGGATGGAGCCGCTATGCGCCCTGGATGCTCGAGCACGATCGAACTCCTACTGGGTGTGTCCGCAACATGTACAAGGACGCCAAACATGCACGGGGGCCATCAACTGTGGTCGTCCTAGCGATATGTTTATCATGGGGGGTGACGAGCCGCAGCATCATCGATCCACAGCTTTGTCCGCACGTCCTAGCTCATCGACGTACCACCCTAGCTTCGGTCATTCGCAATCTACGTAGCACACTGCTCAGGTTTGAGGATTCCATATTTTGCTACAATTAGTACGATACCTTTTTCATTGTTCCTCATACATGTTGTCTTGCGCAGGCCGTTCACACCGACACTACTCTACTTCTGTCCACATCATGGAGGAAGCCCAACCCGAACCTACCTCGCTTGGAGGAGGGGGACGAGGGATCACAACTGCATTTGTCCTCGTCATAGAGATGGCCCGACACACACGACACCCCAAGCAACGATGTTGACTCACCTATCCGAGACTATGAGGTGCAATATGGCACGTACGCACCCACGGACCGCCCGTGCCTCCGGAGCGTAACGAGTGGTATGATAGACATACGACAACTACACGGTCCACCAGTATGGCGCGAACTAACGCGATATCAGGCTACCATGAAGTAGAGTACCCTAAAGGTTCATCGTCCACGCAACACATGACACCAGTGCTTACAATTACAAGTTTCATTGTCAACCCATGCTTCATCTTCCTTCAACTAACCGAACATTACAGACATGTAGGTCTCGAGGAAAAAGTTCTAAGAGTGGGTTGTTGGTTCATTCCCTTGAGCACACATCACATGTTTGTCTTTTCAAAACCGGAGTTTGCAATGCAATTCTACCTTCTATCAGCCTAACAAAATGTGTTTCTCTCCACAGTACGCCAATAATTACGCGGAGGATTGGGTGCAGCAGATGTTCAGCACTTAAGAGATTTGGCCTAGTCAATTGTCTGATGCACCAATTCCCACTCGGCCACCGCCGCAATATGACTTGCGTGACGTACGATGCTCCTAGGATAGGCTAACATTCCCTCAGGACCAGCTTCGCTGCTAGAGAAAGTGGGTAGTAGACAACCCTTGACCCGGTACTATATCCGATCTCGAGCTCTTCAGTCCAAGCATGTTGAAATTATGTTCCACTTAACCTGTGTTTGCCCTAAGTGTCGAACTTAATTATGTATTCGTTAATGCTTTGTCCCCGTTGTACTAGTATGATATGGAATGTGTCAATGAGTGTAGTGTAATTCTGTAAAGCCAAGGTTCTCTCAGTGATTTTACTACACATGACTGCTTTTCTTAATGATTTGAATAAACGCAATAGCTTTCCGAGTGATTCGACAACACATACCGGCTTTTATCATTGAATTCATAGCACGCACCAGCTTTCCCCAGTGATTTGACAATATGTACTAGCTTTTCTCAGTGAGTTGATAACACGTATCAACTTTTCTGACCAAATAGACAGCACGCAACAACTTTTCTCATCGAACAGACATCACACACCAGCTTCCTATAGTGAAATGGCAATACTATCAGCTTTACTCCCGAACAGTGCACAATGACCCGCTAAAGTCCACCCAACCTCCATGACCTGGATAAAGGACTCCACTCAAGCTGATCTCCAAAATAGGGGAAGAGGAGAGGGAGAAGAGAGCACAGGTAGAGGACGTCATTTCGCCACTGTTAGGGATATCAAACTACAAAGAGATGCTTCATAAGTGGAAGTAGATGGCCAAGAAGAATAAATCATATCCTAATAATTCTTACAAGGATGCACCCATGCTGCTGGAGTTTCTGCGGCCACAATACGACTGTGACAATCCAGCATATATCAATTAGTTCACACACCTAGCCACTATCGCCCGGGCGCAATACACATGCAACAAAGTTCTTGTAAACAAATGTCACGTATTGACAATTAACATTGCATGGTTCATTTCACACACCTCTAACCTACTCCGTGCATGACGGTAGACCATAGAGCGTTGCTACTTCTTCCAATAGATCAATGGCCCGTAGATATATGAGAGAGCATTCATCAAGCGAAATACATGCTCAACTACCTGATGGGGCCAAAGAGATTCACACGCTGAAAATCTTACGCCCCGGATAACAACAAAAAGTCCAGGATGGCGGATGACAAGAGTAAGGCGCCGATGGTCCCCAGTGCCCACGTTGAATGCCAAGTTATTTTGACTGAGACAAACCTACACATTGTAGAAACCAAGTAGTGAATGCGGATCATAAGGGCTCAAGCCCGCAGAGGAGAGAGGGAAAAGGCATCGATGGACCCAAGCATGACTTCCAAAAGGCGTGTATGTATCTTACCTGTAATTGGGGTTGATGGTTCACACATGTTGCCATTTGTATTGTACGAGTAGTGAAGCAAACATACGCACCTAACCAAACCATACGCACCATATAACTTGCACCTTCATTGCGAAGTGTTATGTCAGGCTACACATGGTCCATTATGATAATTTTTTACAATAATGTATTTCTACTACTTAATACAAGGAATTGGTGATGGTTGTATATCTGTCCCTCTGGAACCCCTTTTCACTTTCCTAAAAAAAATGTCTACCCTACTACGAATAGAACAATGTCCGTATAATATGACTTTTTAATGCGTATCAAAGCACATGTATTTAACTAGTTTGCACGGATATTCACATAATTACAAAAAACTAAATTACCCGCATGGCGTTGCTAAGCCTGGGTAGCTTAGTAGTGTCATAGGCCCGCCAGGTTGCCTCGTTGAGCCCTCGTCTGTCGAGTTCACGCATGCTAGGCACTCGCCCGCTCCTGCCGAGCTCCCTAGGCATAGTAGGTAACATGTGTCGCATGGTGCACCTTTCGAGTTTAGGGACGAAACTATTTTTGTAAAAATACATGTTCAGAGGCTAAATTTGAAAAAAAAAATAGCTACGGTGCCAAATTTATGATCAATTTGAGTAGGCAGGCGAGGCATAAATTTTGAAAAAATAACTACAATGCTAAATTTGTGAACAGTTCGAGTAGACAGGCGAGGCATTGCAGACTTGTTGGCCTTTACTCAATTTGCTATGTAATCAGGGCAATGCATTGTGTTTTTGGCACGAGCTTCCAAATTTGGCCATGTTCCTAACCGTGTTTCTGTTTTTTTCTATTTTTTCTTTTATTGTTTAAATAAAATATTTAAATTTTTTATTATAATATTATTTTAGTCAAAACCAAAAAAATCATAGCAGTGCAGAAGAGAGCCTTTATTAGACCCTGTAAGGGCTATGGCTCTCATGAGTAATTAATAAAGCTCTCCCATATCATCGAAAATAAAAAAATATCGTATGCATCATATAGACATTTTTTCCTTTGCAAATACTGAAGTACATCGTGACCTTTAGCCCATCCAAGTTGGAAACTTTGAATACCCGACAATCGAGCTTAGAATGAATGTGACAAGAAACAAAACTGTAAACTTGTAGCCGATGACAGATGATACGATCTTCAAGGAAGAGAGACAAAACAAAGGCTTCTTACTTTTTCAAGGGGAGTATAATGCAACACGAGGAGACCTGGCAAAAGTTTATCTCTAATTTAAAAACGAAAGCAAAAAAAAAAGATTAAAAAAAGATACAGCGTTCTCTCAAAATAAAAGGAGAAAAGATTAAAAAAACAGCTGTAAGCAATTGTCCTCCTCCAACCACCTCTCCCCCCTCCCTTCTCTCTCTCCTCTCCCGTTCCAATTCCAATTCTGATTCTCGCAAGAACAAAAAAGGGTAGAGGAATAATGGAGAGACCGTGCTGCATCACCCCCTCCGGCAATTCTCCTCGTCTTCCCTCGTAGCCGGCGCCGGCACTCATCTAACGGAGCGCTAATCTCCGCACCAAGGTGAGAAAAAAAATCTTTTGTCCCTCCCGATATACCGATTTCTCTTGTTTTCCTCCCTTTTTCTTGCGCTATTTCAAGAACCGTACGGACTCCTCCCTGGCTCACGATCGCGTAGAACGGCCAATCTATCTGTCTCAGCCGGTTCGCTTTGTTTCCCGGGGGGAGATCGCCGTCTCTCGTGATGCTGATATCGGTTGGTTTGTCCTGGAATTTTCGGTAGACTGCAGTCCGTTCACCTCTCCGATGAACCCGGGTGCGCTCGTCGCGAGCTGCATGATTGACTGCTCTATTCTTCTGAGAAATGCAGGGTGGCAAGCGATAGATTATGCGCATTAGAAATCTGTTAGAGAGTGAGAGGTAATCTTGGAGACTTTTGCTTCTTTGCGTCTGGTAGCTTCAGGGTGTTTTGGGATTGTATAGTAGACCAATTCTCTGAATTGGTCATTTGTCTGCGTTATTTTCGAGAAATTCGCGTGTGCGAGTCTATGTCGTGGACTGCTTAGCCCCCCTGTCGTGTTGGAGTTGCACATGATGATTAGACAGTGGGCGATGATCACCTAATCATAACGAAATAACAGTAAATCTGGAGAGAATTCCGCTTGTAGATTGCAGAGGAAACTTTGGGTATGTTCTCTTTTACGAGTGACGAATTTTATTAAGCAATTCAATATGTATTGGGGAGAAGAGAAATAGCGCAAGTAACGCTGAACATGTCCAAGGTTCGGTGGATAGAACCATGTGAAAGATGAGCACGAAATAGATCGGAAGCTTCACCTATTAAGCAGTTGGAGTCTACCATTGCCAAGTCAAGTCCTTCATCTGTTATGTAAATAAACAACCCCATTGTTGTTGACCTACCTGCATATATATCTTCCATCTGTTGATAATTTCTCTTGCTCTTCTCTGCTTGCAGGTTTCCTACCTTAATGTTTTGTTTGGTTTGTAGGATGTGAGAGCTGCCTCTGTTGATGATCGCATTTTTCACCAATATCATTGGTGTGGTGACCATTGCTCTCATCTCCGTAGTCTCCATCCTGGGGCTGATCTGCCTGTGCCGCTCGGTGTACTTTCAGCTGTGGATCAAAAGGAGAGGCTACCAGCGGCTTAGCTACTTCAACGGGCCGTGGCTGACTCGCATAACATTAATACTGGTTGCATTCTGGTGGGGTATTGGAGAAGTACTCCGGCTCACTTTCGTGAATGGGGAGGGGAGGCTCGTTTCTGACCGGACATGGCAAGTGAATGTATGCAAATTCTATATCATCTCAAATTTGGGGTTTGCAGAGCCAGGGTTGTTCTTGTTGCTCGCTTTCCTTCTTAGTGCAGCTTTGCAGAAGCAGGAGCTTGGTACCTTAAACCGGAAATGGAACCGGAAGACAATACGTGCGATGTTTATTCTCTGCTCTCCTTCACTCGTCTGGGAAGCTTGTGTTGTTTTTGTCGGTCCTCATGTTGCTTCGGGTGATGGCCAGGCATCAAAGGTTGCAAAGTACTGGTATTCAGCCTCTGCAGTCCACGATGGCGTTGTCGCATGCACATACCCATTGCTGAGCAGCATATTTCTTGGGGCATTCTACATCATCTTAACCATTTATGTAATGTTTGTTGGAGGTCAGATGCTGTCTTTGGTGATCAACAAGGGGCTTCGACGGAGGATATATATGCTAATATCTGCCACCGTAATGTTACTTCCCCGAGCTACGCTTCTTGGGTTCTCGGTTCTTCCATGGCCGGGTGAAATAGTCCATGAATCTCTCGTGTTTCTCTCTTTTCTGGTGCTGATGTTTGCTGCCATGGTTGGTATTGTGATTCTGGTGTATTTCCCAGTTGCTGATACCGTCGCCATAGGAGACCAAGAGCATATTGAGATGCAAGCGAGTCATGCCGTTATCCTATGATGACTCCGCCTTATGATTTGACTTAATTTCTAGCTTTTTGTTCAAGGACAAGCTGATGGGGATTCCCTTGTTGCTTCCCTGGCCTGCATATTTATCAGCCTTGCGGCTGCAGCTGTGATGTTATCTCGGGGATTTTGTAAGCATAGAACAGATTAAAATAGGGACAAGATTCTCCTTTACTCTGATTTTTTCTTCTTCTTTTCTTCACACATGCTGGCGTGAAGAAAAATCCTGTAAAATAGTTTCTACAGAGTAGGAAACATGAAGCATGTTTTGCTTATTAACTTTTGTACATTGTGGAAAAGCTTATATATCTTGACCTCTTCTAATGAGCCTATATCCTGTGAGTGATGTCTCCATTTTGGTAGTTCAAGAGATGTTTCTTTTTTTTATGGAGTCTGCATAGGTATGGCATTAGATATCCAGATAATGAACTATTACCTATTTTTCAATTGATTTGCAGCTGAAATCTTCTTCAAAGCTGTGAACTATAAACCATGACATGATTTATCTAGCTTAAGTGCTGCATATTTCTTTCTTTCTTTCTTTTTTTGAGATCAAGTGCTGCATGTTTCTGATCACAAGCTTGTCGGGTTCAGGGAAAGAAATTCAGAAATTTAGGACCCACTGCTTATGTTACAGCCGAATTGTTAAATCCTGTGGTGGCACCCAACCACAGATTTTAGTGGCCTTGCCGCAAGTTGGCAGTGGCAATTTGTGGTCGACGAAGAGAAGTGTGGGAGGTGGTGAGGAGGCGACGGGGAGGTAAGGGCATCCGCAATGCTCCATGCAGGATGCTAGCGTCAACGGTAGCCTCGCTGGTCTACATCAGATTCCATCCATGGTGGAGGAGAGAAAGGAAGTGAAGGCGGTGGCACGAAAGAGTGACAGCGTGACTTGTAGAGGGCCACAGGTAGTGGTGGAGCTAAAAAAATGCAATGGGGTGCACAATTCACATGCACAGTTATATAGTACTGTACAATAGTTTTGTAACATTATAACCCTAATATATAAGTTTAAAATTTGCCAAAAGTATAATAGAAATGGCTCAAATAACGCCTTACATGAACAGAAAGAAAATTATAAAATATGTAATGAAAATTAGAATTGTACTTTACGCGCTTCCATCCCTTGGAAATGCTTGATTACATTATCTTCACTAACCTTTAAGAAAATATCTCGCTCAATAAATGTAACTAAACAATCATTCAAGAATTGATCACTCATACTATTTCTCAACTTGTTCTTCACAAAGTTCATTGCAGAAAATACTCTTCCAACACTCGCCGTTACCACTGGTAGGAGCAATACTAATTTAAGAAGTACACCTTGTAAATTCCATGCTTTTTTTTGTTACAACACGCTTAATAGAAAGCCCACCAAAATTCTTGACGTGCTTAAACATATTATCTCTTCGCATGTCATCACTGAAGTTATCAAGTTGAAAAGGAAGTCTCATCAAATTTATACTTGAAAACTCATTAGGATAAAATTTAGCAAGGCTAAGTACTTTCTCCTTATCAAAGGCTTCAAATGAGTTAGAAGATTCAACACAGACATGCAAACAAGCAACTCCATATTAACTTTGTCAAACCGACTATCAAGTTCTTGAAAAACACTATCAATGATTATACTTCTCTTCTAAGGAACCTATCTCAAATAAATGAAATATATCTATAAGATAGTAAACTCATCTAATAAGAAAAGTAAACTTATCCAATAAGGAAATTAATTATTCTTATCTCTATTCTAATTCATGTAATCATGCCATACATAGCTACTACAGTACCTTGGGTACTGTTCACGCGCGTGAAACAGTAATCCACACGTGACAACTTCTCTCCCTTCGGCGACAACTCATCCTCGAGCTGTGGCGGCGGCCATGGTTGCAGCCCTTGGTAGACCCAATCGGCGAGTAATTGTGATGCCTCGTGTGGGAGATCAACAGTGTGTTGATGACGATTGATGGTGAAGGCGTGAGGGCCTTAGTGTTGCTCGATGTCGAGGAAGTTGCCGGCGACGAGGGCAGGCAATGTAGAATAGCAGTGGTGCGCTTCATGATAAGCAGAAGTCGTGGGAAGGGATCGACTGCTAATCTCTAATAATCGAAAACTTATCTCTAATACATGAAAATAATCTAAAAGAAAATAAGTCCAAATAATAAGAAAATTAATTATTATATTTCTAATTCACGATATATCAGCAAACCACCCAATTTTGCGAGCTACAGTACCCATGGGTACTGTTCATGTGTTGCTACAATCCCGTGGGTACTGTTCACGCATTGCTACAGTCCCCGTGTGGTATTGTTCGTGGTTGCTACAGTGCTTGCAGTATTGTTCGCTCGCCTGCTGCATGTGCGTCGAGATTCTAGACCATGACATTACACCTCTCGCGGCGAGACAGGTCGTCTTAGAGCTGTCAGGTGGTGGCCATGGTTGAAGTCCTTCACAACTCCATGTCGACGAAAGGGAATAATGATGATGTGTCGCATGGAAGAAGATCCGTGAAGCCTCGGTAAGCAATAATGAGGATAGCAATCCTGCAGCATCGGTTGATATTGTAGTAGTCGCTGGTGGCAAGGTCAACCGGCACGAGGCAGCAGCATCCTTCTTGCCCCCGAATGCAGCGGTTGTGGGAGGGATATGACATCGTTGGCCCCCACCTGTCAGCCGTTGTGCTCCACACTTGCGGAGGCACGGTGTCGGCCGGTCACATGGAGAAGACCGGCGCTGGACAGCGACAATATTCCTCCTTGGCAAAGGCACAAAACGTGAAGCCTGAAGCGGTGTCGTCATTGGTGATGTGGCCATTGCCAACGCCGATGTCGAGGAAGGTGGTGGCAGCGCAGCCATTGCAATGGCACGCAATGTCTCTTCCTGCTATTTCAGCTTGTTCACCAACTCAATAGCATTCTCCAAGTTGGCTATCATATTGTCGAGTAAGAACTCTATTTACTCGTTGGAGATAATTCAGCATCGGAAGCCATAGTGAGTAGCTCTAATACCAATTGTCATGAACCTTAGTACATAACGGGGTAAACATCCGTCGGAGAGAGGTCGAACAGCGACGACTTGAGGTAAAATGGTGCTAGATGAAAGAGGGCACCGATTGGGGGGAATAGATCTAGAGTAGTCAGTCTAGGGGAGAGACAAGAACTAGGAATCAGGGACTTGAGAATACTTCTTCATTATTCATTGCTTAATTGAATAGATACATGCTAGCCCTTTTATAGGGATAACTCGAGTTGACCTCCAAGAAATAATATCTATCTATAAGGAAACCTATCTCTAATAAATGAAATATATCTATAAGATAGTAAACCCATCTAATAAGGAAGTAAACTCATCTGATAAGAAAACTAACTATTCTTATCTCTATTCTAATTCATCTAATCATGCCCTACATAGCTACTACAGTACCGATTGTCATGAACATTAGTTCATAAAGGGATAAACATCCGTCGAAGAGAGGTCAGACGACGACGACTTGAGGTAGAACGGCGCTATACGAAAAAGACACCAATTGGGGGAGGAATAGATCTAGAGTAGCCAATCTAGGGAGAGACCAGAGCTAGGAATCAGGGACTTAAGAATACTTCTTTATTATTCATTGCTTGATTGATAATAGATGCATGCTAGCCTTTTTATAGGGATAACTCAACTTGACCTCCAAGAAATAATCTCTATCTGTAAGAAAACATATCTCAAATAAATGGAATATATCTATAAGATAGTAAATTCACCTAATAAGGAAGTAAACTCATCTAATAAGAAAACTAACTATTATTATCTCTATTCTAATTCATCTAGTTATACCATACATAGCTGCTACAGTACCTTGGGTACTATTCACGTGCGTCAACACTACCCGTGAATAGTAATCCACGCGTGACAACTTCTCCCCCTTCAGCGACATCTCGTCCTTGAGCTGTGGCGGCGGCCATGGTTGCAGCACTTGGTAGACTCAATCTGGTGAGTAATTACAATGCCTCGTGTAGGAGATCAATAGTGTGTTGATGACGATTGATGGCGAAGGCACGAGGGCCTTAATGTTGTTCAATGTCGAGGAAGTTGCCGGCGACGAGGTCAGCCAATATAGAACAGCAGTGGTGTGCTTCATAATAAGCAGAAGTCATGGGAAGAGATCGACTGCTCTGATACCAATTGTTATTGTACGGGTCCGAGGACCGAGGGTAGGGCACTCGCCCTTGATCGATCAGCCATGCCGCCACCAAGGCTCTGAAGAAAAGAGGAAGACTAGAGAATCGTTATTTATTTCTTTGATTAATGATAATAGGTACAATGCTATCCCTTTTATAAGGATGGCTAAACTTGACCTCTAAGAA
Organism: Bonia amplexicaulis; assembly: GCA_036346245.1. Lineage (NCBI taxonomy): Eukaryota > Viridiplantae > Streptophyta > Magnoliopsida > Poales > Poaceae > Bonia > Bonia amplexicaulis. The sequence goes on along the minus strand of CM070745.1, from coordinate 10,446,265 downwards.
ACATATCTCTGTATTGAGAAAACTAATCGCTAATAATAAAAAACTTATCTCTAATACATGAAAATAATCTAAAAGAAAATAAGCCCAAATAGTAAGAAAACTAATTATTATATTCCTAATCCACGATATACCGGCAAACCACCCAATTTTGCGCGCTACAGTACCCATGGGTACTGTTCACGTATTGCTACAGTACTCGTGGGTACTATTCACGCATTACTACAGTACCCGCATGGTACTGTTTGCGGTACTGTTCGCTCGCCTGCTGCGTGTTCGTCGAGATTCTAAGCCATAATAAGGCACGAGTGGATGTTTGGTATGCGCTAAGCTTTCAAAAATACAATAATATAGAAATAATCCTTTAGATATTTTTAAAATTTTGGGTCCACCCTATGCCACAGGTTGTGGTGGTTTGGAGAGAGAGAGGGGGGGTAATCCATGAAGAGACGGGACGTTGGGTGGGTTCTTTTGAATTGTGACTTATGGCTTAATTATTGAATTCTGGATATTCGTGAGAGACAATATGTAGAGAAAAATAGTTGCATGCAATTTTGGTTGGTACAGCTGAACTCAGTATATTTTTTACTACCATTTTTCTGTTGAACCCGCCTTAAAAAATATATCAATTAAAAATTAATTACTATAGTACGTAAAAACCAAAGTTGACTTTGAGTCCAACCGAACCCACCCGTCGTCCTAGGACCAGGAGAGAGTAGTACTAGATCCATAATGGTGACGACAATTAGGGCATGTTCTTTTCAGCTTCTAAAAGTTGTTTTTCGACTTTTCTACAGTAATTAGTTTTAAATGGAGTATCTTTTCAAGATAGAGTCTACTATTTAATTATAGTACATATTGTATCGACTTCATTTATATCGGTAAAAACCGCACGTGAGTTTCTGTTACTCTGTAATCTCTTGCACAAACAACCCAAAAATCACAAGAAGCAACCAAAAGCCAAAAGCTTCAGCCAAAAAGAACAGGCCCTTAGACTAGTGTAGATGGATCAGATGCGGTCCAAAAAAGGGGACGACAATGGCATAAAAACTAGATACAATGGACAGCTTGTAGAGATATACAATCGACTGGTAGATCTCATCTTAAAACTATATTTTGATCGATATAAATAAAGTCGATGCAGTGTATACTATAATTGACCGGTAGGTCCCATCTTAAAAGACACTCCGTTTAAAAGATAGGTACCGTAGAAAAACTATTTATTATGAAAAAGCAGATTTTAGAAGCGACTATAAATAGGACCTCACGGCAATAACTTCGGTGAAGATTGCTGGTAATCGAACTACACCGGCCCAACATAACGGGTGAGGGGGATGAGGCTGATTGTGGAGAGTAGGGAGAGGATATATAGAGATTCATTTGAGATGGGAGGGAGTACGTTGGCTGACTATTGGGCTATAAGTAGTGGGTGTGATATCTGTTATGCTTCTAGGGCTCTCAATGTAAAATTTTGGATAGAAGTAAGAATCAAAATAATAAGGGCCTGAAATGGGCAAAAATATAGGGCTGAAATACAAATATAACTATGGATCCATTTAAGCCACCATACATTGTGTATTTATGTAAGAAGATTTTGCGTCGTGTCTTAGGTGACGTGGAACACGCCCTTCAAACCACCGCTTGAGGCCATCATGCACTGTGGTTGCTCTAACGACACATGTGCAGCACTGCAGCAGCAGCTGGGTAAAGGGGACAGGGGGAGGGGTAGATGTTAGGGTTTGGGACTTTGGGGAGGGCATGAATCTCAAGGACAATTCAATTGTTTAAAATTTGACCTTATCGTCACTTAGTATTACCGTATATGTTAGTCTCCCTGATCAGTTCACAATACAACCTTACGTCAAACAACATGCAAATAACCGTTTTCTTCACCGGGAAAAGAATCGAAGCCCATGCCTTCAATGTACTACTTGATTGGGGCAGTAAACCAAGTGATGTCGGCTTGACAGTGTATGGAGTCGCTCCAAAGAGCTCAAGCTTATGGCTTATGGTTTTGATTGTTGGCTAAAATTGCTATATAGCAGCTGTTATTTTTTCCGATTCATTCAATTAAAAAAATTAAAAAATAAGGAAAAAAATCTTTACTACTTAATAAGTTGGAGTTGGTGGTCGTCGGTCTATTCTCTCCCACTTCTTTTCACAGAAAAGCTACGCGATATGTGGGCCTCTCCTACCCCTCCTCACGAAACCGGTGCGCTGCTTCTCTCCTCCCCTACCGAATCTCGTGTGGCTACTTCTCCTCCCACCGAATCCCCACCGAGTCTTCCACCGCCGCCTCCCCACCGAGTTCTCCGCTCCTCCCACCGAGACTTCCGCCCGCCTCGCCTCCTCCTCCCCCCCCCGCCGCCGCCTCCTCCCCCTCCTCCGCCTCCGCCTCACCTCCTCCCTCCTCCTCCGCCACTCCGCCGCCTCCTCCTTCCCACCCCGCACTGCTGCCTCCTCCTCCCCCACTCCTCCGCCTCCGCCCTAGCCTCCTCTCCTGCCTCCTCCGCTCCACCTCACCTACTCCTCCCACCCCGCCGCCGCCTCCTCCCCCACCTCCTCCTCCGATCCGCCCGCCTCCTCCTTCCCACCCCACGCCGCCGCCTCCTCCCCCTCCTCCACTCCACCCTAGCCTCCCCTAGCCTCCGCCCCGCCTCCGCGCCCATGTCTTCTCACGGAGTCGTCTCCACCTCCCACCGTCCCGATCCACGTCGCTACTCTCCCCTTCCCCCATCCCGATCCACGGCCATCTCTCCTCACCAACGATGGCGGCACGGATTCTCCTCCCCGCCGAGTCCTCTCCCCCATTCTCCGCGCCGCCACTCTCCCCTCCCCCTCGTCCCAATCCGTACCCATGTCTCCTCACGGAGTCGTCTCCACCTCCCACCGTCCTGAACCGCGCCGCTACTCTCTCCTTTTCCCATCCTGATCCGCGCCCATCTCTCCTCACCGACGGACGAACAAGGCGGTGGGTTGTGGTGTGCATTAGCTGAGAATAAGGAGCTGAGCAGTGCAATTTCGCTAGCTACAAAGTTAGGAGTTATGTGGTTGATCGTGGTTGAATGGCAGTTGAAGCGCAGACGTGTTTGAATGTCAGTTGCATTGAGGTAACATGCTTTCCTATTTATTCCTCTCGTTTTCTTTCTTAGGTTTTTCTCGGTCTCCCATCTCTTGTTATCTGCTACTGTTTCTTGCACATATTGCAAAATCACTGGTGCTTGAGTCTCCAATGTGAACAAGGATTCGAAGTGAATAACTATTTCATTTCTTTGCTACGACAGCGGCAAGGTGAGTACCACAACATTATCAATGCACTTTGTTCTGTCTTGCTTCATTTCTCAATCACTCACATCATAAATACTTTGTTCTGTCTTGGTCTGAGTATCAGCTCTTTACAGCAAATAGTACTGATCAATTTAGCATATACGAATGGAACCAAACAATGTCACTCTTGTTCATGGATTTAACTGTAATCTGCATGTGTTTGATAACTCATTATACCACTGAAGTTAAGAATATTAATGGATTGAAAGTATGTAGAGAATAAATATTACCCTAGCTTAGTAAAACCTTCATCATTCATCATGTCCAATAAAAAAAGTAAAACCTTAAATTGTTGGTTTAGTTTGATGTTTGTGTATATGTGCTGCAAAAAAATATGCATATGTTTAATTGCTTTGTTCTATCTTCCAACTTGCTTATGCTATAGTTAAATGTAATATCCTTATTTTTCTTTTCTTTTCTTTCTATGGCCTGACAAAGGAGTTCCTCGCTGAGATTACTTAATTGGAGAAGCAAATGGCTTTCATTCAGAAATACTTAATTGAGTTCCTCCGTGAGATTACTTAATTGTAATGTTGCATTGTATGTCGTACTGAGATATACTTTTGCTATGTTAAACGGTTTTCATTCCTTTATAATTTTCACGCTCCTAAATGGCTTTCATTCAGAAATACTAAATCTTCAACTTTGTACTGTTGTAATGTAGACAATTGTTTCCTTTAATGCAGAAAATGAAAATTCAGCATCAGTGTGTTTCATATTTATAGTAAATAGTTGATCTGGGCAGATTCGTAGATATTCAATGTGGTATATTGTTTGATTTTCTCAGTCATTGTGATCGTTATTAGTTTATTCTGAAGCACGAGTTTAGAAGGTGTTTGACTGATTGACTTTATGCTTATATTGAGTCTACGGTAATTGTTGAATGAATGATGTGCTTATAAGGAGATAATTATTAAGGTTTATTTTGGCAGCGGTGTTAGATATATTGAACCTTTCTTGGTTCAATTTTTAATGATTCAATAGTAAGTTTTAATTTTCAATTTTCAAGGGAACCTTTCTTGATAAGTTTGCTCTTTACTCTTACAAGAATGAAATGTCTTACGACAGTTGATGCTTTTGTTTCTCAGGGTGTTCTCTACCTTTTTGATTTTTTGCTTTGCAATTCCTACGTACGAGGTGTTGATCAGTGAAATTTAGATATTTGAATGTACCTTTGCACCAATATATTGAGGAAAATGACTAATGATGTCAATTTATCCTAGGACATGTGCTCTAAGAAAACTGGGTTTTGAGCAAAGAAAATGCAAGCCGTCAATCAGATTCTTGGGGTCTCTTTGTCTTCATGACAGCATTAATAGCATAAAAATTGTATTTACAAGCTTTGTTGGGAGATCAGTATAATTTATATAACTGATACATGCTTTGTGAGAGTTCAGTCTGTTAATATGTTGTGAACTATATCCAATTGCATGTTCTACCATGCAATTGTTTAGTTTTAATCAAGCAAAACTTGCTAAAAAAGCCTTTCCATGATTTTTTTTTCCAAGTTGACATTGTCTGCCTGGATATGTGCTAAGTGCTTTGTGCTTTGGTAACCTTTTGCAAATAGCATGACCTTGGACTGAACAAGACACTGAGATAAGAGCATAACAAAATTTCCAAAGAGCAAGATGGTTGCTTTGATGTTTGGTTACTCGTACACTAATTGCTTTGCAAGGCAAACTTTACTGGACTATCAAACTTTGTGCTTGGATCAATTGTGTGTCATTTTTTAATTTCTAGCCATTTATCTCTAGATATTTTAATTTGCAAAAGATCTGAGTATTTTAGGAATTTCATTTTTAGAAATACAATTGAAAATTTGACACCAGCCTAAATTTTGTGACCAAGTGCTAATGCTGGTTAGCTGGGTAATATCAAGATAGGGACTGTTAATAATGCTTGAGAAGAGACTGCAAGTGATGGCAGAGGTATTTCAATGACCTGATAGCGATGAGGCTTTATATTGCATTTGGGATTTTACAACATGTAATACTTTTTTATGAGATTTTACAACATTTAGTAATTTTTACGAGATTTTATGTTGCTTTTGGGATTTTAGCTTGCATAGATATGTTTTGGTTGACGTGTGTGAAAGAAAAATTATATTTACTGTATGGTCTACAACCATGTGTTCACCCTGATTTAGAATTCCGTCGCAACGATCTATGGCGATGTTTCACCCTCTTTTAGAATTCCGTTGCAACGCACGGGCACCTTACTAGTAAAAAAATATTATATCATCACAAGCAATGCAAAAAAATAAAACAAAACAAGAAAAGACAAAAATGAAAAAACCAAAATAAGCCGAAATTAGAAACCGATGTATTCCAAGTAGCTTCTAGTTTAAATAAATCGAAAGAATAGGCATCGAGAGAACACTCATGCAAACATTAGAAAGCACTCAACTTTATTCACAAACGTAACAATCTGGCACGAAAGGTGCTCGTCTAAGTCGCAAAGCTGCGTCATAAAAATCATTCATGCCAGACAAATGGATGAATGGCAACCGAATGGTAAAACCTACGATTGCTCATGCCTACAGCTTCATTTAGAACCTTTTTAGCGCAACTTTTCTCTTTCATGGAAAATATGACAAACCGGCACCAATAGGAGAAATATTTTTCCTAAAAACTGTCAACATTACTGCCCCTTCGACATTCTGCCTAATGCTGCCATGTTTTAATGAGGACAGGTATCTGAGAAAAGAAGAGTACCAAGCACTAGGTTGAGAAGCAAAATGAGAGGGGGGGAAGGACTTGTGCAAAGCAAATATTAGCAAAGTGAAAGACCAAGGTTAATTACTGACCTCGACACCATTAGGCCCTATTTTGTTGCGAGATATGAAATTCAGTATGTGTGATGCAAATTCTTCAGGTACATCTTCCTGAAATTAAGTTTTCAATAATGTCAAAATTGGTAAAGAATTGTAATTCATAAGTTATAAATCTTGATAATAATCATGCTTCATAAAGAAAAAGTTCACCACCTAAAACATAATGGACAGCACTCAATAAATGAACCTTTGGTTGCTAATTCCTGTACTGCCTCTACATGTCGGAAAATTCTACAACATTTTCAAGTAGCCCTAGAGACATTACGGTAAGCAGCACATTTGAGCCACTGAGAATGAGGGCCTGTTCTTTTTGGCTGCGGCTTATGGCTTTTGGCTGTGGCTTGTGACTTTTAGGTTGTTTATACGAGAGATTACAGAGTAACAAAAATTCACGTGCGGTTTTTGCCGATATAAATGAAGTCAGTAAAGTATGTACTACAATTAACTAGTAGACCCTATCTTGAAAAAAATACTCTATTTAGAAGTTAGTTACTGTAGAAAAGGCAAAAAGCAGCTTTTAGAAGCTGAAAAGAACAGGGCCTGAAGCTTGAGGAAAGATGGCAAACATCCTTGCCTTGGAAGAATACTAAATGATAAAAAAAAAAAGACACTTGATATCATTCGAATAATTTGATTAAAAAAAGTACATTAGAAGCTAACCTGTATGGCATGTCCAGTGTGTCGAACCACCACCATTTGAAACTTCCCTTGCATTTGACCAATCGTTAAAACTCTGCAAAATATATTAACCAATACATTACACAATTTGTCCTGCATAATGGCTTTCAAAACACTACTAATTAATAGGACAATAAGAATATGCAATTATGCATGCTCGTCAAACTAACAATTTTATCAAGAGGTATGGCTTAAATATAAGTTTGATAATGGATCGGTATAATCTGATTTGAAGTTCAAATAACAAGTGCTAGCAAAAAAAGGCTAGCAAGGAATTCAGTTTCTTGCCAGCCTTAATATTGACAGCCTGATCACTAGTGGAATATGAACTAACAGCAAATAAACTAAAACTCCTAAAAATGCATTATTGCCAGGCCTTACAAAACCCAAGGAGATACTCCATGCATGCTAGTTCAACTGACAGGCCGTGAAAAAAAATCAACCAGGAAGGATTTACACTAAGTGATGGATGATATTAGTGTCAGCTAAAAGCGCAATGGTGATGGATGAGAAAATATAGAGTTTCTCAGACTGGAAGGATGTAACAAACCTATCCAATCTATCGGTGCCAGCTAATAATAGGATCTTTTGTACTGGACAAGATAAGAACTTGTCTGAAAGACCTTCATACCTAAAACAGAAACATTTACATATTTCAATATCAACCAATAACAGAAGAGAGAAGAAAATAACTCAACAGTATTGCCAAATACAAACAGTATTCCTCGAAATTTTTATAGCTCATGAAGTCTGCCCTAGTTCATCTGTGTTTGCTGCTACTATGTTTAGCAGTTATGATAACTCAGAAAGGCTATTTTCTTTCTTACAATTGATTGAAGATAGCTCACACTTCCAGACATTAATAAGAGTATAATACAGTAGCAACAATATTGCTAGGTAAGAATTAAAGAGTTAGATTCTTATTGGATTAAAATATATACCACCTTCTTGTATACCGTATAGACCAGATAAATCAAACAGAACAATACTAATAGCATACTTATAATAATCATAGAAGGGCATGTAAAAACAAACATGGTTTTAGTAAAAGTGATATAAATATAGCATAAAGGACATCATCAGGTTGAAAGCATACCATCCTTTCCAGTATTTTTCTGTTTCCTCAAGAGGAGTACGGTATGTATAGCTGAAACAGGGTACAACAGTATATTTAGTTTTCCAAATGATGGTCAGTACTAAGTATTCACAATTTCTTTTCTATCCACATTAAGCTGCAAGATACAAGCATGTGCTATGCAAGCTATTGCTTACCATTTCCTTGATTCGTCATATTTCAAGGTAGATGGAATGGAAACACGAGCGGACTCAATGTTCCTTAACGGCCCACCTTTGACACTCCATTCAATCTGCATAAGTTAAGTTTGATTAAACAAAAAAAAGGTGAAGAATATTATTTAAACAGGGTTTAGTGGAGCTTTAGTAAGCATGGCTATAATCACTTGGCTTTTATAAGTACGGCACTTATTCAAGATTGAAAGTAGTTCCTAATTGCTGTTTTCTTATATCTCTTCCTGTTATGTCTTGTGGCCATGTTGTGTACAACATCAAATGATCAAATCCATGCCTCCATAACCCATATCTTAATTGACCAGGAATGCTCAATGAGCTAAACAACGGACATTAGATACTGAGGGCAACAAACATATTAAAAGCTGATTTGACATGGTAACAAGTAATATAGGTCTAAATCAACATACTGCTTTTTCAACAGTCGGGAAGTGCTGTGCTCGATTTGCTAAGATCTTCTGCATATGAACCAATGAAGCCATTGCCGTTCCCTGTTTAAAAAAAGAGATGATCAGAATCAACAACAAGCTAGATTGTACAAGTACGGCCATAAAGCTCCAACATAAGGAAAAAGTACTACTAACCTCAACTACATCGACAACAACAAGACCATGAAGATTACGAATTGCTTTACTTGCAGCCACATGTACAGCCACCGAACCACCCATGCTAAAAGAAGTTCAAGAATTACATAATTAACTTTTGATAAAAACAGGCTACCAAGAACACTAATCAAAATGAACATGCTTGCTGAATCTGGGAAAAAGGAAGAAGAGGCATTGTATAAAGCAGTCAAGTAACAGCAGAGGTGAAACTGGAAAGATAAATTTCTTATTAGTCAGGTGATTAATAGCATGACATTTTGACGGTTGTATAAAGCTATGGAAACTAATTTTCCAGGGATTATTCAGAAAATTTACTTATGTTTATGGTTTATGGTTACGTGCACCATAAAAGAGATTTTTCATGCTAACATTATCCTCTGGAAACCACATCTGTTATGAACTAGAACTTTCAGTCAATTGTTGTGCCTTACTTCATAAGGGGCGCACACAAAAGAAAACCATAAGAAAAATCCATGACGCTGGGTTACCTATGCCCAACAAGTATAATTGCTGGTGGCGAATCTCCATACATTGTACGTATAACAGCTATGACATCATTGGTAAGAGTCTGCAGTTGCAAATAACAAAATCTAAGACAAAGGTCAAGAAGTCACAAAGCAACTCTTAAGCATGAAAATTGTAATTAACAATCCAAACTAGTAAGTTCTGGAAACAGTGAAGGACATACTTCGATGGACAAATCCAGATCATCGCATGTTGTAGATTTACCATGCCCCCGTAGATCCATGGAAACAACATGAGCCTTTTCCTTTATTCGACTTGCTGCTAGCGCAAATGAAAGCCTAAGGCAGGTTGAGGAATAACCACAGCAATGTAAGCACTGACCACACATGTGTTAAATAAGAAAGTTTCTATGGCAACATTTCATAAGGGGTCAAGTCACTTAGAGCAGGCTTTACACGATTTAAAAAAGCAAATGCTGCCTTCATACATTGTGCCCTACCAAAAAAATCAAGAATAAATGTCAATATTTTTCAGAATAAAAACAATTTCACTCTGGCCTTTCCACATTTGGTACTTTATACTTATCTCTTTTTGGTTAATCATTAGTCGAAATTGAAATTCGCCAAAACATTCCACAAATGCAACAGAAGTTGGGATTGGTACATTTTCCATAACGCCTAGGAAACGAAGCTCCGAGAAGGTCGCTTTGGTGTTTAGACATTCAGCAAGACACACATGCACGTCAACATTTTACAACACAAGCATTCCAGCACAGCCCTTTAGCACAAATTAATTGCTCCCATGATTTTGAATATCACAGAAATTAATCGTTGTTTGCAGGTTTTTATGCCCCATCCTCACCGAGATCATTACAATGCAAAGCCAGATAGTTACAACCAATCCAATGAACCATTCAGTGGCCCACGCTATGAGATTCAAGCAACTGAAGCAAGTCCTGAACTAAAATGCCATGAACATGTACGCAATTCACCAGCAAAATTTGATACATAAACCGTGGTACACAGACGTACCCCGAGTAGCCGCCTCCGTGCAGGCAGAACACGACGGGCCCCTCCGATCCGGCCGCGTACACGTTGAAAACCTATACGCAAAGCCCCACAAAAAAAATATCCATATTCAGATCATATCAAGCCAGAATTATTCGGAAAAATCTCTATTCTCGAACGCAAGTACGTATTCGGTGTCGGGGATGGCGACGCGGCGCTCCTCGTCGAAGTAGGCCGACCAGTCCAGCGGCGCGTACTTGTGGAGAGAGTGGCTGCGAGGCACCGACAGCACGGAACGCGAGTTAGGGTTTTGAGCCGGGAATGGGGGGTTGGTAGACCGGGGGGTGATGGCTTACTGCGTCGCGGGACGAGGCGGCACGGCGGCGGGGGAGAAGGCGGAGGGGGAGGAGGATGACAACGTCCATTCGTTGGGTTCCCCCTCCTCCTGCAGCGAGGAGAGCGGCGCGGGCTCCATGGATGTGGTTGCGCTGAAGGAAGAAGCGGTGCAGTGATTGGGGAGAACGGAGAAGGATAGTTGCTTCTGTTTAAAAAGACAAAACGACTTCTTTACCATGTTATTCTGAGGGTAAGATATAAACCATAGATTTATCTTATATCATACTTTTTTGTTTCTATTATACATATATATCTATTTTTTTACTTTTCTCATGTCCTCCTTAAGTTACTTCTTTTACTAACTATTTATTTTTAATAAAAAAATTAAAAATCATAAGTTATCAACAAAAATCAATATGAATCCAAAGCCGAATGGAAAAGGACGAAGGAAAGCAAACGAAAGACGGCTTCTACGGCACTCTGCAGGGCAATACACTTTCTTAGAGGGGATACGTACTGTGGAAAGGTGTTTAGGGTCACCCATCTGATACCGGTGGCGGTTAGTCTCGTTCGACGGTTTTACATCGGAAAAATTCTTAAAATGCCCAGGAAAAGATGGCCATTGTTGTGTATCGACGGTTTTAATTAGGGAGCTGTTGGTCCACAAGATGTATTAGTTAGTTTAATTTTATATTACTTATTGAATCATAAAGAATCACTTCTGTGGCAAAGAACTGTCATTACATACACAAGTTTATGTGTAGGAAGATCAATAAAGTGAGAAAGCTAAAACCATATATTGTGTTTTTGTTTACTTTTAATTATTGTTTAGGCTTGTTTACAAGTTAGAGAGCTTTGTTTGTTGGCAATATGGTCATAATTATACAGCCGCGATTTTGTTAGACCGTCTTTAGAAGAATTTGCTTCGCAGAATGCAACCAAGAAGACTGAAATAGTCCGAACATGCCATCACAGATTTATTTTGAGCCTATTGCGATTTCTTTGTGTCTACATGTCCAGGCGAAAATGACTTATTTGATAGGGTCGACTTCTAAACTTGGAAAATCTATCTCAACTTGCAACCAAACACATGAAGTCTACTTCCATAGAGTCCTAGTTAATTAAAATATACCAACTCGTGACCCGATTATGTAATGTTTCCATTTCTGAGGCTATTAGATTTTCGCGCAACTGTTCAAAATGTTCAGTTGCGAGGAGTACTGTAGTCAAGTATGCGTCAAACCAACACAACCTTATTCTATAAAAACCAAACTTATTATAGGATTATAGAATAACAATCAAGTTTTACACAATAGAGCGTTTAAGCCTAAATTTTAAACTACATCACAAAAGAAAATCCACAGGCGTGTTTGAGCGCAGTCCGTTTGAAGTCCACGAGTACTTCATGGAAAGATCATCTCATCGTCTTTCCAACAGATCCAGCATCGCCTTCAAATTCATTTTGAGCACATCTTAATCTTTAAAAGAAGGTACTGCATCACTCCGGAGATAGCACCGATTTCAAACGTGCATAACTTTTACATACGGGACCCGTTTAAGTTCCACAAGTACTTGATTGAAAGCTTATCTCGTTCATTTTCCAACGGATCTAGTCTCACCTCTAAATTCCTTCTATGAGCACCGCAATCACCAAAGAATATGTTGCATCACTCGTTTAGGCTAATTTGAGCCTTGTAATAGTACCAGGCTTGGCCCATATGGTGGTTCCTATTCATGTAATATTGTTCATGTGTGAACAGTATTATAAATAGTACCACCTCACCATCTCCTAGCTATGTGCGGCTCCCCTCCCCTATTTAAGGTTGTCACACCCCTTTAGTCTTCTTAGATTTCGTTTGCTTAGTTTCTCTATTGTGAAAACTCTTATGTTTTGCTTGTCGACTAGACCAATCGTAAAGAACTTCTGCGGAATCCCATCTTTTGAAATTTATTTTTATATTTGCAATTAAGATTGTTTGTTACTTTATTCCTACTTGTTCTTGGATTACTTGCAGGAGTTGATCCTCGTAATCAAGTTAATCAGATCTTTGGTACGGGATTAGTTCAGCAATTGCTTGATTCGTAAGTGCTGCGTTCGTAGCCTAGACCGTGAGAGTTGATCATCGTCCAACTGGAATTATCTTTCTCATCGAAAGATCGGGACAACATCAGTTCATCATCACTATAGTGTGTACTACAATTAGCTTATAGATTTTAATTTAAAAACTAAAAAGAAAAGACAATTGTCACCCTTCACTCCCAACCACTCAACCTAAAGAGAACATCTCAAGATTCCTCAAACTTGTTCCACCCTCTCCTGTGTCGTCTGTAGAAGCACCCAACCCAACTAAAAAGAGCTCAGTTGGCCTTTTCCCATCCATCCAATTACCAACGCCCAAAACCGAAGAAGACAAGAAGCACCCTAATGGTCAACATGGCGGCCGCAACCTCCACCCTCCTCCTCGTTCTCAGCATCGCCAGCTCCACCTCGGCCGTGCCCTACGACCCACCCACGGTGCCGGAGCTCATGGACCGGTTCGGCCTCCCGCACGCGCTCCTCCCGGACACCGCCCGGCGGTACCTCCTCCGCGACGACGGCTCATTCGAGCTCTTCCTCGACGACGGCTGCGAGGTCGAGGCCGGCGGCTACCGCGTCTTCTACAGCATCAAGATCTCCGGCGCGGTGGCGCCTGGGAGGGTCACGGGGCTCGAGGGCGTGCGCGTGCGCGTGCTGTTCTTCTGGGTGCCCATCACCGGCGTCGAGGTGGGCGGCGGGGTCGTGACCGTCAGCGTCGGGCCTCTCAAGAAGTCGTTCTCGGCCGTCGGGTTCAAGTCCAGCCCCCGGTGCGCCGCCGGCTCGGCGGTGGCCGCGGCTGATGTTTAGCTTAATACTCCCTCTGCTCCAAGTTTATAATATTTTTTATCTCTAATTATTATATCTAAGTATTATAATAAATATATGCATGTGAAAAATAGTAAATAAAACTATATATTTATTAAAGATATAAAACAAACATCATATTAATTTTATATTATAATATAAAATATGTCTCTCACACACACGTAATGAAGGGTATATATATATATAAACTATTTAAAAATATGTTCTATAAATTTAGCTTTGTTAGTTGCGGTTTGTTAAGCCAGGATTGTTGAGCTTGTATCGCATTGGGAATAAATACTTGTGTATACGCACAGGATTGCACGCTGAATACATGAGCATATTCTACTATAGTTTGCGCCATTTTATTTTGAATTGTTGATGATTGGCTTTATGTACAGGGATTATGGTTTTTTTTCATGGCTAATTGCAACTTATTCGTAGAGAATTGAAGGGGGGAAGTAAGAAGAAAAAAAATCTGTACTGTCGGATAGCCTTATGCCCTTATCTGGCAAGAACAAAATAGGGGCATGTTCTTTTTTACCGCATGCTTATGGTTTTGGTGAAATTTTGAATTTTGGTTGTTTTACTGTCTGATTACGGAAAGATCGATACTCACTTGCGATTTTGGCTGGTACAGATGTTAAGCTTTTAACGTGTACTACGTTTAACTTGTAGATCCCATCTTAAGAAAATACTCCATTTAAAAGTTAGATACTGTAGCTGCTGCGAAAAGCCGAATGACTTCTTTCCTGCCGAACACCCCCTAGAACTCACGGCTAAGATTCTCTAAACGCAGCCACCGATACTTGTAGCATTTGAGAGCGTTCGAGAAACAAAATCTTAGAAAAAGAGCTCAAACAATTTTTTCCCCGAGAACTTTGTAATGATTTTTTCCCCTTATGAATGTTTTAATGATGTACGCTTCTGACCAATTTAGAAGCATGTGAAACCAGCAATATTCTAAAAAAACATCGGTTTGATCGATGAGAAGAAAAAGAGAGAAAATAACAAGTACTACAGAACGAGCATGCTACAAGGAATTCAGTTCATCCACAATTTTGCAAGGCTTATTTCTGGGAGCCTCTGTATTCGATCACTTTGGCCCAGATGCTCCAGCAAAATGAGTTGATAATTTAAGAGAAAATTGATTATATACCATCAAATAACTCATTCTTTTACGATATGCCATCAAATAACTACTTCTTTCACAATATGTCATCATATTGTAATTTTTCTTCACTTGCCATCCAAGCCCATCAGTTAACCTTATTGGTTTTTTTCCAAAATAGCAAAAATACACCTACCTCTCTCCCCTCATTCCCCCTAACTCTCCTCTCTCCCCACCCCACCCATGGTAATGCTCCTTTACCGATGAGCGTTGGCGGTGAACCGACAACTGGCGAGCACGCATGTACAAGGTAGCACATGTCAAAGCCGGAGGAGGCAGCATGACCACTGTCATCGGAGATAGGGGAGGAGGAGGTCGGATCCGACAGTTGCATGGCAAGGAATGGCAACGCCATAGCTAGAACACAATGGGATCCACTAGCAGTTCCCCAACCAACGGGATCAGACGCCTTCCTCAACTTCGATGGCACATCGGCGGCCCAAGCTTCATCGTCGGATTTGACCTCCCCGGCTTGTCGATCACCGTCCTCTTCCACGTTGCCTCCTTGATTTTTTCGGCTCACCTATATCACCCCATCGTCACCTTCCTTTCAAGCCGAGGGGCGACGAGCCTCCTTAATTTTTTCGGTTTGTTGGCGTCACCTTCCTCACCGGCTAAGGGGCACGATAGAGGGGCAACGAGCCTCCTCGATTTCTTTGGCTCGTAGATGTCATCGGCATCACTTTCCTCACCGGCCGAGGGACGGCAATAAAGGGCGACTTGCAACAGGAGGAAGATACATCTCACTTGCGGGTCCAACGTCCACGTGTAGAGATAGTGATGAGAGAATGGCATGTGTTAATGAGGGTAAAATGGTCTTTACATACTCTTGACGGCAAGCAATTGTCAGGCTACCTGACAGCGATAGTATAATGTGAAGAAAATTGGAACATGGTATATCATGAGGGAGTTATTCGATGACATGTTATAAATGAGAAAGTTATTCGATGGGAATCTGCCGTAAATTTTGTATGGCAAAAAGTAAAACGCCTCTGTGGGAATCGAACCCACGACCACATGGTTAAAAGCAGTGCCGCTCGATTATCCTGTCTCCGCGCGCTCCGTGTTTTCTTGATCTTGACCGCTCGCTATTGATCCAATGATTTACATCAGAAATTTTTATATTTTTACTATTTATCCATTTTCACCTAAAATTTAAAAAATAAAAAATATTAATCCATCATAAATAATAAAAAATATAGCAAAAATATTGTTTCATGTATTTTTTATTATTTATGATAGATTAATATTTTTTTAAATTTTAGATGAAAATAGATAAATAGTGAAAATATAAAAACTTCTGATGTGAGCCGTTGAATCAATAGCGAGCGATCCAGATTGAAGGAACACGGAGGGGACACCGCGCGAGGGGACAGGGAAGCCGTTTTCCCGCTCGATTAGGCTGAAATAAGCTGGTTTATACTTAAAACTACACTGTAGCTGGCTAAAATCACAGCTGTAGCTGATGATGGCTTATTTGGTATAACTAAATTTAAAAAAATAAAAATAGAAAAAAAAACAAGTTAACCCATCACAGACAATGCAAACGAATACGAAAAAAAGAACCAGTAAAAAAGCTCAAAAAAACCAAAAAATTAGAAAAGAACAAAATTTGAAAATAGTAAAAAATAAGTCAGAAGCTTAAAGCCGAAATAAGACGGAGCTAAGACGGCTTGCACAGGGTATCTTCACATGATTTTTAATGGAGATCCCCTCATAATCACTTCTCCAGGATTGAAACCACACCATGCCACAACTGGGATGATCACACAATCAAAACATACGTGGACAGCAAGTTTGCAAATGCACCTTGTAATCTTATGCAGATTTTCCAGCTCAGACGCCTGAAATCAGTACGGTGTGGTTTCTTTACACAACCCGTAAGGTTAACAGGTAATACTAAAGAACGGACAGGTCAGTGCGAAATGGTTATTAACCTTGGAAAGCTACCAAAATGAACATCTAGAGAACGATGGAAAAGAAACCGCATTACACTGGTCTCACAACTCTCCACTTGCTATTTACTTTGTCCGGAGAACGAAATGGTGTAGTTACTGTTGCCTATGAACACTGTCACCTGAAACATTCACGAAAACAGGTTGCTGCCTTATCCGGGACAGGAGGATGGAGACCTCCTGCGTCGCGAGATCCATCCGCTCGTTCGATTTGGCTGCTTCATTCACCAGAGTTGACACCATGGACTGCAATGCTTTCACTCTCCCGGATGCTTCTCCATGATTAGGAGCACCATTCAAGGACTTGGGAGGTAGCGGCTGGGTTCTACGCCATCGGGCAGGAAGGTAATGGTCCGGGATCTGAAAGTAGTTGAGTGTCGAGAGCACACGAAGGGCATGCCGGCAGAGGATCCCTGATAATTCAAACATTTGGCAGCTGCAAGAAATTAGCTCCTCCCTTTGGTTCCATGTGACACTGCACCCGCCGTCCGTCTTGGTATGGTGACGGACAAGAAAAACATGCCCTTCCAAGTGGAATGATGCATAGTGGGCAGCCGCAACAAGCTCATCCTGTAGCTTAGAGAACGCATAGGGGGTGAGAACTACAGCAGCATGGCCTTCCATTGGAGCTGCTGTCTTGAGACTTACGTTTTGCAAATTTTGTTGCATCATCTGTTGCTCCCCAGCTTGGTCTTTGTAGTCAGCAACTAATGCAACCTATCAAAAAACATAAGCAATATAACAAATTACTCCTTTTAATTTATACAAAGTGAGGACGACCAAGCCCAACCAAGCAGTTGGCATGCAAAGTGTGGATAAACTGGACTGGAGCAGTAGTAAAGGGGAATCATAAATTTGTCAAAAAAAAGAGATCTAATAAGTAATTCAGCATCAAACAGAAAAAAAAAAGGCTTGTTATTTGGTAAACATGAGATGAGATGCTCACCTGCTCGACGAAATGGGCTAGGCGTGTCTGAGCATTCAAGAACCGCTGAATGAAGACATTTATTGACTTTGAAACAACCGGAGACGCAGTAAGCCCTGCGGAAAAATGCCCTCTCAAATATGGCAATGCCCAGAGATTTCGTGTCGCGAACAGACTAGCAATATGCCTATTTCCATGTAGTCCATAGCAGTTCACCATGTCACTCCACCCACGGTCAAAGTCCATTGTGCTTTCCATGTTATACAGCCTATAGAATTCACTCTTCCAGTCATTATAACGTTCGCCGAGAATTGCATTAAACCAAGATGGAAACCTGGCTGCAATAAGCCATATGCAGAGGGCATGCTTTGTGTTGGGAAGCTCCTTTTCAATTGCTTCCTTGAGATACATATTTTGATCAGTCAATATTGTCTGAGGAGCTTTTCTGTTCATGAATTTGAGAAATACCTGTCAACAAGAAAGACTCGCTAAGAGAACGGGTTGCAAAGGGACTGTGAGTTTTCACCCTGAATGGTTACCTGTAATGCCCATGCTAAGGACTGTCGATTCTCCTCCCTTAGAAGCGCACAACCAAAGAAGCAAGGCATCCCATAATTGTTCATTCCAATCCAAATCCCAAGTGGCATGTCCAGAGCAGTTAACCGATGAGTGGTGTCAAATACAACAGCATCACCAAATATCTCGTAAGACTGAACAGACGATGCATATGACCAGGCAATATTTTCAAGGCGGTTGTTCGCGTCTTTGGTGAAGTCATACTTGAAATTGGGATTCTTCTTAACATTCTTGCACATTTTAAGCAGATCAACACTCTCCTCCTCCTGGTCGAACTTCCTAAAGGACTGTATGAGGTTCCTCACATCCTTCTCGGTGAACGGCAGATTCCCCGGCTCCACACTCCTCTCCAGCTCCATTATCCTAATCATCTGCTGCACAGAGATCCCAGACTTTGCAAACATCAAGATCCGGTCTTTATCCGAGCCGGAGATGGCACGGTACGCCGGGAGAAACCGCACTTGGTCCAGTCCCAGGAGCTCATGGTTGTGGTGGTTGGAGAAACCCGTGACCCGCCACTCCGGCAGGGCCCCCATGTCCGCGTTCTTGCCGATGCGCATGTACGCCTGGCACCCGCAGCGGGAGGACTTCCTGTTCCTCTGCGGCTTGGCGCCGTCGCCGAAGGGCTTCGCCGGTGTGTTCCCCGCGCGGTGGCACACGAAGTACCGCCTGGTGAGCCCCTTGCCCACGCCGTCCTTCCCCTCCGTCCGGTGCCGCCGGATCGAGAACCCGCACCGCTTGGCGAAC
Source organism: Bonia amplexicaulis (assembly GCA_036346245.1). Lineage (NCBI taxonomy): Eukaryota > Viridiplantae > Streptophyta > Magnoliopsida > Poales > Poaceae > Bonia > Bonia amplexicaulis. The sequence continues at coordinate 10,427,451 of CM070745.1, read as the reverse complement.
CCGCTGTAGAACTCGTACGCGTCGTCGTGCGTCGGGAACCTCTGCCCAACGTAGGGTGCGGAGTCGTCGTCCGCCGACGCCGCCGTCTCCAACGAGAGCCTCGTCCCGTCGGGGGAGCCGTCCTCCTCCCCGCTGCTGGTCCCCTCCAGGTAGGACAGGTGCTGCTCGAGAGGGTCGCCGCCGTAGCAATCGAGTAGAGACGCGGATTCCGCGGGCATCATCTTGGCATCCGACCAGCGGCGGCGGCAGCTGCAAGAAGCAAGAATCTGGAAGGGAAAGGAGGAGGTTGGGGGCTAGACACTAATTCCCATGAATTCTAGAGATGTTGAGAGAGAGGGCGGATGGGGTGAACGAGCGTACCGGGAGGAGTAGCCTAGGGTCGGGCTCGGAATCCGGCGACGGTGGCCGGAGAAGGAGCCTCCGTCGTCTGAAGCTGCGGCGGAAGGGCGTTCCCTTTTACAAGTGGAATCTAACACAGGCGAACTTAAGCCGTTTTCTCGAGAAAAGAGTACGGATTCATGGGCCTGGCCCGAAAAGGGAGGAGAAGCTTGGGCTGCGGCCAAGTAGCCCAGCACATCATCCGGCAAGAGGTAGCGTGGGCCACGCCGGTCAGTCAGCTCCAGGATCCTTATCGGATGCGACTGGTGCGATCCTGTTACTTTCGAGTTTTGACTGGAACGGCAGCGACAGGCAACCCATGATCACGTCAAAACGAAACGCAATGTACCACTTAGAAAGACTAATCGTCAACCAATATTTGCCACTCTGATCAAGAGCTCAAGAATGATCGTTTCAAGAGCCCAAGAATTCTTATTAGGGGCATCTTCTCCTTAGCTTTTAAAAGCTAATTTTTATTTTTCTACGGTAATTAGCTTTTAAACGGATGTCTTTTCAAAAAAAATCTACAAGTTAATTATAGTCTACAAAATCGTACATAGGTTTCTCTTATTCTGTACTCTCTCTCATAAACAATCCAAAAACATAAACCCACGGCCAAAAGCCGCAACAAATTTGTCCACATCATACTTTAATCTATACAGATAACTAATTATTAACTATGGACATTGTTTGCCTTCATTGATCCATCCAGTCAAGTACGTTCCAACGTTGCCTCACGTGGTGTTTAAGATAGTAGCAGCATACACGTGGGACTGTATGTTTCACACCTCGCGCACGCGCGTAAACCTAGCTACTTGCCAGACCAGATCCATCGTAAACGGTTTACACAGGAGCCAACAACAGCATGATCAACCCAGAAACCGATCACTCGCAGAATCATTGACAGGACAGCGCGTCGTCCACATGGACAATGCGACCATCTCCATGTGCCGAGGATCGCCTGCACCGGCGGGACAGCATGGCTGTGCATGACATGGACATGATGATGGATGACGAGGATCTCCATGTGCATGACATGCCAGCAACTCCTCCGTACAGCGAGGAAAATGGCCTCTATCAATCGCTTTAATTCGCCTTCATCAACAGCTGATGGGGAGGATCTCACCGTAGGTCCTCCTCCGGCGAACTCCCTTCCTATGTACAGGGCCATTCCGGGAGTAAGGCAACAAGGGCGCCCGCCTAGGGCCCGAAAGTTAGGGCATGATTCATGTCCTGTGTAACTATGTACTAGTATGAATGTTTGTGCGTTGCAGACGTGATTATTTTATCATCCTAAAAACTCAAGCACAGAAGTGCATTGTCCAGAACTTTCACGAATGTAAATTCTAATAAAACCAAATATCAATTATTTATCATCAAAAAAATACACGACCATCACATAGTCTAACACTATCCAAAATGAAATAGTCTTTCTTGTAACTTTGGTTGATTCATTGTAAGATCTCCTTTACCTGATTTGATTATCTAAGTTGTAGCTTTGTATTGATTTTCTCAAGATGATATGCCTTTTCTGTTTTCAAAACCTTTTGCACATATTATCTGGTATAAGTTCTTATGGATTCTTCTTGTTATTGCTTCAATCTTTATCTAATTTATCAAAATCGAAGTGATCCTATCTTCTCTAGTAGTGTTTTGACCTTGGTAGCATATTATAGTTTTCTCATCGTTATTAATAGTACTAATCAATGGGCTAATGGATTGTGAGCAATCAGTAGTTTTTTATGTACTTTCTAGATAGTAGATGTCATAAATTTGTTGCGTTATATTGACACTGGCTTCACGTTGAAATAGTAAAAGATTGTATTAGGTGCTGTGTTTGAGTGAAGGACCCTTTGTTTTTGCCTCGTGTCAGGCCCCCAAAATATCACAAACGGCCCTGCCTACATAAGTTTGTTCTTCTTTTTTGTTTCGATTTATAGCTTTTAACTGTAGCTTATGATTTTAGGTTATTTGTGAAATAAAGTACAGAGTAACATAAACTCACGTATGGTATTGGTCGATATAAATAAAGTCGCTATAGTGTATACTACATTCATTTTATAGATTCTGTCTTAAAAAGATACTTCGTTTAAAATTAATTATTATAAAAAAAAATTAAAAAACAGCTTAGCTGAAAAGAAGAGGCCTATGCTTAGGATAGTAAGACTACATATGGATGGATTTCTCAAAGGAAGGCACATTCAACAGCGCACCAGAATCATCCATTCATCCGTCTGTCGGCTAAAGGGTGTGTGAATTGTCGAGACCATCCGTCCGAATTAGCTAGGACATGACATAGCCCAGCAAACAGAGATGTTCATATGAAAACATAATAAGGCTCTACATATGTTGCACCCTTTTCATTCGGTCGACGGGATAGCCATGTAGTGTAATTTAACCTCGCCAGTTCGCACGCAGTACATATACAGCGGCAGCTGCACTACATTTGCTTGTCTTTTTAGACTCCGTTGAAAAGCATCGTGGCTTTTAATTTTTCGTTATGATTTTGGTTTTTATAAATTACGAGAAAGATTAAGGCTTTGCTCGTTTGAGCTTAGATTTCTAGCTTTTAGTTTATTTTTTATTATTTCTAAATTTCGTTTTTTCTGATTTGTTAGATTTTTGAGTTTTTTTGTCGATTCTTTTTTCTCGTATTTGTTTGCATTATACGTGCTGGACTAACACATTTTTTCTATTTTTAAATTTTATTAAATTTAATTATGTTAAATAAGTCATCATCAAGTACAGTGTAATTTTAGCCAGTTACAATGAAAATTCAGCCATAAGCCACAAAAATTTAGCCCAACCAAACACCACCTAAGAGATTAAAAGAAACACATATTAAAAATCACACTATTTAAAATAGCTTTTACCGTTATTATCATCACATCAGCACTCATTTTAACTCTATGGTAGTATAACGCAAACTAGCCCTCTAGATACATGTTTGGTACCTCAATTTTTATATATTGATCTACTATATCCCAGTCAAACGCACCGCCTATCATTTGACCAAACGACTATTGGTGCATTTGTTGAGATTACCTGGTAACACAGGCAAAAAAATCGTACCGGTAGATTCCTTAGTTGCATTATTTATTTATTTATGCTTTCGAGACCATCTTCTATTAACTTTATTTTTTGACTTTTAAATTCTATCTGTTCATAAAAAACACTACAAAGAGAGAAAAAATCATATATTTTTTTAGTCGGTACATCTAAACTTGGTACAGTGTCTATTATAATTACCCTATAAACTCTATTTTCAAAAAATATATTATTTAAAAGTTTGTCTGTAGCAGAAAGAATTCCGCCAAGACTTCATTCAACGAGGAGGCGTCCCGTGATGCATGCAACCATCGGGATCACATGATGCACGTAGGATGATGGCTCGGGTGGTCGGCAAGCGAAGGAGCTCTGGCCGATTGACCCAGCCAGCCAATAGGAAAAAGAGAGAGAGGATAGAAGAAGAGAAGAAGAAAAATCAAATGACAAGTTGCTGCCATCCCAGCCGTCCGCTTGGCAGGGCCCACGTGTCGCGCTTAGCTCTGGTCCAGGTGTAAGTCGTGGGGCCCGCCGATGCCAAGACAGACAGGCACGTTCCGCTGCTTGGACGTGGACGGAGGGTGTGCTCGGATCCGTCCAATCGAGATCCGATGGATGTGGTGAGCCGCATGGATCGCGCGACTGGATGGTACGAGTTGATCTCGTGGGGAAGTTTAGGGACCTCTCTTTTGGCAAAACACCCGTAAGAATCTTTTATTTGCATCAGTAGACAACGGAGTGTTGAGTTGTCTCATTCTCAACGCTTGATGCATCTAAAATGTGAAAATGTTCTTGTACACACGCATGCATCCGGATCTCTATGTTTCTCTAGTGCCTTCCGTGGTGGATTTTCCCATCTGTCTTAATTTATTAATCCTAGTAGACAGACATGTCTTTACCTAGGTTTAATCTCGTTCCTGTTCTAACCGTTAAGTGTGTGACCTTGTAGCTTCATGCATACTTGGTTGTAACTTAGAAACGTCTTTCCAATCACTAGCTAGTAGCGGCCTTTAGTATGACCTAGGTAACGATCTGTGATCTCTTATTCGCATGACTTCTTGATTTATATGATAGAAATTTTAATCTACGCTAGTATAGCTTACCCGTATCACAACATATATAACATTATTATCTGAAATCATTGGCGGAACCACCTTAGGGGCGAGCCAAGGAAGCTACCCAGGTTGTCCAGAGGAAGTCCTTCCTTCCCATGTACACCAACATTATATTTGATTTCGATGCTTTTGGAACTTCATAAGAAGATTGAAGTCAATACAGACTTAGTAACTGCATTAGTTAAGAACTTGAACATGTTTGTAATGATTATTTTATATTGTTTGTTAAATAAAGTCATACCCTCTTTAATTGCATTAAAAGTTTGCTCCAGGTCTCTAAAAATCGTGGTTCCACCGCTGCCTGGAATCCATGATGATTTTTTTAATAAAATCATAAGAGCTTTTCATTCATTACTAATCGAAAACAGGGTTACAATCCATAATGCGTAAAAAAATGTGGAAGTGTTCCTGTAGTGAAAAAAAGTCGCAAGTATGCTTTATGGTTCCCAAACAGTAAAGTGGTTTGTTTTCTCTCAGTTTTTTCGACGAAAAACTTGTTGCTTGCTTAGGGCACTCCCATTGCAGACACTGTATATTAATATCTATAGTATGGCATCTCACATAGACACAAAATTAGAAATAATATTTTCAATGTATGATATCTAGCAACCATCCTACTCAATTAATTTTTCCGCTCCTATCTCACCTCCTCTCTCTTCTTTTTACTAATGCCCATTCTCTAGGTTTTTTTGGTCCTCTCAAATCTGCATTGACTTGCATGAGATACTATTATCATCTCTTTTTTCCTTAATTACCCTCCCACATTAGCCTTTTGCTTATTTGGCATGCTATGAATACTGCTTACATCACTTCATTGGAAGTGCTCTTAGGGCACTCCCATACATCCTACATCAGCAATGTCCATGACATTAATTAGCCTGCCAAGTATGATTGATGCTATAGGGGAGAGAGGATTACAAAAGAGAAAAAGAAAAGCAGTGTCTCATATAAGACACTGCTTGGACATAAAATCAAACACAAGAAACAACAAAGACTTACATTAAAAGGAGATTATTGTCTATCTACAATAATTGTTGCATTGGAATGAGATTATAGATTTGTTGTGTTGGGTCCACTGGTGAAAATTATGCACTGAAAGTTGTAGTGTCTACTGTAGTGTTCACGTGATGTAGAGGTTATAGATATTGGGTGAGTTCTTTTGGGTTTATGGCTTATAGTTTAAATATTTGAATTCTGGCTGTCCGCGAGAGGTAGTACATATAGAAAAATAGTACTGTGCGATTTTGACCGGTACAACTGAACTTAGTACACATTTTATTGTAATCTTGCTGTTGACCCTGCCTTAAATAATACACCACTTAAAAGCTAGTTATTGTAGTCCGTATTCGCATAAGTCGATTAAAAATAGAAAAGAACTCAGCTACTATTGTGCAATGTCTACTACTAGGGATGTCCTTATGACTCGTGATCTATGTGGCGCTGATGTCTTGCAAAGAGACAAAAAAGAGTAAGGTTAACCGGTTAAGGTCTCGTGGAAGTTTCGGCTTAAAGCTAGGAAAGATAGAGAAGCCAGATTCCAGAGAAAGAGAAAACGAATGTGCAAATCAGTATACAGGGGGCAGCAAGCCGGTGCAGGCGGTTTTCAGCTAGCGTCAGTGGCCAATGTGCAAATCCCACGAGACACGATGGCCCAAACGCATAAAGACGCGAAAGAGAGAACGAATTATTAGCTGCACAGCGTAATCCACGCCCGCGTTAGCACGAGACGGCCCCAGATGACCTCGAGTGCACGGAAGGGAAGGCATCCATTTAAACCGGCGCAGCAGCTCTCCTATCTCGATCTCGCCCTCGTCTCTCTTCTCTGGCTTGCCCCGTCCTCCTCTCTTGAGTTCTCCCCACTTCCTTCGGAGAAGCAAACCCAGGTGCCTTGTGGGTCTCTTCCTCCTCCCCTTCTTCCATCTCTGCCTCGGCCGCGAGGGGAGCAGGGGGTCGATCGGAGAAGGGCAAGGGGCCGAGCGGTCGAGGAGAAGATCGGGAGGTGGCTGCTGATCGTCTCGATGCTCTTGGCCGGATCAGCCCGCCCGTCGAACCGAGATCGTTAGGTATGCGCAATCTTGAGTTTCTTCTTGGTCTTGTCGTTTGTTTGTTTGCACTCCGTTCTTTTCGTTGTCGCTTTGTTTTACGCCTGCAGAACCTACCTCGCGTGTGACTGTTCAAAAATAAGTCTTACGGATTCTACCGATGAATCAGGTCTTCATAGTTTTCTTTAAAAAAAAAAAGAATCTAGGTCCTCGTATTCACTATGGTTCCCTTTCACAAAAATTATTATTAATTGGGCTATGCATAACGGCTTGCTCCAAACAGCTTAAAGCCATGCCTTATAATTTTTTAATATGTATTTTGGCTATAAATATATGGTAGCAGCAGATGTAAATAAAAAATAAAAAAATAAAAAACACTACTATATCTTTTAGAACGATGTAAATAAAAAAACAAAAATACAAAGAAAGTCAAAAATAAAAGGTATAAGAAAACCGTTTGCAGCGGGACTAAAACCAGTGTCTGTGGCCTATTGGCAATCACACAGTGGCCTCAGTTCTCTCATTTGCCATCAATCCATCTAGTGTACAAGTCCTATTATGGGTTAACCCTTCATGGCTTCCATGTGATGTGAGACTGTAACGGGGAAACATATGCAGCAGAAAAACTGGGTTGGGGGAGAAGAATTTAGGTCTTACTTGGTTTGGCTAAAAAACTGTGATTTATGATTGAAATTGTACTAAAAAGCTGTGGTTTATGATTGAAATTGTACTGTAACGGTTGAAATTTTATTGTAGCTAAAGATAACTTATTTGATATAATTAAATTTTAAAAATTAAAAATAGAAAAAAATATATGCTAACTCATCACAAACAACGTAAACGAATACGATAAATAAAAGAACCAATTAAAAAGCTAAAAAAAGCCCAAAAATTTAGAAAAAAATAAAATTTATAAATAGTAAAAAAAGTTAGAAACTAAAAATTAAAGTCGAAACAAGCGAGGTCTTAGTCCCAAACAGGGTAATCCAGTTGCTACTTATTTTAGAAAGTAGCAAGTGTTTATTTTGAGTCTTGTCCTCGTGTCCAGTGGCGCTGCTGCTACGCCATGTGGACTTGGGCTTTTGGATTTGTGTCGTGGAAGCGGGAAGAAATCTCTGTGGGGTGTTTATATTGGCCACTGATGTTTTTAACTGAAAACGTATAGTAGTGATTAAAAGAAATGTTTTTATGAAAAGATGGTAAGCAATGGAAAAATGAGTGAGAAATACATGTACAAGATAGGAGCGAGATGAGTAGGATTCATGATATACCTGTAATCATGTATCTTATACTTAGAATAAGAGAAATAAAGAAGTTATTTTAAAAAATTAGATGTTCATACTCCATATTGGTTTTAATTCAGGGTATAGAACATGGATAGGATAGTGCTCGACCGGTAGAGTGGTTGCAAATTTGACTTGCATTTTACTACTGCTCACTAGGAGTACTAGTTCTTTCATTCATGCTCCAGAAACTGCACCAGGGAGTCGTGATGCTTTTTGTGTGGGCATCGATTTACCTTTTTGCTTGCTCGTCAAGGGTTTGAATCCAACCAAGATGAATTTTTGCTTTGTAAGAGCAAATTCCTGCTCTTTCAACATCCTATAGAGAATAGGTAGATCCATCAAGAATTCTGTCCAGGAATCATTACCATATGACAGTGCAGAATCGCAAATGCAAAGGCATGCTTTGCAGATAGGATTGGTGAGGTCTCGTCGGCACCCTGATGACGCACGGGCCATGGGAGTCTGCACATGTGAACCCCAAAGTTGCCCAATCAGAGGCCTGCTGAGTCGTGGCATCTTCAGGCACAAGAACATCTACCGCCCTTCCTGGCTTATGGGCTCCACAATCTCGTTCATTTGCCGTTGAAAGCTCCCGTCAGATCCGATCTAGGTCTAGCCTGACAATAGCCACGTTATTTTTAGCGTGTGGCTTATAATGTTTCCGGAACAAATAAGTAAGACGACTCCTTGGAATCGTTTTGAAGCGTTTTTATCGGAACAGTCTTTTCAAAATATCTTATCGACTTATCGGTATTCGGTTTGTTCGTACAAACACTCACACTAGAATAAAAAATCATCAGCCGCAACTGAAAAGAACACACATCTGCTTATTTGGGCTTTTTTTGTGGTTTATGATTTATTTTTCACTGTTTGGCACTCTAGCTAGTTTATTTTGTACTGTAGTTGTTGGTGGCATTTTGACGTAATTAAAATTTAAAAAAATATGTTAGCCCATTGCAGACAATGCGAAAAAATACCGGAAAAAAAGACAAGGCAAAAGGCTAGAAAAAGACAAAATTAAGACATTGTAATTACTAGTAGTTTTTTTGGCGTAATTAAATTTAAAATTTTAAAAATAAAAATAGATTAACCTATCACAGATAATACAAAGGAATATGAAAAAAAAAGAAAAGCAAAAAGACTTAAAAGAAAGCCAAAATATCAGAAAAGACGAAATTAAAAAACTAGAAAATAAAAGCTAAAAATTTAATAGAGAAGCCAAAATGAGCCAGGCATCTATCTCTGGGTTGGTGGAGCTCGTGAGTCTTGACTCTGCTTGCCCCACCATGATCAAGCAAGCAACATCTCCAGCCTTCCCCGTTATTCCTTCTCTTTTTCTTTTTGAGATGTCATCATTCCTCTTCTGTTTCCGTAGTGCCTTTTCTCCCGTTCACTCGATAAATGGCAGGTACTAATGATCTAGTTTAGACCGAGCTGTCAGCAGTGAAATTCTTTCCCAGAGAAACCTGATAAATGGGATCATGGAGGGTAGGTCGATCGACAGGGACGAGCAAGCCGCTGAACTGAAGGCGGGCTTTTTTTCGCTATAGTTTATGGACTATGACTGCGATAGTTGCTTTTGTTTTAGCATGAATATTTATATAAATAAATCGAATGCAGATAAATTACTTTAAAAACACTATTCTGATAACTCATTTTTAAAACACGACGAAGCATGCGCCTAAAATAATGTTGGTTCACTGAAGCTCGGAGGCTATCCTCTTCCTTCATTGCGATAATGCGAGCTTCGCAAGCTAGGAGGGGGATTTCCATGTAAGTTGCTGTGACAAGTAGGCCGGAGCCGAGGCGCTTATGCTAGTGTCGTGGTTCTGCGCCACAAATTTGGCCATCCATCTCGGGATCGGGGCTGTTGGTATTCTCGTGCCCGTTTGTTCTAAGGGTCGTCTTCGAATTGCCTCACTGGTTTCGTGTCTACGATGCCTCTGCTCATTTCGGTTTCTTTCTTATATTTTTGTTTTTATTTTTAGTTTTTTAATTTCATTTTTTTAATTTTTAGCTTTTTATTTTAGTTTTTTTACTCCTTTGTATTGTCTATGATGTGTTAATCTTTTTTATTTTTTTAATTTAATTATGTTAAAAAAGTCACCAGCAACTATAGTATAAAATAAACCAATTACGTGTCAAACAGTAAAAATAAACCATAATCTAAAACAAGGCCTAATGAGTAGCTCCTAAATTCCAAACGTGTGTAAAGGATCATATGAGTATGATATATATTAAGTATATGTCTGTTATACTCTTTAAAAAAATAAATACGTTCGGTTGAGTTGAACCTATATTTTTCTTTCGGTTTTTGCGTGTGGCAAATAGCCTTAATTCTAAGAGAAAATTTTATTTTTATTTGGATTCTTGGGATTATTTTAGGTCTGTGTATATTGAGGCTATGGATTTATAACCGAAGACCTTAAAATCTAAGGCGCATTGTAAAGCTAGTGTCTACTACAAGTAGAAATAAACTGGTGGGGTGCAATTGGAGCGGATGCGGACGAATATCGCTTATCATGTATCATATTCCATATATTTTTCCTCGGGGTCGGACACAGATAATATCGAATATCTATTTCTCCATTCCGTATCCGTTCCATAATCTTTTGGACGGTCGGTCGGACGGACGGAAATTACCTGTTTCTTTGCACAGGACATTGGACAATATGGTACAGTCAAAGCGAACATGAAGAGACTGATTACTGAGATGTTGAAGAAAGAACACTCAATACGCCCGCTTGTTTAGATGTGACAATCTGCCTGTATATTATTTTATTCCTAGATGAAGTCACAACAAACCTCCTCGTATCATTTAACATACGGATATATACGGACGGATATTACTTATTCCGTATCCTATTCTATATTTTTTCCTCAGAGTCGAGTCAGACACGAATAGTGCCGGATACCTATGTACCCCTTTCGTATCTATTATGTATACCTTCGATCGATCGGTCGGATGAAAATTATCCGCTCATGCACCCCAACTGGTATTGTGTGCAGTTCACTAAAGGTGGAATGAGGAGGTACCTATTGGCGCTAATAACAACGTTCCGCTCTCTGCCAGCATTCTGTGTTGCACTTGTATAGTTAAAGTTTATTTATTTTATATAATAAATATGTATTGCTCCCTGTTAGGATTTTGTAGTCTACAAATATTTTTTGTTTTGGCGGTATGTGAATTGCTCGCCAATTGAAAATAGCAAAAGATTAGTTTAGTTTCGCAGTAATACACAACAAATTTGTTGTATCTTGTAGGTTTTTTCACTAGTCTACGCCATCCTTGCTCTAAACTTCATGCCTATACTATTTTTAGAGGAATTGCCGATGCGATTCAACGTGATTTAATTTCCCATTTCCTTACCATTTGTGTTTCTCCTACGCCTCCTGAAGTGCAGGGCCTGCAGGCAGAGGAGGAGGCAGCGTCGCCATCCCACGCGGACGACAAAATGGACGGCCTCCACTCGCCGTGTTCCCACCACCACTCGCCGCCGGAGCCGGACGGCAGCTTCAACTACGATATAGAGAGCATGGACGGCAGCGCCGGTGGCGCGTGGCGCGGCGCAGCGGCGGGGCGGAACGGGTCCTCGGAGGCGCTGCTGCGGTACGACGACGACGGCGCCGGCGGCCCGCGGGAGCCGCTGCTGCGGAAGCGCACCATGAACACCACCTCCCAGATCGCCATCGTCGGCGCCAACGTCTGCCCCATCGAGAGCCTCGACTACGAGTACGCACCCCCAAACCCTCTCTTTTCTCTCTTCCGACAATCTCCTCGGTTTCTTGAGAGCTCTTGAGTGGATTTGAGGATGAGTTTTGATCTTTATTATTTCGTTACGGCGATCTTGATTCTTGACAAGTGATTAGTTTATTGTTTGAGTTTTGCGCAATAAAGTTAGGATCTTGCGCTGCGTTTGGAAGATGAAAACGTGATCCTTGATGATATAGTTAAGGGGGGATGCGTGATCCTTGATTCGCCTTTTGTTGAGGTTTGTAAATAAATCAGATACTGGCATCGAGCACAATGTAAAAGTTTGATTTTTTTTACCGCTGGTAAGTACTGAATGGAGATTGACAGGTTGGGGTGGCGCTAATCGATAAATGTTATGATTTTTTGTAGTCCAATGCCAGAATCTTCCTTTGATGATCTTACATGTTTTAATGAACACTTGCTATAAAGTATTAAGCATGGAATCGACTACACAAACCTATTGAAAAAGAAGAGAGGGAATATTTGGGCTCTGCATTGGGCAACATGACAATCCCTTTTCTAAGTGCAAATGGAAGAGCACAAACAAGCAGGAATGTGTTTATATTTTGTAGTAAAGATTCAAGTTTTTATGAATTTTAGATGGTTTGGACAACAACATGCAAAAGTAAGGTGCAAAGAAATTGAGAAGATGACAACTGCAAAGGTTCCTGCATTCAATTTCTAAGCTAGTCATTTATTGAATCCTGAAGAGGAGCTAATATCAGAGCCTACAAAGTGCACACTTTACACTTTAGCAAGCCCATTTCATTAGTAACACTCTTGAAATTATGTACCATGTGTTTCAGAATTGTGGAGAATGACCTTTTCAAGCAAGACTGGCGATCGAGAAATAAGAAGCAGATATTTCAGTATATTGTTCTGAAATGGGCGTTAGTTCTTCTTATTGGACTGTTGACTGGACTTGTTGGCTTCTTCAACAACCTTGCAGTTGAAAATATTGCTGGATTCAAATTGTTGCTCACAAGTGATCTTATGCTCAAACAGAGGTGAAGCTTCACTCTGGTGCTTTTGCCATGTTACCATAATTTGTATAATACCTCCTGCTGATTATCCGTACAGTTTTTTGGTTTACACCAATGGAATAATGGTGTGCTGCTTCCAGTGCAGGTACTTCACAGCATTTTTGGTATATGGAGGTTGCAATCTAGTCCTGGCGGCCACCGCCGCAGCAATCTGTGCTTACATAGCACCTGCTGCTGCTGGGTCCGGTATCCCAGAAGTTAAAGCATATCTTAATGGAGTTGATGCTTATTCTATATTAGCTCCCAGTACACTCTTTGTGAAGGTAAGGATTTACTCAGAATAACATACATATACACAATCCTCTGTAGTATTTCTTACTTTTTTAGTATATTTACATTATATTAATTTTCTATGCTAGCTTAACCTGGATTACTTAGATTATTTCCATCATTTGCATGCTGTGTTCTGAAATGTTCTTGGTACTTGTCAAAGAACCTCCTGAAACTTGTTCGGTGCTACTAGGTATTATCACAAAGAACTACTTTTTGAAATCTAAAGCTGCACTTCCTGCTTAGTAATTTTTAGTTTGGAGGTTTAGGTTCAGAATTTCGGCAGAGGGGTTTGAGATTGTAAGGATGGGTAGGAGGTGGAGGCTTAACCCCCACAGCTGGCCTCTTTCCAGCCACGGTGATTTGCCTCAAACTGCTCATTACAATCCTTCGTACAATAACCAAACTCCTATCAAATACAGAAACTAAATAACTCGGCTAACAGTAAACTTATATGACTGATAAACCGACTTGGCAAACAAGGGACTAATCTAATTGTGTTTGGCCAGGTGCCAAATTCTTTAATTTGGGTCAGCAGGACCCTTTCTCCTATGGCTGTAGCCCATTCCCCCAAAATCAAAATACATCCGTTACATTAGGACAGTCATCTTCATTTTTCTTTTTCTTTTTGGTCAGCAATTGCAGCAAATGTCAAAGAGTGTCACTGTTAATATTTCTTTAGATTTGTGGTGCCAAAGGTAACCCAGTACTTTGACAGTGTATCCTTTTTTTGGAACTTAGCAGAAATTTTCTGTTAGATTAGCTTATAGCGCATATGGTTGATAACTTCAGAATAATGATGTATAATGAGCAGTGCTCACCTAGGCGCTAGTCAGGCGGCAGACCAGCGCCTAGCACCTAGGCGGGCCAAATCGGCAAGGCAAGCAAGGCGAGAGGGCGCCGCCTAGGGAAACAGTGATAACGAGCTTGTTTGTATCTGGCATATCATTCAACAAAGACAATTAGTTTTTGGTAATTGTAGGTCAGAGTAGACTTACGTTGTTCTGAAAACTTCCTTTGATTGCTTTGCAGATATTTGGTTCAATACTTGGAGTTTCGGCTGGATTCGTACTTGGAAAGGAAGGTCCCATGGTACATACAGGAGCATGCATTGCCAACTTGCTTGGTCAGGGGGGATCACGCAAATACCATCTTACATGTAATTGGCTGAGATATTTTAAGAACGATAGGGATAGGCGGGATTTGATTACATGTGGGTCAGCAGCTGGAGTGGCTGCAGCATTCCGTGCGCCCGTTGGTGGTGTACTGTTTGCTCTCGAGGAAGCAGCATCATGGTAGTAACTCTTTCCCTTCTCAAGCTGCTCATTCATAACCTCTTTCCCTTCTCAAGCTGCTCATATCTTAGTGCAGATGATAATCTTGTCAGGTGCACTTTGATTTATGATCACTGTGTTATCACTTAGCACTCTTAAAATGCAAATATTGTTGAAGAAAGAAACACAATATCTATTGTCGGTGGACAGTGGCTATATAACTTCCACAATCTAAAGCTAACATGGAAATGTTACAGGCCACAATCATAGTTTAGGTTATATCAGTAAGTATGCCGATATGACAACTGGTTAAAAATGGACAAATCTCATCACAAATGTAGTAGGTGGGTACAGGGGTGAAAATGAATTGAATAGTGGTTAAACCATATTTGCATCCATATTTTAGAGTTGAATGCAGATTTGAATCAAATTTATACTTAATTTGCTTGGATTCATATATCTGCATAATGGCTAGATCATCACAATTAATCATTGCAATTTACTTAACCTAATGAAACATCAAGTCACATTAAATTAAGAAAAATGTCCAAATAATTAGATATACAGCAAGAAAATATGTATATTGGTTTATTGATTTGAATTTGGATACGGATACGAAAATTTTGGATAAAACAACATTGCAGATGGAAAGCCTAAACTATATATTTTTTTTTGAACGAAAAGCCTAAACCATATTCACATCCATAATTCCATTTTTTTGTTACGAATTTGAATGGGGGAGAAACTATTAAATATTAATCTGATGGGATTCTAAACCATATTCGAATCCTGTCGATAGAATGGGGAGAAACTATTAATCTGATGGGATTCTAAACCATATTTGTAGCCTATCGAACATCAATCAAATAATATGGATAACCCATATCTGTTTTACATCCCTAGGTGGGTAATGTGATTATGTGAATATGTGCAATTTACTGCTTCTGTGCTTTTCCCATGATGATACGGTGCTTCTATGCTTTTCCCATGATGATACGGTGCTTCTGTGCTTTTCCCATGATGATACGGTTCTGTATTTGATTATTCAGGTGGCGAAGTGCTCTTCTGTGGAGAACATTCTTTACAACTGCTGTTGTTGCTGTTGTGTTGAGGGCCCTGATCGAGTTCTGTCATAGTGGAAAATGTGGTCTCTTTGGGCAAGGAGGGTTGATTATGTTTGATCTTAGCTCAAACATCCCGACATACACTGCCCAAGATCTCGTTGCAATAATAGTCCTTGGAATAATTGGTGGTGTCTTTGGAGGCCTTTTCAACTTTCTCTTGGATAGGACTCTCCGTGTATACAGTATTATCAACGAGTATGGACCAATCATATGCATTGATTTACTTTGGCTATTTTTATCTTTTATTTCAAAATGAAATCTAATTTAAATTGCCGTGCTTGCCTGCAGGAGAGGTGCTCCATTCAAGATCCTTCTCACCATCACAATATCAATTATCACATCAGCGTGCTCCTATGGGCTCCCTTGGCTTTCTCCGTGCACTCCGTGCCCTACTGGTGCTGTGGAGGAGTGCCCCACCATTGGCCGCTCTGGAAATTTTAAGAGCTTCCAGTGCCCACCGGGTCATTACAATGGTCTCGCATCACTCTTCTTCAACACAAATGATGATGCCATCCGCAATCTGTTCAGCAGTGGCACTGAGAACGAGTTCCACATGTCCACTCTTTTCGTCTTCTTCACTGCTATTTACTGCCTTGGCATTGTGACGTATGGTATTGCTGTCCCATCTGGTCTCTTTATCCCTGTTATACTTGCCGGGGCTGCATACGGGCGTATAGTGGGGACACTTCTTGGTCCCATATCTGACCTTGATCCTGGCCTCTTTGCACTGCTTGGTGCGGCATCTTTCCTTGGTGGAACAATGAGAATGACCGTCTCAGTCTGCGTGATCCTTCTGGAGCTCACCAATGACCTCCATATGCTCCCTTTGGTCATGCTGGTTCTTCTGATATCAAAGACCATAGCTGATAGCTTCAACAAAGGGGTCTATGATCAGATTGTAGTGATGAAAGGTTTGCCATTCATGGAGGCTCATGCTGAACCATACATGAGGCACTTGGTTGCTGGTGATGTTGTGTCTGGGCCACTGATCTCCTTTTCAGGTGTTGAGAAGGTGGGGAACATTGTTCATGCGTTAAGGATCACGGGCCACAACGGATTTCCAGTGGTTGATGTGCCACCTCTATCAGAAGCTCCAGAGCTGGTTGGGCTGGTGCTTAGGTCCCATCTGCTGGTTCTGCTAAAAGGCAAGGCTTTCATGAAAGAGAAGGTGAAAACAAGTGGTAGCTTTGTGCTGCAAAGATTTGGTGCCTTCGACTTTGCCAAGCCCGGTTCCGGGAAAGGCCTGAACATTGAGGACCTGGATTTCACTGATGAAGAAATGGAGATGTATGTCGATATCCATCCGATCACAAATACCTCACCCTACACAGTGGTTGAAACGGTGTCACTTGCAAAGGCTGCAGTCCTTTTCAGGGCACTAGGATTAAGACACCTACTGGTTGTGCCAAAAACTCCAGGGGTAAAGACCTCTCTACCTCCATATCCATACCCAAACCCTTAAATCTTGTCTTGCACATTCCTTTTTTCACATGATATGAAGTTCATGGTGTAGCAAAATTTG
This sequence comes from Bonia amplexicaulis, assembly GCA_036346245.1. Classification (NCBI taxonomy): domain Eukaryota; kingdom Viridiplantae; phylum Streptophyta; class Magnoliopsida; order Poales; family Poaceae; genus Bonia; species Bonia amplexicaulis. Next base: position 10,410,598 of record CM070745.1, on the reverse strand, counting down.
TTATATTTATAAACAAATACACATGGATAACAAATTGTCTCTTCTTGTTTCAATGCAGAGACCTCCCATTGTTGGGATTCTCACAAGGCACGATTTCATGCACGAGCATATTCATGGGCTGTTCCCAAATATCACAAAGTCACATTGAGGGCCAGCCAACATGAGAGAGCACTCAGCAGATCCTATGATGTTTTGTTTGCTGTTGCCTTGCAGCTAGCGGCATGAAAAGTAAGCTGCTGTGTGCAATATTTGTTGCTTCCCTTTGGCTTTTTCTTCTCTTTTATTTCTAATGGAGGTTACTTGAATCATGGAATAATATGATATTTATTGTAAAGAGCCCATTCCCCAATCAGCAATTGATTGGATTGTTTTTGGTATTTTATGCTCAGCAATAATCTGGCATTATATGTGTTCTCTTTTCCTCATCTGTGCTTTGCTGCGTGGTTCTCATGTGCCTTCCTGTAACTTCGACGGTAACGCTTGTCGACATTAACATGTTGATTTCTGAACAAAAAGATGCAGACTAGACACACACAATCTTACCTTATCAATCAAGGAAATGCCATTGCTTGCAAACAAACTGTCCGTCCACATGTCAGTGCAGAGACATCTTAATTTGTTGCTGTCACACGCCGATGTTCTTGCCAGATTCATAGAAATTCGCCGGGGCCCTTGCACAGCGACTCCGGCGGCATGTACTATACTAGCGACGGAACGTCACTGGGCCCACATGCCAGCAACAGAAAGTGGGAACACTGACAGGCAAGACAGCATGATGCTGCCCCTTAGATTCCAGCATGTGGTCATTGCTTGCTACCGTCTCTCACCTCCCAAAGAAACATATTTTTATTTTTAATCAAAGAGACCTACCAGTAGCAGTAGTACGGTTACCAATGTGCCATGGCCTTTCGTTTTTCTGTGTGAGGCATGCATGCCGATCGCCAAGAACAGCTTTTTGCACAAACTCCTCTTCAACTTTGGTGACACTATTAAATTGGATTTTGTGTCCGTAGAAACTTTTTGGTTGAATACTTGGTTTGTTCTCTGCCCTGTGTGTCGGTAGGAAGGATTGGTTGCATTTCAGGGTTACAGCCCATGTGATCAAGTAGAAGTGTGGAGCTAGGTCGAGAGTGGTCATGAGATTCTCGGATGTTCTTTTTTTACGAATATTATGTGTATTGAAGAAATCTAATGAGCAATATATATAGAGTACAGAGAAATATTACAGGGGAATATGCCATATACGGATAAGAAAAGAGAGACATATAAGGAAAGGAATAATACAATTTATATTCTATCTCTAATACCCTTAACACCCCCTCAAAAGTAAGGCGTATGCAATAACAATGTATTTGAAAAAGGTTAACACTGACACAAGAAAAATCTTAAGTTCGAGACTTGATAATGTCGTCGTTGTGTGCAGCTTTTGAATAAACTGTCAAATCAAGCCGAAGAGGAATAGATAGAACCATGGTGGCGCAAATCGAAGCCCAAGACGGCGGCGACGCAGTGCACAAGATGCAGAAGACGCGCGGCGGCGGCATCATGACGATTTCTACGATCTGCACGCGGCTCAGAGAGTAGAGCGGCGGTTGCTGCCATGCAAAAGAAAATTCCTACAATTTTATGACTAATAATAAATTTATAGACTCGCACAGTTTGAACGAAGTGGAAGAGAATCTACGGACTTGAATGGACGCAACGGAAGACTCAAAAGAAAAATAACTCGAAGACTGATTCAAAAGAACAAGACACTAGCAACATCATATCTTCACATCCTCAAGGCAGCGACCTCCTGTTGTTGCTGGACTTGCTCAGGAGCCCGTTCGCACAACGCGTCCGCATCGCGCTGGCCGAGAAGGGCCTCGCCTACGAGCGCGCCGAGCAGGACATCAGGGCATCGCCACCAAGAGCGACCTCCTCCTCCGCTCCAACCCCGTGCACGCCAAGGTCCCCATGCTCCTCCACGCTGGCCGATCTAGACTAGATCCGCATACGGCATGAAGAGGCGCGGCGTCAGTGGCGGCCGAGGCGGGCCACGACGATTCAAGAAGCGCACAAGGCGGCTGGGATCTTGGATCCGGGCGAAGACGAGCCGGATCTGGAGTGAGGAGCCGCCGGCGACCGCCGAAGAGGCGTAGCGATCGGGTGGCCAGATCCGGGCGGGGTGGGCCTGAGGCGGTCGGATCCGGCGATGTGGTGGCTGGAGCTGGCCAAGAGGAGCGATGGCGACCAGATCCGTGCGGTACCAGGCCGGCGACGGCCAGATCTGTGCGGTGTTGTGCGGTGCCTGGTAGCTGCGCGGGCTTGGGCGGTCGGATTCGTGCGATGTTGTGCGGTGCCTGGCAGCTGCGTGGGCTTGGGTGGCGCGACCTATTTGGATCCAATGGTGGCACGGAGGTGACCCAAAAGCGAGCCAGGGGCAGCCTGAAAACGAGCCGCCGGTGCTGGACGCGGGCGACGGCGGCCAGGAGATAGTCGCGACGCATGGATCTGGTGGCGATGAGCTCGACAGCGACAGAGATGGCCGCCTCGGGAGAGGAGATCGATCCTCCCGGGGGCAGCAACAGCAGAAGAAGATCGAGGTTAGGGTTTTAACCTAAGCTCTGATACCATGTTATGAATATTGTATGTGTATTAAAGAAGCCCAATGGGCAATATATATAGGGAGTACAAAGGGATATTACAGGGGAATATGCCATATACGGATAAATAAAGAGAGGCATATAAGGAAAGCAACAAAGAAATATTCTTAACAAAGGGAATATTTTTGACGACGAGCATCTTGAAAAGGTGTGGTGGAAAAGGGTCGAACAACTTAATCAGCTTGAAGATTCTCGATTGGTTCTCGCTACGTTTGCACGTAGGAGCATGAATGTAAGTATCGAGCACTTGAACATTCACACTTGTTTCTTCTTGTTTCTCATTATCTTTCTTTGTTTAGAGAGCGCTAGAAGACATAGCTACTGCGGCTGAGTACCATAGACAACTTAGCTTCTTCGACAAGAGAATGTCGATCTCTCCAAGAAGACAGTGGCATTGTAAGTTACTGGCTTATGTAGTCAAACTCTGTTTCGACCATTTGTCCAGCCATTCATGTCTGCTTTTAACACTTGTAGGTCTAAACTTGATGCAGAATTTTTGGCTGCTGCGCTCGAAAACGAGAAAGCTGATTCGCGGAGGTTAAATACGGAAAATGCTGACTTATCAATAAACCTTGCGAAGGCTAACTCTGCAGTCAAGTCTTTACAAGAGAAAATAAACAGTAAGTTCTGAAACTTAAGACTTTTCATTTCTATATCTTCCTTGCCTTCCTTTAATCTTTTTTTTCCTTAGCAAAAAAAGAGACTGAATCGAGTAAGTTTCACATTGAGGTTGAAGAGAAGACCAAAGTGATCGTAGAACTTACTCGTATCAATAAAGAGGAAGACGAGAGAATAAGGTTGCTCGATACTCGACTATCAGGTATGAAAAAACTTTACCTTGGACCGTTTCTTCAAACAAGTCTCTTGATGTGTATCATCTTGACCACCTTCGACTCTTTTGTAGAGGCTATGGTCAAAATGAAGCATCTTTCTGAAGCTGTGACTCGTAGCCAAGAGGAGACCAAGTCAATGAAGGCAATCCATCAAGGCAATGGTGCACTTCTCAATGATCTATTTAGTGGGTTTGGTGCGAAGAAGTTGAGTACTTCTGAGGACACCATTATTACCCACGTGAGTATGATCGAACTACAAGTCAAGGCTTTGAAGAAGCACCTATTGACTCTGAAGTCTGACCAAGCGGAGTCGATTTAGGATGCGGTCAGGGGTGCTGTAAGTTGTGCCTTTGGAAAACTCAAGGTATGCGATCGGAACCTCAACTTGCACCAAATCGAGCACGACTTCAACTACTCTTTGGAAGAAGCGGCCCGCCTATTCGATGAACTAGAGCCAACCAGATGAAAGATTACCGAAGAAATACAACTTGGCTCTCCTTTAGAATGATTTTGTAAATAGTAGTATGTAAAGACTTACCAAATGAAAGACATACCTTTAGGAGATGAAAAAACTTCTTTCTTTTACTGCAATTCATCTCGTAGAGCAATTAGTACTCATAAGATGAAAAAAGAAAATGAAAGAGAACAATTTTCGACTAAGAAATAAAGTTATGCTGATAACTCTATCCTATCCCCGACTATTTACTTAGTTTATACGGATAAACAAAGTAAATAGTACAGAGTGAAGTATGCAGAGAGCAAAGTGGTCCATACGATCATCATTGTCGAATCCGATCACATGTATTGGCAGCAATGAGGAAGAACAAGTCGACGCTAGGAAGTTCCTTCTAGTGGGCAGGACCACGTGCAGAAGGGAAATGCTTCGACTAGGTGATGTTGCTTCCCTTCGACCAGGTGAATGAAATCGAAGATAAACGATACAAGGATAAAACATTTGGATTTACTTCTCGTATATTCGTTCAATGTTTTCCTAGACAACTCAATTGCTTTATGCTGATAGCAAGAGTTAAGAACGAGTCAACACTATGAAGCTCCTTTTAGTGAGCAGGACCACATACAGAGAGGAGAGACTTCGACTAATGGTGTCCCATTCTCCGACCAGTTAAATGAATTAGATGTGCTAGAAGTGGTCGAATAAACATAAAAAAAGCTCTACTGAACATACAACAATAACGATTATTTAGTGCTTGAGTCATTGAAGTTCTCGACCCTCGTCAACCGAATCTTTAGTTCTGGAGGAAACATGGCTTCGGCTCCAAAAACTAGGAAAAATGGAGTTTCTCTTGTCGCCTGACTAGGAGTCATGCGAATTGTCCATAATACTGAAGGTAATTCTTATACCCAAGCCCCTGAGCAATTTACGAGCTGGTCGAAGACTCAGGTTTTAATTCCTTGCATTATTTGGTCATTCGCGCGCTCGATTGCTCCATTGCTCTGATGATGTGTGACCAAAGCAAAACATAGTTTGGTACCTAATTTGCCCCAAAATTCTTTGAATTTCACGCTCAAAAATTGCTTACCATTGTCTGTAATTATCCGACTTGAGACTCCAAATTGAGTAATTACGTTTCTCATCATGAACCTTTTTGTAGCCTCCGTTATTGCCCTAGTCATAGGTTTGGCTTCGATCCATTTCATAAACGTGTTAATAGCCATGAAGAGGAACTCGAAGCTCCCCGGCACTCTTAGGAACGACCCTAGGATATCGAGACCCCACGTCGCAAAAGGCCAAGATAGAGGAGTTGTCTGGAGAGTCTGAGCTGGTTGGTGTATTTGCCGGCAATGGAACTGGCATTGTACACATGTCTTAACTAGATCCTTGGCATCACTGAGGCTGTTGGCCAGTAGAAACCTTGTTGAAAGGCTTTACCGACCAACGTTCTGTAGAAAGTATGGCTCCACATATGCCCCATGAATGTCGTTAAGGAGTTGTAACCCCTCTTTCTGTGATATGCATCACATGAGAACCACTTGCGTACTATGTTTTAGAGTACATCCCCAACCAAAGTATACATTCTGGATTTAACGAATAGACGATCTACTTCATCATCTTCGGGTATTGAACCCTTCTGAAGGTAGTCATAGATGGGAGTCATCCACGTCTCTTTGTAATCTAGAAATGATGTCTCATTAAGAGTTATCTCCGGTGCTTCAACTAGAGACAGCTTCTGGAGTTACTCCAAGAAGACTACTGATGGTACTTGTAAGTGGGAAGAAGCTATTCGAGCCAACTGGTCTGCGAGAAAGTTATCTTTCTGAGGGATATATTGTAACTCGAACCAAAAAAATGCTTCTCGAGCTTCTGGACTTCCGACAAGTACTGAGTCATGGTCGAACTCGAGCATTGATACTCTTTGCCGACCTAATTCATGGCTAGTTGAGAGTCTTCTCTCACGAGTAGTCGACGAATCATGAGCGCTTTAGCGGCTCGCATGCCAACCAACAAGCCTTCATACTCAGCCATGTTATTAGTAGCAGAAAAGAGTAATTGAATAGCATATTTTAAGGTCTCTCCCTCAAGAGATTCCAGGACCATCCCAGCCCCCGAGCCACTTAGCGAAAGTGACCCATCAAAGTACATCGTCCACTGGTCGTGGGAAACGTACTGTTGAGGATCCTAGGAATCGCACCGTTGGGGATCCTAAACAGGTTCAGCGTTTATCCATTCGGCGATAAAGTCTGTCAAGATCTGGGATTTAATGGCCATTCGGGACATGAAATGGAGGTCAAACTCCCCAAGTTCTACCAACCATTTTTCCATGCGCCCCATGTTTCCCTGTTTTGGAGGACTTTTCCTAAGGGAAACTCAGACGGCACAAAAATTTTATGCGCCTAAAAATAATGTCTCAACTTTCTCAAAGACATGAGAAGGGCATAAAGAAGATTTTGGACTTAAGGGTAGCAGTCCTTAGGACCGTGTAAAACTTCACTTACATATTATATTGGTCGTTGGACGCCCTCGCGCTCTACAACCAGTACAACACTTACTGCCTATGGCTTGGCAGACAGATACGCTAAGAGTGTCTCACCTGGCTTCGAGGAAACTAGGACAAGAGCACTCGTAAGATATCTCTTGACATTCTCAAAAGCGTCATTGGCATCTTTCAACCACTCGAAACTCCCGTGTTTCCTCAAAAGCTTAAACAAAGAAAGATCTTTCTCTCCCAGACGTGCGATGAAACGACTTAGAGCCGTCATGCACGCGGTGAGTTTCTGGATTTCTTTCTTCGTGGTCAGAGGGCACATATGTTCGATGGCCTTGATCTTCTCAGGATTTGCTTCAATACCTCTTACCGAAACGAGGAATCCGAGTAATTTTCCTAAGGAGACTCCAAACACACAATTCTCATGGTTGAGATTCAAGCGATGATTTCTCTAAGATTGTTGAAAGTCTCCTGCAGGTCTGAAACGTGACTAAGTCGTTTGACGTTTTTTATGACCCAATCATCAACGCAGGCTTCCAAATTTTGGCCTATTTGATGTATAAATGTCAATTGCATCAAATGCTAAAATATCATACCAACATTTTTCAAGCCGAATGGCATCTTGACATAGCAAAATACTCCAAACGGCGTGATAGACGCGGTCTTCCCTTTGTCTTCTAAAAACATACTAATTTGGTGATAACCAGAATATGCATATAAAAAACTTAACATTTCACAACCAGCAGTAGAATCAACCAAATGATTAATATGAGGAAGCGGAAAATCATCTTTTGGACAAGCTTTATTCAAGTCAATATAGTCTATACACATACGCCACTTACCATTAGACTTTTTAAGCATTACAGTGTTAGCCAACCACTCTGAGTGATCAACCTCTCTTATAAAGCCTGCCTTTAATAACTTGTCCAATTCTGATCTGATAGCTTCTTGTTGATCTGGTGTAAATCTCTGTAATTTCTATTTTACGTGCTTCTTATCAGACCGTAGGACTAGCCTATGCTCGATCACCTCCCTGGGGACCCCGGGCATGTCGGATGGCTGCCACGCGAACACATCTATGTTTACTCGGAGGAAGGCGATGAGGGCGTCTTCCTATGCGGAGTCGGAAGTAACCCCGATGTGGACTGTCTTTGAAGGCTCTGCTGGGTCCAGAGGAACTTCCTTGACATCTTCGTTCGGCTCCAACACAGCTTTAGGCCTCGAGTGCTTGCTCGAAGGCTGCGCCTTGGTAGCTGACTGACCATCTCGAGGGACTTGCGATCGCACATCAATGCCATCTTCTTGTCACAGTGAACTGTGATGACTCCTTTGGGACCTAGCAACTTGAGACATTGATATGCATAATGAGCAACTATCAGAAAACGTATCAGGGTTGGTCATCCGAGAATGGTGTTATACGTCGTGTCGAAGTCGACCACATCAAAGGAGGCTTTTCTATTCTGAAGTTGCTTGGAGAACCGAACGTAACATGTAGAGAAACTTGGCCAATGAGCTTGGCCGAGGAACCCTTTATGATTCCATGAAATGAATATCGTACATACTTTATTCTGGCACGACAAACTTGCATCTCGTCCAGATCACTAACAAATAAAATATTTAAAGAACTACCACCATCGATCAACATGCGATTCACTCGACAGTTGTTGATGGTGGGCTCGACCACGATCGGAACCCGACCAAGTCGAGTTGAAAGGATCGGAAAGTCACCCTTCTCAAAAGAAATAGTAACCACCGACCACTTAGGTAAATTATTGACAACGGCAGGGTCGATAAAGTTTACCTCTCGCTTGACAGCTTTCTACTGTCGCTTTGATTCGTATGTGGACGATGCTCCGTATATATGCTCAATAGTGTGCTTTGGGTCCTGGAAAGGCATGTCCTCGTCCTTGTCCGAATGCTTTCAACCTCTCAACTGTCCCACCTCCTCGATTATTAGAAGCGGGCCCTTGCTAGAATAATAATCCTCGAGTCTCCGCTGGAAAACTTGGTAATTGCGAATATGGTGCCCCTCTTTCTTGTGAAGAGGACACCATCTAGGTTTGTTGTTCTTCTACACGGGTGCTTTGCCTTTGCCCGGTAGGAGTATTGCTTGGAGTTGCGTCGCTTTTTATCACCCATGGTCAAGACTTTCTTCGAATTTCCAGCGTGAGGCTTCTAACCATTAGTCTTGTTCTTCGATTTCTTCGCCTTCGCCTTCCTCCCACTGCCTTCACCTTGCTCTTTGGAACCTTAGTTGACCTGGTCAATAGACTTAGTCCATTCGACCGCTTCAGCAGCAGTTGTGTAGTGTTCCGCCATCTCAAAGAGCTCGGCGACGGTGATCAGAGGATTCAAGGCGATGTCCTCTATGAACATCCGGTTGCTGTTAATTAGCTAGGCGAGCTCATTTGTCCGTACGTTGAATAGTTAGCCAGGCTAGCTTGGTACTCCCTTAGTTTTTTAAGTGATGTCTTTTTATTTTTGCCGTCATTGAGATGCGATTTTGAACGTTCTTTTTGTAACCTTAGCTTATTATATAATGATAAAATTATAATATTATAAAATATTTTTAACGATAAATGTATTAATGTAGTTTTATGTGGCCACCCCACTCGTTTGGGTTTCAGTTTTTGGCTTCTAACTTCTAGTTTCTTATTTTCGTCTTTTTCTAACTTTTGGGCTTTTTGGTCTTTTTTTTCTCGTATTCATTTGCATTGTTCGTGATAGGCTAAGTTGTTTTTTATTTTTAATTTTTTAAAATTTAATTACGCCAAAAAGCTACCAGCAACTATAATACAAAGGGCATGTTTGGGTGCGGCTGCGACTTATGGCTTTTTGTTGAAATTTTTAATTTTTGGCTGTTTACGGTATAAACTACGGAGAGACAGATATTCACTTGCGATTTTTGCTGGTACAGATGTTGGGCTTTTAATGTGTAGATCGTTTAACTTGTAGACCCCGTCTTGAGAAAATACTCCATTTGAAAGTTAGGTACTGTAGCAATAGCCAAAAGCCGTCAGCTTCGTAGGAAAAGAACATGCCCAAAATAAGCCAGCTACAATGCTAAACAGTGAAAAATAAGATGAAATGAGCAGTACCTTAGATAATTTTAAATATATTAGTGAAAGTGTGATAGCATGGATTCTAGAATGGCACATAAAAAAGAACGAAGGTAATACTATCGTTTTAGAACGAAGGTAATACTATCGTTTTAGACTTCGGTATGGTCATCATTGTACATATTTCACATTAGCTACTCCTTCCGTCTTGTAATATAAGTCCGAATACCTAGAAGGTATATTATTTAAGTAATATATAATAAAATAAGATTATGTTTGTCTCTAATAGAAAGTATAGTACTATGTCTATCATAGAAGCAAATGTGGTCTAATTCTATTAAATATTATTTAACAAATATGCTTCCTAGTTATATGTGCTAGATTTATACCATATGACGAAGGGAATAGTATTTAGTATTAATATATATCGCTTCATTTAAAAAGTAATATTATGAAACTTTGTGAATTTTTTTAAAATAATGACAGGAGATCTACCCTCTACCGTATTCCATTAATATGGAGGAGAAATACAAACACTGGGCCATGAGAACTTTTAGATGACACATCAAACTTCCAAAATCCTTATTTGCATACCGAGGGAGTGATTTTTTCCGAGGCTCTTCTTTGATTTTTTTTATAAGACTCTTCTTTTCTTTTCTCTTTTAAATTTCTAATCATTTTGATATATTACAGGATTGCACACTTGACATTTCTATCGCCACCTCAGCAGTTAGCACCATTGTTAAGGCTCTATTCATATTCATAATGGTTTCTAAAAACTATTTTTTTGTAGTAAATAACTTTTCCATATCTAACTTTTAAACGAAGTATCTTTTAAATTAGGATCTACTAGTCGATTGTATTACATATTATAGTGACTTAATTTATATCGGCCAAAGTTTCTCTCCAAGATATTGCTATTAATAAGCCAAATCATAAGCCAATACGAACGAGCCCTAAATCAACATGCAGATGCATTACACAGCTCCATCGATCACCATTCGCCACCACGATCCAGCAAAAGGTCACCACCAGCAGGAGCAAAATAAATAGAAAGGCTGCCAAGCAGACATATGTGACCGGTTCTTTTGAACTTATGGTTTATCCTTCTATAGTAACTAGCTTTCAAACAGATTGTCCAAACAGGGTCTACAAATTGATTGTAATAGACACTGTCTCGACTTCATTTATATCGACCAAAATTACACATGAGTATATCTCTCCTATGAACAATCAGAATTAAAAAGTTTAAGTTAAAAGTCATAAGCTACCGCCCAAAAAACTCATCCATATTATACTGGACAAACCAACGAGCCCAATCAAAATCCACAAAAAGCGAACTCGCTACCTAGGCTCCGCATATACTGCTTGCAACCCAAGCCGAGATACCCCGTATCATGGTCGAGATAATAGGTCTGTTCTTTTGTAATGTGTTCTATAATTTTTAGCCATAATTTATTAGTCTCATAAATAGTTATTATCGGAAACCAAAATAAACGTTGAAAGGCAAAAAAAAAGCAGGACCATATTTCGCTGGGCCAGACGGATCGACCGGCGATTTTGACGCGCCAGCGTCCGCTTCTCCGTGCCCTTGTCTCCCCCCCCTCCGTACGGGTCAAGATCCTCGCATTTGCGCGGCGTAATTGCGTTGCGTGCAGCGGCGGACGAGGGATGCCGGCCACTCCTACCACCGCCGAGAGAGAGATCCCACCGACGCGACGCGAACCGCAGGAGTAGATCGTCCTCCTCGTTTCGGCGCTTCAATGCGGGGGTCGCCGAGCTCGGGTCAGGGTCCGGAGGATCGCACGGCCGATGCTCCCGTACGCGGCTTGAATGGGGGAGGCCGTGCGCTCGTGCGTGGCCAGGCCGCCGCTGACGCCTGCGAAACCCATGCGGTGAGACGACTGGTCAAGCGCCGGTATGCGTGGGATTCGGGTCCTTCACTTCGCCGTGGAGGAGCGAGGACTCGCACGTGTGCCGTTCGCGGCTCCCTGTAGCCATGCCCGCACTGTCGTACCCTTTCGTTCTTTTTTTTTTTTTGACATGTAGTCTTTTGTTAAACTCGTTGGAGCTCTATAGAAGTTATATTGTTTCTTATGAAATTCGTGTGCTATAGACAACGGGACAATTGCAGAGCAGTGAGTGTGATGAGGATCCTCTCCCATTAGGTTCAGAAGTTCTCTATGGGTCTGTTCTTTTTCTCCGAAGTCGGCGGTTTTTGGCTTTTGTTATAGTACCTGATTTTTAAACAGAGTATTTTCTCAAGATTGAGTCTACAGGTTAAACGATCTACACGTTAAAAGCCCAATATTTGTACCTGCTAAAATCGTAAGTGAGTATTTGTCTCTCCGTAATCTGTACCGTAAACAGCTAAAATTCAAAAATTTCAGCTAAAAACCATAAACCACAGCCGAAAAGAACAGGCCTATATAAGCAATCATGTTACTCTCGCCATGTTGCAAAGGTTGTTTTTTTAAAAAGGTTGTATGAGGTAACAAAATTAGGTGTATCGGAAACTTTAGCACGGTAACTTATCTTTCTAGAATAATCCAACTAACCCTTCCCTGTACGCCCAGAACTGAGGCTGACATGATCTCCACATATAACCTAGCTTGGTTGGTTGTTAGAGGCTCGGCTCTTTTGGGTTTTTGGTTTATTTTTTATAGTATTCAATTTGTAAATATAGTATTTTTTAATATGAAGTTTATAAATTTATTATAGTAGACACAGTTCCGACTTCATCTATATTGGCAAAAATCACACGTAAATATCTTCCTTCGTACTCTCTCTCACAAATAGATAGAATTTAAAAAATTAAACCAAAACACATAAATCACAACATAAAAAAATGCACCCACAAGCTAGTGACAAGAACAAATCCGTAAATCTACTATATGCGCACTGTTGGCAAGCAGGAGAGGGTGTTCGTGGGGTGGGGGCCATCAGGGATCTTTCTCAGATCTTCTAGGTTTTGTGACCTTGGCCGCACGATATTAACAACCTGTCACGAGCTAAGCACAGCCACCACCCTTTCCAGGTATTTGTATTTTGTTGTCTTCTTCCTCGCTGAAACTTCTCCCTCCCGTCTGCGAGAGCTCGAGCGACGTCACCCACAGCTCGGAGCAAGGCAGTGGGTGGGTAACCAGCGGAACATTTAATCTGTCCCCTCCTGGATTTTGACCGCTAGCTCAATTTATTTGATAGGTAATATGTCATGTCAAGGAGAGCCACTGATGCAAAAAGACAAAAAAAATGAAAAGACCGTTCCTGTCGCGTTGTTGATCGCATATTCTTATAATGTGATTGTGCTTAGAAACATAGGTAAGAACTAAGGAGAGGCACATAGAGTAACGGATATGCTTAGGATGAACACTGGAGGTTATCACGTCACTTTGAGGATGAACACCAAGAATGAAAGGACATGTTCACATCACTTTGAGATTAGGACGGCCAAGAGATGCATACCAAGTCTAAATAATGTGATCTTAGGGTCCTTTTGGTTGGGCTTTTGGCTTGACTTTTGGCTTAAAGCCAAAAAACCAGTTCAACTTTTTCAAAATTGCTTCAGTAGTATATTTTGAACATTGTTTTGACGTTGACTTCTTTTTGAAATGGATTGAATAAAACTCTTTCATAGTTGTTTTAAAAGATAAAGACAAAAGTATATTTTATACTTGTTTAACCAAAGACTTTCAAATAAGGTGATCTTACATGACTCAACCAAAAGGACCCTTAGACTTGTTGAAAAGCTTTGACTCCTCTTCCTATTGGTTCTAGTCTCACCTCAAAACTCCATCTCTGAGCAAGGTGTAATCTATAAAATAAATCTGAATCAGTCCCAAACCTAGATCCTATGCCTTATATCAGTTTGAGTCCAACTAGAGAGTTATAGTGGGATGTTTCCTCACTCTCACGAATATTCCCCCCATGTCTCTAGCACCATAAAAACTACCAGGACATCGCTTTTAGGGTTTAGGCTTGTTTAAATTGATTTTCGTTCAAAAAACATCAGTTGTGTACTTGTGTCAACTAGACCAACTACGGCGACTTCAGGCCTCTCCAGTGGCGGACCCAGAGCCAAATTTTAGGGGGGGGCTAGTGAGACATAATGTACAAAAGATAAACACACTAAACATAAAGCGAACTATAGTTTGCAATCTATCACATATAATTAGAATAGGGACATAGTAAAAATACAACAAAGATTGTACCTCGGTAATAGATAATGTGCCTCTCAATGCCCATAAATATATGTAAGCAGTTATCTGTACACCAAAATTAGCAAACTTAGTGATAAAATCAGAAATTGTATTTGTGAATAGTTATAAAGATTGAAAAAAAGGATGAAACATACCAGTAACTAGGATTGAGTAGTAGTAGTGCAAGTACGAGGCAATAGTATTCTACGAGATTTCATGCTTTGAAAGTGTTTTCAATTCTATCATCATCAAGGTTTCTAAAAGTCTCTCTCTCAGTGTGGCATATCATCAAGTCACTGAACCACTCATCCGCTACTCTATTGCGCAAATATGTCTTGATAATATTCATTGCCGAAAAGACTCTTTCAACCGATGTCGTTGCTACTGGAAGGATCAATGTTAGCTCAATGAGGCGATTGACCAATGGGAATGTTCTATTTTTTCCTGTTTCAACCATCTTTTGAGCTAGCTTTGCAATATCGCCACATCTATGGAATTCTACACTTCTCTTGACATTGAGAACAAATGTTTTAAGCTGATTTTTAACAATAAACGGCCAGCTATGTCGAAGTCATTAGCATAAATCTCAACAAGTCGAACAATCTTATCTACATCAAACTTAGAGAAAGAGTCTCTTCGATCAAGACAAGATATGCATACCAATAACTCTGAAGAAACTTCATTGAACCGATGGTTCATCTCTGATGTAATGGCATTAATAGCAGTAATAAAAATCTCAACATGGTAATAGTGATGGTAAGTCACCGTATGCTTCCTACGTGTAAACATACCTCTAACTGGAATGAGTTCTTCCATATTTGGCACATGAATCTCATTTGATTCACAAAAGCTTTTTACTCACTGGAATAATGACTCTCATCCATTGTCTCTCATGTCCTGCAAACATATTTTCACATCTACAAGCAAATCCATAGTTTCAACAATATCCTAATCCTTCCTTTGCAAAGCAAGTGATAACTCACTTGTAATGTTTAGCAAATCTATTAATAAATACAAGATAAAGACAAATTCAAAGCTTTCCATTTTCTGTATCAATCCAGATGCTCCACCACGACTTGATGGTTGACATGCATATTTACTCACAATCTCTATTACTTCTAATATTTCTCCTACATTTGGTAAATACGCAGTATGGTTTTTAGATGAGAGCCCCATCTAGTATCGGAAGATCTAGCTAGGCTCATTTCTTGATGCAACCCTGTGCCAGTGACATCCTTATTATTCTCTAGCTTCTCTAACAAGACATATTGATGTTTTGCAAGCAATGCATCCATTCTTTTACAAGATGCACTCACAATGGTCACTATTAAGGAAATATAGTTGAAAAAATTAGCAATAGCTTTAATACAACTTGCAACAGTCACAACCACTAACTACAATTGATGGGTAAAACAATGGACATAGAAAGCATACGGATTCTCATCTCGGGTCTGCCTTTGCAAGCCATTAAATTCTCCTATCATATTTGAAGTTCCATCATAACCTTGCATTCGTAGCCTAGAAATTGGTAATTGGTGCTCTCCAAGCAAAGAAGATAAAGCTTCCTTCAATGCAGCAGATGTATAATTTGATACATGCTTAATACCAAGAAATGTTTCAAGAACATTCCCTTGACCATTCACAAACATGTATGCCAATTATCACAGATTATGCTAAGTTAAAACACAACCACATAATTACACAAATAAATAGAACAATGTAAAAACATAAAGTAAACTAACACAAAATCACGGTCATTTGCTCCTTTATTGATATATCTCATGACTCATTAATTAGCACGGAGAAATTCCTATCTCCAATCTCCTCCATAATCACCTTCATGACCTCTTGCGCACAAGCTTTCACAAGATCCTTTTAATTTGTGAAGAAATCATCTTACAATTTAAGAGAGCTTGATCGAACGCTTTCTTTACTTCCTTATTCTTATCTTCGGACCACTCAACCAATTCTCTAAAATTTCCCTTACTGATGGAAGTTGAAGATTTATCGTGTCCTTGGAAAGCTTCACCTTGCATTAGAAAAATCTTGCACAATCTAAAGAAGCAGTCAAACGAATTTTATATGCAATTTCTAACTCTCAGCTATGATCAGAAAGTCTTTGCGTCACACTTGCCCTTTGATTTTTAAAATCCTCACAGTCCCTCTTGCAATGTTGTGATAACTACTAGGTCCACCAACATGTTTATCAAATGTTCCTAAAGCTTTTTTCCAATTAAAATACCCTGTTGTTGTAAATACATCAGTACCGAATTTCTCAGGCCTTCCAAGCTTCTTGAAAAGAAAACAATCGAAACAAAAGCCCATATTCTTTTCCACACTATATTCTAACCAATCATATTTATTGTACCAAGATTGTTGAAATACCCTTGAACAATCATTATGCATTTTGTGAGGGAAATCACGGCCTTTTGGTTGGGTTGGACCTCTTAAGAAATACGCCCTCCTCGCTTGATCTCTAATTTCATTGTCATACTTATTAATAGGTATACGATTTGCTGGATCAGCGATGATTTCATCGGGACTATAAATCCACATGAGCCTTCTTTACTTGACTCTCATTAGTATGAGGAATACTACTTGTATTGGATAAAAAATATTTATGCAATGTTCGTTTCTCCATTTCATACAACCCTATAAATTAATAAGTGACAATAAATGAAATTAAAACACCAAATTAATCACAATTACACAAATTTAAAAGTAGGTTTGTGTTTCATACCTATTAATTTAGAATCACACCTGTACTGTGTAAGCCACGGCAGTCGGCAACAAATTAAAGTATTAAATGATCGAACAAACGGCACCCGACAGTAGATCGCCAGATCCAATCGGCCTCTCCCACCGCTAGCCCTCTCGCACTCTCGCCTTCTTGGCCTCTCCCTCCGCCCTTCGGCCGACTAGCGACCGCCGACCGGGCCTCCCTAGTCTCTAGTTCCCCTCCGGCCCTCCCAGTCTCCAAATCAATCCCCACCGCCCTGCCTCTCCTGGATGCGCCTCGCACCTATCCAGATCTGGCGCTAGGCAGCCGGCCGGTTGGCTGCTCCTGCTTGGTGTGACGACGCGGCGGCGGCGGGCTCCACGCCTCATGCGGTCCTGCCTCCAGATCTGGCGGGGAGGCAGCCGTAGCTCTCCAAATATGGTGCTAGGTGGCCAGTCGGGAGGCTGCTCCTGCTCGGTGAGATCTGGTGCAGCGGTGGCGACGCTCTACTCCTCCTACGATCTTGCCTCCAGATCTGGCGGGGAGGCGGTAGGGAGCACGGTGGAGACGTACATGAGGTGGGAGCCGTCGGGGGTGAGGGACGGCCGATCTGGCGCTAGACGACCATAGTGGCGCTGCTGGCTGCCCGGTCCGCTACCTGTCGTAGTGCCGCCTGCCCCCGTCCACGCCGCCAACCACAAGGTCCGCACTCCGCAAGTCAGGATTCAGGAGGTGAAGCCAAAAGGGGATGAAATCAATTCTTGCTTTGTCATTGCTGTGGTGTGTCCAAATTGGATTTGGGTCATTTGGTTGGCCTGGTATGTATTTCTTGGTGGGCTTTGCCGATTTAGCCTTTACGCTATACTGCAATGCTGTTTTTGGCCCAAATTGCATTTTGTTGCAATGTTGTGTACTTGTATTGTGATGTTGGTTTGTTGCCTTGTTGGCCTTTTGCCCTCATAGCCTCGGGCTCACCGTCACCGAGAGACAGGCCGCAGCAGCATGGCGGTGGGCCGTGGGCGGTGGCTGCTGGTGTCGTGGCACTCCAGCCGGAGATAGGGGGGCTAGGGGTTACCTAGTCTGCAGTTAAAGGTAGGGTGGACACCAGCCCCCTGATCCACCATCGGTTCGCCATTGGACACATGCAGTTCATTTTCTTGCGAATGTTTTTGAGGGTACCGCCGGTCAATTCAACTAGAGATCCTGCTCCTGAGAATAATTATTGCTGCTACTATTTTATTTTGTACTGCTAGATATCACCTTTGATTTTCTTTCTTTGGGTGTGCCTCTTTCTCACTACCGAGGAATCTTTCGTGGGGGGGTTTCTGATGGAAATGCCCTGCCTGGTGATCGGAGAAAATGATTATTGTCCAGCTAATAGGGCCATATTTTGGCAATGCCTTTTTGCTTGAAGAATCTGTACCACCAATCTTGGTGTAATCTGTGGCTGGCCCTCCTGTGGGGTGGCTCAAATCTTGACAGGGCCACTCATAAGGTGTCTCGATTGAGCTGACATAAACTGGTTTATTGCTGAAATTACATAGTAACTGGCTGAAATTACACTGCAAATGATAATGACTTATTTAGCGTAACTAAATTAAAAAATTAAAAATAGAAAAACAGGTTAGCCCATCACAGACAACACAAACAAATACGAGAAAAAAGAACCGGTAAAAAAGCTCAAAAAATCTAAAAACTAAAAAATAGATAAAATTTAAAAATAGTAAAAAATAAGCTAGAAATCAGAAGTTCAAACTGAAATAAGCGGACCAAGTTCAAACCCATCCCTGTGTTATCCCTTTCAATTGAGTTGGTAGGCCATGTCCACCATGTTCAACTCCATTGCAGCACTCCTTTCTAATAAAGCCACAAGATATAGGGTGATACGCAAGCAACATGACAGAGAGAAAGAATGGGGGGGCATAATCACTGTGGATATATAATTGCTATAGATCCACAACCAGTTGGGTCAAAAGAGGGTCAATTGGAAATCTTTAAAGCGTCGCTTAGGTCAAATAGTGAGATCTTAAAGCATGGTTTGATGGTGCATCTTGCCCCTGGATTGACTTTATCTCAGCTTTTTTAGTTTCTCTAGCTGTTCATTATTCCGCTTCGATGCAGGCTTGACATGTGCCATCAGTGCCCTTTTGAGGAACAATATCAGTAGAAAGGTCTAAAGGGAGGTTTTCCTTTGCATGCGTCATTAGCTACCTCCTAGACCCCCCAAAAAAGTCAGCACATTATTCTTTCAAGTTTTGGTTTTTTCACCCCTACTGACGGCTCATAACTCGTGGTCATTTTTTTCTGCGGTTTTGGTTTTAGCTAAAATTTTGAATTTTGTTGTTTACAGTGCAGATTACGGAGACGAGATAATCACTTGCGATTTTAGCTGGTACAAATATTAGCCTTTTAACGTGTAGATCATTTAACTTGTAGACCCCGTCTTAATAAAATACTCCGTTTGAAAGTTAGGTATTATAACAAAAGCTAAAAGTCGTGAGGTAAAGAACAAGCCCTCATGCGCTGCGAGCAGTGGTATCATTTGCTTTCCAAACAGTACGGTTGCAGTTTTTTCGAGAACACACAGGAGAAACGCATGTGGTTACATAACGAAGAAGAACACATACATTGTTTTACAGAGAAATCTACCACTTTCCGATGGTGAGCGCCGAGCTTTTTGACCCACGACAAGCACTTCCCAGGAGAGAGGAGACTTGCAGTTTCAAACTAAATTATTGTTCGCCCTTTGTGCGTCCACACTATATATATTTATATTCATATCACAGAAAGAAGCATATGTTCAGAGATCAGAAGAGAGGATGCTTCGTGGCCCACGGCTGATTCATGAGCGAGAATCCAGCTGATCAACCAAGGTGCATTGTATTCTCAGTTTCCCACGCACGACACCACTCCATTAAAAAAAATGTCCGCATGAATGAACATGCAGAGGCTTGCTAGTTCAAGGCTACCATCAGAGACAGATTCGTCCGGTGACTGGTGCTGCGCTGCGATGCAAATGCGGTAGGAGCGCAGATGCCGCTTCGTGCAAGCCAACATGCACGTCTTGCCAAAGTTCAGCTCTGTTCTTGCCATCGCTCGCACGTCACACGCCTTGAAGAAAAGGCACATTGAATTCCTGAATCCATTATTCGATGCGAGCCTGAGCTTTGCTGTGGCCAAACCAATCCGCGAGAGGAGTTGCCACGACAGCTTGTCGTCAATTTATTTAGCGACAGAAGCCTGTCGTTAAATAAATTAACGATATAGTATTATTTTTGTATTTTTTGAAAGGGCGTTTATTTTTATTATGTTAATAAAATAATAGGGTATTTAAAAAAAATCGGCATCTTTCTGCGGTGTACAGCGCCCTGCATACGGAGAGCAATTGATTTATCATGCCAATTGATTGTAGTCCAACCGGTAAGACTATCGCGTACTTGCGCGACGTCGATTGATGCATGGTTTTAAGGTCTAAATCATCTAGATATAGGCAGGTTTGGGAATGAAATAAATTCTAGGAGAATACTGTGCTCATTTGGGCTTTTTAAGTTTGAACTTTTGGGTTTTTTTGTATTGTACGATTTTTTTACTATAGTTACGGTTAGTTTTCCAGCATAATTAAAGTAAAAAATAAAAAATATATCATTAGAGATAATATAAAGAACTAAGAGAAAAAAGAAAATAAAAAGCCAAAAAATAAAAAGACGAAATTAAAAAAATTAGAAGTTAGAAGCAAAGCTGAAATGAGCTGGCCTGCATGCTTGGACCCATTTGGACGCGAGCCTGTAAGTGTTGCTAGGACACGAACCGGGTGCACGGAGCGATTACAGTGTGGGCCCAACGTGGCAGCGCCTACCAGGCGGGACCGGCAGGTGGGCCCCACGGGAGATCTAAGAAATCTGCTGCACGGGACAGGCACTGTGCAGAGAGGAGAGATCTCAGGGACGATGCTTCCGCCGCGGTCCAAACGGTCTCATCCGTCAGATCCTGTGTACGGGCGGTCCTGATCCGCTACAGGTGGACGCGTGTCCCCGGGCAGCGGCTGACGAGCCATGTCAGAGATGTGATTTTTTTTACGCGATTGTAGTTCTTCATTTTTGGTTTTTCATGCCTTGAACCGCGCTACTCATCTACCGAGTACAAATCACCAAAGGGAGAGATAAAGCCGGATTTGACGTTATTATGTACTGTACTTATAAAATAAGCTGTATGTGTATCGTATTTATAAAAATATCACTTTATTGTTCGGGGACGGGCGGCAGCGTTGATGAAGCGACACGTGGCGAGCCCATCGGCGGCAAGCGTCTGCCGCCCCACTAGCAGACAACAGGCAAGCCTGTCGCCTCTAAGGGGGCGGCAGATAATTAAGTCGACTAATTAGCCGGCTTAATTACCTGCCCTAATTTTTTACGTTTAGTGTTTGTTTGAATTTTCAAATATATCAAATGAGCTCAAAAAAATTGTGAAAATTTATGTACAACCTCCTGATACAACGTGTCTTGTAGTGTAATTTTATCCATTACGAATGTTGCTAAAAAATTCATACAATTTAGATATTTTTATGAGTTTTTACATATAGCAAACGAGCTTCCAAAATTACAAATTTTATGTGAAGCCTCCCGACACAGTTATAGTTATTGTGTAATTTTTTGGAAATTTTATGTGGTCTTAATTTGCCACGTTCATTCAGGTAAATTTAATCATGAATTTACGAATATTTCATGATTTTTTACAATTTTATACATTACGAATACTTGTACAAGTAAAAGTAATTATAGTAGTACAAAAAAATGCATCACACTGGATACGATATGGCTCACCCATCTGAGTCATTGCTATCTTCTCGCCGCGTCTTCTCTCCATATGTGACCTTGTCTTTCGTTGCGCACGAGCATATCCCGTCGGGTACGTCAGTCGATTCGGAGGTTGCGTCTCGGGTTGGAGGAGGTATGGAGACCGTTCTGTCTGCTCAGTGGCCGGCGGTTGTCTAGTAGGCTTAGGTATAGTAGGTTGGGGCCGGTAAGGGTCGAAGTCATCCAAGTGAGATATGCCGAACTACGAGCCGTCCGTAATAATGTCGTGAACGAAGGACTCTAGAAATCCCCCTCGTGGTGCTAAGGAGCTCTCGCCTTGACCATAAGACGTGGCAGCGAAGCCGGAGGAGCTCTGCCCATTGAAGTGTCCAAACTCGGGTATCTTTGTGAACGCCGAGCTACGCTCGCGTCTGCCGCAAACTCTAGCGCCGTGTACTGCTCTTTAGAAGTATTTGGGAGGCCCGTGTCGTCATCGGTGGACTCGTCATCAACCCCACGTTGAATTGGAGGCTGCAAGATGAAATGATATTAGTCACAGTAAATATTTCGGAAGCACAATGCGAATCTCATACCTCCCGAATGTGCAGCGAAGATGAACAGCGGGTAGCAGTAGTCTGTGCAGACGTCAAAAGTGATTTATCTCGATGACGGACCTATGTCGGGAGAACACCATGATGTTAATGGAACACAAAGCCTAATAGGAAAACAAAATGTAGGTTTACACCTAAGTTACCTCCTCGTCGGTATGGCGTACGGATGATCGACGGCTAGTACTACGATGCCAGGCAGACTCAGTAGATTGCGATGGCCGATCGGACTCGCTAGGTCACGATGACACTAACTTTCACATTCTTCAAAAACCACAACTATCGGTGTTCTCACTCTCGATGAATGCAATGCAACTGGAAGAACATGGTTATTGCCATCCACTATGATTGCAGTCAATATCTGGCCCTTGTACTTTCTAGTCAGGAAGGTGTCATCCACGCAAAGCAACTGATGATAGTGTCTGAATGCATCGATGGACACACCAAAAGTGAAAAATGCTCATTTAAGTATCATCTTCCCAGGGAGCCACTTTGAGGGTTGTTCAAGAATACTAACATGGGTCCAAGAATTCCTTTGTTATATGACTTAGAGCAGACCATGCAAGTTGTGGTAAGAGTCTTCGAACACACCAAACCTTGCTTCTAATGCCTTTTGCTTCACCCTCTAAGCCTTAGCGTAGCTTATTATGTACTAGAACATCTGCTCTACCGCAAGAATAATAGAACCTGGGTCAAAATCCAGGTTGTCCATAATATCTCCATACATGACATTTAAAACAAAGCCTGAATGCATGTTTATGTAGGATTGCATGGACTTTGTTACCATGTAAGTATGAGGAACAACTATGGAGCACTTCTAATGGGTGTCCCATATAGGTTGGTATGCATGTACTCGCAAAGGGCATCCCTCTAATTCACACTTCACGTTATACATACACAAGCTGTACTTTACTACCTTAAATGTTCTCCTCAACTATATTGCCCATAACTTGACTGCTTCTTGAACCTACTCCTTACTTTTGTAAAACACTCCTTGCCTGACTTCATTTTGTTGATACTCCCATGCCATCCGCACACCTTTACTTGCTACTAGTTTATCGAATTGGTGTGTGTTCCACTCCGAAGGAATGACATGATCTACTCCACCTTGCTCGTCATCAGAACCTTCATCTTTTGACATTGCCTCATACTCACGGTCTTCGAGCTCTATCCGTTCCACCAAGACTTCAATCTTCTTACCTTCATCTGCAATCTCTATGGGTTTCTGCAGCTCGGCCATAGGATGGTCTACAATCTTGACTTCGACTGTACCCCTCCCCTTTTTTTGGCTCAAACAATATGGCACATTTTAGTTGGACTATCCAACTTTTTCAATGTCACCACCAATGACATCATCCTGTGTCACATTAAACCGGAGGGACTTTCTCAAAGGTTGGGCCAGCAAGACTAGCAGTCATCCACACTCATTCGCCAATCTCATGTATGAGCTCTATAAATTTCACCCCTTCAGTTCCACCAATTCCCAGTATGTGAGTTGTCGTGCCTAGGTAGCAACACCATGCAACTTCAGGTCGTGCAATGCATGATTCAGCGAAAAATCTGCTATAACCATCTCACAACAGTTCCTTTTGGATGATGTTCCGTATTTAAAAGACTGTCTGTCACACATGGAAAATCATACAATTGACTCCTTCTGCACCCATCCATGAAACCCCTTCTCTATAGTGTATTACAAAGCTACTCGTTCAGTCATACCTGTCAATCAATTCGATAACTAATCTGATGTTAATGACAGCTGCTCATTCAATTAAATAAATGTGAAATAGACCTAATAATAAATCTGCTACTCACTAATAAACTTGTATAAGAGGGAATTTTCTTAACATACAACACCCTAAAGAAAGACAACCAATTATATATGTCTTGTAAAAATCTAACTTATCATATATGCTTCATTTACGTAGCGGGCATAGTTTATAATGGATTCCAGATACATTCAACTCTCTATGTTCTGAATAGACCTAATTAGCAGATATAATATTCTAAAACTAATTGGTGCACTGCAACTTTGAACTACGAGAAACTAATAGTTTTATAGTAATTCATCCTACACATACTACCTTAAATAACTACCCCCTCTAACCTAAAATGTAGATCGTCGTGAGTTCCGTGTGGTCAAGCTTTTCAAGTTTTGGCAATTAATATATATTAAAGTATATGGATTGACTATATGAAAATAATACTATTGAATTTGTCTTACAAAATCCTTTCATAATATATATATATATATATATATATATATATATATATATATATATATATATATATATATATATATATATATTATTTTGCTAGTATATTATGATAATAAATCATAGTCAAAATCTTATATTAGAGACCGTAAAGTAAAAATCGACTTACATTTTGGGACGGAGAGAGTACATATCTATAACCACACTATGTACATATATACTCATTACCCAATATAACTACACATCTAACTATTTTATTTGATAACCTACCATAGTTTTAAAATGAAATCTACTAAGAAACCAAAAAATCACTTCTATGATACAAAAATCACCCATTCTCCCATTAATTCTCTTCTCTTCTCTCATCTCCTCCCCTCTCTCTCTCTCTTTTACCAAATTGTTATGAATTTTGGCCATTCGGTCCCGATGCCATATTAACGTAATATTAATAAAAATATATATTTTAAAAACAGCTAAACAACCTTACCAAACAGCTGGATGGTATCGGGACCGAATCCACGTGCTGACTTTTTTTAGTTCTCTGCAGCTAACACTGCAAGACGGCCGTGCACGCGACGCGAACTAAAGATCAAACGAAGTCGGGCCCCGTGCGAGTCAAACAGTTTTTATTTTTCAATAAATCAGCGGTTAATCGCATCTAACGACTACTACCAGTACATGCCTTGGATTGCTGCACTTGGCCATCATATATTGTTTTTTTGCGAAACAGAGAAAAAGGGAAAAAAGAAAAGATAAAGGAGGCGAGGAGAGGAGAGGAGAGGAGAGTGTGGAGAGATTCCCCGACAGCAAAATCTAGAGGAAAAGCATTTCCCGTGCCCCACGAGCGACCGCCGCGGCGGGGCCCACACACGCGCGGGTGGGGCCCACCTGCACCGCTCCCACCCTTGACAGTCTCTCTCTCGCTCGCTCGCAGTCTGTACACCCCTGAAGAGGAGGAGGAGGAGCCTCAACGCTCGCGCTCGCTGCAGGTGCATCGAGCCATCAAAGCTTCTCTCTCCGCCCCCCTCCTCATATCCACCATCTTAAAAGCCATTCTTGGTGTCGCCTCTGACCTTACTCGCAACAACTAGCAGTAATCCCAGTATCTTACCAGTAGTTGCTGCTGCTGCTGCACTGGTTCTTGTTAGAGAGAGAGAGAGAGAGAGAGAGAGAGAGAGAGAGAGAGAGATGGAAGGAGGAGGTGTAGTGGAGGTGGAGGAGGGGGTGATGAGGGTGCTGCTGGTGGACGACTCCCCGGTGGACAGGAGGGTGGTCGAGCTGCTGCTCAGCAACACCTGCGCCGGCTCCTTCCATGGTCAGCTCTCAGCTCAGCTCAGCTCTTGTCCATCCGTTCATCCATTCTCTTTCTGAGCCTCTGGCCTTGTTGAGATTTTTCATTCATGGCTGCTGTTCAATGATTTATCTTGTTGTTCGTGTGCAATTTCGGATGTTCCGTTTGTGCAAGTGGACGTTTTCTTGTTTGCCTTCCCGTGCTTTTGTTCTGCTTGCTTGTTCCAGTTCGCGGTTCGTAAAAAATATTGATTTTTTTTTCTGAAGAGAATATGAGCAGAGTATATGAACCAATTGCAGTCCTTCTTTGACTCTGTTTCTCGGCGTTTCTGAGCTTTGTCACTATGTTTATTTAAAAAAAACACAATCACCATGTTTACTTTGTTCATATTATCAGTTGTGTTCTTAGTTCCAAAAAAAAAATCAGTTGTGTTACTAGTAGAATCTTAACAGCAGCTCAATTTCGTCCAGTTATCGCCGTCGACAGCGCGAAGAAGGCGATGGAGCTCCTCGGGTTGAAGGGAGGCAAGGTAAGAGCTGTTGCTACTTCATATCAGTATCATCTGCCGCTAATGTAATGCGCAACAGCAAGCAAAACCCAGCACTCCGTAGTCCGTACACTGTAATCACCAACGCAAACATGAGGGTGTTTTTTAGGGCTATGGCTGGTGTCTTTGACTGTGTTTTTTGTAGAGACGCGCTGACGTAGATAATATATATGATTTTAGAATCGAAAAGCTGTTTAAAGAAGTGAGTTCGAGAAGCTGTTTATAGGAACTGTGTTGTTTGTTTTGGTTTTCTTAGAAATCTAAGCCAAAAACATAAAGGAAACGGCCAAACCGATATGGACGACGAACACCATTTTTAGACTCGAAAGGCTGTGTAGAAAAGCGAATTCGAAAAACTGTTTATAAAACCATCTTGTTTGTTTTGGTTTCGGGAGAAATCTAACCCAAAAACACGATGGAAACGGCCGAGAGCTTTTCTTTTCGCCATTGGCACCACGGCGCTGCGCCACCTGTCGGCGGCACCCCGGCCGTACCTTACGGGCTCGCACATTTGTGCGCGCTGGCGCAGGCGCATGCGCGCATGGGGGTTCCTGTCCTCTTTCGGGAGGAAAAAGGTCGCCGCTTTTTATGGGAAGAGGAGGAAAAGAGTAGTCTTTACAGCGGCCGGCCAAAGCTGTCTGGTAACTGAATGACATGAAACTTGGGTTAAAGGCATGGTTAAAGATGGCTCGTTCATGCTCTGAACGGTTGTTCCTCGAACAGTCGAATTAGGCTGATTGATTAACGTGTGTGGCATCTGCAGGAGCAGGCCGTCGACATGGTGCTCACCGACTACTGCATGCCTGAGATGACCGGATATGAGCTTCTCAAAGCCATCAAGGTTTGCATTACTGCATTTTCACACGTGTTAGTATTTGATATGCTTAATTTGATGTATCTCTCTCTCTCTCTCTCTCTCTCATCATGCCTCCTTGCAATTCCATGGACGTTTTCAGGCTCTGAGCCCCCTGAAACCGATCCCGGTGATCGTCATGTCGTCGGAAAACGAGCCCCAGAGGATCAGCAGGTCAGCCTTGCCTTTCCTTCGTTCAGCATCTATTTTTGTGCAAAGCTGATGCAACCATACGGGGAAAAAACCGAAAAAAAAAAGAGGCTGCATTTGCTCTGAACGCCTGCTGCTGCGCAGCAGGCGGTACAGTGGGGCTAAAGCCATTTAAAAGGATAGATTTGCAACCACGATGCTACAGTAAATATTATTCTCTCAATCCATGCCGGTACTTGCCTTCCCATTATGACTAATGAGCACTTCGTCGTCAAGATGGAGAATCCTGCAGACGATAGTAACCGGTCTAACCTTTTGCTGAGAACAGATGCTTGAAAGCTGGCGCTGAAGATTTCATCGTAAAGCCCCTCCAGAGCAAGGATGTGCAGCGCCTGAGGAACTGCTCTAACGCCAGACCGCAGGACTCCCAGTGCAAGACTGGGAGCAAGAGGAAGCTGCCCTCGGACCATGTCGTCGTCGATGGCACGTCGTCGTCGGGACGGCGAGCGCACTTCACCGGAGCTGCCATGGCACGTCACTGCCCTCCCACAGTATATATCTCACAGTCTGAAGCTCCAGAACACCATCACAAGAATCCTTGCGCGACAACGCTCATTCGCCTTCGCTTGCCGTTGTTTTTCAGGTCCTGCATTCGTCGAGCGTCGAGCTGTCGCACTACTTCCCGTTCCTCTTCAAGTTCATCCTGCTGGTGTACGCCATCCTGTGTCTGGGCGAGCTGCTGCACAGATGGTCAAACGGCTGCTTCTTCTCCCTGTGGTGTGCTTGAGAATGGTGCAGTCCAAGGTAGGCTGCGAGGAGCTCCCCTGTAGCTTCTGCACTGAGCGGTAACCCCTCTTCTATGTTTCAACAACCATGGAGCTTTAGGTAGATTGTTTGCTTTAAGATTCTAACCGGGCGTGCGTTCTTGGCCTTTGGCTGATGAGAGAAGGAAGAACCCTTGTATCCTTGTACAAAACGCATAACGAGGCAGTATCTGATGTCCGTTTTGGCTTGGATCTTGGCTGATATGCTGATGTGACGTTCAGAGAACCTCTCCCTTGCCTTTCCCTTGCTTGATGGAAACTGCTCACCTGTTTTTAGTAGTTCAGATCCCATGAGAAAAGAACGACACAAGTTGACTAATGCAGCATCAGATTCTTCTGATGGGAAAAGAGAAAAAAAATGTAGATATCATTACACGTTCGCCTCAACGGTTAGGTTCATGTACCGATGTACGCTTGAGTCGGCATTGCATTCAGACAGCAAAGCTGCGTAATAGAATGTTTGCTTTCAGATGCCATCTTTCAAACAGGTGACTTCAGATTGAAGTTCAGCTGTTTACATGCCTAGCAATATACAAATGCGGGGTTCTAAGTCTTCACAATATCACCTCCTTGTGGAGGCATGAGATCACCCATCGTCCTATGGCTACTTCTGATTCTTGTTTTATGAATTTATGATCATATGCATTGAGCTGCAAGCTCCTTCGATGTTCTACATTTCATCGTCGGCCTGAAGTGCAAATTCATTCAATATGTCTTCCTTGTATGGACCTGAATCGTGCAGGACCTTGATAACACGCTTAACCTGATATTTACACCACAAAGGAGCATTAGTTGGAACTGTGACAACTTAAAAAGGGCAGCAAGGATAAGCACAACCTCTTTCAGAATAAAAAGTACGTCTCGATTCAAACAAAAATGAAGTCGCATAAAAATGAACACTGCTATTATTTATGTCCCTCAGTTCAAAAGAGTGGACATATGCTAGATATAGTTAGCTAGGAGGAAATAAATCCTGGAAGGGTATGGAGGAAAAAGTATGTAAAATTTGTCACAAAACATAGAATAACATATATTTTGGGAACCAATGAGAAGGTTAAAATGACATTCTGAAATGGAGGTAGTTGGTGATGTTATGATCAGGATAAAAAAACCGGCGGTTACCAGCCGGTAACGGCCAGTTACCGGAAAAACCGGGAGGGAAAAAAAGGCCAAAATTTTTTAAATATAAATATAAATTTATGACTGCATAATGCATTTCTTAAGTTGGTTTAGACCTTTTTTTGTGTTAGATTACCTATTGTATGAACTACGTATGCATCAATTATTGTACTCCTAAGCAGAGATAGAAATCTTGGAACCGGAGAAAATCTATCCATCAAGCTCTTTACAAATTTCTAACTAGCCATCAAGCTCTTTATGTATCAGCCTTGTTACTTCATTAAACACTGAGTAGAAATCTGGCTGACTAGTAATTTCTAACTAGACATCAAGCTCCTTACAAAATATGCATTCTAGCTGAGTAGTAATTGTTGATGTGGTGTATTTAGGAAGGCTAACTGCAAAAGATCCTTATCAGCCCCATACACAGTAGTGAGCAGAGCGAGCTGGCTCAGTTGCATTTAAGAGCACATATTTTTGAGTAATTTCTCAAAACTGATTGAAAATATTCATGTGAAATACCTGAGCTGTCTCACGTGCAAGAAAGTCGCCTATAGCTGTCGCAAAACCAGGATCTAAGAAGTGGTGGCAGCTGTATGTTGTCACTGGGAGGTAACCACGCTGGATCTTGTGCTCTCCCTGTGCACCTGCCTCAACCTTACTAAGGTTTAATTCTATGGCTGCTTCAATGGCCTGAACAGTATCAATATTCTATAAGATATCAGTCATATATAATATCATTGCTACAAATACAAGATATTTTGGAGTTCAAACTGGCACAAAAATTCAATTCTTATGTACAAATGAGATGCATATGTGCAATTAACGATCTCCATTTAAAACGGCTCAACCAATTTTACAGACTGATCCTGTCAGCATGTTACCACATAAATTGGGAATGCTATTGTTATGACAGATTATCTCTCAAATATATAGTTCACAAAGATGTGCAAATTACCTGATAATAGCAAGCTTCAAAATGCAAATTGGGGAAATAAGCATTTGGTAGGCATCCCCATAAGCGACCAAACAATGTATCGCCTCCAATAAGGTTAAGAGCTCCAGCGACAGGTTTATCGTCATGTTCAGCAACAATAAGCATTACCTTGTCTCCCATTTTTTCTCCCAAAAGGTGAAAGAATTCCCTTGTCAAGTACGGTCTGCCCCAGCTGCAAACAAGATAATCCTATTAAGGGGAAAAAATACAGTAGACAAATATTTCTATGCAAATTTCACAAATCCAAGCAGTACCTACCAATAAATTTGCTATGGGCCATAAAAAATGATTCTTAAAACTTTGTGCTTCCTATCCAAGTACAAGTATATGCATTAGCAATTACAGGACGTTTACCAGCTATTACAACTAAACATGCTTCAATACTTTTCTCTCTCTCTCTCTCTTGCTTTAATTAGTTTAATTTCTTGTTACATTTTTTAAGGAACTTTGGACATAGTAAAAACATTATTAGTTTAATGTAATATTCAGTGAAGATGGACAACCATTTCAATAACCACTTGGGAATTGTTTGATTGTTTGTCACGATAATTACACAAAGAAAATTACAAGGAAAGAGCAATATAGGACCAAACTGATTATCAGTTGTGTTACGGTAGAATTTATAGAAGGTGTCCCAATGGCTGCTCTGCAATGCGAATAAGAACCATGATAAGTTCATAGAATATGTAATTATTTTGTCAAATAAATGTAAAGCAAACTCAGAAAGGCAGGAGGCTAAGCAGGTGGTAGTGAAAGTATCTGATGATGTGAAGAAAATAAATGGTGAGTACAAATAAACAGTTAACCATGATAAGTACCTTTATTTCATCTCCACAAAGTCGCTTCATTTTCAAATTTTGAGCAGGAATCTGAAAAATGATATGAAAAGATAAATGTCAATTTACAACCACATTTGAAATCAATGAATCCAAAACAAGGCAAACCTTTTTGCGTTCTTGTCTAATATTCTTTCGTTTGGGCTGCTTCAAATCCATCAAAAACTCATCAAAACTGGATAAAAAAGATTAACAAAGAGATATCAGTAAATATTGATACATTATAAGCAATTAAGTATATAAACTCATAAAGTTTTGCAAAAGCAATAAATGAGGGCAATGACTCCATAATAAAGTCCACAAGACAGAATTTTTTCACAAAAAGTCCACGAGATAGAAAGTTTACTCTTTTAACAAGGTGATTCGCATCTCTTGCTAAGCTCAGTAACATTAGCTGAAATGGGTCTCTACAATTATCTGTTCTCAACAACTACTATATTGGGAATTTGGGAACTGGGATGCCATAAGGGAAGAGGTAAATCAAAACAGACAAAAAAAATCATAAATTACAAAGAAAAGCGAGCGTGGAGTTAGTGTTACATGTGATGAAAATTGTAGGTGCGTCAAAGCTGTGAGCTTGTTTGCGCATCTAGGTAGATCCACCAGGCTGTGCTTATGACTAAATGCGGGCCCGAGTTACAGTCTAATATGCTCAGGTGTCAAGCTTAAAGCATTGCAAATCCAGAAGGAAGTCATAGAAATCCCATTTTAGCATACCTTTTGTAATTTCGATTTCTCCAGTGGTATTGCATCCCAATTCTCTGTAACAACCCACTATCCTTCAACTTGCTGAATTCACCTTCAGACGGAAAAGTTATATGTAGCGATGACACCTTCAGCTGAAATGCAGCAGAGACCAAAAGATTGTCAATTGGTTCAGTACATCCGAAGGCTGTTTCCTATTTAAGAGTCATATAGAAACGATGTATAAAATCAACGACTAGCAGGCAACTTTAAAAAACTATTGCTACAGCGCATATCACAGAATCTACATTAGCAAACACCATGAACAGATATGAGGTGTAAACTGTAAAGGGGATCAGAACTTTAAAACTCTTATTACTTTCACATTGACTAATCGCTGACAGACAATTCAATAATGACCTAGCATTGATTTGGAAACATTCTAGCTGCAAGCAGACAACAGAGTTTCTCCAACTCAATGAAAGAAACTTGGTATCCTTTCATATTAATTGGAAATATCAAGAAAATTAGAAAATAGGAAAGGGAAAAGCTTATTCATGAAGTGGTGAGTCCTGAATATCACAGTGCCATATCAAGCAAAGAGTTGCAAGGCAGAATGACCAACAATACAAAAATACAATAACATTTGTCATAATTTTTCTGTAGTCAAGAAAATTAATAAACTTTAAATCAATGATAGCAAGAAATCCCATTTCAACACCTTGGTAGTCATACTCTTCAAAGCTTTTACTAAAGCATCAAAAACTTGATCCCTGTAGGATGTATCTCGAAGTAATATTCTTTGACCAGTTACTGGAGTGAAAGGCACACAAGACTGTAACTTTGGATAGTATTCAAGTCCATAACTGTAGTAGGCTTCTGCCCATGAATGATCGAATACAAACTCTCCCCTAGAATGGCTGCAAGTTCACATTATTGTTGTTTAGCCAATGAAGAAGACAAAGGGAGTGTACAGCAAGTATGCAAACAGGGGATGATATTCTGTAAATGATGTTAAACCTTTTAAGGTAAAGCGGAACAACACCTATAATATTTTCATTCTCGTCCCGTGCAACAACATGCAGAGGTAACCATCCTGTTTCCTGAAATCAGTTAATGACATCAAGGTTTCAAGGAGGGTGATATGATAAAGTGTAGCACCATGTTTATTGGGGCAAAATAAAGGTTAGAGCTAATTGATATTTTAATTTCTGGAAGTATATTATCATGACTTCATGAGATGAACTATACAGTTAAGTATCAAAATGTAATGATGTGGGATGTAACTAAGCCAAAAAATATTCCATAGTCATAGGTAACACGTAATAACGTGACGCTCAGCAAGCCTGGTGATGTTGCAGCATCAATCTCGTATGTCAATACTGTTGGACACTAAATGCGGAAAATTATTGTAAACAACAATGTGCATGATAATGCCAATGCTTGGAATCGAGCTTGAGTGCTTGACAAACAAAAATGAAATGTCCGTATGATTCAATGAGCAAAAGGAAGCCAACAAGACAAAGGGACATGCATACATTGATGCCCTCATGCATATACAAATGGGTGCAAAAAAAAAGTATAATAGCAAACCATCTACCGGAATGTGTTCTAACTAAGGAATCAACAAGTTCTGCTTTATGTGCTCACCTTCACAGCAGAACCTGACTCTTCTAAGCTTGAGAGGAATGCGTGGGTAAGAAAAGGATTGAACTTTTCAGGATCAGCTGAATTAACAGCACAGGCATCCCAATCCGCCGGAGGAATCTCCATAATAGAAGAAACAGCAGAAATAGATACCTCACGTGGCTTCATGTCTACCTGAAACCAAGGAATGGTTAAGGAAATCATGAATCGGGTGCATAGGTCCTGGAAAAGGAGTTCACCCAAGAAACACAAAAACACCTCTGAGGCTGACCCTGTGAGCGTGTATGATTCAGCCGAAGGGATCAATTCACGTGTTCTTGTATCTCCCCTAATCCACCCAAAAAGTGCAGTAATGTTTAACTGCGAATTCAAGCTTTGGAGGCCCATTTTGGAAGGTGAATATCCCTGCAAATCAATGTGGATGGAATGGAGAAGCATTGGTTTGAGAACAGAATTCAGCACAACACAAACAAACATTATACAGAACAAGAAAAAGATGGACATGGAAGTTAGGGAAACACCTGGATGGGTGTAATCCATGTCGTCATTTTAGACAATATGATTATTTTACAACCCAACATATTCAAGAATAGCATGGACACTCGGACAGTTACTCAGACAAGATAGTTAAACAAGAAGACAGATTGCAGTTAATATGTGATTCATTTCTCCCTTGTTTAACAAAGCCCATGTTCATAAGAGTGCTGATACCAAAACGCTATGAACTGGCAACCAAATGATTACAACATCGGTATTTGCTACTGCTATATGCAGAATTGACGATAGGCGAAACCGTCAAACTGGAGATGCACCGGGCATCTTTTGATCCAAACCATTTCCTATTAATCAACCTCCACACCTAATGATTTTCTCCTCGTAAACGATTCCCCTATAATAATCAACTAATTTGCACAGAGTGCAACAGTCAGGAAGCACAGCGTTCAAACCCTACAGGGCCACACTGACTGGATCGCTGTAGGAACCTTCCACCCATCAAAATACAGACGAGTTTATACCGCCAAAATACTGAGTTCTATCATCAAATTACAGAAATCTACCACCAAAACCACAGAACCTAGACGAGACATTTGATCGAATCGGACCAGGTCACAGCACACGGTGCACAAAGATAGGCGCTACGAGGCTAAAGACAGCTTCGGCTGGCGCCGTGAGAACGGGGGAGAGCGGGCACTCACGCGGTGGCGGAGCAGTCGGTGGCGAGGGGCGGAGGTGAGGACGGTGGGGGAAGGGTGCCGCAGCCCCACCGCCGGCGAGGCCATCGCTGCCGCCTGCCTCCGGGGAGAACGGGGGAGGGATGGAGGATCAGTTTGTGGCTACTCTGCAAGGCCACAAGGGCGCGCACGCCCAGGCGCAGCGGCCACAAATCGGAAGGAGGCGTTGTGAAAATTGCGGCCACGTGGCAAGCTCCCCAACGATGAACTGCTGCTGCTGCTTCTTTTATCTTCTCTCCTCTTCCTCTCGATTTCGATTCTTTTTTTTCCATTAAAACTTCCTTCTTTGTGGCTTATAGCTTCAATCGAATAAATAATTAGAACAATTTTTTGTCATATTTTCCAAATAGCTTATCGAAATAGTCTTTTCTAAACAACTTATCGGTATTATGTACGTGCGCACAAATACTCATATTAGGATTAAAAGCTATCAGCTGCAGCTATAAACCATAAGCTAAAATTGAAAAGATTCCACCCTAAGACTTCTAGTTAGCCGAAAAGAATCCCCCGTAAGGCTTCTAGTTGGGTGGACAGTTGGGCCTTCAAGATATTTTTCTCGAAAACGCAGGAGAGTTTTGTTTCATTTATTAAGAAGAAGAGTAGTGCAGCGGTGGCCTAAAGGCCTAATTAAAGGCCTAAGAAAGGACCAGGTATAAGGACCACGACTACGAAAACTATAACAAGATAAACAACCGTGGCTAACAAATCCCGACGGCGAGGAGGCTACTAGAAGGACTAACACCAGCCAACGCGCACGCAGAAAGACGAAGATGGGTAGGGTTTGATGGACCAAGGCAACGCTTCCAAGGAGGGAACGGCGTTGAACGCCGTCGCCCGATCTGGCAAGAATTGAACCTGAGATTTTTACTTCGACACACCATCGCTTGCAGCTGCAACCCTCATGCCCCATCGAACTCCGGCGAACCCTGGCTCTCGCTATCTTCCGCGTGCTTGCCCACGTCGATTACATCAACCGCCTACAACCCAGCGCCGACACCGACCGCTGTCGCCTTGCTCGCACACATCGAATCTCGCGCCCACCCGAGTCGTAGCCTCTGCGCCGTGGCCACCCACGCGCGAAGAAGAGTTTGCGCTCTCATAGGGTGCGGCGACGGTGGGGCGGGAGTCGACAACGTATAGACGCATGAGAGGGGGGCGATCACGGATCCGGCCCGAAGACGACTAGATCCGGCCGTCTCCGTCTCCCTCCGCCTTAGAACCAACCGCTGGCCTGGCCAGATCCACCAGGAAGCAGGCAGATCCAGTCTAGGCCGGCAGCTCAAGCGGCTGCGGGATGACAACATGCAGAGGAGGGTAGTAGGAAGGAGAAGGCCCCCACCAAGCCCCGGCCCGGAGACAGCCAGATCCGGCCGCCTTCAGCTCCCATCGTGTCGCCTTCGCCCGTCAGGTCTCCGATCCCGTCAAGTCCGCCACGGAGACAGGCATATCTGGCCCAAGCTGCCCGCTCGAACAGCTCTGGAGGCTCTGTCGGCCGCCTCCGGCTCCCCCCGCGTCGCCTCCGACAGTCGGCTTCACGACACCACTCCAATCCCAGCTAGATTTGTCCAGGGGACGGGTGGCGACGGCGAGGGGGAAATGCGGCGACGAGGAGGCTCTTCATTGGGCGGTGAGGTCGCCTGAGAGCGACTTAGTGGGTACGGGTTTGGCCTTCAAGACCTGTTTGTAACGCATGAATTAGAGAGTATCTGGCAAAATTCAAACGGAGCGATTAATAGTTTAAGCTGAAGCATAAGCCAAACACTGACTCACTTATGCACTGTTGTAGTTCAACTGACAAGGCGTGAGGAAAAAAATATGGACGCAGGATTGCAAAATGCTCAAACATAACCGAAATATATTGTCATTCTGTACAATTACAGACAGGTACAACTAGAACTGAACTATGTGCCCGTTATCGAGTGGGTACACAAGTGGTAAATGTAACACCCCGGCCCCTCTCTGAGCCCAAAGTGCTACCACCTACTCTATAATGTTACCAACTCCAACT
This sequence comes from Bonia amplexicaulis, assembly GCA_036346245.1. Lineage (NCBI taxonomy): Eukaryota > Viridiplantae > Streptophyta > Magnoliopsida > Poales > Poaceae > Bonia > Bonia amplexicaulis. The sequence continues at coordinate 10,374,396 of CM070745.1, read as the reverse complement.
TTTGCCGCTAGTCTTGCGAAGCAATTCTTTTATTTAAATATCAACCAAACGATAAAAGCCGATACGCTTGACACTAAGCGCAGCAGTGGTATAAATTTGCTAATTATCAAAAAGGTACTCAATCATTCAAGGCTAAGTATGTCAACTGTAGATGATATGTGAGTTACTGATGCACGTGAAACAACTGTGCTACTCCCGCCCATACATGTGGCCTTCAACAGATTCCTAAAAAAACAACGATAAAGCAATGGTGAGTCTGAAGACTCAGCAAGCACACGATAAAACGGTAACATCACTTTAGCAACTCAAATCAATTTCATGAACCGTAAGTTGTAAATCGGCTCTATAATTGTAAACTGTAAATCAAATCCGTAACTGTAAACTGTAAATCCAATCTATAACTGAAAACTGTAAATCAATTCTATGTCGTTGGTACAGTAATCATCAAATCACATTTATGAACTGTAACCCAAAATCTCTGGGTTTCCTCCATGTTTCTTGTTCGTTTCCTGCAAATGCAATGCGATGCAATGCACCTCTGTATGCAACTTATACCGCTATAGTGGAGTTGCTTCACCCGTCGGTGAAACCCCTCTGTCTCCACCCTGGAGGTGCCTACCGAAGTAGATATCAATTTCCCCTTCGTCGTGGGAGACCTATCGTCGTAGGTCTATGAGTGCAATGCATAATGTGCCGTTGTATGCTGCTTATACCGGTATAGTGGAGTTGCGTCACCCGTCGGTTAAACCCCTCTGTCTCCATCCCTGGAGATGCCTACCGAGGTAGGTCCTGTTATTCCCATCGTGTGGGATGCCTACCGTCGTAGGGCTTTCATGATGCTCATGGTTCAATGCAAATGCAACATTCTTCAAATGTTTATATTCAATCATAAGCATCACTCGTCGCAGTACAATCAACAGATAAGCTAGGATACCATTTCATAACACGGCATAAATCATGGCATGAAACAAATACCAGGCATTCATCACAATCCACTATTCTACCATGCACTTGCTCGATTATTCCGTGGATGATGCGTGGAGGAGCGCCAAACCAAAATCTTCACCTGAAAGCATCACCCGAACCCTCAACTCAACATTGAAATTCACATAAGCATGCAAACAACAACGGTTCTACGCGTATAGACAACCAACTACGTCTCTACGCGCAGACTCGATACCAACAATCTTTCTCTCACCGGACACCTTCTCGATGCCTCGGTGCCCAAACGATCATAGTTTAATGATTGTCATCTATAATCACAGATAAATCTTATTTACAAGTCTACCATTTTTCTCTTCAATCTACCATTTTTCTTTTCATTTTTTCTCATCTTTTCTTTTCTTCTTCTCCCCTTCTTTTTTTCCTTTTCCCTTTTTCCTTCGTCCCTTTCTTTTCTTTTCCTTTCTCTTTTTTTTCTCTCCGCCGACGCTCTCATTTCTATTCAACCGACCGAGCGGCCTCACCGACTCGGTCGCTTCTTCTTCCCTCGCCTCACTTCCTCCTCTATCGATCCCGATCGGGTCCCGGCGCCGTGCCTCCGGCTCTCCGGCACTGCGCCGCCTCGGCCTCTTCCCGGTCCTGGCGCCTCCGCCTCCAGCTCCTCCATGCACGTCACCTCCTCTACTCGTTTCTCCCCTCGCGTCGTCGGTCCCGCTGCGCCACGTCGCCTTGGCGCCGCCATCCGTGGCTGTCCCCGCATCGCCGCTCATCCCTCGCCGGGTTTGCTGCTACCAGATTCATGGCCTATGGCCCGGATCTGGCGCCTCCTCCCTCGGATGTCTCCCGGTTTTGTGGTTGATTTGTTTGCTATTTTGATTTGGTTCGATTTGGTTTGCTCATGGTGTGATAGGCATAGAGGTGAGCTGACTTGGCTAGTCACGGCCGAGCTAGAAGCCGTCCGCACGCCGGGGAGTGTGTGGTGGCGGTTGGGTGCGTGACTACGCCAATGGTAGTGCACCGTCGCCGGTCTTTGTCTACGGTAAACCTCCTCGGTACTATTTACTCCTTCTACTCTCTTCCTCTGCCCTCAGTTGGTGTCATCTGTGATGGTTTCATGGTTGCCCAGTAGTGCTAGGCCATTCTGTTGATTGCTGATTGGCTACGGGTTTGCATGATTTCATCTTAAGAACTTGCTGCTAATACTGAGAAGGGTTGGTGGGCTACCTTTGTTGGGTGATTGTCGAGTTGCTTTTGGGAAGGAATTGGAAGTTGATTGTGGCTGTCGCTTTCTCAGTTGCTTGGGTGTCACCTGGTGGTGACCTCCTCCTAGGGTTGACGATCTCGTGGCCTATGGTTTGGTCTCTTGCCGTCGCCGTCGTCTTGCTCCTGGTTGGCTCACCTTGCTTCTACCTTACAGTCTGGCTTTTGCTATGTGGCTATGGTTTCTTTGTTGGGCTTGGAACGAATGGGGGAAGGAAGAACTGAGTGCTATGTCGGCTATTGTCATGCTCATACTTCCTTCTCCCTTATTCCTTCTTCGGTTGGCTGTGCTATCTGACTTGCAGCCGTGTTCTCTAGATGAGTCGTGCTGTCTCTTTACTGTAGCGATGTGGTGGCCGGTTGATATTTTGCTAGTAGTGTTGGTGGTCAAATGGGACTTAACTTCTCTTGCTTTTCCACGGGTATTACAGTAAATAACATTAATATCTGTATAAATTTCTTACATTCAACATAAATCAGCTATGATTGGCCGAAAGATGTTATTTTTGTTCCGCTGGCAGTCTATTAAGCAGGCAATTATTTGCAGAACTAATAGAACCTGATCTATTGGTACAAACTTTCTCAGGTTCACCGGCGACGGAATTTAGGACGAACAGAAAAAACACCAGGCCTCAGCTCATCAAATCGATACCCATTTTCAATAAGGAAGCCCCTAACAGCAACAGGTAGGGAAGCCTGTCCTTTGCTGTGCTTGCCAATCCCTGTAAAGAGCAAACAGAAATGAGTTCTCACCAAGGCTAACACAACGAAAATGGAATCAAGCTTATGTTTCATTCATCTAGGTTGTCAAATAAACCAAGTTGAGCATTATCTGCTTCTGAAAGGTACGGGTTAAAAAAAGGAGGGATGACCTCATCCATTAAATTGCAAATTCATAGTTCCAAAGACAGCAGTAACAAGAAATTACGAAAATAAACTGTAAAGCTTGATATGCTATCATCTACTGCATGCAATACAAAAAGAATATACAGAGAAACGATAGATTACCTGTGATCACCTCTAGGATGGCCTGTCTAGGACGAAGAAACGCCACCTTCTCTGCAGCAAACTCAATGTTTGAGTCAGTAACTGCGAGTTCAGACTTAGCTAATTCATCAGTTGAAGCTGCACTATTCCCTGGTTGCTGGAACTCAATCATGTGTAGATGCCTCTCCAATACAGCTACAGCCTCTGATGCATGTAGACCATGCATGTCTATCTTCCAGATGTCATTGTTGTTATTCCTGATGCCAAATATTTCACCTGCTGCCTTATTGTTCAGCTTTTCAGCAGCAGCCCTCTCTTCTTGAGCTCTGAGAGAAAGTTCCTTGGCAGAAGCATGGTCACCTCTCAAGAATGCATTGCTGGCAGCCTGAGAATGCTTTGTGGCAGCCCTATGAACGAAAGGAAAGAAAATGACTCAGTTACTTTCACCCAAAAAGAATTGACTTCAGTCCTCACTAAAACGAGATGTATGAACCTCAGCTATAAGAATGCATTTGGTTGAGTTTGCATGAATCCACCCAACGCCCAAAAGGAATGTCAAGGTATACTTTGTGGAAGAAATTAATTCAGACCTGTAATTGGCTTCACTATAACACATGGCACATGTATAATTAAACTCTGCTATGCATAAACTAGTGCAGATATTATGCTAACTAATATCAGAGCATTTGAAAACCTATAAAATAAACAAGGATTTGGAGTATACCTCATCATCTTCAATGCATCTTTCCGGAGGTTTAAGTAATCGTCATCAAGCTCTTCCAATTCAGGTTCCAAGGGTATAGAGACCATATTCATTGGTGATGGCAACAAATGTGAGCCATTTGGATGTTTATTGTCTGCTGTGGCATTTCCTGTTGCTAAACCATGCGTTTTATTCATCTCAGAAACAAGTTGACCAGGTGTTTGACTCTCTACTGTCGGCAAGTCAGGAAATACCATAGCTTTCAACAAAGCAGATGCTTGGCCAACATCATTATTCACACCAGCTAATACATCCTCAATTAAAGTACTGTCAGCCCAACTATGAGCATCTTTCAGCAGATTAATTTTGCTATCAGATGCAGAGTTTGCACCAAAGTTTGCGCTCTCCATGTGATCAATCAAGTGCTTATTTCCACCTTCATTACCAACAGCTGCAAATTCCACAGAAGGGCGAAGCACTGATACAAAAGGCTTTGTTTTTGGCATAGTATTATTTTCTGTAACTGAGCTGCTAGCAGAACTGGGGGCTCTAGAATCTGAGAGAGCTGGAAATGAATTGACATCAACATCATCCCCTCTGCCAGCTGAGCCACGCCACCTGCGATCAAAAGCAGCCCACCCAGAATTGGGGATGTTTTTCCTATACATGTTTACAGTTGACAGCCTTCTTGAAAAGGCCTTATTTTAGCTTCGAATAAAGAAGCCCCAATGCTAGCCAAAAGGATGCTAGCTCCCCTTTGCTTTACTTCCCTCAACCAATCGAGAAATCCACCAATGCTCTCCTATAATATGGGGAAAAAAAGGTTAACTCACTTAATCTAATACAAGCTTGTGATAAGAAGACACTTAAAAAGCAGCAAAAAGCTGGAACACAACATATCACTAACAATATTTTTCTCTCTCCAAGAATAATATGCCCCACTTCTAGCCACCATGTTTTAATTAACCTTATTACAAAATAATAAGTTTTCGTTAAAATTAATACGTTTTCGCATCAGATCATCTTAGGATGGTGTAGCAGCAACGTTGAAGTAGTACAAATGAAACTTTGCACTAGTTGCAAAAGAAAAAAGTTACAATAAATCAGCTGAAACTTTGACTAGAGTGTGTGACATTAAGCCCTACGATTACCTAACCATGAGCCACCTTTCGAATTAAATTAGGTACTTATGCATGTGTCCATTTAATCGTTGAAGGTATGAACTGTTACACTGCAGAACACAAACCACTGTTCTGCACATTAGTTTTGAGTTAAAAAAATGTATACCATTTGTTTTCATCGATTTATTTATTAAAAAATTGTGTTTTTATGCTGTGACATTATAACTACTGCAACATTGCAGGAACAACTTCAGCGGTTCACAGACTTCGTTCAATATGTTCAGTCACGTAATATTTTACTAACCTAGAATATCTTCTCACGACAATTCACCAACAAGTAGCGCCGGGGAGAAATTAAGCTATGCAACGCACATATGATATAAGGAGTTCACTTTGCCAGCAGTCCGATTCTTAGGCTGCTCCGACCTTATCCCCAACACCCGCCCTCACAAATCCTACAGCAACCAATCCGTCTTCAGATGAACACCACCAAGATTCATACAAACAGAACGGCCAATCCACTCCAGAGATGAATCGACTACGCGCACATGTAACTTACAATCCCGACATGATTTAACTCTCAAACAGAATCGAGACAGGCGCACCTTGAGGGAAGCCGTTATTTGGAGGCGTTGACCCACAGCTCCCGGAACCACGGCGTGGAGGCGGCCAAGAAGGGCAGACCCGACGGGCCGGAGGAGGAGGCCTTGTTCGCTTCGGACGTCCGGACGGCGGAGGTTCTTCTGAGATACATCAACTGCGGCGGCGGATTCCGGCGAGCAAAGGAGGGGGCTTTTTCTTTTTCGCTCGGTCGCGAAGGGGAACGAGGTGGGGGAGGGGGAGGTGGTGGTTATACGGACGAAAGGTTCGGGTGTGGAGGTGACGGAGAGATACGAGATACCGCTGGTGGGTTGGTGGCTGCCTCCTTTTGCTGCCTCCGATTCGGATGGTGGATGTGAAGTCAAACGCGTGTCATGGCCTGTGTTTCTGGTGGAATCCGGTCTCCCTTTCCGATCCAGGCAAGAGGCGCGAGGAGAAGGCGCCGCCGCGCTGGTTTTCTTTTTCGCTTTTTCAGTAGGTCAAAACAAAAAGGTAACCTATGATTTTCGGAGTCTATCGACGTATATACCGTCTATGTCAATATCTTCGTATTATTTATTACTATCTCAAAAAATAATTTACGTGTGCAACCCGGCGACGGCACCGTGTGTTCGCCCGCCGCGACCTCGAGGCCATGTTCCTCGCCTTCGACCTGGCTGTGTCGCGGCACCACTACGAGGCGTTCCTCTTCCCCAAGGAGGTAGCAGAAATGACTTACCCGCGCATAGAAATACAACGCAAGGAGCCTTGGAGGCCGTGCATCGACCTGGGGCAACTCTACTTACCCAACTTATTTGGAGGAGAGCGATTATCTGAAGAAGAGCGAGAGGAGACCGAGACAGACACCAAAGAGCACTTTGGTGGCTCTGCAAGCGAGTCCGAGGCGCCGACAGAGGAATCGCTTCAAACAAGTTGACCAAATCGGCCGACGACCACCTGCGGTGGACGCTGGCACACGTAGGGAAAATCCTTTCGTCTTGGAAAAAAATAGCTCGTCGGTAAAGAGACGAATTTAGCGAAATTTTGGTATTTCGGTAGAAATTTCCTTAAAACCATTTAAACAGCCTTTGAATTTTGAAGAAATTCGACAAAAAATTAGATAAAATTGTACCAAAATCGTGAGAGAACAGGCAAATTCAAACGTTTAGGACATTTTTGTGGGTCACATATGTCTTCATTACTTCATCGTGGTCTTTTATGGTCGGTGTCTGGTGATGCTTCTATAACACCCCAACCCTCTATATGGTCCAAGATGCTACCACCACACATTTATCATTTTAAAAATGTTGCTAATTCAATTTTTAGCGGCACCTCTACTGTTTTTTATGATTACCCATAAAAAGCAAATAATAGATAAATACAGGATAATCGTAAAGCCAACTAACTTCATATTGCATGAACCATAACGCAAACAGACTTTGGGCTCCACAACTATGGAGACCCACCACCACGGCTCACAAGCAAACTAAACCAAACGGCGAGCCACAAAAGACTTTACACTAGATTAAATATAAAAGCTCAATGTAAGGCTAAACTGTTATTTCATATGTGCAGTGCCAAAAAGAATATTCCCATTCCATGCATGTCGCCATCATTCACCCAAAAACAATGACAAAGCAAGGGTGATTCCGGAGACTCAGCAAGTACACGATAAAACAGTAACATCACTTTAGCAATTCAATCGATTTCACGAACTGTAAGCTGTAAATCAACTATATGACTATAAACTGTAAATTAAGTCTGTAACTGTAAATTGTAAATCAATTCTATGTCTGTAAACTGTAAATCAACTCTACGACTGTGAACTATAAATCAAATATGTAACTGTAAACTGTAAGTCAACTATATATCTGTAAACTGTAAATCAATTCTACAACTATGAACTGTAAATCAAATATGTAATCAGAAGCGTAGATCAACTCTATGCTCAGTAAATCGTAAATCAAGTCTCAGAATCAGAAGCGCAAATCAAGTCAGTAATTGTAAACTGTAAACTCATAACTCTCTGTAACTGTATTACTTTCTCTGTCTCTGTCATGCAATGTATCTGTAATGCATATGTAATGCATTTGTAACTGTAGCTTATACCGGTATAGCGGAGGGTACACCCGTCGATGTCACCCTCTTCCTCCATCCCGTGGAGATGCCTACCTCTGTATGTCTTATTCAAGAGCACTTCGGACTAGTCATATGACTTTCTCACCGACGTGGCTCTTATGCATTTTGTACGATGCAATATGCTTCAAGTGTGGATGTCTAATCATAAGCACTACTCTTTAAGATATGATTAACATATAATCATATGCATCGTCTCATAGATACTGTAGATCATGGCATGAAAACACGAATAACAAATATTCACCATAATTTACTGTTCTACCATTCACTTGCTTGTTAACCTGACAGACGGTGCTTGGATGGCACTAGACTCGAACCGACACCTGAACAAGCATTAACTATTTTAATTCATTGCTAATGCAATACATTCATATACGAGCAAATGACATCGCTCTAACGTCCAACCCGACATAATCAAACCCTATCCCATCGGGCAACTTCTCATTATCCCGATGCTTAACCAGTCTGTAAAATTAGCGATCTCATCATTTATACTCGCGGATCAAATTCTACACGCTTAATCTCTCTTCAATCGATCAAACTATTCAACCTTAATTTATTCTCTCCTCTTCAGTGGCAGTACCGATTGCACCGTTCAGGCATTCATATTAATAAACATTCTCTAAATGACCACATGCATCAATTCTAATTATTGGTATATTAACTTATGCCCGACTCGGTAAAATAAGTATGGAGAAGTGTTTTTGAGGCGTTACCCTGGCCCCAAACGACTCGATCGAGGCACTATCTTCCTTTCCTTGGTCGGATCTGACAGATCTGGCAGCAGGTCAAACTTTCCTTCTCTTTTCCTTCCTCTCTTCTCTCTTCTCTCTCTCTTTTTCCTTTTAGCGCCGGCGCTCGCTTTCCTCTTTTCTTATCCTCTCCTTCTTTTCCTTCCACGGCCGGTGCTCCCTCTTTTTTTTTCTTTCTCCCGTCGGTCGGCGCTTCCTTCTTTTCTTCTCTTCACGCCGTCCGCTCCCTCTTCTTTTCTTCTCCCACTCCTCTTCCTCACTCGGTGGCCGACCGGCGCCTCCCTCTTCGTCTTTCTCTCCGTCGGCCGACTCCTCTCGTCGCTTCCTCACGGCCAGCGCCTCCCGCGACTCCTTCCTCCTCTTCTTCTCATTCCTCACTGGCTGGCTCTGCCCTGCCCTCTCCTCGGTTGGTTGGTCCTCTCCCTCGCAACCTTGGCCCGGCCTCCCTTGCCTCCTTGCTGGCGGCCGGGCGGGAGCGAGGCGGCGGTGATTGCGGGCGGAGGATGCTAGGCGTCCGCGGGGTAGAGCGGCGGCGGCATAGGGCGAGGAAGGCATGACGCGGCCGGGGAGCGATGATGCTAAGCGACGAAGATGTGTGGCTATCGACAGAGGCACGCAGGCGACATCGGCGCATGGCGACACAGCAAGGTGAAGCGGCGGCGGCTACGGGAGGGCGACGAGCGACGGCGCTGGGGCTGGAGAGCGGTGGTGCCGATGAGTGGGCGAACGGCAACAGCAGGAGCGAGGAGGAGACGCGTAGAGAGTGGCGACGACATGGAGAGCACGGGAGGAGGGGAGGGCAACTTGGCTTGAAAATATCGTACCGGCCAGAACCGTAAAAACATATCGGTCTAAAAAGCTTTAAATTTTAAAATTAAATTTTGAATTTGAATCGATAAATAGTAATTTTGGACGATAACTAACCGAAAATCGGTGAAATTAAAATTTTGAGCTTATATTTCATAATTAAAACCGTCCATTACAAAACTGGTCACCACTGGTAACCAGCCAAAGCAGCGGCGGAGCTTGGAGCGAAATTTCAAAGGGGGCCAAATGAAGGCGAATGCAAATTTAGCCATTCAAGTGCTCATCATACTACACGACAAGGCACAATTTGTAGTTGTTCACGTTTGGATTTGGCCATCTAAAGGACTACTACCACATTCTTAATCTAATTTTTTTTTTCAATTGTTGGAGGGACCGAGGGACCATGGCCGATCTTGGCCTCAACTATCCTCCGCCACTGAGCCGAAGTCCGGTATATTTTTTTCTATCTCAGAAACGGTGGTTTCGCTCTCGAAAGGAATTTTCTGGAAGGATAGCACGGCCTGGCCGCTGGATGGTATAGTAGCACTTGTGCTCTGTTACTTCATGTATCACTGCAAGACCCAACTTTTTGCCTGCCAACACCGGCCACGAATACCCCCATTCGATAGCGCGATCGCTTACAAACAGCTGCGCAATGAGCTATGCAGCTAGAACGGCTGCACTTCGCTCTACCTTTCCCTCATGGCCTCACGTATGGTTCAGCAGCTCAGAGCAGGTTCCAGTGGGAGAGCAATCAAACCGACAGATCTTCCTTCGTATTTGAGGTCACAAAGAACACTGGACCTCAGGGAACCAAAAGCACAAAGGTAAAAAATGCACGTAAACGGCCTCAAGAAGCAAAGACCACCAGACACAGAAGAGGGTATCACAGTGGATGATTATAGAGCGCAGCATTACTTATTAGGTAGCTTATATATAGGTGGCTTCCACAAGGGAGAAAGGTACAAATGCTGCAACGGAACGTACACCCATATTCCATCCACTACCAGCCACAGGGTTGTTGCAGCTAAAAATAACAATTGCTGAATTGCGTCAATGCAACAAAAAATACCCGAACCTCAATACCAGGGCATCCTAACGATACTATATACTTCATATATACTCCTATTTACTAGTAAGCAATGAAGGCAGGGGGCAAGGCACCGTCCATATTGCAGTTCACCGGTTCTCACCTAAAACCAGAGTACCTGACATGAATGCCATGGCCCCTACCAGGCACACAAACAAACCGGAAACGGCATGCAAAGGCAGAATGCCTCTTCCAGGCATTTTTTGCTGGCACAGAACTCTGGCAATCCAAAAGCCGCCACAGTTCATGGGAAAGGCAGATAACACCTTCAGTCTGTGAGGCAATGATGGGTAGCTCTCCCGCAGCAGTGAGTGAAGGATCATGGGAATTTCCCCCAATGATCGACGGAAGAAATAACAGAATTAGAGAAAAGTTAGCATTCAGCAATCCTTCTTGGTAACTGAGGGCAGATTGTCCAAGTCACTCCGTGGAACGGCTGATTCAGGTGATGAGTTTGCACCACTCAGCTTGATGGTGTCACCTATGATTGACAGCTTAGAGTTAGGTGCCAGTCGTTTGGCCTCCTCGTACGAGTAAATGTAAATTCTTTTCACCATGCTGCAAAACTCACTGCAACAACATGCATTACAGTGGGATTAGGACTTGAATACCAGAAAACTATATCCATTAATACAAAGATAAGTGGTAAGGGTTCTTACTCCCAAGGATCGTCCCCAACAAGCATCATATCATCCTCGTCATCAGTGTAAACAACCTGCCATCTCTTGAGTGTGGAACATAGCTCCCCCCGTATATCAAACATCTCCTCCAACTTGCGGTGAAGATCGCCATACCCACCTAGCTTTGTCAAGTTCACTGCCCTTCCAACTGCCATTCCTTGCATAATTACCTACAGGAGGAACAGTAATCAATTACTCTGCAAGCTACAAGCAAGGAAAGTTGAGCATCTTGACAATGAAAATAATGTGACAAACTATCACCTTTGTGCAGCTCCTCACTTGGCGACTTTGAGTCTCAAGAAGAGAACGCTCAGTGCTTGCTGCTGGGGCATCAGATTTGTTGACATTGGATGGCTGCGAGAGCTGATCAGAGTCCCCGTCTGCAGAGAGAGCAGTTTGGTCATAACCAACACCTGGAACAGTAACCACAGGCGGTGTTTCTTCCACAGCTGAGCTTATCTCAATTCCAAATAATCTGCAACCAGCAGTAGTTGGTTCTTGCTTCCTTTCAACTGTGTTAGTGCTAGCAGCATAAGAGTCGGCTCTTGAGTCTCTCGCTGACCAGTAGAACTGATTGCTAAGTATGGATGGTTCATTCTTGGAATTGAATCCAGCGTTTGAAGATGCTGAGAAGATTGAAGTGGGAATTGAAGGAAATAACTCTCGAGCCCATTGTGGTTCCGAAAATGAGAGAGTTTGGGTTGGCTCAGCTGGGGATTTCCATGGTCCTAATGTAAATAGCACCAGCTTAGATATGCTAAGCAAAAGAAAACTGGAAGAGACACTAAATCATATCAAAAAATGCTATCTATGACTGAGCTGAGTATTGTATTCAAGAACCAGGACTAGAATTTGTAACAAGTGCTAAGGGACTTTGTCTTACCAAAACTTGGAGTAAGTTCTGGAGCCACAGAAGGTGAAGCTGGAGGTCGTGCACGCTTATTCCTCAATGGAGGTTGAGGAGGTTGCGGATTAGTTGCATCCACTGGTTCCAATTCCCATGGTGAAACTCTATCTGGACAAAGAATAGACGAAGGCTCATCCCATTGGACCTGGCAATAATTACAGGACATAGTCAGATCTGGGAGGCAAACAAGATAACAAAACAATGAACCACAACAAGCAATTTGGAGAAAACATAGTTTTAATTTAACTCTCAAAACTCAAATCTTCATTACCTTCAGAGATTTCCATTCAGAATCTGCCCATGGAGATGTTGCCATTGTCGACGTACTTCCAATACCAATAATTGTTCCACTGAACCTGTAACCAGAGAAATGTTTATGGTATGCACCTACATGGTTGGAGCAAAGCCAACAACATCTTGTCAAAGCCAAGTCCCAAATTATACCTTCTCTCAGGAGGGTCATCACCTTCAAATTTCATCTTAAACCTCATTCCAACAGACATTTTCTGCTTCTTAGCTTCAAGGTACTTGTTAACGCTCACAACAAACTCAGATTGGCTTGTTCTGGGAACAGAATGAAAGGACGTTAAGTTTACTTAGAAACACACCTCTTGATTATGGTATGGTTGCTAAATCAATCATATAGTCAAAATTTAAAAAATCCAAAATATTTGACCGATGTTTTTTTTACCGGGGGTGGACGGTAAAACTGGTAACCACCAGTTTTTGCCAATAGAAGAAAAAAACTGTGGAGGGTATAACTAAAATGAAAATTTATCGTACCTGGGTTTGTAGAATACAGAAAAGAGGGTTCCAGTGGAGATAGCATGAGAGGCTGTTGCAAGGACTCCAAGATGCATGCTGTGGCTTGATATGACAGATGACGGCATGTTATTTACTAGTCTCATGATCCTCCTTGCTCCAACACGTAACTCACCATTTTCACCTCTACCAATTAGATGAATAATACTTAGTACAAGTAATCAGTAACAACTATAACATATAAGGTCCATCCAGAACTAAACCGAGCCAGGCGACAGATGCAGATGCACCTAATGCCTCCAAGTGACATGCTTAGGGCATTGTGTACCTCAGGAAGATAAATGCATCACCAGCAACCAATCTTTTAGAGCTAACAAAGACACTCCAGCCAGTTGTGAGTAGATGCCTCCTAGGTTGTCCTGAAAGAAACAACACAAAAAGACATGGGATTCAAAACCTGATAACAGAATAACACATAAATATTCAACTTTAAAAGAACTACTGAATCAGCAGTTGCATGTCACTGTACAATGGTAATAAGATTAAATTGTGAAATTAAGTGCTACACCAAACATAGCGACGAGAAGGTTAAAACAGTTTCAAGCTGAATAGTGAGGTTGCAAACTCACCACGAAAGATGTGACGAAAATGCCACTCAGTTCCATGGAGATCTTTGGCAACCAATTCTTGACATGGTGGATTCTGAGACATGTTCTGCAATCCAACAATACCATTCAATAACCCAGAAATTGAAGCTATATACAAGAAGATATGTGATACAATTGTCTAAACATCAGCTGGAGTCATAAAATGCTTTTGATGCTAACCAGCTGAGGAAGACACTCTTCAGCATGTCTCCTAAGAACGGAGAAACCGCCATGGGTGCTCGTATCTGAAGCTGTTAGTGTCTTGCAAAAGGAATGGGTTGTGCATCTCTCAAGTTCTTGTGGCTCAGGATACGGGCTGGTTAGTTCACGTTGCTAATCAAGCAAATTCAAGGAAAGAAATCATTAAATCAACAAACGTATAATATGCTATAAGAGTGTACATTGCAAAAATAAATACTTGCATATTGGCAAGGGTTCATAGAGAAACACTCACATCAGCTTCTGGTTGCAGCATAATTTGAGCATAAACTTCATCCGAATCAGCTTCCACCTGCATTGCACAACTGATGAGCAATTATAATATTTCTAACTACACAAACTAGACTAACCATTCCCACGACACTCACATGGAAGGAGGTTATACCAGACAGATTAAAAAACACTGACCCGGAGTTCTACGTTAACCACACTGCATAGGATCTTGGATGGTAGATTGAACATCGGCAGGTACTCGTCAAGCTGCTGGTTTGTAGACGCCTCAAGCTATAGAAGAAATCGTGGTCAGTTTGAGGAGAATCTCTAATACATGTACATTAGCAGGCGGCAAAAATATATAACCAAAAAGGATTAATCAAGAGAGATTGACAGAAATGACTCATAGATCAGTGAGTACCTGTTCCATATGGCCCTGGGGGAAGTAATAAACGCGTTCACCCCGTCTAGGCACCGTGACCAGCGGACCAGCACAAGCATGCCATAGCTCCCGGAATAATGCATCGCTACAGGCTCCTACACGGATGCAATTGACTTACAGAAATGGGTCATCAGAACAAGAGAAATGAGACATGCAAAACTAGTTGGTTTTCTCCATTTTATAGTGTCAAAATTTAGTCATCAATCAAGAGTTATCCTGAACAGAACTGAAGAACGTCAACTAATATAGCGCACATAGATCCACCACACCAAACATAATTTCCCATGTATCATAAACAGATAAGCATCAATACTCAATCTAAACTAGCCACCAAAAGATTCACTAAAAATCAAACAGATTAACAAAAAAAAATGGCCGCGAAAATATACAACTTTTTCCCATTTGACGGATCGTAATTCACATGCGTCGTATGAGATGACAGCCCATAAAATGTGGAACAAAATAAGCAAAATTGCACAGACCATCTTAAATCCTCTGAATAGAGGGCAATTTACACGAATCAACAAGAGTGACGGCACCCAATTAATGCAAACAAACGGCCAGAATCGCCAAATTCTCCATCTACTAATATGGGCTCAAATTAGAAGAAGTTTCGCTACTTTTTCTACAGAAATAAGTCAACTACTCAAGTCCACTTAATCAACTAGTGCCTCAGTTTCGCACAACCCAACTCACCACGGGAAACAAGAGCAAGGTTCAACCAAACAAACTAGCTCACCAAAAAGGCAAAAATTGCAGGGAAAATTCGACGATAGGGCTAGGTGGCGCGAAATCGAACCTGAGGGAGGAGCCGCGCCAGGATTCGCCATCTCCATCTCTGCCGCCATCTTCCCCAAACCAAACGCCCAGAAAACTCACTAGGAACGACGAGCGAAGAGCGCCTCACTATCTACTACTGTCTACGCTGTGCCCAGCTCAGCCCCATGGATCTGCCTCGGCGCCCGCAAGCGCACACAGCCGGACCTCCAGAAGCCACCGAATTCCGGCGAATTGGGCGCCGGGAGGCGGAGATCTGGCCGGACGAAACTCCAGGCGCGGCGGGAGCGGCCGCGCGGCCGGATCCGCTTCACGGAGGAGGAGGTCGCCTTCCGGGAAGCAGCAGCAGAGCGGCGTGGGGGTGGAGGAGGCGTGTATCGTGTGTGGTGGTGAGGAGGCCAGAGGTGCGAGCTGCGGGTGGGTGGGTTTGCTTCAGCTTTGCCTGCTTTTGAGTCGTCTAAAACTCTGGTCTCTTGGTTTTGACAGCGAGCGGCGGTCGCGGTCGCGGTGGAAGGAGGGGAGCCGCACGAGGCTGTGGTGGCGGAGGGGGCAGAGAGAGACGGATGGGAGTGGGCGCGGTGCGGGTGCGTGGGTGGCTTGGTGCCCGTGCGGTGCTCGGTTCTACGTGTGTTTTTTCCTCCTCTGCGCGTGTTTTCTTGGAGTTTGTGGTGGGAGTGGCTCGGTGGCTGGCGCTTATTCGGCGGTGGTTGCACCGTGGGAGGCCGGCACGGGGCACGGCTTCTCCGTTACGGCGCCTTGGCCCTGGCTGGGTTGAGTGCACCACCCCCAAACTTCTTGCGCCAGCAAGGTCCAGAGATGAAACGGTTAAACATAATTTGTTTTATCTTATATTTATATCCGAAAACATAAATATAATAAGCAAAATTTATACTCAAGAATATTTATATCCGTATTTGATAACATTCGCATTCGATTCGTTTTCATCCCTAGTGATCTCATTGGAGATGTAGGAAACAATTTTCTAATGAACCAAACTTTTTAAGTAAGAAATGAAAATTACTTTGTATAATTTTTAACTCTATGTGATACACTGCTAACTCGAGTAGACATGTAGTTATGTTACATAAATTTATTCTACCGAGAATTGTTACAAAAGCTTTAGGATATTCGCATTCGATCGAATTATGTACATATTTGATTTGAATTCGTATTCATTACGACATTCATTTCGTTTTCAAAAATGTTTGAATTAGTATTCGTATTTATTTCTAAAATATGAATTCGTATCGTATCTGTATCTAAAACTATTCGATTTGTATTCTCAGTCGGTTTCCATCTCCAGCAAAGACACCCATCGTACGATTCGTACCTCGTCGTGCGACAGATCAGACGGCACAGATCCATCCACGGGCCCCGCCGAGCGCGAGCGCGAATCTTTCCTTCTGGGTGGTGTAACGTCCTCCGCCATCTCGAGTTGTCACCCTCGCTGCCGATGTCGCGGGGCCCAGCCAGATCCGACCTGACCTCTTGGCCGGTCTCGTCAGGGCTCTTGTGCGCCATGAACACGGAGCCGTTTGACCAGACAGTATCTTAACCCACATGGCTCGCCTTGTAGACTAGACTAGACGAGACGCAGCAACTTTTTGCTCCTGTGTGACTTGTACTGGTACACCACTGTACCAGTAGAACCCATGATGATGAGTATGTTCTCGTGGACTTTGGCCAGTGTCTTTTGCCTATATTATTTAAAATGATAAAGAATGATAGAGATATTAATATAAATGATATATATGGTTTTGAGTTTAAAAACTATAGAGAGAAGTGACTTAAAAACTAAAGACCATCTTATTTTAGCATCTAGAGAAATCGAAGAAGAAGACAAAAACAAAAAAGGACAGGGCCAATGCATAAAGGTGCAGCGATCGCCTGTCATGGCGGTTACTAGCGGCGAGCAGGCACCGTACGTTGTCTAGTGCCCGTGAAATCCTGCACCTCCCACTGGCGGGTGGGAGCAGGGTTCAACGTCTAGCCGACCTAGCCCATCAGCATGTCCCTCACGGACCTGGCACGCAACCACAACCAGCGTAAATGCTTTTTTTAATTTATGACTTTATAGTTTTTTGAACAAATAAACAGAATGATTCCTTCACCCTGTTTTATCAAGTAACTTATCATAATAGATTTTTAAAGTAGCTTATCAAATTATCTATATTTTATTTATTTGCATAATTGTTTGCTCTAAAAATAAAAATCATCGGCAATAGCCGTAAGCATGCGGCAACAAATCCGAGTCACGCCGCAGCAAACAAAGCAGCGCGAATCACCTACGCCGCCTCTTTTTTTTCTACGCGCACGGTGCCCTGCTGGCCCCACGCTGTCATAATCATAGGAACGTGGACTTGCGGCCATGTGGGGGCATGTGATGTGAACGGCGGGCGAGCGAGCGAGCGACTGCAGCGCTGAAGCCCCCTCTGGTGTCTGTGTGCTAGCAAATGTACTACTACTAGCAGTACCTACTGTGGACTGGCAACTTGCAGCTGTTCCGAGAATGCCCCGCAATGCAACATATATGCGGTGTATTGACGGTGGAGATTGCCGATGAACAACCGCGGCAGACACCTTGGGCCTCATCAGCATGCACAGGACCTGATGAATTTGCAGCTTATGCTGGAGAATTTTGGCTACGATTTATAGCTTTTAAACTGTTTGTAAGAGAGAATACGGGATAATAGAAATTCACGTGTGATTTTGATCGATATAAATGAAGTAGCTTTTAGCTTCCAATTGCTTTAAATGAAGCTCCCTTGTTTTTAGACCAAGCTGAAGCTCCTAAACAGGACCACACTGGCAGATCGGTCAAGATGATAAAAAGAATTGCCAAAAGCCCAAAGGACAAGTTCTTCATACCCAGTACACTAGTACACTACCAATACATGCGAGTGTCCTTGACATCGCTAGTGTCAAACATAGCACCCTTGTCATAATGGTTTGGAACAACAAATTGGACGAGATACACGTGAGGAAAACGAATGAAAAAGAGACGTGGACAAGGAACAAAAGAAGGGAAAAGACGATGGGAACAGGCAGTGTCCATGTCGCCGTCGACTAGCACGGTCTTGCCGTGCTTTGCGCACGTTTCTTGTGTCGATTCTCATCGGAAAATAAAAGCTGAGTGTGACTTCGGTCTGGTAGCTCCTGCTGCCAGTCCCGGAGCATATGCTTTATTCCTTCTTTTTAGAGCATATGCTTGGCGACGACACGGCTCATTTAGACCCGCTTAATAGGCCGTGCCGTGCCGTGCCGGTATGGACATGTTACGGTCACGGCCCGTTAAGCTGGGAAAAAAAAAAATATAAAAATTATAGAAAACTAAAAAAATTGTAAAAAATTAAGAAAAAATTTAGAAAAAATTATAGACATTGTTAATCATGAAAATAATTATTTTCAATGATATAATGAACTTTATTAATATGTTAAATTACATGGGATGACTGCCTCATTAAAAACTTTACCAAGTAAAAAACTCAACTTGAGAAAACATTGGTAAAGAAAAAAGAGTACAACCTATAAAGCTCATTAGTGACTACATATGAAGAAAAATATTGAAAATCCTATTCATTGCTATCTAGATATAAATTCTCAAAAGATTCTTCTAAATCTCTATTATTTACAGTGTGTTGGAGTCTTGATTCAGCTTATTTCTAGTCTTGACGGTCAGAAGGATTTCGACCATCTCGTTCGAAAGATTTGTTCGTCGCTCTCGATTATTCTTTCAGATAACTGAAGACTGATTATGAGAAAACTGTAGAGACAGAACATCGTCTGCCTGTCCTCTCCCATCTGACCAGATGTTGTCCAGAACAGTTACAAGCTCACAACCATGCATTGTCTTTCTCCTCCTACCAGTAGTTCGCCGTCCATCTCCCATGTGTCCCAAGCGCCAAGCTAGCAAACCCCTCCACCAAATGTTAGTGAGCAATAAGATGATTCGATTATAATGGCGTGGTGGTGTGTGGAGGGCTGGAGGCAGCTTAAGCTTTGACCAACAAACTTGGTTTGCTCTTCAACCGCTTTCTCATCTCCGCGCCCTAGTCGATTCGCAAGAATGCAGGTGGCTCGTGGATTTGGGTGCGTCTAGCATTTCGTTTCCTCTCAGACGGGCAGCTTGGCTCGTTGCGCAAATCCCAGCATGGTTTAGCTATCATCACCTGCAACCCCCGAAGTCCCTAACAATTACGTCTCACCCCAAATCAAAAAGCCAAAGAAACATTAAGGGTCCTTTTGGTTGGGCTTTTGACTTCGGCTTTTGACCTTAAAAGCCAAAAGCCCAACTAAAGAGGTTCTTTTGAAGCAATTTTTCAAAAGCATTTCTTTTCAGTAGTATATTTTGAAAATTGTTTTGACTCGCTTTTAACTTTTAACTTTCTGCTTTTGGAAATGGATTGAATAAAACTCTTTCATAGTTGTTTTAAAAGAGATAAAGACAAAAAATATATTTTATACTTGTTTAACCAAACGACTTTCGATTTTCTACTCACACCACTACAATTTTCTCACTCACATTACAGACTTTTCCCCATGCATGACTCAACCAAAAGGACCCTAAGCCCCGCTTCGTTTCGGCTTTAGTTTACGGCTTTTTTTTTACTATTCATAATTTCGTCTTTTTCGAACTTTTGGCTTTTTGAGCTTTTTGAGCTTTTTGCGTATTCGTTTGCGTTGTTTGTGATGGGCTAACATATTTTTTAATTTTTTTAAATTTAATTATGTTAAATAAGTCTCTGTCAGCTATAGTGCTTTTCAGCCAGCTATAGTGCTTTTCAGCTATAAACCACCAAAAATAAGCCAAAAATGATCACCACCTAAAAGTCCGGGCCTCCGCGAGAGCAGGCACTCAAAACAAAATTCCGCAACAATTCACCTCGCTATCCGAAAAAAACCCATAAATTATCCTAAAACCGAAAGGTTTACTGTTTTAGCCCCTGGGTCTATTTTTTCTGCAGTTCTAGCATTTGTAACTATTTTTTCATGAATCCAACCTCTTTCTAAGCGTAGAAACACACCACATTGACACGTGGTGAATTTCGTTCAGTACCATAGAATTGCTACGGTGATACAGTACTTTCCGTGGTATTGTAGTATGGAATTTTGATTTCTATGATAAATTATTACATAATTTGTCATGCGTATTAGTGTCGTGTGTTTAGTTCGTAAAAAAAAATTGATATAGAGTTTAAAACTAAAAAAAACACAATAGGGCCAAAATAGCAAATCCCCAAAGCATCACACAAACTCCCCCAAACGAACTCCTGTTCACTTCGCATCTCGGCGACTCCTCCCCACCCCTCCCCCCTCCTCGCTCCGACCCAACTCGCCGGCGGCAATGTCGCAGCTGGCGGCTGCCGCGGTGGAGGTGCAGCCTCAGGGGCGGGGCCCGGTGGCGCGGCAGGGCGGCGGCGGCCTGGGGCAGAGCATCGCCGGCATCGCGCGGATGGCGGTGTTCTGCTATTTCGCGTCCAAGTTCTTCGGGCCGAAGCGCCCCGCGGAGCCGGGGGTGCTCATGTCCAACCTCTTCCAGAAGGGAGAGCCGCTGGTGAGGACGCCGCCTCCCACAAACTTTGGCTTTCTGGTTGCTGCATACGCTAGATTTTGGTTAGAAGAGGCGTGGTAGGTTTCTATTGCGGTTTATTTTATATTGTGCCAGTAAAGGAGGCGGTTCTGGGTTGATGCGGTGCGGAGAAATTGGCTTTGTTTGCTCCGATGCAAAAAAAGCAGGGTTTTACCGGAGCTTTTGGTTACTGTGATCCGTAAACTCTTTTTTTGTTTAGTGCCTCGCGGATGCTGTAACGCAAGAGAGCGTGATTGGGATGATTAGTATGGTTCGATAGGGGAGCTGATTTAGTCGGTTTGATGATGCGAAAACGTTGGGGTTTGGGTGCGTTGCTGGATCACGTGAAGGTATCGTGCTCTACAGTGTAGTTCGATTCGATTTAGTAGGAAAAAAAGGTTATGCCTTTTGATATGTTCGTTGGATGTTCTAAATTGAGTGGATCTCAGGATGCCAATTTGAGGGTTGTTCAGGGTTTTTCAGAACTAGTAGAGTATGCAACGAAAATAATATAAGGGTTGTGTTTCTAAAATAATATAAGGGTTCTGTGCATTTCGGTGACGTAGTGTGTATTGGATGCTGCCCAATTGAGTATATGTAGATCATGTGAAGATGTTTGGGGTCTGAATTGTTTTGCTGTCTAAGGTAGGCTTTTGAGTCTTGACTTTTGAAGTGTTTGTCCACGGTGAAGCTGATGACATCACGGTATGCATGGATAATATACAAGGCCCCTTTCTGGGTTTGTTGTGTACATTAAGTTTACTGAGGTAAAAATTGGTTGTTGGACTGGTGTTCTGAATAAAGCTGACCGTATGATACGTTCAGTATGTTGTCCGTCATTTGCTTCGGTAAAGAAGTGATTTTGTGGTGTTTATGTGTGCACACTGAGCTGAAAACTTGGTAGATCATATTACTTGAAAGCCTTTGATTGAGGAGATGGGCACCTTTTTTTGTTGGTCAAATTGATGATTCAGTAGGTTTGTGTAAGTGGCTTATGCAACTCTAAAATATTATCCAGATTAAAGGTTGCAAAGGTTGCTGCTGTAGTACCTGTTTCAGTAGATCAAGTTAAAACGACTCCCATTTGATGCATTTCTTTTCTTGCAATTTGGTATCTGTCACCTTTAGGTATATGTGTAGAAGTACATGGTAAAGAGTCAAACGAAAGGACATTTCTGGTACCTGTTTCAGTAGATCAGGTTAAAATTACTCCCACTTGATGTGTCTTGATTCCTTTTCTTGCTATGTTTTTGTATTTGAAATTTTTAGGTATATGTGTAGTAGTACATGGAAAGAGTCAAACGGAAGGACATTGCTGGATGCCTGGATCTGTAGCTCTGAACTTCTAATCTGGGACATATAAAATTCCGTTAAATTTTTCTTCTACTGCCACTTGAAATTTATGCCTCTAATTAGTATCGGTGTAGTAGACAGAATGGACGTGGCATGGTTTATGCTTTAAGCACTACTCTTTGACATTTGCTCTTTCCTAACACAAATTGTGTGGTGACTGTGTTGCTGCAGGATATGTGGATGTATTTATCAGAGAACGAGAAATTCAATGACTTCAGTAATGAGGATGCACTCATCTGGCATGAGGCAAACATACCATATGCTGTCTGGGGGCCTACCAGTACCAGAGCACAGTCATTGACATACTATCCTTCAGAGGTAGGATATTACTTGCAGTAATCTTATGGATTATGTTATAATTATATTTTGTTGGTTTTAACTAATTTTGGGATGGGTATTTGGTTTTGCCATAGGCTCTCAAGCACAATGGCTCATTGTATGCTCATGTTTACTTTGCCCGCTCGGGTTATCCTGTGGACCCTACTGATCCTGAATATGAGCAAAAGTCTGCATTTGGGAGGACACATCGTAAGTTTTGTTTTTCTTTTCACCAACCTTCCTTTTTATTGATCTCGTATTTATACTGACTGCATTATTCCTGTTTAGCTGTTGTGGCATTCTTGCGAAAATCAAAAGCTGGTAAAAAGAAGAGCTTGCTGGGAGATTCGAATGAGTCTGAGGAACAACCACCATCTAAGGTCCTCATCCCCAATGTTTGTTGTTCAGACAGTATGAACTAGCAATTTGTAGTATTGGTTATCTGCAGAAATAACAAAAAGATACGTCCTGATTTGCTGTAGGGGAATAAAGAATCCGAAGGTAAAGATGAGGGCCCAGTTGAATATATTGCTTATTGGAAACCAAATGTAACAATAAATCTTGTTGATGACTTCACAGGGTATGCACAAGATCAAGCTCTTTTGCAGTTCCACACGTACTATATTTGGAATTTTGTGTGAATACGATTTTTGTTTGTTTTCAACATGTTATCACATCGACATCGACATGATTGATACATTTTACCTTCTCTTCAAAATGGCATGAAGTACTAGTTATTAATCAAACCTATGGCCATTCCTATTTTATAGTTAGCGAAATGGATTACTTCGTTGGTGTGCTATCTAGTGTTTTACATTGGTACAAGTAAATGGCATGGCTCAATTTATAGTTACAAGATTCTGTGATCCACTTTGAGCGTCTCCTATGAGGAGAGGGAGAAGGTGCAGACAATATAATTAGTGCATCTGAAAAGGACCAATAAAAATCCCTCATGCAATCTATGAGTGATTACCCAAACTAGGATATAACCCTCATGCAATCTGCATGCTGAAAACTGTCTTTTTTTCAGTGGATGCTAATCAGTAATCACAAACTGGTACTGCTAAACTGTGTGATGGGCTGTGTTTAAGATTCTTCTCAGTTAATTTTGATATATGTGGATCAAAGTCGCACGATTTTTCCTCATCAGAGCTTCATATTTTGCACCATAGCCTTTTTTTGTATACGCTATTTGCTTGATTCATGTAGTATCTGCTCAACTGTTTGTGTTTAATTTCATGACTTCAGTTCTTTGTTGCTTTTCATCTTTCATGAAATGATATCCTTTTCCCCTTTATATTTCACAGGTATCCCCACAATAATGTTCCTCCCACTGTTGCTTCATGTATCCTTCAACTGTAACAGATAGTATAATGGTATTTTTTTGTTTTGCTACAGTTTCATACTTTTACTGTATATACATTTGTGTTGCATGCTACTCTCTCCAGTCACAAATACATGTTGTTTTAGACATCGATGTTAAGGATAAGATTAGGAAATAGATAGATAAGGACTCTTATCTATTTCCTAATCTTATCCTTAACAATCGACACGGTCTTCAAAATACAACTTTGATTACTAATTTCTCTTGTAATATATTTATAAAACTCAATAAAATTATAATATTATGAAAGTACTTTTCGAGAAAAAGCTACTTTTTTTTGTCTTGCTACAGTTTCGGAAGTTTGATTGCACCTATGTCCAAAATGACATATATTTGTGACTGGAGGGAGTACTTTATTACTACTAATGTTATCCTTCATCATATGTATTCACTTAAAGATGCTATTGCATGTGGCCAACTTCTGATGGGACCTAAATTGTTGTTCAATATACTGTCTTTAAAAGAGTAGCATGTATTCTTAGTGAGGCAGGATTGGTTTTCCTTTACAATAGAGATACAGATTTGAATGTGGATCCAGCTACAGGCAACTACTATCCCACTGTATCCTTCAATGAATTTTGGCTGCTGAGGGATAAATTGATAGCACTCAATGAGACTGTGGAGGAACTACCCTTGAACCTCGAAGTTGGTCCTATTAGCATGACCAAGTGGCAATTGTTTCTACAGATTGAGCAGTCCTTCCAAGTTCATCGTAGTTATGGAAGTATGCTTGAAGGCGAGGCTGATGAACTCAAGGTACATGTGGATGAATACCCATCCAGATTCTGGCATTCTTGGATATGTTGTGATCTATTCTGTTTTGTTTGGAAGTGTACTCTCTTACACTTTCATCTTGTCTGAGATGCCATTAGTATATGTACTTGTAATTCATGTTCTTTGGAGATGGTTACTTTTGTCATATGCTTAGTGTGTTAGCCAGATGCTCTCGGTTTTCCACTGACCCTAGCCTTCTTTGTAAACTGCAGAGGGTTTTCCTTGAAGGAAATCCATATCTTCTGGGATTAACCATGGTTGTTTCTCTGCTACACTCTCTGTTTGATTTCTTGGCTTTCAAGAATGGTATGTACTGCATAGTTTTTATGCCATGTATACCATAACCAGAAGTATTATCTAACAATAACTCCACATATATTTGATGATCTTCGTGTGCTATTGTTCAGATATTCAGTTCTGGAATAAGAACAAATCCATGGAAGGTCTATCGGCAAAATCTGTGGTTCTGAACTTCGTATGTCAGCTGATTGTTTTCCTGTACCTGCTTGACAATGATACTTCATGGATGATCCTTGCTAGCTCTGGGATTGGTGTGTGCATTGAATTTTGGAAGATCGGAAAAGCGATGCATATTGAGGTAAGTCATTTAAGATACGGTTCTCTTATCATTTTAAGGACATTGTATCATTTGATTCTGTTAGTATCCTGCAATCAGATAAAACCGTATAAATGGAACCAATCTGCTTAGGATGTAATAGGCATTAAATGGAACTGCCTGATCTAGTAGTATTTACAAATTCTAGTACTTGTAATTCACTGTGAATTTCTTTCTCATCATTCAATTGCAATATCGTATCAGCGTTATATGACTTATATCGTGCATTTGCCAAGTGCATTCATTAGAACCCTCGTCTTGGTGATATAGAATCATGACCTGGTTTCAGTAAACTCAGAAATACTTACTGCCATCATTGGCCTTTGCTTTTGATGGCATATCAGATGACATCAAACCGGGGAATTTTGCTATCAGATTTAGTTTATGACAAGTTATTCTTTTCCTGATATGGATATATATTGCATCTGTCTGATGAGTTTGATGATATATATAAATCTATTGCGCCTTTCTGATAGGGTTTTCTTTTTCTTACTTGGAACTATTTGTCACAACCCCTCTGCACTTGTGTCCAGATCGATAGAAGTGGAAATATTCCCATGTTGAGGTTCCGGGACCGTGAATCATATGCACAGAATAAGACGAAGGAGTATGATGCAATCGCAATGAAGTACCTTACCTATGTCCTATTCTTCCTTGTGATATGTTTCGCCATCTATTCCCTTAAGTACGAAAAACACAAGAGCTGGTACTCGTGGATACTCTCTTCCCTCACAAGTTGTGTGTACATGTTTGGTAAGCAATACTTCAGATCCCTGCTTCACTAGTTCATGGCGTGATTTACTAGGCAAATTAGCAAGGGTACCTTATATTTATGCCTTTGCATTCTTCAGGTTTTATCATGATGTGCCCACAACTATTCATCAACTACAAGCTGAAGTCTGTCGCTCATATGCCATGGAGACAAATGACCTACAAGTTCCTCAACACTATAATTGATGACCTTTTCGCGTTTGTGATTAAAATGCCAATGCTGCATCGTCTCTCAGTTTTCAGAGATGGTACGATGAACTATCACTGCTGATAACAGCGGGGAAATAACATTCTAGTCTGTGGACATACCATTCCTGTGCTTTTGATGACTATAATCTGTTAACTGACCATTTTCCGATCGATACCTGCAGATGTTATCTTCTTGATCTACCTCTACCAGAGGTGGACGTACCCAGTTGACAAGAAGCGTGTCAACGAGTTCGGCTTTGGAGGGGAGGATGAACCGCAAGCCCCCCAGACTTTGGAAGGAAGTGATTCAGCAGCTGCAGCCCAACAAACGGAGGCCGAGGCCGAGACGAGTACGGAGGACAAGAAGACGAAGTGAGCCTTGGGCACCTTTCAACCATCCAACATAGACCACATCTCGGCAGCACCGGCCGTTTCCGCCACCGGACACAAATTTTCTGTGCCGAGTTGGACGGTGGACTCAACCTCACGCGTCGCTGACCATAAAAGGTGTAACAGGTTTTGAGTGGGCGCGTCGACGTACACAGTCTTTGCCATATGGACGGGCAGATCGTCACACTATCATCTATTTTTCGGTTTGTTTTGAGCTTAACAACAACAATCACTAGATGATGTTCAGGATGCTTGGTTTTCCCTGTTTATGTATAAGTTTTGCACAGCCTGAAAACACGTCACACCTGCGACTTGGTAGTTTTGTCGTGAGATGCTTTCTCCCTGTAATGCGGCGACACAATTATTCCGAGCGAGTGCACGGTAAGCCAAAAAGTTGCAATTATTCTGAGTGAGTGCACGGCAGGCCAAAAGTTGCATGCATCTCTGAATCTGCGGCGTTTCCTGGCCCTGGCCAGCACGGTGACTGCTGACTAGTGAGAGGTGACGCGACCTGGAGGATTTGACTGCACCGGAATAAAACCGCACCGTTGATGTGGATTGATCGGAGGAGGGGCACTGATGGACGGACGGACGGAAGGAGCGACGAATTACCACGGTGGAGACGCATCGCGAGGCGGAGGTGGACGCCGTGTAGAGGGTGGCCGACCTCCCCGTCCTCTGCGGATCTCTCTCCCATCGTGCCCGCATCCGGTGTAGATCTCTCCTGCTTGCTCGATCCACCCGAGTGTCTGCAGGGAAGGGATGCTATTTGAGTCATGACTGAGGGATTGCTTGTTCGTAGCTACGGGTCATGTCAAGACAAAATAGAGCAAATCAAGGTTTGGAGGGCGATGGCTGGACAAATTTCTGGCCTGGTGGCCACTCCTTGCTATGCAAGTCTCGGCCTGTTCTTTTTGGCTGCGGCTTATGGCTTTTGGCTGCGGCTTGTGACTTTTAAGCTGTTTGTACGAGAGATTACGGAGTAACAGAAACTCACGTGTGATTTTTGCCGATATAAATGAAATCAGTAAATTATATATTACAATTAACTAGTAGATCCTATCTTGAAAAAAAATACTCCGTTTAAAATCTAGTTACTGTAGAAAAGCCGAAAAGCAGCTTTTAGAAGCTGAAAAGAATAGGGCCATCTGTATGCCAACTTACTAGTTTAGTGCCTATGTGTTGCTATGGAAAAAAAATATAAAATTGTCTATCTTTTGGGGTGAAATGTTACAATAATTCACTTAAAATGTTAGTAGATCTTTGCCTATTAGATGTTCTAGTAAATTTTTTAATACTTTCTGCTACAATTTTTGTAATTGTATTCCACCAAAACATTTTAATCGAATTAATGTGTGTGTGTGTGTATAATCCTTATTCATGTCATCTTGAAGTGTAGTGGCACAAACAGTATGCAAGTATGTGTAGTTAGGAGAAGCTAGTCCTATGGTAAGGTCAATAGCTCGAGCCAAGAACGCTACATTTCTCAGTTAATATCAGAGCACTCGTGGGAACTTGTACATCGGAACTTCCATGACAAAATCTATGTTCACAAACTACGAATACAATGCTATGTACGAACAAAATCTGTAACTCGTGCAGAGTAGCACCTTAATAGCAACTGTAGGATCATCAAACCCATGTTTCTTAGCAAATGATATGCATTGTCTTTTTATATCAGAGAGAGTTTTCACGTTCAATGTTGACTGAGTTGGCTCCATTCCTAGCTTTATAGCTAAAATGATATGCAAAGTGTACAGAAAAAACTTAAGCACAAGAAATAAGGTGTACATAGGCTGATTTTTCTAAATCACACATCATAAAGGTAAACTTAGGGCAACAATAAGTGCTTCCATTAGAACTATCGGGAGCAACTAATCACTTTCCAAGATGGGGAAAAACTTACAACTGTCAGGCAACATTCTACAATATGGTTGTTGTAATTCATTGCGGCAGTGACTGCCTTATGTGATTCTGTAAGAGAATGGGCAATAACAAAGGTTCCTCCTGCAGGAGCTGCACGTCACTCGCTTGGATTCGATTGAAGTCTATCAATTCGGCATACCTAGGCTTTGCCATCATGGAGATTGCCTATGAAGTTTATTATTTTACCTGGATTACTTTGCTGAATGCGATAAAAATTTAACTGAGCTAGCTAAAAGATAGATAACAAACATGAGATAAAGCAGCATGTATGTAAAATAATGATGTAGAATTCTGGACCACATGGCCATCATTGCTAATGGCACTAGAGATACCTTAGTCTTTTACTCTTAATGAGCTTGTAGGCTGGCAAAGGATTGGCTGGGTTTTCTTCTCTGTGAACTTGCATGCTAGAAAAAGATTAGTTATTAATGATGTTGCTGCCATGTCCAAAAAAAAGTGTCATGCTTCTAGGATGACATTGCTATGACAACTTCAATCAATATAGACAATACAAGCACCACCTGCATGATATAACATCTATTGCTTCATCATTGTATAGGACTTGATCAATATCCTCCATAAAAGGGAGAAACTATAGAAAATCCCACCTCATGCATAAATTTCATAAATCCTTTCTCCCTAGCAGAAAAATCATTAATCCACTGTAACAAACTTGTGAACTACTTGTAATAGCATGGCTCATGGAATTGTTGTAATTATAAACTCGAATGAACTTTGCACATGAAACATGATCACATTATCTGCACGTAGCTCTCTCACAGCTTAAACTATGGTTAGAATATTCCCTTTTCTATATCTACTAACTATGTATTTGCATATGCTAATTTGCAATTAGCTATCATGACTAACTTTTGCTATCGACCAAGTAAAAAACATGTTCTCTTAACATTTGTGCTCCATGTATAATGTCACTTCAAATAGCATACCTAGGACTATACCTATTTACACCTGCATTTGTAGGCTAGTGTATAAAAGCAAAATGGAGTAAAAATATTGATCCAAGGGTTTTGAGTGTGTTCGAGAAGTGCATATCCAAGCCGAACACACACCTGCAAGCACACTGGACAAAAAAGGAGGCAAATAATGGAGTACCAGCAGGGAAAATCAATACAGACATAGGAAGCAATGAGATGTACCATGGGTGAAAGCGAATGGAAACAGTAGGACAATCAAGATATCACCGATCCACCTAGTAGAAGTGCAAATTTCACTGGCCACCATGAGAAGATGACACCACTAGGAATAAAATTGGAGGGAAAAAATGCTAGAATTGCACAAACATATTGAAGTATGAATAAAAGAAAACTAAATCGATAAGAATTTAAATCCAAATGCAACACACGTACTAATACCAATATAGATGTTATAGAGCCCAAGAACTGGTGAAGATCACCTCTACTTGTGTAGTATGGATCACATTCCCAAAAGGTCACATCTATGTTCACGAATAAATTCCTCTTCACTGGGCTCCTGTATTTATACCATTTCTGACTAGAAGAATAGCCAACAAATATACATTTCACCACCCGAGGGTCCAATTACCAACTGAAGGTCGGTGATCTCACACAAAGAACACACAACCAAATACCATAGGAGGCACCTTGAACTCTCTCTCCCAAGAGAAGTTCTATTGGGGACTTCATATCGAGTACCCTTGACGGTATGCGGTTGATGAGATATATTACAGTCATCACTGCTTCACCCCACACGTTCTTAGGCACATTATCTGAAACATAAGTGAACATGCTACTTCCAACAAATGCATGTTCTTCCTTTCAGCCACTCCATTATGGGTGGTGTCCCAGCCTCCCAGGTCAAGTGGTCTGGTAGAGCATTCCCTTCATTGAGATGTAGGAAGAGAAATCATTGTTGACATACTCAGTTCCATTATATATTTGAAGAATCCAAACCTTTGCATTGAACTGAGTTGCAACCATCCTATGGAAGTCCAGAAAGCACCGAAAATCTCACTTTTATGCTTCATCATATATATCCAATTATGCAAGTATAGCAGTCGATAAAAGTAACAAAGCAATTGAAGCCACTCATAGATGATACTGAGCATGGACCCCAAATATCAAAATGTACTAGCACAAAGGGTTCGTAACTCCGAAGTCCAATAGCACCATATATACATAGTGTATGCTTGCCAAACTCACAAGCATCACAAACAAGTTTCTCTGTCTACTTTACTAAATAACTTTGGATACATCCAACTCAGGCTCTCAAACGATGGATGTCTCAACCGACAATAAAGAAACAAAATCTCTTTCTCATCTTCGCAATCATAGCCAATGCAACATCCTCTAAATTGATGTACCATAGCCCATTACGTCTTAATCTAGTTCCAATCCTCTTCCCAGTCCTCTTCTCTTGAAACACACAAGAATTCTCATCAAATAGGACAATACACTTGAATTAATCAATGATGGAGCTAACAGAAAGTAGATTAACTAGAAAGGATGAAAATGCAAAACAGAGGATAAAGCAATAGATGATGTGCATTATACATATTCTGGACCTTGACTGAGTTGAGATATCATGTCCGTAGTTTGAACAGTTTCTGAATGAGTATATGGAGTGTAGGTTGTAAATGCATCTGTTGAGCTTGTGACATGTTTAGATGCTCCTGAATCTACTGTCTAGTCTACATGAGAATGACCATATGTAGATGCAAGTGCTTGTGCCTATGTCTGAGTACCGTTGCCCACATAGGCATAGTTGGTAAAGTTACCAAAGTGAGTAGCAGTTATTGCCGTAGAGCCTTGAGTGATAGTACTAGTGGAACCCTCAAGTGCCTTTCTCTTCTGTCACTTCTGTCACTGCTCAGTCTGTTCACCAGTCAGAGTGATGGATGAACTATCCTCTGCTATAATACGAAACTCAGGGTTTTAAGTGATGATAACTGGGTGACTTTAAAAAAGATAACTGTGTGACTTTCTTGCTTGAAAGGAAAAAAATTGTCTGATTTTCAGTGAAGAACTTTTTCTGATCATTAGCAACTCCTGCCCACAATCTTTAATATCTAAAACAACGTGTTTTCATCGAGAAGCTTCCTAAAAAGAGAGTGAAAATTATGTTGCGAAGACTATATGAGAATGCCCAAAATTAATAAACAAGTTAGTCCCACAATTGCATTTGTTGTTATCACCAAAACTAATTCAATAGAGCTTGAACTTACAGTTGGTCAACAGAAAAGCTACCTGAGCAATTCAAGAAGTCAGTGTCCAATCTGAAGACTACAGTAAAATAAAGACTATGGACAAAGAGCAATGTCACATGTTTTTTTATCATATTGAACTTACACTATTTTAATGATTAATTTACAATATTTTCATTATTGTTATTTACACACTGTTATTTACTTAAAATAAATGTTTAGAATGATATGATATTTAGCTATGTCCTACTACCAGAAAAGCCATGTTTTATTTGATGGTCATATTCACCTTAACAGACCTTGGTAATATTAAATATACTATTTAAATATCCATGATAGATTAGAAACTCAATTATTTCATATTACTAAGTGACATGCACTTTGCTGGTAGAATTGTAAAAATAGTATAGGGTAAGGGGCATCACGGGAAGCCACTGGATGATCGAGTTCCATGATATTACACTAGGGAGGAGGCTTAGACCAAATGGGTGGCAATTCCATAAAGCATTGGAATATTGGTTTGTGGATGGAAGTTGCCTCGATTAAAGTAAGAACTAGAACTTTATTCTAAGTAAAAAATATAGTGATCGCTCAACCATAAGATTTGACTTGTCAAACCTGATTTAGTAGCTATTCAACTCGATTAAATATCTACAGGGTGTTGGGGTTCCAAATAGGGAATAGCCCACGTGCATAAAAAGGGATGGTATGGAAACAGTAAAACCATACTTAACAACGGTTGAATTACACAGGAGTCAGGTCGCACGCTTTCTACGTTGGCTGGTGGAATGCCAATTGCTTGTGTTATCTAGTCCCTACCGAGTAGAGGCTATATAAAGAGATGAGCAGTGAAACACATTGTTATCTCAACTCAGTCGCATGTGAAAATATTGCATGTCTATAGATTGACATTATGAGCCTGAGATATCCTGTAGGTAAAGCTAGATAACTTTGTAGAGTTAATTCTAAATGGTATTCAAATATGTCATGCTTCTGGTAAATGAAACTGTGTTTAATGGGTGATTCCAATAGCGAGGCATAAGTAGATTTGGTAATGTAACCTGGTAATCAAGTTTTTGAAACCCCAATCTTTTAAGAAGTTCTTACTTTGTTATTTTATGTTAAAAAATGTTTACAGATAAAATTGCATCAACAAATACTTTAATAAAACCATTATATCCCTATCTCTTGAAAATTCTGGTAAGTAGTTATATAGCATTTCCCATGTGACTTGTTGAATACAGTTGGTTGTACTCAGTTTTGCTTATTTCCACCAAAACAGATATCAAAAGAAGAAAAGATGTTACAAGTTTTCGTGTTAGGGTTGCGACCGCACTCAAACGTTACTGTGGAAATTTTCTTCGGTTCCTCTAAATATAAGCTAAAAGTTTTGGGCTTGGAAGCCCGTAAAATTACTAAAGTTGACCATTAGGTCTTATTTTAATCAAATTAAATATTTTAAATGTTCATGAGCAAGCATGATACTCTTTCTGTCCGCAACTGAACTTCTAGGCTGTTGCAAGACGTACGACAACCCTGTTCCTAAAACTCGGGTGTTACATTTTATTCCTAGTGATTCAAACCAAGTACAAAGATAGAGATTTTCACCCTGGTACATTGTCACTTTCGAAAAAGTACAAAGATGAAGTTGATCAGAAACTTGGTGAGTGTTTATTAGAGATTTCAAGGAAATTACCAATGACTTCCTTCCAAGTTACCAAATTAAGTTGAAATAAATTAGACTTTGGTCCTCGCTTTCTAGCTTCTATTTTAGTGGCATGCTTGCTTGTTCTATGCCTTCTTGTAGATGTAATGACTCTTTCTACTTACCTAGTACAAACATCTATGCACTTTCTAAGTCGTATCTAGATCATCTGTGGGTGGATTTGCTTCAATCCATGGATTATCTTCGCTACGAAATGAAACAGTGTTGAATTTTTAGGCGACTGTTAGTGTGCTATTTGTTGTTTTTTAGTGTGCTTTTTGTTGTTTGCTTTTTTTTCCAATAACACAGTGGGCCTGAGAAGTCCCCATGAACTTAATTTACAGTGGTTTTCAGTATCCTAGTCTGAGGAGTACACAATGTGTCGCTGGATTTTAGTACATTGCACTGCTGGCAAATACTTGAGCGATAGCTTTTCCAAAAGTTAAGAAAAAGAGAGTGGTTCATATGGTTAGATTTGCATTTGCCGGTTGATCTAACCAAAATGCACTGCCTAGCATATTGAAAAGAGTAAAAACCTACTTGGACGTACTCATGTAGACCATCTAGTTCAGTGTCTGCAAACGTGACCGAAAAATTAAGGTATGAAACAGGCAAATATTCTACCTCTTTTCTGATGCAAATGTCTCTCCCTTTTGGAAAAGTGGGCTAGCAAGGCAGCCAAGATGGGATATCAATGGAAAGTGGGGAATAGTAAGAAAGTAATGTTCTGGGAAGACCATTCATTGGTTTGGTCATTCCAGTTTGGCTATTCAATATTGGGAAGTGTATGTTTTGGTTAACGAGAAAAAGGTATCTATTGCTGATGTTTGGGATGGCCATAATCTCAAATGCACTTTTTAGGTGTGTTGATGAGAAAGTAACGAATCTTTAGTTAGAAGTTCTTGGAATTGCTGAATCTATAGTTGTTACTGATGATGAAGATGCTTTGATTTGGAAATTTAATTCTGGAGGGGTGTGTAGTGTCCAATCTCTTTATTCAGTGATTAATTTCAGGGGTGTCCAACCTGTTTATATACCAGCAGTTTGGAAAATCTGTGTTCTTCGTAGAATTCATATCTTTTTGTGGTTACTGTCTCATAACAAACTTCTTGCCAGGGATAATCCCAGTAAAAGGCAAAATGTAACTGATAAAACTTGTAATTTCTGTACAGAACCTGAAACTGTTTGTCGTTTGTTCTTTCGTTGTGATATTTCCAAAGTTGTTTGGTCAGAAATTTCTGATATGGTTTCATTTAACGGTTGGTGATGAGTTTAGTGATTTTAAATGGGAAGTTAATAATTGCCTATTTGCCGCTACTTTGTGGGCTATCTAGAAATTAAGAAATGATATATGTTTTCGAAAGTTCAGTGGACAGGGATGAGCGTGGTTTGATGTCGGGTTGCTCGCTTTCTCAAGAGCTGGAGGCCACTGTGTCCTGCTTCAAGCTGGGAGAAGATGGATCAGTTTATATCAACATTGGAGATCAAGATGTCTTCAGCACAACACGTAGAATGGCGCTAAAAAGGAAGAAATCTGAAGACAAAACCATGGATGCTGACGGAAGGAGAGCGTGAAGAAAAAGGGCCTACCTAATGAAAGCTAAACTGCTGAGGAATTAATTGAAAAAGGAGTAGCAGAGAGAAGAATTTCATGCTAATTTCTGTGATCGTGGAAAATGCAATGTCTGGGTGGCTTGAATGAATGCTGTGTAATGTGTATGAGCAAAACTGAGCATGCCGATGAGGCTGCGAACGCTATGGCTTCGTTTCTGAAAAATATCCTACCTCCTTTTTTGAGAAGAATATGAATGATCCTACGTCACTCCAGTTCCAAATACGGACTCGAATCCGGTGCAATCGTAGCTGTGACTGCAACATAAGCAGTCGTATCTAGACCACCCAAGATGCAACCAACGTGTAGGTCAGCTTGCCCCAACTTCTCTTCACACAAGTTGTTCTTCCTTACAATACTAGCACTAGTAACAAAGTACTAACAACTAAATCCGCATCAGCGGGGAAAAAAACTCTTCTATCCTTCTGTCCGTGTCACATTCGCATCCATGTGAGAATAGTTTAACGTATAGCTCGTTTCGGTTTGAGATTCTAACTTCTAATTTATTTTTTATTATTTATAAATTTCGTCTTTTTTAAACTTTTGGTTTTATTAGGCTTTTTTGTTGGTTCTTTTTTCCCATATTCGTTTGTGTTATCCGTGATGAGCTAATATTTTTTTTCTATTTTTCTATTTTTAAAATTTAATTATGTTAAATAAATACTTCAGTTACAGTGTAATTTTAGCTAAGTACAATTTCAATCATAAGTTATTATTTTTCAGCCCAAACCGAGCGGGACGTTACGGGCAAATCGCCATGAATCGGTTTGCAAGACGATTTCAGAAAATAAAATTTGGTGCCGTATAATCTAAGAACATTTCATCGAATTTAACAACAGTTGCTAAAACTTTCAGCGAATTTAACCGAACACATGTACATGCGTGACCAACAATTGTTCAGTGAATTAAACGACAAACTAGCACAGAAATCACTATGGCAGGCTGTAATCGTAGAAGAGGAAGAGCATAAGAGTGCGCCCAGAGCCGATGAACTCACAACACCAAGGGGCGGATTCCAGACGGGGGCTAGTGGCGGCGGCCGACGGCCGGCGGCGAGCCGGCGCCGCAAATCCTAGTGCTCGATATTCGATCCCTCCCCCGATCTCCACCGCCGCCGTCGCGTCTCCCTCCTCCCCGGCTCATCGATCTCCGCCTCCCGCCGCCGCTGCGCCCCGTCTGCCCCCGGCTCACTTGACTCGGGCGTTTGGGTTACAGCCTAGTCAAGTGCCCGGTCCAAGCCGCACGCACGCAGCGCTCGTATTGTCGGCTCGTCTCGTGCGCCCTCGCTTTCTCCGAGACGGCCCCGAGTTAAAACCCTAGCCTCCGCGACCCCGCATTTCCCTTTCCCTTCCCTTCCTCCCCACCGCCTCACGCCGGTGAAGAGGAAGCGGCGGCGGATTTGGTGGCGCGCGCGCGCATGCGTCTCCGGCCCTCTCCGCGCCGTCGGCGAACCCGAAGCTGAGGCATCCATCCCTCTCGATCCCCACTCCCGGGGCGAAGGATTTGGGGGGAACCTCGCGGGGCCCGTCCCGGTGCCCCCGCTCTCCGCGCCGGCGAAGCGACCCTCAGGTTGGTTCTTCCCTCCTCGTCTCCCTCCGCTAGGCGTCTAGGTGGTGTCGTGGGCTGGGCGCTTATCCTATTGATAGGGTTTCGAGGCGGCTGGGTCGCTTCGAGCGTGCTAATGGGCTGTGCGGAATTCGGAATGGTTCCGTCGATTGGGGCGGGATAATTGAGCGATTGGCGTGGCATAACTGGTGCCTGTGGGGTTTGATTAAGCAATTGCGTGTTTCGTGTGGTTGGAACATACCGTGGGGGATAAATGGGGCTTCTAGGGTTTGCTTAAGGAACTGCAAATCCTGCCCGGAGGTTTCTTGCATGATGCTTTAGGATTTAGTGTTATGTTGATGTGTAGCATCGTCCTGCTTTGATTGTAAGTTCTTTTGAAAATTGAAATAATTGCTGTATGGGTGCTTGGCCTAGTTCACAGTAATTGGCGTAAATAAAATAATAAACAGTTTCTGTTATTGTAACCTTCGGTTGCCTCTGTTGCAAGCATTGTTTAGGTGTACTTGTGTTGTTAATGTGTTTTGTGTTTTGCATGGCCTCCATGTGTGCACTTATGGTGAAGTAGTTCAAATGACGTGTTAGACCATAGTAATATAAAATGTTACCGCGTCTAATGAAATATTTCAATAATAATAATAATGGCAACATGCATTATTATGACATTGGAATTGAAAGTATCATTTTGTCGCTCGAAAGTTACCAAGGGTACATTTGGTTCCTTGCCTCACCTTTCCTAGCTTGGTGAGGATAAACTAGCTCATGTAGGCTATAGCCCAAGGTAGCAAGGATGCTCGTTCGGTTCTACCATCCATGAAGGCGGGAAAAGAAAAGGAGAATGCTTACAATCTTGAACAATGTCTTACATGTTATTCATCTATTATTCCCATTCTCGTACATTGCTAATTATTGGATGGAAAGAGCTGGCTGAAGCTCTCATTGACTCGATTGATGTAAAAAAAGCACAAATCCTTAAGTGCTGACATGCAGGACAGATCAAATTTCAGCTTGGGTGGTGGTCACGAAGGATGCTGCCTGGGAGCAATAGGCGGCTCCGCGGCGGTGTTCCATTGCGCGGCAGTGGCAAGAAAGGACTTGAGGATATGACTGAGTACCAGCACAGCGCACTCGCTTGCCTCACAGGAGAGCCAATTCGGCTCTCCGCCGTGGGCAAGTTTTCTTAGGCGGTCAAGCTATTTTGCCAAGGAAAGAAAGCAGTTTATTTCTTTACCAAACATCTATCATTGCTAAGCAAGGCAAGAACTTCCCTTGCCTAGGATCCAAACACACCCCAACTTACCATACAATACTTAGGTTTACGCTGTGCTTGTAACCACATAGTGCTCAAAGAAGACATGCCAGAGCAAGGAACAAGATCGCTTGCTTTCATAATGCTACTTGATTAATACTGTTACTATGTCTGCCATTTTTGAAAATGAATATAATATATGATGTTATCATTGCTTCAAGAAAACAATCTGTGTTACTTCCCTGCCATGAGCCCATGACACATGACATCTGTGTTGGCTATCTTGCTACATGTGTCCATGCTTCACATGTCCATGGTATTATAACTTAGTCAAGCTGACATCTTTCAATCAAACAATGGTTATGACTTATATAGTAAGTTTCTAGCTGTGCGCTGTTTCCAATAAGGATTATATTTACACTGAAAGTATTGTCTACCACTTGAGTTCATAGTGTGCTACATCGTGTAAAGCATATTCATTTATCCATTTCTCCTGTTTGGTACTTCTGTTGCTGGAGTTAAACAGGTTCATAATCGTGAAAATTAGCTGGAAGCATTATTAAGGTTTAGTTTGAATAATTAAAATTTAAGTATTGATTTAGTTACAAGTTTCATAATTTGATATTTGGAAAGGTACAAAACTATAGTGTTGGTTTTAGGTGACACTAAACAGTGATGATGTCTGTGCCGCAAAATTAGAAACATAGAATCGGTAGAATATTTGTTGGTTTTGAAATAATTGTCACAGTTGCTTCCTCAGATATATAAATAAGTAGATCTTGTGGGGCATGTGCATTCCTTCTTTTTATTGTTTTAACTTTTAGGTTGTGCTTTGACTATGTTTTCATTGTCTGTGTGTTGGCCCCACTCCCACTTGTTGTAGACTTGATATTTACTTGGGAACAGAAGGGCTAAAAAGGAAATAGGGTAGAATATGGTGTTGCTATCTTTGGCAAACCAGCAACTGCATATGAATTGTGATTATTGATTACAAGTATTGTGTGCATATCTGCTCTCAAAATTAGTTTCAAAATACCAGCTAGCTGTTTGGATGAAGCATGCAAGTACAAATACACGAGTTATATTAACTAGAGTGGATTATGGAGGTCATTGATTCACCGTTTCCGCCACACTCACTTTGTCCTTCCCATTGCAGACTTCTTACTTTTCTCTTCTAAATAAGGAATTGTAGTGATAACTGACATTTTTTTATGAGCAGTTTAGTGTTGTTGTCATGAAGTTTTATTTGATTACAGTTAAATAAACAACTCCTGTTTAAAATGGGTAGCATATAAGCAATTCTCATTACTGTTCCTCTGTTTTCCCTGTGTGGGCCTACTATTCTATTTCAGCTTGTTAAGCAGCTTGCTTCTGTCTGAAATTCTGAATGTTCTGTTTTCTAGCCCTGACTGAGAAGAAGCTGTTATGTGTCCTATCGGAAAGGGTATCACCAAGTCTCAAGTTATTTGTCCTCTCTCAAAACCAGAAAGCAAGCACTCTAACCAAACACAATGACCACAGAAGCATGTAAGAAGAGGCGGGCAGTTTATATAAGCAGTGAATCGGAAAACTCTGGTACAGATTCTGAGGCCGGGGGAAGTAAACCCTCCCAAAAATCTGGGGTGACATCAATTTCTACACTCAAACACCGACCATCCTCTAAGAACAAGGTTGAAAGCATGAATACTAGCAAGATAAGGCTGTGTGGAAATATTCTGAGGAAGCTCATGGATCACAAAAGTGGTTGGCTTTTTCATAAACCGGTTGATCCAGTGCTCTATGGAATTCCTGATTACTTTGATGTTATTCACAACCCCATGGACTTGGGTACTGTTAAGAAGAAACTCGCAAACAAGCAATACTTTAGCACCAGTGAGTTTGCAGCCGATGTGAGGCTAACATTCTCAAATGCAATGAAGTATAATGCTCCAGGAAATGATGTCCACACAATAGCTGAACAATTGAATAGAATGTTTGATTCAGAATGGAAATCATTGGAAAGAAAATGGGGAGAGAGAAATCTGGCACAAGAGCGGCTGCCAATGAAGGTAATAATGGTTCGAGCTGCTGTGAATTCAGTGTCTGCGGTTCCTAGAGGGTTGGTTGCATGCTCAAATTCACTTGCAAAGAAGACATTGACAAATGGAATATCCTCCAAAGTAAAAATCACCAATTCACAATGTACCCTAATTCACTTGATATGTCTTTCTAATGGCAATATGATTTTAAAGTACTGCTATCTGCTGTCTGCACAGGTAAAAATAAAATTTTCCATGCGTGGCTCTGAACAGACCACTTCCAAAGGTGAATGGCATAACATCTTTGCATTATGTGCCCCAAGCTTTTGTCCCATGGTCGACTATGCTTTGCTGTCACGATTATAATGTTTCTTTCCAATTCAGATATACCTTTTCAAACAGCTGGTAGCAGAGAAGGCTCTTTAAATCATTCTGTCCCTTCCACCAAGGTTTTGGGCATGAGTTCCCTTATTTCTTTTTTGACTCAATTCTTATCTCAGTCTTGTAGCATCAGTACTAGCTAAGCAAATGCCCATTTCCCCTCTTAAGCCATATCTTCTATCTTTAGGAGAATGCTAAAGTACCAAGGATACAATCAACTGAGCACAGCTCTGAATCAAATGGTATGCTGAACATTTCCACATTATTTTAGCCCACGCTATCTGTCTTGCTAACACACTTACTTGCAATCTTAGGAAATGTTTCAAGGTCTTGCAATGGTACTTCTACTTTGCCTCTTGCTTCTTCTGGACAAGGTTCTTTCAGCATACTCTCTTTATCATCTATTTGATTCATCTGCTTATTGTTTAATTTCTTACTTTTAGTGATAACTTAACATTTAGGAACTTACAATCTTTTTTCCATAAAATGCTTTGCTAATGTATTGCATCCTGTGATGCAAATTCCAGGAGAAGAAAGTTATTTACACGAGGAACCTTTGTCACCAAGCAAAGCCCTTCGTGCAGCAATGCTCAAGAGTCGTTTTGCTGGAACAATTGTGAAGGCACAGCAGAAGGCACTTCTGGATCATGTAATATTTCTAAAATACATACTAAACTTTGTACTTTGCAGTTAGGCTATTCTCTTGCAGAGGACAAGTATTTTTCTACTCGTGCACCTCTTGCTGACATGCTGTTTTGATCTCCTAGGGGAAGAACATAGACCCTGCAAAATTGCAGTTGGAAAAAGAGAGGCTGGAAAAAAGGCAGCAAGATGGTAAGAACTTGCTCTGAACATTTGGTAGTTATATGATCTGGATCTGTTTAGTTTTCTCTGCAAATTTTGTGACTTCGACAAGTGTCATAATATTTGCATAGAGCCATCACCTGAACTGGCCCCTTTTTATAAATGGGATGGTCGCCGTGGTGAAAATATTTTTAAGCCCAAAATACGCTAATACTTGCTTGACACCGCACACTTTGAGAAACTTTGGGGTGTGAAAGTGAAAACTGTCCAGGTACGTGCCAGAGAAGTGTCAGGAGTGTCCAGTGTTTAACACAGTGTCACACACAGACACGATACGCTCTATCTTGGGTGGTTTGTAGTTTGATATATTATGGTTTTTGAACAAGTCAATCAGACCTCGGACCAGCTTGTTGTTCGATGATGCAATCAATCTTAATATTTCTGCAGAGTAATAACAGAATTGGTTAAAAATGTTATTTTTCCCCAGTTTTCTCTGGATACTGGCCCCAACCGGCTTATTCCATACCCTGGTTTGCAGCGAAGTTTCACATAGTATTTGAACTAGTTTTTGTTGTGGCACTGGGTTACCATTGTGAACTGGCTAGGGATCAACCTATGGCACCGTAGTTACTGTACGTGAATGAGGTTGATGCTTCAACCTTTTCCATTTCCAAAGTGGTTTGTCGGTCAACTTGATTGTTTTAAAAGTTTTTTCTATTAATGTTGGAATTTTGCTCAGAAAGTAACTTTTGATTGAAAGTGTTCACGTGCCAAACATTCTGGAAGAGTTCAATTTGTACTTATGATGTTCCCTATTTGGTCAGGCAATTTGTAGTCAATGCTCTTCGAGAAGTAGATTCTCTCCTTTTCATTGCTAGTTGAGTGCTTGTGCATTGCACCGGAATGTGATTAACATGATATGAATTTTCATTTACTTCAACACAACATTTGATAAAAAAGGATATTTACTTCAACACAACATTTGATAAAAAGAAATAAGGATATTTACTTCAACACTTGGTAAAAAAATAAGGATACCATATTGTTTAAAGGAAAAAGTCCACATTTGGTACCTCTACTTTGCAGTTGGTCCAATTTAGACCATCTACTTTAACCAGTTATTTTATACCCTCTACTTTGAAAACCAAATCAAATAACACCTTGAAGGTGGTTTTGAGGGCGGTTTTGCCACATAATCGTGGTTTTGCTATGCTGGCCAGCCACATCCCCTTTCTTCCTCCTCCAATCATCACTTAAACCATGTGGGCCCTATTTGGCAGCTATACAGGAGCTTCTTCTTCGTTCTAAAACCGAAACGCGAGAGAGAGAGAAACAGAGGAGGTGGCCATGGGGGCAGTGGTTGAGCTCAGCGCCAGCAGGGAAGGCAACAGCAGTGGCTGGTGAGCAGCAAAATGGGATCCCCTTACCTTAGCGACCCCATGGGTGGTGAAGGTGCGCTAGGAGGCGGCCTGCAGTGGCCGAGCGACTGCGCACATGGCGATAACGTATAGGCTGCTACAACGATGACTCAACAGCGATTAAAGCCAAAAATAGTGTCACAAGCATCCACACGGCGAGGGGAACTCACTAGCGCGAACGGCGAGGGTAGGGATGAGCCAAGGCGGGCTGGCACCGTGAGCCAGGGGTGGCACGGGTAGCCCAACATGGCGGCGTTGCGGAAGGAGAAGGACGGAATTAGGGGTTGGGAAAGATAAGAGGATGGCGAGGAGATTCTCTTGTAGGGAGAAATCGAAGGGGAGCTCACCAGGTGATGCATGGTGGCAGTTGCGGTGGATTTTTGTCGAACTCGGGCACCTATGGTTGAATCCCGAAATTGCTTGAGGGGTTTTGTAGAGGAGAACCTGGAGCACAATGTGACGTGGGAAAAATGGAAGGAGCTCAACGGGTTGAACAGAACGGTGAGGTGCCGAGGTTGATGCGGGGGCCACAAGCGGTGGCGTAGCCCCAGAGGAGGAAGATGAGGACGTTCCCAGTGCCCTGGCTGCCAAGGGGGGAAAGGAAGGTGAGCATAGGGAAGAGGACACCGAGGCGAAGGCAATGGACAAGGCGGATACAATCGGAGCTCACCCAAGCAGACACTACGACTAGGAACAAGGGCCTCGAGCTCCTCATGCTCTTTCTATCCTTCTCTGGTGCTCAAGGGAGGAGGAGAGGTTGGCGAGATGAGGCGTGGTAGCTCGCGGAAAGCTTGGCGGCGAGATGGAGTTGTGTGAGGCGATGGTGGAACGTGACAATGAAAGGAGGGAAGAAGAGGGAGGAAGAGGAAATGAATCTTGGGGAGACATGGAGGCCGACGGGTGGGATCAACATTTTTGTTCCTTTTATTTTCTAACTCAAATATGTGATGTTTGCCACCATGTGAGTGATATGGCTTGCCCATGTGGCAAAACCACGATTACGTGGCAATACCACCTTCAACGGGTTATTTGATCTGGTTTTCAAAGTAGAGGGTGTAAAATAACCGGCTTTTAAGTAGATGATCTAAATTGGACCAACTGCAAAGTAGAGGGACCAAATATGGACTTTTTCCTTGTTTAAATAAATCATGTACATGTGTATATTTGCAATAGTCATAGGCACCTTGAGATCAAGGTATAGTTATAATCAAAAGAGATTATATTGTTAGGGATTAGAAGATACGGAGGTGAATTTGTTCGAGGAGTTTTGTCATTGTTTTTCCTAAACAGTTGTTGTTGGGAATTTAACTCTATAACAGAATTTGTTAGGAGTTTATTGTTGTAGGTGGTGAAGATGTTATATTTGATATGATTATTATTTTATCTATTCAAGATGGCATGCTTATGGAAGTGTTCACTCAAAGAAGTTACTTCCATATGGTTGTGAATAATAGGGAACTATATTTGTCTTGACATGAGTTATACTGTATGGCTGATTTGAAATTGATAACTAAAACTCAGAAGTATATACTGTATGGCTTATTCTTAGGTTGTACTTTTTCTGCTGTATTGACATGAGTTCTGTCATTCCTGTGGATGCTTACCTTGCATGGCTTCCTTTTCGAACTGCACATTGCAGAGAAAGCAAGGATTGAGGCCCAGGTGAGGGCTGCTGAAGCTGCTGCACAATTAAAGCTAGAAGAAGACATGAGGATGAAGAGGGAGCAGGAAAGAGAGGCAGCACGCCTGGCATTACACATGGTACTACCTGCTTGCCATTTTCTGACCGGCAAGTTTGTATGCATGATGTACACAATGGTTATTCAATCTCTTCACCTTTTGTTTAGATGAAGAAGACTGTTGATATTGACAACAGTGACTTTCTAAAGGACCTGGAGAACTTGAGCAAAAAGTGGGAATTGAACCCCCCTGGCAAATTAATTGTCGATTTTATCGATGGGATTGAGCTGCCACCTTGTCTAGGGAGCCCGCTGGAGAGGCTTGGTCTTTTCATGAAGAAAGATCTTGAGGAAGAGGTCGAACATGAAATGGAGGACAGCATATCACCCTCGGTGGATGCCGATGTGGAGGAAGGAGAGATCAGTTGCTGTCGGTAGCATACCTCTAAAATATCCAATTTTTTCTTCAGATACTGAATCAACACACTTGCTGGCGTTATAAGATTATGTGGGTGCTATGTTATCTATTCTGCTACCAGGCAACCTCATAAGCGGAGTGAAATGAAGAATTAGCTCATATTGTTTGTGTCGTCTAACCAAGTCTCACCAAAACATGTTCCTAACTCTGGAGTAATTTGG
Source organism: Bonia amplexicaulis (assembly GCA_036346245.1). NCBI lineage: Eukaryota > Viridiplantae > Streptophyta > Magnoliopsida > Poales > Poaceae > Bonia > Bonia amplexicaulis. Next base: position 10,329,830 of record CM070745.1, on the reverse strand, counting down.
GCTTTGCTGCCGATTTTGTGGTTGTCACGCAATAGTACAATCCGCTTTATGTTGTAGGTGTTCCATGTCTATTTAAGACTGAGTTCCTCGTATGGACATTCTGTAATTTTTGTTTGAAAATAGGGTAATGAAATGCTAGTATATATTACAGTTATTGATGGTGAAGAAGGATGTTTGATGTTCCAAGTGATCGCCTAGTTCTCAGCTGTGTGCTCAACATCCATTATGATACGATTGGTCCTAGTGAAATTCTGTATGTTGTACCTATAAATCTATAATGCTAAGGACCTATCCTATTTGCGATTTTCTTCTGATTCCTATGCATGTCGTATTCTCCGTCGTGAAAAGCCGTTGCGCTGGTTTTTTGGCAGCGCATCCACAGAGTAAGATGTGTTTGTGACGAACTCAAAGATGGAAAAGACCTTAGGCATACAAAGATTGAACAAGCAAACAAAGTGGCTGTAGTTTAGTGGTGAGAATTCCACGTTGTGGCCGTGGAGACCTGGGCTCGAATCCCGGCAGCCACAGTTCTTTTTTCCATTTTTTTGGGGTATATCCCATACGTTCCAGACGGAGTAAGTCCGTTCAACAGGTGTAACAGCTCAATTTTGAAAATATAGCTTAATATATTTATCATAATTACTATTGAATTTTGAGCCAATTTCATAATTTTCCCTAAATTATAAAAAAATCAAAGAGTAAAAAGTTGTTTGGGTAAAAATATTCAAAATTACCGTGGTGAATTTTTTTTAGAATTTTTGAGTGTCTATTGTCTTTTTAGAGCTAAAAAGCATTTTCTTGAATTTTCAAATTTGAGAATAAAATTAAAAATCCTCAACCCCGTGCGCGGCGGTTTGCTTTTATTTTTTATTTTTGGGGTATGTCCCATACGTTCCAGACGAAGTAAGTCCGTTCAAAAGGCGTAATAGCCTCAATTTTCCAAATATAGCTTAATATATTTATTATAATTATTATTGAATTTTGAGCCAATTTCACAATTTTCCTGAATTATAAAACATTTTCAAAGATTGTCAAATTTATTTGGGGAAAAAGATTCTTTGCATAAGACTATTTATAAGCCATCTAGGTTCCTCTATGACCATTTGAAATGGCGAAAGAGGGTATAGGGGGCTCCATCTGTATTTTAATTGACGATTGGTTCCTTTATCACCAATTGAAATAGCAACAAATGCCATGGCACCGATATAGCACCCTATCATCCATTCATTTGACAACGAGCTTCTGTCACCAAACTCTATCCCAAATTCAAATGATGACAGAGCCTCTATTGTCATTTCAAATGACAACAGAAGGTTATTTATACAATTTTTTAAGTAAAAATATATTATTGTAATATTAATAATTATATGTATTGTTTAAAAAATTATGTGGATAGCATGCAGCACATCAGTTGAATGAGATGAGATTGTGCATGAGATTCTCATGACTAGATCGTTCTCATGCTAATAGTACGCTATCTTTTGTAGATGAACAACAGTCTCAAATCCCATGGTGTCGGCGCCATCCCCTGGCAAGCGCCCCACGCCCGTAGCGACTGGTTGAGCGACTGTGACATCCCAAACCACTTAAGATTCACCCATAATAAACCATAGAGGTCCAATGATAGCAACTCTTGGATGACTATTATTCCGAGTGAGAGCTGGTCTGAGTCGATTTAGACCATACGGTGTTGCAAATGGTATCAAAACCGACTCTAGCACTACGCGTGCGTGTGGGTTAAAGGTGTGGGCATATGATGCATAACACATGTGGGTCCAACTATGTGGTCAAATGATATGACATATGCGTCGAACTGAACATGCAAACACGTGCCAAGAGGAGAGGTCATGATCATTTATCCTAGTCTAGGTATGTTGGACCAATGAGAACGTTGAGTTCTTTAAGGGTGGATATATGCACATCACATATAATGTAAGATTAAGCTAATTGTGCTCCACGAGCGTGTGTGCATGAGTATGTTATTAGTATCACTTTATTAGTCTAGCTTAAGATTCACCAACATATAAATGGTGGAGGTCTAAAGAAAGTAACTCTTAATTGATCATTTTATATAAGTTGGTATTAAAATACAAATTAGTTCTTGTGCGTGTACGGTCTATTCCGAGTGGTGCTACTGGAGCGGCCCTGGGCTGATTAGGACCTGGCCGCTCTGTCATGCCCGCACCTCGCCTAGCTGCGCCTGGTCCGAGCGTGCTGTCGCGCCGGTGGAGGCACGCTTTCCACGCCGTGTGTCGACATCGACCAGCGAGAGTTCGACGACTTTGCCCAGACCTGCTGGCGCTCCACGGCGCGTCCGCGTCGCCGCTGGAGACGTTCCGCCTGTACGCCAACAAGGAGTTCCACTCCGCGGCGGCCATGCGCAGATGGGTTCGCCGCGGCCTCGGGTGCCGCCTGGCCGTGCTTGTCATCCACCACGCCTCCGGCACCCGCGTCGAACCGCCCCCCTCTGGTCGCCCAGGGCTCCGGCCCCTGCCGCCTCACGGCACTGCACGTCGGCGGGCTATGCCTAAACAGTAGCTTCGTGGCGCAGCTTGCCTCTGGCTGCCCCGTCCTGGAAGACGTGCGGCACAAGAGATGCAGGCTCGTCTTCCGTGAGCTCGCGTCCGGCACGCTGAGAGCCCGACCGTCGACGACTGCACGAGCTTCAGCAGCGATATGATAACGTGCTGGACCTCGCTGTTCCTCGCCTCGCCTCGCTGCGCCTCGTCCATCGCCTTGGCAGGTTCACGGATGGTATCCACGTTTCCTCGGCGAACGCGATGCCGTCCCTTGCGAGAGCGTCGGTCCTTCTCGTGGACACCGACAACGTCTTCGGCCCTGACGGCATGTACCGGAGGGATCAGCAGGGTGAACCAACGCAAGCTTGGTTTCTTGAGATCGCTGAACAATCTCACCAGCGTGACGAGTTTGGAGCTGTCGGGGGTTCCCACCAATGGTACGTAGCAAAGCCTTTCTGTGCCAGCGAACGTCAATGTTGGCACAGGATCCTTCAATTCTCTCCGACTCTCTTTGTCACTGGATAAACAAACACAGAAAGAAACTAATACATAAGTATTGAGATTGAATCACTCAATCTTCTTTTACTTAACACTCTGCCTCTACAAGAATTACAATTACAGAGCTTAAATAAGCCTCATGCACATACACGACCTCCACGCACCCACTAACTTAGGTCTATTCTCATGCCTCCTAAAATCTCTCCATGATCTACATAAGACCGATTCTCACGACTACGACCACTTCTCATGGTTACGACCGCTTCACATGGCTACAACATCTTCATCTTCGACTTCCCTCGTACTCGGATGCTCCGACTACTATAGTGTTCTTTCGAGCACGATTTACGACCATGATGCGAGTTTTGTAGCTACGACTACTGTAGCTATGACAACGGTAGCTACAACCACTGTATCTACGACTTCACACGTACTCGAAGTCTTCGACTGCTTTCGTGCTTGGAGTCTTCAACTGCCTTCGTGCTCGGAGTCTTCGACTATAGTCATTTCGACCATGGCTACTTTGACCACGATCACTACGACCACAGCCACTTAGACCACGTTCACTTCGACCACGGCCACTTCGACCATGATCACTTCAATCATGATCACTTCGATTGCAGCTTTGACTATGGCTTCGACTGCTCCTTCGGCCATAGCTTTGAACACATACAAATCATCAAGATTAATTCTATCATTCTCCCCCTTAATCTTAATGTGTTGACTCACCGATACGTATCACTTGCATCTTCTTTTCACTCGTAGCGGCCTTCTCTTCATCGTCTTTGTTAGTCTCACACCGACTCCTTTAGCAACGATGGCTTCACACCACCGCCTTCGGCTTCATGTCGAAACTTCACTCATCGGCTTCGCACCGCTGTCGTTGTCGGTCTCACGCCGACTTCTCCTCGCAGCAGCATCGTACTGCCGTTGGTGCCGACATCACACCGACTCTTCCTAGCAGCAGTCTCACACCACCACTTCCACTTTGATTGGAGCCATATTCTAGTAACATGCAAAAACCTATACAACACGATTACTACATGCAAAAGACTAAATTAAACATACAGATACAAACTTTGTCAAGATTAGTAACTAACTAATTTATTCTCCCCTAATCTTGACTGACGACCATACTTCACGACTCTTCACAGAAGAGTTGGCTCATCATCACTCTGAACGTCATAGAGTAGCGCTTTCTCCTCCTTTCCTTTTTCTTTCACCTCCTTTCCTTTCTCAGGGCACTCATAAGCGAAGTGTTCAAACTCTTGGCAGTTATAACACATCACCTTAGTTTTGTCAAACTTTCTTCGACCACCACCACTACTAGTGCTATCGGAGGAGCCCTTGCCATTTCGCTTTGACGACCGAGCCTCCACTCGGCCTTGGTGAGAAGCAAATGCTCTTCGTCCACCTTCTCGTGCTTGCGTATCCGCTCCTCTAACACTTTGAGGTAGCCAATCGCCTCCTCAAATGGCACGGTATCCACATCGTAGAACTGCTCATTGCATCAATAACCTGCAAAAACCTGTCAGAAACCAAATCGAGCAACTTCTTAACGAGTGTGGTGTCCTCCAGGGTGGCACCAAGATCACTGAGCTTGCCCACTAGCCCACTGATTTTGCCAGCAAACTCGTCGATGGAGTCGCCTTCCTTCATGCATAGGGTCTTGAATTCACTTTTCAAGATCGGCAGCGGTGCCTTCTTCACTCGATCGGCGCTGAGATACCTCATCTTCAAGCTCTCCCACACCTCCTTGGTTGTCTTTTTCTTGGCAACATGGTGGAGCACTTCCTCGGGAATAGCTTGAAAAATGCATGCAAGTGCCATCTTGTCCTTCCTCCTCTCCACGACCACTCCGGCCACGGGTTCGATCGCCTCCCAGATGTCCTGCGCCTCCATACATGCCTCCATTTTGATCGCCCATGTGGAGTAGTTAAAGGAGGTGAGCATCGGGTACTGGAGAGAGATGCCTCCCTCCCTTGTCATCTGCACCGTCGGATGCTCAGTGATGGACATGTTGTCGAAGCAAAGGTGCTTGGGCATACACAGAACTGGAAACTTAGGCTCTGATACCAATTGTTGGGATTGAATTGCTCAATCCTCTCAGACTCTCTCTTATCACTCTGGATAAACACAGAGAGAGAGACTAATACATAAGTGTTGGGATTGAATCACCCAATCTTCTTTTACTTAACACTCCACCTCTATAAGAATTACAATTACACAGCTTAAAAAAGCCTCGTGCACACACACATGACCTCCACGCACCCACTAACTTGGGCCTATTCTCATGCCTCCTAAAATCTCTCCACGATCTGCACGAGACCAATTCTCACGACTATGACTGCTTCTCATGGCTATGACCATTTCTCATGGCTACGACCGCTTCACATGGCTACAACCTCTTCATCTTTCGACTTCCACCATACTCGGATGCTCCGACTGCTATAGTGTTCTTCTGAGCACGACTTACGAACATGATGCTACAATACTCTTATGAGTATTGTATCTACGACAATGGTAGCTATGACCACTGTAGCTACGAATTCACACGTACTTGGAGTCTTCGACTGCCATCATGCTCGGAGTCTTCGACTACGGTCACTTTGACTATGGTCACTATGACCACGGCCACTTCGACCACGGTCACTTCGACCATGGCCACTTCAATCACGATCACTTCAATCATGACCACTTCGACTGTAGTTTCGACCATAGCTTTGACCACGGCTTCAACTGCTCCTTCGGCCATGTACAAATTATCAAGATTAATTCTAACAGTTAATAATTCTCTTGTTCGATGACACACGTCAAAGATTCACCACCGAACATTTTGTTTGCACTATCAAATTCTCGCAAGCTTGTCTTGGTTGTATTTTAGGCATTGCTAGACGAGAAGCACAAGGAATTCCTCACATTCCAAAACCTGAAGACCTTGTTCCTCCATGAATGTGATCTAAGCGACAACTAAAACACCCCAAAATTCAAAATTTTGAATTTCTTCTTGGTTTTTGCTTGAATTCCCAAATCCTTCAATCAACTTGGCAAATCACCTTGAATTCTTGATTTCCCCTTTTGCTTCTCCTTTTTTCCCTCATTCGCTGGCACCCCTAGAGAGTTCACCTCCGCCACCGCCTCTCTGTTCACCTCTCCCGTGGTTGACAGTCCGCACCTAAAATTGCGGCCGCCTCCACGCCCTGGAAAGCTCATACCTGCAGCTGTGGCCCCACCTCCCAATCGCACACCTCCCCTACTGACCACACTCCCTTCCTCGCTGTACGCGCCATTTGACTGGTGCTTACTCCCACCACAGCTCACCGCCTCTCCTGCCCCCACGCGCACTCCCACCGTACCATATGCCGTCATCACTCGCCAACTCATGCAGTCACCATGCGCCACCTTGCCTGTGTTCCTACTCCCCAGGTAGAGCTCCGATCATCTCTCCCTTCCACGCGTCGTCACAACCCGAGCCAAGTTACTGCTCCCACCTCCTATGTGTGCCCTTAAAGCCCAATCGCCCCTGCAGAGAGCTTCACATCACTCCTAGTCTCTCCACAAAGCCATTCAATTGTGCCATACCACATCACAGCTTCACCGTTGTTCTCTCCTAAGCCAGGTGAGCCGCTCACTCAATCTTCTGCTCCCCGACCACCATATTTCAATTACTCGCTGTTATAGCATCCACGAGACACCATAATCATAAAGCCAAACTCAAATCCACGTGAGCATTTCCGTGAACCTCCACCGATGGAAGCCACTGCTGGCCGAAGTAACTCTCCCGTGGACAACCCATTTGAGCATTCCCCAACCCAAATCACCTCCACCATTGTGAAACATATGCACTATAGATGGTCAGATCCCCTTTAAACTCGCCGGAAGACCACCGGAAAACCCCAAAGCAGCCACCTTCTCTCGTACCACCGGCCACCACCAAGGATTTACCCTTGTGACTTGCTGGGTACGGTTGTACTCATTACTTGCTAAACAACAAACAGAAGATCAATAGGACAATGATGAATAAACTATTGATGAAGTTCCAGAAGAACCCTACTTCGTTGACGGCAACTGGTTTTAGGTCTTAACCATGCTCAAGTTTACATGTAGTGTTCTTGCATAGCCACTACGTTAAAACTAGGTTGTTAAACCTTACTTCTGTAGTGAAGTTTGGCTCTTTTGTTGTAAGCATGTGTTGTTGTGGTGTTTAGTCATGTACGGTATTCCGCAATTGGACAATCCTGGGTAGTTGTGGGGATTACAAGCACCTCTAGAAATGGGGGCGTTACAGAGTGGTATCAGAACACACTTGCTTGACCGTAGGTTGAGACCTAAGGTAAATTAGGAGTGCTATTTTATAGCAAAACCTAGTTAAAAAAACTAAAAAGAACTTACACAAAATATAAGTATTATTGTTGTCTTTTCTCTCTCTTAATGCTACCTCACTTGTCTTAGTTTTAGTTTCAGCTTAAGTTTTACCTTTTGCAAAAGATTTATGTCTAATCTTGTCTAACTTCAAATTGATATAATCAAGTGGTTGGAGCACATTCTCTATTCCAACCCGAAGTGAGGAGCTGAAGTATGGTGTACGCTAGTATAGAGTAGACCTTGTGTAATAGTTTTTCTGCTTGAAAATGAGTTGTAATATAAATCCTAAGTCAATTTGTATGCATCTTGTAAGATAAATAAAATTATATTTGCTATCTCACAATTTGTTTGTTGTTAATATCTGTATCTCACCACCTTCAAAGATCCATTTCCTTCTTATTCGCTCTAATCCTTAGCTCATTTGCTCTACACTTATCCAATTCAAACTCTTACTTATCTATCTGATGTTCATAAAAACCGCTGCAAAACTAACTTCAGGATCTTAATCTACAGAATCAAGATGGCAGGAACTGGATCAGGATAGGGAAGCCAACAAGCAGAACAAGGCAATCCTGCGTAAAAATCAAACTACACTTGTCAGTATTCTAGCAATGATAGAACAAAACAGACATCAAGCTAATTAGAACCAGACAAGACTAATGGAACAATATTCAAGGTTACTTGCACAAATTGCAATGATGATAGCAGCACTAGGAAGTTCAACAAGAGCTGCCGTCGGTAGAGAAGCAACACCAGTCACCTCAAGATGGGCAAATTTTTAGAAAACATGACCGCCCATTTTCTCTACATCTCTTGACCCATTAGCAGCAGAAGACTGGCTCGAGATGTTGAAAGGGAACTAAATACAATATAATGTGATGATAGAGAGAAAGTCATGTATGTTTCCCATCAACTGCAAGGACAAGCTATCGCTGGTGGATCAATTTCCAGACTATGCATCAAGACAGAGAGATTACATGGGAGGAGTTTGACAAGTCTTTCGGTCGATCTCATATTCCAACAGGTGTCATAGAGGCTAAACGTCGGGAGTTCCTTGCACTAAAATAAGGAGGACGTACCATAACAGAATATCTTCATCAATTCAATCAACTTGCCTGCTATGCCCCTTATGATGTCAAACATAAGCAAAAAATGGAGAGAGTTAAGGAAGGGCTACAAAATCCTTGAAGTACCACATCTTAGCTATGGACTTTAAGGATTTGTCTACAATGGTGGACAAACTAATTGTATCAGAAGAAGCTAGAAAATGAATTGGAGAACTCTCGTAAAAAGAAAACAGCGCAGAGACCATCATCATTAGGTGCGACAAGAGGACATATATTGGTATCGTCTCAAAGTTGATACCAACCGAACCGATAGATGGTGCTTGTACCAAGATCTCAGTATAGTATTTTTCCTTAGTACAATACTTCTCAATCTGTCGTGATCTGGTGTAACACCTATGGAGGAAGTCATTACCAACGCAATTGCCCACTGAAGGTGAATCCATGCTATCATTGTGATCAACTTGGTCATTTCAAGGACCAACGCCCCAAGAGAGGATTGCCTTCAGAAGTGGCAAAATTATAGACCAAAGCTCAGCAACCAAATGCCAAACCGGTTATCATTACACTAACATCATGGGGAGGATTCCTGCAAGCACGACCCATGCACCAAGACCAACAACACCAGCAGGAACAACAATGGGAGCATCTGAGCATTCTCCCAACCCAAATCACCTTCACCACTGTGATACGTATGCACCGTAAATGATGAAACCCCCTTTAAACTCGCTGGAAGACCACAAAAAAACCCCCAAAGATGCCATGCAAGCCACCACCTTCTCTCCTATCGCCAGCAACCACCACCCACCTAAACTTCTCCCCAAGCCCAAAATGGAAGCACAACTCTGAGCTCTACCCGCATGTACCCTCCACAACCGTTAGAGGTCGTCACCAACATCGATAAGCGGTGGTGCCTACGCCTCTATTTTCCACTACCAAGAAGGGATGGAGGTAGACGATGACCCCTTAGGGCGACGTGGTCGCGCAGCCATCGTGCACCATCCGCTAGTAGTAGCGCGGTTAGGGTTGAATCATGGCCTGAATCTGCGACCTATCGGGCGGTGCGATTTAAAAGCGTGTGGGTGCACTTTTGAAGCAAGCCGACCTAGTACTGTGCTTTACTGTAGTAATATTTTTCGTCTAAAGCCCTAAATTCCAAAATACCTCCATTTCGATCGTTTCGACATTGCGAATTCATTTCTCCTTACTACATTATAAAGAATATTCGCCACTATATCGTCCTTTCTCCTTACTACATTATAAAGAATTGGATATTATCGTTTCAGCAGAGAATCACCTAACCATATATCTTCCCAAAACCTAGTTTGCATTCCATTTTTAATCTAGAATGAACCAAAGCAAAGAAATTGATCTTTAATTTTCATAAGGCCCGACCAAAAATGAGAAGTCCCAGGTTTATTAACCACCTGCGAAAGACTCTTGTCACCCATACATTTCCTAGTCAACCAAGATTGCCAAACTCCTTCGTTAAATAGGTTAAATAACCATTTCTCGAGCAAGCTTTTGTTTTTGTATCTAAGTTCTGAACTCCTAGACTGCCATGCTCTTTGGGCAAACAAACTAGACTCCATTTAGCAAGCCTATATTTACGTTTGTGACTGTCACTCTGCCAGTAAAATATAGATCGATAAAAGTCTAGTCTTCTGAGAAGCTCTCTAGGAACCACAAAGAAAGAAAATATATACATTGGCAGACTGTTGAGCACCGAATTAATAAGCACTAACCATATACATTGGTATAAACCATATACATTGTATATACCATAGACATGATCGCAACCTGACATCCACCTTCATAGGCAATCTCATCTACAGAGAGATAATGAAGAAGAAGACCTGGAGGTCAAGCACATCATGGTGACTATCGAGCAAAATTCAAGCGGAAAGCAGAAGGCTTTGGAAAGGAGGTTCAGTTCTTTCGAGGCGGCTTACGACAACCTTCCTCGTATGCTCTAGGTGCTATAGGATAGGAATCCAAGCACATACATTGCTGTGAAGGACAAGCCATCCAAAAGACCGCCAAGTTTCATGGTTTTGTGAGGGTCTTCTTAACCTTCGGTGTCTACATCTAGAAGATTGCCAAGACTTCATGAAGGAGATGGTGCTGCAGGCATGGTGTGGCAAGCTAAAAGGCTTCAGGGTTGTGGGCAACTTCGCCACGTCAGATATTGTATAGAGGGCTTGTATTCCGGATCTTGATCTATTGAACTTAGCCACGTGTCGCTCGACTGTTGGGCAACTATCCCAAATCGCTCAACGATGGAGCGACAAATAGATATTACTATAAAATAAAAAACACACATATATCACTGTAGTTCAGAATAAAAATTAGATTATGTCAAAAAAAATTCTCCAATAGCCTGTGCCATTGCGCCTACGGGTGTTCGGTTGGGCCTAAATTGTATTGGACTGGAGCTCTACTGATCCGAGACTAACCAAAAAACAAAATCCACCGGCCTTGTTCGACTAAAAGGCACAATCCATACTGGGCCAACCATAATCAACCAAACCAGTGACCTCGGCATTTTGCGATTATGTTAGGGCTATTCTTTTCGGCTTTTTAAGCCAACTTTTGGTTATAACTTTTTAGCAATTACTATTTATTAAACTAATAAGTTACAATCAAAAGTCATAAACCTCGTTCTTTTGACTTTTGGTTTCTGCTTCTTTCAACAATCACTATTTATTAAACTAATAAACTATAAGCTAAAAGAACAAGTTCATAAGTTACAACCTAAAAGAACAGGGCACAGACGGTTGAAGGATAAGGTATAACTCCCTCGGTTTTTTATCTCCTTTTCTTTCTTTCTCATTTTTATCCCCAATTTCTTTCTCATTTTGAAAGAACAGCTTGTGGCTTTTTGGCTTTTTAGCACTGTAGTGGCTAAAAATACATTGTAACAACTGTCAACTTTTTTTGAGTAATTAAATTTTAAAAATAAAAAAGTTATATCATGACATACAATATAAACAAATAAGGGGCAAAAACAAAAGGCAAAAACAAAAAAAAGTCAAAAAGAACGAAATTAGAAAACCTTATTTGGAGCTGGGCTTTTCCTTCCCTTTCTTTCTCTTTCCAGTCTCGCTCTCTATTCCTCCTCCCCGGCCTCTCTTCTTCCTCTTCCTCTCCTAATCTCCGACAGTTCCCAATTTCCCATCCCCCCAAACAGAAGGGAAGCAGCGAACGAAACCGAGAGAGGAAAAAGGAGGGGAAAAAAATCTCCCATCTCCTCCTCTCCAAACCCTAACCCCCTCCTCCCCCAGATCTCGCTGCCGCGCGCCCCGCCTCGATGTGACCCGGCCCTAGGGTTTGCGCCGGTGCTGGGCCCTCCTCGTCGGGGTTAGGGGAGGGGGATTCGTGGTGACTCGAGGGGATTGGAGGTGGCGGCGCGCACGCACATGAAGGACCTGGCGCACCGCACCAAGGTGGTGCTCCGGCGGCTGCCGCCGGCGATCGCGGAGCGCGCCGTCGTGGACCAGGTCGACGCGCGCTTCGCTGGGCGGTACGACTGGTCCTGCTTCCGCCCCGGCAATGCCAGGTCAGCGTCTTCTCTCCCTCCCTCCTTGTGTGCGCGGTGTACCTGAGTATATGCGTGTGGCTCTTCGCTGGTTAGGTCTGGATTGGAGTCATGGCTGTTTAACCTAGGAACTGTGGGCAGGCGACTACCCTTTTCCCATTTTGTCTTAGATTTCGTTTGCTAGTTTTAGTGGTGTAGTTTTGTTGTTAGCAATTAGCATGTTAATCCATGTAATTGAGAAGTATAGCCTGGACTGCTGCCGTTATCTAGTGCGTTACGTTATGTCTAACAACGAACAGATTGCTTTGACCCATTAGTTACTGAGCTGTAGACTTAGTTCTTGCTTATTATGGGGACCTTTACTGAGTGAGCCAGAGTTGACAGCGTGGTGCAAAATTGTAGTTGAGATTTGTGTAAGCACAATTTAGTTGTTGTTATTTGCTGTAATATTTGATTGCTACTGAAATATTAGTGAGTATATTATTGGAGTCTTAGTTATGAAACTGTGTAAGTTTACTTCCTGTTAAGTACATCTCTTTAGTTGTAACTAGCCTAACTGTGCTTCTAATGGCAGCTACAAAGGGCTAAAATTATCAGTGAGAGTAAAATGTTCGCTAATAGATTTGAGAGGTTTTGCTCTGTTTTTTCATTTGTGTGCTGTCTGGGATTTGCTTAAAACATGCTTATTACGGAGCAAGCTCGCTAGAAGAATAGACTATTTTGTACCATTCGGCTCTTTTTTTTATTTCACAGTAAGTGATTATCAAATTACCCTGGCTGTTTTGTACTAGTTTCAATGGTCTAGATGTAGCTAGTGACTTGCGTAGCAATTCGATTGCTATGTCTGCGAATTTTTTTACTTAAAATGTTGTAATTTACTGCTTTGTTTGGACAAATTTAGAAATACTTAAAACAGTGGAAGGTAAATCATAATGACATCCTTGTTTGCCTTTTTTTTTAATATGCTAACATAGGTTGTTTATTCAGCCAAAAGAATCATAGATATTCTCGACTCTACCTTAACTTCAAGAGCCCAGAAGACGTTGTTGAATTTGCTGAGTTCTTCAATGGGCATGTATTTGTGAATGAAAAAGGTATTTTTATCATTTCTTTGTCCAATGTTTCTTTTCTTCGATTGTTCTTATGCAATTTATATTCAGGATGCAAAACCTATATTCACTGTATGTCAGCTTGAACACTGTCCAAGCTAGAGCCTAGAGATATAAGTTCATTAGTTCACCCTTTGCATTAAGGTACTGTGGTAAGAGGTGGTGGCTGCTAGCAAACACCGCTTATGTTGACGTGATAATATTTATCCATGCAGTCTGTTATATTGGAACAGAAATCAATTTGCGAAGTTTTTTTTTCAACACTAGAGCACATGTTTGGAATGCATCTATGTATTGTTTAAATTGTGTGCCATGCATGTCACCCATGGTTTTTTTTCAGGTGCTCAGTTTAAAGCCCTTGTGGAATATGCACCGTCGCAACAGGTTCCTAAGTCAAATATCAAGAAAGATCCCCGTCAAGGAACTATAATGAAAGGTCCTAGACAACCATTTTATCTGATATTTTGTCCTATAGAGTACGATACTATCACATTTATCATTATTGTAAACTTAGCTAGCTTTTTTTTAAATAACTAGATCCAGAATACTTGGAGTTTCTTGAGCTTATTTCAAAGCCTACTGAGCATCTGCCAAGTGCTGAAATTCAGCTTGAAAGGAAAGAAGCTGAAAGAATAGGTAAAATATCTCATTACTTTCTATTCACAACACGGTTGCGCTAATCAGCGCATGTGCGCACGCTATGCGCTGGTCGCTGGCTGCGCGCATGAACATCCTGGTGCATTCATGTTTTGATGATTACTTTATGTGCATGAGATAGCAACTTTGCCAGCTGTAAATCAATCAATGATAACTTTATATTCAGAAGATAGTAACTTGACTTGCATGCGTGCATGCAATAGGAGAGAGAAGAGAATAGATGGACTTGATTTGTGATTTTTTATCTTATTTACAAGCTAAAAAATATAATAACTATTTCACAAAAGTCCGATTTGCTATCCGTTTGCACCATTGTGCTTGAACTTACGAGGTTAACAAAACAAGATCTATGTTGAATATGTTTTGACACTGCGAAATTCGTGTCATATAAGTACTATCATCCATGAGTGAAGTTACTGTCAAATACATATAGGTTATTACCAGTTTTATAGTGTTACAACGGGTCATGCTCTACATATGTTTGGCAATAACTTCACTCATACATAGCAGTAACCTCATGAATTACGGATGATAACTGTAAGTAACTTCATGAATTATGGATGATAACTGTATGTAACTTCATAAATTACAGATGATAACTTGATATACGTACGATAGTAATTATACCATAATTAACAAACGTTAGTAACTATCATAGAGTGGGATGGTGGAGCGGTTGGCTGGTTGGGCCGGTCAGGGGCGCGTGCTTATTCTACGCATAGCCATTGATTAGTGTATGTGTGTGTATATAATTTACACACACATACATACGGCTGCACTATTTTGTGCCTATGCGTGTCGGAAAGTTACTGTTAAACACATGTAGGATTGCTACCAGTTGTAACACTACACAACTGGCAGTAACTTACAACTTTACATGTGTTTGACAGTAACTTCACTCATGTACGGCAGTAACTTTCCTGCGCGCAGAATAATAATTATATATATATTCAAAGATGCCGAGCATAAAAGAGTGGTCTGTAATTACTTGGTTATTAACTTATTATTGTAGCTGCTGGAAAGGAGGCACCTGTTGTGACACCTCTTATGGTTTATGTTCGTCAGCAAAGGGCAGCAAAGAGTATCGCTCAGGTACATTAGATCATTAAATGATAATTTGGAGTTCTATTCTTTTTTATAAACTGTCAAGTGTCAACTAACTAGCAAATTACATGTTGCAGAGATCTGGAAGTAGTAGACTTAGTAGAAAAGTTGCAGGTGTCGTAACTAGCAGTTCTAGTCCTTCTAAAAGAGCTTCTGAGAAGCGCAGGACCTCCACTTCAATGGTAATTTGCTCGGTTGAGAACTTACTGAAATTTTCTGTGGTCACAATAAATGGAGCTTAATTATTTCATATATATGTTTTTGTATTCTTTTTCTACCAAACATTCCGAAAGGTTTTGTTGTTCTCTGTTTATACTTAGATCTCACATAATAAATATGCCATGTTTCTTTTATTTTCTTCTATGTTTATAGCACCAACTCATCTTGATGTTTCTCCTAATTCATCAGTTGATCTGTATTATGGGCGCCTGCTGTTATGTTTTTGATCAAACAAAATTTAGCATGTTAATCCTTATGACTACTGTTACTTCCCCTATATGCATTTCTGTTTGCTCTGTGGTTTGTGAATTGTATGCTCCTATATGTTTTATATATATTGACCACTTCAAAATTTTATTTTTGGTTTATGATGCGGAGTTATCTTTTCTTTTTTTCAACCTATGCAAGTGTGTATGCTGCCATATTCAACCGAAGCACACTGGCAGCTCTATGCCTCAATTTGGTTTTTTTTTTTGAGTTTTGGACTGTTTATGTTGTGTTGTTCTGCAAAAAAGCCTTACCTGTTTGGTAGAAGCTCTGTCTTGGTGTCCCATAATTCCTTCTTCTGATAATTATTACCTGTCAAAACCAAGAAAACAAACAATGTTACCTTCTGTTTGTTGTGCACATTAAAGTATGGCCTGAAGTTGTTAATTTTGTTGCTTTTCTGTGATCTTTAGCAGTATGTTTTACGAGACAATGCTAAGGAGAAGCCAACTTACATCTTAATGCCGAGGAGAGAGGATCATACACAGAGGGATAAAATTACTGCTGGAACGCCAGGTGGTACTGAATCAAGAAACTGTTAATAATTATAAGTTTTTTCGTACTGTTGTTATCAACAGTATTTTGTATGTTATAGGTTATTACTAAGTGAAGTCTTTCTGCTATGATCTTTCCTTGGCTATATGTGTTGTTAAAATGTTGTATCAACTAATGTATGGACTATGGCACCTGCATTTGAGCCTCGTTATTACCAATTTGAGCCAAAGTAAGAAATAGGGGAATGACATACAATTCAAGTTTATAAGAACTGAGTCAGGGCCAGGTTGGCGTTGCTGTGTGTGCTGTGGGATGTAGCAAGCTATATGAGAACCTTTATCATTTTGAGAAAAATAGGCAAGTTTATATGTAGCTAGCTGTTAGTTAATATTTTTCCAAAATGGCAAAACAAGTATGGTTATTATTTTTAAAAATGGCAAAATAAGCATACTTTTGAAAAGCCACCGCAATGCTAAACTCACCCTTCATACAAACAAATATGGATGTGTTTTTTGCATGTTTGGTTCGCTGACTGACGTATGGCGGACTGGCAATAGACCAAGTTGAGGTTTTTTATGGCTACCCTTGCACTCCAGTTACAGGAATGATTGATCCTTGGATGACATCATCTAGTTTCACTACTGTTTTGATATTTTTTCTTATTCGAGATAAAATGGAATCCATTTCTTATCTTGTCCTGTTAATCTTTTCTCATCTAAGTTAAAGTTCTTGATGTACGCTTTGTGTTGTGCTTTGCGGCTTTACCACTTTCCATCCATAAGATGGCATACAAATGCTAGGTTATTCTTCGATGTTAATATTGTTTTTTGGTATTGTCTTGTCTCGTAGATGTTACAAGTGGTGGAACATCTGGATCTGCTCAGGTTGTTGAGGCTAAAAAAGACAAATTTGTCCTTTTGAAAGGAAGAGCTAGGGTTGATTCTAATGTAAGCAAACACATTCAACAAAGATTTTTACCGTTTTGTTGGTATCTACTATGTCATTTAATGAACTTTTGCCACAGATATCTGATGGTGTAAATCAGCAGCAATCGGTGACCCCTATGAAAAATACACCCCCATCAAGTTCTAGACAAGACCAGCGACTTGAGGCCAGTGGTAGAATTATTAAGACTATACTTTCAAACAAGGACGGACGCCATGCAATTTCATCTCAACATGAGCAGGAATGTCACATAATTAATGCTGAGAAGGATAAACGGCCACCACGGGTTCCAAACTCGCATTCAATTGTCAAAGATCAGATACTTGAAAATGCCGAGAAAAGTCATTTTGATGAGAAACGTAATCGTCTACATGGCGAGAAGATTGAAAGACATGCCAGGAATAGAGAGAGGCCTGATCGTGGTGTGTGGGCCCCTCGTCGCTATGACAAGTCTGCACCAGGAGGTGGTACACAGGCCTCATCGTCTGAGTTCCCGCTGATGCAGTCACATTCTGGGGATAATTTATCTCAGCAAGCAGATGGTACAAGTCTAACTGAAGCAATTTTATTATTATTTATTCGCGATGCTCGAGTTACTGTATTAACTGTGTGACTTGATGACTTAGGCCATGGAGAGAGAAAAATAGATACAAGGAGTCATGGTGGTATTCGCGGCGGTCATGTAGAAAATGGTTTGTTTCTTATTTGCATCTTGTAGCTAGTGCTTACCAAACAAGCTGCAAAATTTATTCTAGACCAGTTTCTGTATTATGGTTCATGATGTCAAATTTTCATTCAGGGCATAGGCATGCCAACCGCCGTGGTCCTCCATGTGGTTTGAAGGAAACAGAAATCTCTGCAAGCACATCTGATGGAAAGCCTTCAAAGAGGGTCTCTGCCAACTATGGTGCTCATGAGGTGTGATTAGTATATAATTTCTTTGCCTTGGCTGATTTCAAGGGCCTATGTTTTTTGTTATCCATTGTTCATGTAAAATTCTAATACTGTAAATGCCGTGTGCAGAGACAAGTATGGGTTCAAAAGTCAAGTTCGGGATCATGACTTTGTCCATTGATGGTATGCTATGTTACTCTAGTTTATCCAACCTATATTCAAGTGCTTGCTCATATAATTATAAGACTACAGTGATCCTCGTGTTTTCAGCACCATCTATTGTATATCTCTTCTCTAGATTTTTGTAACGTCTGGTTAGCATTACATGTACCATAAAAATGTCTCGAAAGATTAATAGGAACTTATCACCAAATGTACATTAATTTATTTACTTATTTGCAGATACACTCAATCGAAACAGATATCTCAAGTTGTGGAGAAGTTTTGGATTTTGCAGCCCATTCTTCTTAGTCAGCTGTTGATCCTGTGAAGTATGTTAACGAAATGCCCATTGGTCAAATGCTTCCATGAAGTGCAATATCAGATTTGCCAATGGAAGTCTCAGCTAGAGCTCAAAAGGGAGCTCTTTGATTTGATTCACAACAATAGTGAAGTAACATAACCCACCTATTGGTAGCTCTCAATCACTTTGGGTGAGATTTGCTTTGTCCCCAAGGTTGCTATTTCTGGAGCAATGGATGGAAATTAGGTTGGCATCAGTACCTCGTGACAGTGGTCACATATTTCCAAGACCCCTGGAGGCTACCTCAGACAATTCATCAGAAATGGATGTACATATCTCTAGAGAAAGAAGAGGTCTGGTTCTGATTGCTGTTTACAGGTTAGAGGTGCCATGTATTTACAAAGAGATGAAGAGTTATCAGACTACCTGGTTTGCTAAATAAAGGCGAATGTAGTTAGTAGATTCTGAGAACCCCGTGTTTAGGCGGCTGCAATCGTGGTCACCACAACAAAGTTTACCCTAGAGTGCAAAGTGACATCTCTCATTTTGGTTTTATGCTCCCGAGTAGATGGAATGTGAGATTGTTTTGACGTGTTGAAGTTGCTGGTGTGTGTTTGGTTGTCATGTTTCAACAGATAACTTTGGGGGTTATGTTAAGAATGATATGCATGGTGTACAGCATCAAAGGTGCTTGCTGTTTTAAACCTGAAGTAATGCACCCTTGCGTTGATGATTGATGATCCCTTGATACATGCGTTGTCCGTGCAGAAAAATGCCCTTGATACCATGGTGTGATTCACTGCGGTAGTTTTATTTGAAAAATAATCAGTCTCACCATTGGTGCGAAACTATTGTCGAACCTTGTCGATCTGCCTGCGGGGAATTGCGCGAGCCTCGGACCTCAAATAATAATGGGGGATTTGATCATTTGCCTTATCTTATATTGCGTTTGATAAAATACCCTGTGATGTATCACTTACATCGGGTCCTGGACTTATATGTAAGTGAGACACATAAGGCATTTTATCAAGTGCACATGAAAGATGAGGCAAATGATCAAATATTTTTTTTTTAAAAAAAGGAGATTTAATAGTTTGCCCTATTTTTCTTTGCTATCTGATAAAATGTCTCGTAATGTCTCACTGATATACGAGGCTAGAATTCGTATATTAATAAGACATCACTTACTATTTCAATAAAAGATAGAATAAATCATTAATTCATCCTTTAAAAAAACACATGGTTTAGAAGTTAATTGATGCAGAAAGCCGAAGCATAGTTTAGAAAAGAGAAATTTGATGATTTGCTCCATCTTTGTTTGCAAACAGCTCATTTGACCCGCAGTTGATATCAATTGATTATTTGCCCCATATTTTAATTTTCAGTTGATCATTTGCCATCTTTGCATTTCTAGGCTATTTTCTATTTTTATAATGCTAAATCACCATAGAAATTGACCAAATTACCCTGCCCCAATCTGCTCTCGTCCATGTTCCAGGGAAATAAATCCCTTCCATTGTTACTTGACAAAGTTGATATCGACCATCTCCGTGAAGTCCTTCTTGAGAGAATATGAGATCCTCAAGAAGTTGTCAATATGGAAGAGCCCACGGTTGAAGTCTCTGAATCGCATCCGTCTTGCATTGCATTGGAGTTTCGAAATCATAAATTGTGAACAACGGGCGTGTTGGAGGATTGCAATTCCTCGACTCCTCGAACTCTGGATATTTCGATTAGCCGTGAGTTGTTCGTAGCGTGGTATCACAAATTACGAGCAAGAAGAAGGCGGTGGTCAAACCACTGCTTCCCCTTCGCTCAGAACCTCGATGTCGGGATCTCACAGACAAGCTTGATCCCCGCCGTGCTTCCTTCCTCCCTCTCCAGTTGTGGGTGTATAACTGTCCAAATTTGATGTCTCTGCAGCTAGGATCATGCCTGACATTGGAATGTCGGCAGTTGAATTGTGGACCTTCTTCTGGTAACCACATGTTTGCGGTGCAAAATAACCATCTTGGATTTCATGACAAGGAGGACAGATCGCCCGATGCTTAAACAAAGCTGGGTGAGCATGTGTCCTCCTTTATGGCTTTATCAAGACAAGACCGAAAAGCCATGCGTGATGAGTTACTTCCTATAGGCGAGTTAGCTCCAAGTTTGCAATAGCATGTGTGACGGTGTGAGGTGTTCTTTGTTTGATTGTTTTCTTCCTAATTAGCGATGATAGCCAAAGTTGTTAGCCATGTACGCATTTCTTCTCACAGAGAAAAGAAGGGAATGGGAGGTGGATTTCACCGGTGACTCAAAGGGTAATTTGGTCAATTTCTATGATAATTTAGCATTATAAAATAGAAAATGGTTTAGAAATACAAAAAGTGCAAATGATCAACTAAAAATTAAAAGATAGAGCAAATAATCAATTGATATCAACTGTGGGACAAATAAACTGTTTGCAAATAAAGATGGATAAATCATCAAATTTCTCTTTAGAAAAACTCACCCATCATCTCACCTCACACGAGTAAAAAAGCCCGAGCTAGGGGGAGACCTCACCTACGAAAGGTTGAGCTAGGGTTTCCCCCGGCGCGGCATGGAGAGCCTCGTCCTCGCCTCCTCGTGCTCCGCCTCCCCCTGCCTCCTCGTCCCCGGCCGCCCGCGGACGCCGCCCCTCGCAGCCCCTCCCCGCTGCGCCGCCTGCCGCCGGGCGGAGGGGAGCCAGGGGGCCGAAGCTCGTCGTCGCCGCCGCGGCCCGCGGATCCAGGGACGGTGAGGAGCTGCCTGCTAACATTCCCGTAATTGTTCTCTGTTTAGATGCGCTTTCGCTAGCTTGAAGTGTCCGAGCTGTAGTATTTGTGGGGTTGTTCGGAGTTTTAATCGACTCTATATCAGCTGGATCCATGTGGATGTACCCTGTACTTCATTTGTGGGATTGAGTGCGTCATCCTTGTGAATTTTGACGTCGTTCCGTCATGCATCCTCCATATAGTTATCCATCTTTATTTGCACTGTAGTGGTGGTTGATGACTTGAGAATGGCTAGCTTATGCATCCGTATTTCTAGTATAGTAATTGATGACTTGAGAATGGCTAGCTTATCCATCCGTATTTGTAGCGCAGCAGCTGATGAGTAGAGAATGTTGGTTGGCTTAGGCTTTCCCCATATTTATCTTTTATTAGCATGCCCTTTGTTCTTAAATTTTATATATAAAAAATTGTTTGCTACATCAGTTTTGTATGGATTGAGCACAAAGGTCTTTGCAAGCATGTCGTCTTCAACCAGCAGTGAGAATATGTCTACTGGAACTGGTACCCTGCCTCCCATGCTACCTCCATCATCATACATGTGAGTTTGTTTCCTTGTTTTCTCTGTCTACGCTGTTCTCAATTTCAACCCCGCATAATGGCTTATTGCAAAATCTCTGCAGTGGTTCACCTGTTTTCTGGATTGGAGTTGGTGTAGCATTGTCTGCGGCGTTTTCCGTGGTGCGAATTCTGCTGTCTGTTATGCTTTAATGTGTTGTGCCGTATATCTTCTCTATGTAACTTAATACTTGGTGGTTGGTTTGTCAGGTCGCTTCAATGGTAAAGGTGAGCTCACAGCTATTCTCTGTTTCTGCATCTTCAAATGGTATGTATCCTCAATCATTTGCTTAGTTGCTCCTCGGAATGACCCATTGGATACCTTTGCATCCTAGGACATGAGTCAGGGAGGTATTTCATTGAGCCTTTTTTTTCTTAGACCTGCTTACCCTTCCAGTGCATATGTATTATACCAGTTCGTTTATTGCAGTTTCAGAGCTTTGTTTTTAGTTCTTAGTTGTTTAAAACATAGTATGTTGTCCTACGGAGGTGGCAATGTATCATAGTTTGATGGACAGTTCGTTTTCTTGTATGGCACATTCTTTCTAGTTTTATACTATTGCTACACTTTCCATTGTTGTTGAGCACCACGTTTTCCCCTAAATCCCTATCTAGATTGCTCCATACTTTGCTGGATGGCTTTGAATAATACAGTATTCTGTTTGTAGGCTTGCTACCCCTTTGCTGTTCCCTTTTACTGTATCTACTGTCTAATAGTTGAATTTTTCGAATTCTAAAATTGTACTTTTGGCTGTACATGAGTGTTGAGCGACATTAATTTGCATGCCCATTTTTGGCATGTTGCTAAATCTGTTGCAGAAATATGCAATGCAACAAGCATTCAAGTCAATGATGACCCAGGCACCACCAAACACATTTGGTTCGAATTCACCTTTCCCATTTTCCATGCCACCGCAGTCAGCTCCCACAGCCCCAAGCAGTTACCCATACTCAGAACCAAGGAAAGATACCTCCCCAAAAGGTGCAACTGTTGATGTTTCGGCTACTGAAGTGGAAGCAGCTGGAACTTCAGAAGCAGCCGATGTGGTTGAAACATCAAAGCCTCCGAAGAAATTTGGTATTGACCTTTCATATCCGGAAATTACTATCATTGAATGGGGGCTGGGTTCATTTTATGTGTCAAACTGTCAATAGCATGCTCAATTTATATGCTTTTAGAGCATTTATTGTATTTTTCTGTGATCCTATTATTTGGCTCCTCTTGTAGCACAATATTAGGAAACAAATACGCACCACCCATTGAGCCAGAGCATGATCCTAGTGGACTTGACTGTACTGCTTCTTTTCTTAATGCTTCACACCATTTTCTTCATATATTTGACATTCTTCACACCATTTTCTTCATATATTTGACATCTGCATCTCATTGTGGTTATCGTAACAAAATTTATGCAGCTTTTGTTGATGTTTCTCCTGAAGAGTTGCAGCAAAAGGAACTTCAATCATCACTGGAGACAGTAGATGTAAAAAGTGATAGTACAGAAAGTGAAAGTAAAGAGGATACGGAGCAAAAAGTAAGTTTCATTAAGAAGCTTGGTGATAGGCTTCCTGTACAATTCATATTATTTAATGCTTTTTCTATGGTTCTTGAAGGTTCCCACAAACGGAGCTGCTTTTAAGCTGACTGAAGATTCTGCTACCGGGCCAACTGAATCCAGTTAGTAAATGCACATTTTTCTACTTCACAAATTTAGGATTTTTATTTGCATTTCAGCATTTTCTTAAAATGATGTTACAATGTTATTTTTATCCATTGTTTTCTGGTGTGGATAAATGCCCAAAACTGATTCTGTGTGTAGGTAAGTCAGGACCTATGCTATCTGTTGAAACAATCGAGAAAATGATGGAAGATCCAGCTGTGCAGAAGATGGTTTACCCGTAAGTTTGCAACCGACTTAAACTTTGCATCTTGTGCTAATTTGTGCCTTTCATTTTCTTAGTAACTCTGTAATGTTTCCCCAGGAATTGGGTGCATTTGGTTGCAATAATTCATTAAATTTTTACTGGCCATCAGTTAAATGCTTCATATACTAAATATCCCATGGACTGTACACCTGCACACCAGTCCTATTACAGTATTACACAATATGCTTGTGCAGAAAGAGAAACACTCTATATCACATCACATGTAGCACTGTAAGAGCCAGCTGTGCCCCAGCATATACCTATGCCTAGGTCTGTTTGCGTCAGCGCATTTCGGCCCAAAAGGGTTCCTGGTTAATATATATCAGTCCAAGTGGTTCTACATGATGCAATCACAACATTTGCGTCCAATATGGCATCACTAATACTCCCATCTGCATAGGGTATCTTTGTTTTCTTTTTCCTGAATGATGATGATAGTTAGGTCATTAATAATACCAGAATAAATAACAGACCAATAATTTAGTAGTGATTTTTTACTAGTTGGGGAGTCTGCCATTTGTAGGGTAACAACCAGTCTTGCACAACGGCATGCCATAGCATGAAGTTAGTTCCGCATGGAAGGAACTCCATGACTTAAAATAACTACAAATTACTCAATAGTAATTTGTCAGCATTCCAATTATGACTTGTTATGTGATTGGTCTGAGGTGGTCATGCAGCACTGTCTCCCATGTAATGGCCGGCATACGAACTAGTTTCAGTAATTCTGAAGCTGTTAATTCTTGTATAGCAGAAAACTAGGTGTAAATTAAGAACTCTCTTTCTTTCAAGTAGCTTGAAATTTTTAAGGTTGCTGATTTCTTCACATGTTGCAGCTACTTGCCTGAGGAGATGAGGAACCCAGATTCATTCAAGTGTAAGCTCCTGTTAACTTATTTAAACACTTCCGTATCACATAAATTGAAGTTTATTTTCTGTTTTCATATAGTGACATGTGATAATATTATTTTCCAGGGATGCTTCAGAATCCGATGTACCGCCAACAACTACAGGATATGCTGTAATACATTTATTCTTTGCACTTTTTGTACGTACATCTTTTTCTGATTTTGTCGTTTCAACTTGGATGTGTTGAAATTTTAAATGTTCGTAATTAAAGTGAACCTGGCCGCAAGAAATTCGATAGATGAACCCAGTAACTTTGGCACTAACCCAACCCACGTTAGTCTTGAACAATGATGCAATGGACTGGTATAAACCTGTTAGATCATGCCTTGTATTTGCTGGGTAATGCCAACACATGTTATGTAACTTATGTAGCGCAGAACTCATACCCATGGCCCACAGTGTTACCTACAGTCCATCTATTACGTCCCTTGCAGTATGGAGTTGACCCTTGCAGTATGGAGTTGAACTAAGTATCAATATATGAATCTAAATAGTGTACAAACCTTCCCTGGCCTGGCCTTTTTATACTGATGTTTTGCTTATTAACAGAAATAACATGGGTGGATCTCCTGATCAATGGGATAACCGCATGCTTGATCACTTGAAGAACTTCGACCTTAGCAGTCCAGAAGTCAGGCAGCAGTTTGGTGAGTGAATTAAACACTTCCACATTTACTTGGGTCCTGTTTGGAACACAGGAATTCTGCAGGAAATTTCCCGTTAGCTCTCATCCAGTGACCAGTGCTTTCTCCCTTGTTCTTCTAAAGCTATATGAAAATTCTGAACACTAAAATTCTCTTCGGCCTTCTGTACAGATATGAACACCTGAGTTTGTCACAGTTACTAAAATTATTTTGCTGGAGTTATGTTATATTGAGCATCGGGTGCTCTTTTAATACCCTTGTTATTTTCTTACTAAACACCTAGCGTAGCTTTCACACATGCTCCTATTATTACATTCTTATTATACTTGGTAGGTGATGGCAATAGTTGGATTGAATTGAATTAAAAAATCCATTCTTCCCCTGAAGCAATTTTCTATTGCTTACCATAAGTCATCTATTGCAAATTTGTTCCATCAGCTACCCATAAATTTTATTGTCCAATAAAAAGGAGTAGATGTGAACTCCCAAGCTCTTTGATTGCTTGTACAGCGCAAGTTGGCATGACTCCAGAGGAAGTAGTATCGAAAATAATGGCAAACCCAGAAGTTGCTGTTGCATTCCAGAATCCAAAAATTCAAACGGCCATCATGGATGTAAGTTCTTGTATAAACTATTTCGTACTGTTATAATTATTTGATTCTTCTGACATGGTGTAATCTTAAATCTTAATGCAGTGCTCGCAGAACCCTCTGAATATTGTAAAATATCAGAATGACAAAGAGGTATGTTTTGATTCACTTTAACATTTGACCTTGACTCACATATTAAGTTGATCATTGAACTCACCCTGCTTCTCTTTCTAAATGGATGTCTCTGCTGTTAGGTCATGGATGTTTTTATGAAGATATCACAAATCTTCCCTCAAATTAATGGCTAGTTGATCTTCATCCATCATGAGAATGCAGTTTTGGTTTGCCTCTTGGCTTATCTCATCTCCTGTCTAAGCGGCTGCGGTAGCATCTGTTGACCGGCTGAGTAAAGAAAAAGAACTTCATCTGTTCAGTCATTGTGCGTCAAAGATGTACCCTTTTCTGTCAAGATTTTTGAGTTGCCAATGTACATCATATGATCTAGCGTTTCGGTTTGGGTGCAACCCTGCCTAAAGTCAAGAGTAGTGAACGTAGCAAAGTTAAGGTTTTTAATTTACATCGCCGCTCCGTACAATTGTGTAGTTCGTGCTTTGACATTACATGGTTTGCTGTAGGATGTGAAAAATGCAGAGATAGTTCATATCACCTCAATTTTGATATATTATGCAGTTTCAATGTGTTACCATGGCAATGCAGATGAACATGTTGCTATGTTCCCCAGCTGCTTGGTTGGATTGTAGCCTATCTTGCATATAATTGATACGCAGGGACGTCAGTTATTTCAGATTTTCAGGCCGCTGAGACAAGCTCCCAGCTTTTATTAAGAAAGCTGTAGACACTACAGAGTGCCAACTTCAACAAAAAAAAAAACAGTTTTGATAAGCGTCCATAGCTAGGGGTGAAAACGGATCGGATTCGGTCGGATATTGCTTAAACCGTATCCTAACCCATATTTTTTCTTCGGATTCGAGTCGAATACGGTAAGACCGGATCGAATCTGAATCGGAATATTCGGAGTTTCGAATACGATGCCGTCGGAACGGATATGTAACAGATTCGGTTCGGAAGCGGACAATATAGACGGATATCTGTAATCTAGGTTCTATATAAATAAAACTTAGTACAATATAGCAAGAGTGAAAGTTCACTTAACTAAGTCTGACAGCATCTACATTATTAGCGTGGCTCGATCTTATTGCTCTGATACCACCTGTGGCGCCCCGTCGTAGCGTGAAACAGAACTGTCAAAATTCGAGTTTGATCCTTCAAATGGCACTCTCTCAAATTCTGCAGTATTAATGCTAAAATAAATATTTATAGCTAATAATTTTAGAAAGAACTAAATATATAGGTAAATACCCCTATTTAGGTTACTATCTAGACTTACGGAACTCTCGGTAAAACCTATATCTAACGGGAAAGCAGAAATAACAACATGAATGAAGACAACTAGAACTAAACTCTACAATTAAATCTTTCTCGGCCGCCGGCTTTTCTCTATTTTCCTTTCTCTTTTTTCCTTGACCGCTCGGCCTTCTCACGCTGATCGGCCTCGGTCCACTGGCTTCACGCATGGCGCAGCCCCACCGACGCCCGCTCTCTCCTTTTCTTCGCCGCCTCCTCCTCTTCCTCGGCCACTGCCGCCTCCCTCTTTTCTTGCCTCTCCGATTCTCATCAACACACCGCCTCCCCGCCTCCTCGCCTCCTGCGCCTCCTCGCTGCTTCTCTCCACCGCGCCTCCTCGCTGCGCCTCCTCTCCACTGCCGCCCGCCGCCTTCCTCGTCGCCTCTCCTACTCGGCGGTTCCTCCTCATTGCACCTCCCTACTGCGCCGCCTCGTTGCCGCCTCGCCTCCCTGCCCCGGTTACTCCTCCTTCCTCCTCTGGCTACTACCTCCACCTGCATGGGTCATGGCGCCTCCTCGGCTCGGCTCGGCGGATCCGGTCTAGATCGGTGGTTGGCGGCGGATCTCGGTCCTCGGCTCTCCCTACTACTGGATCGGAGCTAGCCTTCGTCGGATCCGGAGGTTGCTTTGTGGGACTTGGGTTCTTGATTGCTCGTACGGCCGGCTCAGGTCTTGGCTCGGATGGCGGCTTGAACACACCGAGGCAACACGGTGCTAGCCTTCCTATTCCCTTATTTTGCATGCAATGATTTTACTAGTTCAAACTTTTATTATGATTTTATTCTACCGAAATGGTGGCTATTCTAGGGTTTGGGGCCTCCTTCCTCTAGGGCGCCGACCTTGGCTAGCCACGGCTTTCATGGCGCAGTGAGGGCTAGAGACCTACTTCTATTATGTGCATGGGTTTGGATGTCTGAGAAGAACATGGCATGGTGTGTGGTTTGAATCGGTTGTGCTCCCCAAAGAGGAAAGAAATGGGCGGATATCCGAAAATTATATCCGGTATTATCCGATAAAATTTCGGATAGTATCCGTATCCGTCGGATAGTTCTTTTCGAATCGAATCCGTATCCGAAAAAATATCCGAATCCGACTCGAATCCGACAATTATCCGACACAAGTATCCGAATTCGATCCGACTCGGATTCGGCGGCCGGTCGGTCGGAAAATATCCGATCCGTTTTCACCCCTATCCATAGCAGAGTAGCTTGTCATGCAGAAAACGAGAGCGACAAGGTGTGGACACAGCAACACTATGACAGCAACCTAATTACCTCTAGCAAAACAACATCTATCAAACCAAACAGAATTCTTCATCAAGAGCAATCTCCACCGAACTGTAAGACTGACAAAGAAGAGAGCTTTGCAACTGCAGACGCCAGTAGCCATTCTGAAGTCTCTGAACTCCGCAACTCCAGCCCTGCGTTCTGGTGAAAGCTTCAGCCGCCATAGTCGCCTGGACGCCAGCTGCAAGGTTTCTCCACGATTTCCTTTCTGCAATCGTGACCAATAATCGATCTAGTGGCAAACAACAGACATTACTTTTGTGGGATCAGTAGGGAATTTGCTTCGAAAACAGGTAGAATTCCTTGTTTTCCTAAATGACCAAAGAACTGCATCTACACCACCTGCCACCAAGCTTCCATTTGCCAAGAAACTATTCAACTACCACACAATTGATTGACTGACTGAACTTCCACTGAAACACCAAAAGCGCATCTTACCACACTCCAAATATACCTCGCCAGAGGGCAGAACAGGAGCTGAGAAAGGTAACAAGATGCCTGCCTACTCGGCCTCTCCAAAGGAACAGAAGCACGAGGTCTCCAACCTCCAAGCCAGGGCACGTCGAACAGAAGGAAAAAGGACAAAAGGTGGTGCCTTTCTCCGTGTTCTCGTCGCTGCGGCCCGGGCTCCTCCGCGGCGAGAGGACTGCGCCGCGCGGGGTGGAGAAGGAGACGTGGCTGTCTGCGGTGTACCGGCGTGGGTCCCGCGCTGCTGCGTGGGGGCGTGCAACAAGGAGCAGCTCCCGACGGACGCCAACCTGGAGTGTGTAAAGAGAGATGATTTTGAGCACCGTAACATAATGGAAACCAATTATGTTACAACATCAAAACCAAATCTTAACAGGTACGTTTACAACGGAGAGATAGAAGCATATCACAGATTCTATCCTTATCTATACTTCTAACAGCCTCCCTCAATCTGCACATGATCTTCCAACGTTCAGATTGTTTCTGAACTTAGCATATAACTGAACATGAAGGGGTTTAGTTAGAATATCTGCTACCTGATCCTTCAAAGAAATGAATCTAATGCCCAAAGCTTTTCGAGCAACCTGCTCTTGTACAAAGTGATAATCAATTTCTATGTGCTTGGTTCGTGCATGAAATACTGGATTTGCAATGAGGTGCACTGCACCCAAATTGTCGCACCAAAGGCAGGGTGTTGCTGGCAGAGAGACTCCCAGTTCTCTCAACAATGCCTGTATCCACAATACCTCTGCAGTTGCATTAGCAACTTGTACTCTGCTTCTGTGCTCGATCTTGAGACTGTAGACTGCTTCTTTGAACTCCAAGAAATGAGGTTTGTCCCGAAGAAAACTGCATAACGACCTGTGCTTCTTCTGTCATCTAAACACCCGGCCCAATTGGCATCAGCAAACGCACTCAACAAAGAGGTCTTGGACTGTTGTAGAACCAAACCATGGCTCCTAGTTCCCTTGAGATATCTCAATATCATTTTTACTGCAGCCCAATGTTCTTCTGTTGGTGCATGGAGGAATTGCTCACTTTATCTACGCTGAATGTTATGTCAGGTCATGTAAGTGTTGCACGTTGCAATCCCCCCACTGCACTCCTGTACTTGGTCATCTCCTTGTCCGACAATAGCTTGCCAACAAGGCATGTCAGCTTGTCAATTGTAGACATTGGTGTAGCTATTGCCTATTGCCTTGGCATGTAACATATCGGATTTCTTCAACAAATCCATCAAAAATTTCTGCTGCAACAGAAGAATACCATCATCAATCTGCTTTATCCCAATACCCAGAAAATAGTTGACAGACCCAAGATCCTTTACTGCAAAAGTACACTTTAACTCGCATAACAAGTCTTTCTGTTGCCTGCTTGCACGAGCTTATGATGATAATAGCATCAACATATATTAGCACATATATAATGATGCCATTTTTGTTGAAGACGAAAAGTGACACATCAGCTTGTGATGGAAAAAATCTTAGTTCTAGAGGTTTTGCACTCAACTTGGCAAACCATGCATGCGAAACTTGTTTCAAGCCATAAAGTGATTTATCCAACTTACACACATGATGTGGATGTGTTGGATCTTCATAACTAGGGGGTTGGCTCATATATACTACTTCATTTAATTCCCCGTGAAGAAAGGCATTGTGTATATCTATTTGCCTCATTGTCCAACCTCGAGACACAACCAATGCCAATAGCATCCGAATAGTTATGTGTTTGACTACTGGACTGAAAGTATCTTAGTAGTCAATAAGACAACGCTGTTTAAACCCTTTTGCTACTAACCCAGCTTTGTATCGATCAACACTCCCATCAGCTTTGCGCTTTACCTTGAACACCCATTTACATCCAATAATATCCAGTCCAGGTTTTGGAGGCACCAAGTGCTAGGTTTTGTTTTTCTGCAGTGCTTCAAACTCAACATCCATAGCTTCTTTCCAAACAGGCATTGTCATGGCTTCTTCATGAGAGAGTGGCTCATCATCAATATCATTTGTTGCTGTTGGTAGATGAGGAATCATATTTGTAGATTGTGTTGTATACGCTACAGTGCCATCGGTCCGTTTCTTTGGGCACCTAATATTGTGCTGCAACCTTGTGCCATATCGATGAGAACTTGGAGGATCCACAAGGACATCAGGAACAATATTGTACAGTGTGTCTTGAGATGTTGATGTGTTTCCAGCAGCACTGCCGTGAAGTGTATTAGTACCTGCAGACACACAATCAGAAGAACCAACAGTTTGTGCACAATCTCCTAATTGGTTAGATGTACTAATAATACTACTGCTTTCATTTGCAAGACTAGAAGAAGTTTTGTATGGAATCACAGGAATGGGCAAGTATGCAGCCGACTGGAAAGATTGGCTTGACGACTGAACTTCAAGGTGTTTGGAGAAGGAACAAAACTCTTCATCAAAAACCACATCATGTGAGATGTAAACTCACCCAGTAGATGAGTCAAGGCACTTATACCTCTTGTGTTGAGAACTGTATCATAGAAACACACGTTCTTTTGATCTAAAGGATAGCTTATGAGTATTGTAGGGTCTAAGGTGCGGCCAGCATGCGCAGCCAAAGATCCTAAGCATGGTATAATTCGGTTTTACACCAAACAGTCGCACAATAGGACAAGCATTATCAATTACCCGAGTTTGTAGGTGATTGATCAGATAGGTGGCTGAAAGGAAAGCTTCTTCCCAGAATTTGAGAGGCATGGAAGCCTGAGCTAAAAGGGCTAGCCCAGTTTCAACAACGTGACGGTGCTTGCTTTCTGCTGATCCGTTCTATTGATGGGTGTGAGGACATGAGATCCTATGCTGAATGCCAATGCTATGAAAGAATTTGTTTAATTTCTGGTACTCTCCTCCCCAGTCTGATTGCACACATTTTATTTATTTGTCAAGGAGACGTTCAAAATGTTTTTGAAAATGAAGAAAGACATGCTCAACTTTAGATCGGGATTTCAGCAAATAAATCCATGTGAATTTACTGAAACTATCAATGAAACTGACATAATATTTGTAACCTCCAATAGATATTGGAGCAGGACCCCAGACATCAGAATATATAAGTTCTAGAGGAGACCAGGACTCATGAACTAACTGACTATAGGGTAACGGATGACTCTTTGCCTATTGACACGCATTGCAAATAGAGGTATACGTGGAGGACATAACAAGCAAATTATTAAGATGTAAAATAGACTGCACTACTTGAGACGAAGGATGATTGAGACAAGCATGCCATTTTTCTTTGGAGACCTTGGAACTGAGCATGGCAGACTTGAAGGTATGAGCTAACTTGATAGGGTAAAGCCCTGACTCACATTTACCTTGGAAGAGTCTTTTGTTCAACGCCTGACCCTTAACAATAAAGAAATCAGGATGGAATTCAAGGAATACATCATTATCATGGGTTTATTTTTGGACATTATTGCTATTGCTGTTGTCCCAGCGGCCATTGTAGCCACGGCCACGACGCCATCTGCTGCTTTAAAAACCTCTTCCACGTGAAGTAAAGTTCACTAATGATCCTGAACTTCTGATCTGTAGCTGAGTTTCAGCACTATTTTGTTCCATACGCAACTCAAAGCTCATCAGATGCGCATGCACATCATCAAGAGTGATATTATTAGATCTATTAGTGATCGAAGTTACAAGGGAATCATACTCCGATCCAAGGCCAGCAAGAATATAAGAAATAACTTCATCTTCGCAAAGAGGCATACCGATAGCAGATAGAGTATCTGCCAAATTCCGGTTCTGGCATCATGCGAGGCAAGCCGGTAGTCCACGAGGCATGGCACGCTCACGCCACACGCAACACCTAGCATTTGGGGCTAGGCTTATAGCTACGTCCGAAGACTTTTAGCTTTAACGTGAGCTTTTATGCAAATAAATCGAATGTCGTTAAACCGTTTCAAAATAGCCAATAAAAAATTCATCTTATTCATTTATTGAGCGAAAATTATAAACCATAAACAAAAAAAGACGTTATAGGGGTGCTGCCTTCCGAAAGGCAGAACAGGCGATTGCATCAGGTCAAGGTCTACCGTCTACGTTGCCGTCCCGTCCAACCTTGTACTGTTTGCGCAGCTTTGTGTAGTGTGTGTTCAGTTTCTTTGTACTGACCGATGATGACACAAGTATTTACCACCACTAGTATGCGCAAATTGACGCGCAGGCAGGCCGCAGGGGTCAACTATTTCCGGCCGCAGGTTTCAACGGCTAGCCAAGCCTGGTCACGAGATTACGGCTCTGATCTTTATTATATTTTATTTTTTTTTCCTTCGGTTCCTTTAAAAGCCAAAACAGATATGTGATTTCTTTAAACACATTTTCAAGTCTAAAATTATTATGGCATGAGTACAATAGTGGATACAAAGTATCCTTCTCTATAGGAAACATAGCTAAGAGAACTACGGAAAGAGAGCTGGTGATAAAATGAGTGGATCTCTTCCTCACGTCACTCTTAGGGGTTTATATACATGAGTATGGTAGGATAAGAAATTACTATCGTACCCTTTAGTAATTATAAAAGGTAGAGATACATTGATATATTTCTCTATATTATTGGATCTATTACATATTGAGCCAATTACAAAATCTAGTTACGAAAGCTAGACCACTCCTACGACAGAAACCATATACGTCTTCCGTGCCACCGATTCAAAAGACACGATAAAAACAACTCGGCTGCAGGCAAAAGGCAAAAGTTATCAACAGTAGTCCAAAAGAACACCTACATCTGTTGGTCAGCGCTGCGTGCGTTACCACCTGTAAATCAGCGTTTTGACTTAGCCGGCCAGCCATTATTCACGGATGGCACACGAACGCGCGCGGCCGGTTTCTCTGAACGAACGAACTACGCCGTAGAAGAGCAAAGCCGAATCCCGTCCCGGAGAGAGACTCTCCGACATTG
Organism: Bonia amplexicaulis; assembly: GCA_036346245.1. Lineage (NCBI taxonomy): Eukaryota > Viridiplantae > Streptophyta > Magnoliopsida > Poales > Poaceae > Bonia > Bonia amplexicaulis. The sequence continues at coordinate 10,296,154 of CM070745.1, read as the reverse complement.
TCAGAACAGAGAACGAACGCAACGTTGTCAAACACAGCTTCTTCTGGTCTAGCCAACGATCAAGGATGATTTATTCGCCAAGAATTAAGCGCTATAAGGAAGACGAAACAAGAAGCCGATCTGGGGAGATTCACGAGCGCGCTTGCTTCTGCTGGTAGCTAGCTAGGCCTGCCGAATTCTGGCTTTGTTGAGTTCAATCTCTTGGATTTGTCCAACAAATGATGGTTACGCTTGCATGTATCCGGACTCCGGCAAAGGAAATTGGCCGTAGCAATGTCAATCCCTATGTTCAAACAATTGGTTAAATCGCTTTAGGTGATCGAACGTGGAAATCTGGCTATCAAGCTCTGACGACATGGTCAAAAGCAGATTCATTTTGGCAACTGTCGTGCAAAAAAAAGGGAAGAACATTCTGTTCAGCAGAACAGAAGGTATTGGTAACAGTTTTTGTTTGCAATTCAAATGTGAAACTTACAAGAATGAAATAAGAAACAAATGACAAGCCTACGAAAGCAAGCTTATGCCTGTGTACGCGCAATCTAGCTGTGCAAATAACAATGTGCTAAAATAACAAATAACAATGTGCAAATGACAAGCTTATGAAAGCAAGCAGATGGTGCAGGCGCGCGAGATGGGGCAGCGGCGCGGGCAGTGGGCTGGCTGGCAGGCGCGCTGGACGGCTTGGTCGCTAGCACGGAGAGATTTCATCTCGCGTGGCCGACCGTGATGATCGTAGTTGCGATGCAACATTTGATTCCCATTTTATTCGCCTGATGATTCCGCTGCTGTTCACATTTGTATGGGAATATCGTGGCGAACGCCTTCTCATGCGCATAAAATAGAAGTCCTCAGTCTACCCTCTCAGCCGAACCACATTCGATTCCTCTCCAACCGAGTGAGAGAGCAGCGAGGGAGGGAAGTGAAAGAGAGATTGAAATGCGAGTTTGTAATATATTTTCAAAGTGGTTTAGTTATGATTTACGGTCTTTAGCAGTTGGAAGTATTGTGGAACAGGTAAAAACCTTCAGAAAAAGTATGCTTCATTCGCATGCAAGCAACACGACTAATATGTCGTTTGCGTTTCATTAGCGTAACGGTGGTTTCGTAATGTGGAATACGCTAGACAGCCATGTTTAGTTAACGGGCATGTTTCTATAATTAGCCATGTTTAGGACGTATTAGTGGTAAGAATAATTATTTATTCTAAATAGCTACAAACATACGGACGAAAAAATAGCTAAAATATTTTTATGTATGTCCACATGTATATATTTATTATTCTAGAAAACCGTTGAAAATGATGGTTTTGTATGCACTGTTAGTTGTAGTGTCTGTGTATATATATGTATGCATATACGCGTGTGACTGCATACACGCATTTAGGCATATTGACCCTTTTTGGGAAAATAGCTGACGAATTACGTGCCGTTATTTGTAGTGTTTCTGGTGTGTGCGTAATTTAGAAAATATATATGTAAGTATACAACACGATTAATCTCGGTTATGTTCTATTGTATTTAGTACCGTTGGACACCGACACATTATTATTTTATGTGCTACAAAGAATGGTTGCTGGTGGCGGTCATGAGCGTAGTACGTTGCTGGACCTATCTTGCGATGGGCAGCGTCGTTGATTGGTATGTTCCAGTTCTGCAGCGGACAGGGTCGTTGCCCATAGCGAGGATGATGCACATTGAGTGATCGTTCGAGCTGGACTCGCTGCTTCTATCAACACTCATTGACCGCTTGAGACCGGAGACCCACACGTTTCACTTTCGATGTGGGGATACCCGGTAGGATATTGTGTACCTCACCGACTTGCCACTACAGTGTCATCCTGTGGTTCCACCCAACCGGAAGGCACATCTGCTGCATCAATTTGATCATCCTATTTCGGATAAGATTCATGGATTACCACATTCGTCGCTACGACGATACAGGCAATGCCAACAGGCGCGTCTACACAGGTTGTGAGGTCCCGCCTAGTTGCTTATTTGCTCATGTTTGGGTGGGTCATGTTTCTTATAACTCGGGGAGACTAGGTGTACCCTAGCTACAGTCACATTGTTGAGCTCCTGGTCAATGCCTTGATGAGGTCCCGCTATATAGCTATGGATCGGTTGTTATGTGCACGACCTACAGAGGTTTTTACGATGGCTTGTTGCACCTATGATCATGGGAGCACTTTCCTATTAATTGGTTGTACTTTCAAGTGTAGGTTCACCTATACCAGTTGGAGGCACGTTTCTATGGTGACGTCGATGGCAACAACCTGGTGGATGGACCCATCATGGGTACTCATTGGGTTACTAGCGAGTTAGGATTGTTTAGGGAGAGGCCATGGTGAGTGTACCTAGATTTCCATAACATGCTCGAGACCTTGGATGATGGTAGCATCGTGTGGACAATGTGGAATGCAGAGTTCATCTCTGAGACAACACCTTTCAGACTATTAGCAATGTGAGCAGGACATGAACTACTGGCTCATGACCTGCCACCTGGTCTTCTCTCATATGGTGGAGCTGTATGCCCCCCAACGAGTCATGAGATAGTTCGGACTTCACCAGTATGTGCCACCAGCACTATGTGGGCACTACTCAGCCACGTTTACTGTAAGTGAATTTATTTGTTACCTTATTTTGTACAGTTCATTCCATACCATTCGTGACTGCTTTATTTTCCACTAAAGTAACAGTTGCGTGCCCCTCGCTTTTTTCTGCAGGCAAATGAAGAAGGGACGAAAGACGGATGACTAGAGGGGATACATGCAATGTGGACCTACGTCTGGGAGCAGTCGGCGAGGACGGAGGTCGAGCAGGAGCGATAGCCGTATGACACATACACGTACCCCGCGTACTTGAAGTGGTATGTGGTGCAAATCCATTGCAGATTTATGCGTCTCCCTGTACAGCCCCTCATACAAGCCACGCACGCCGATAAGTTGACACTCGGCCTGAATCAACACCGTGTGGTACAACATGACGAAGCGGTAAAAGATTTAAAGTTCATATTTGTATCATATTGTTTGAGCATACACACCTAGCATGTTTCATCCGTCGTGGCAAGTCGACCGGCTGCGTCGCATCATGCCCGAGGGTGGAGCCATACTGCGCTGCGAACGGTCGAGCACGATCGAACAATTGTTGAGGTCCATCTACAATATGTACGAGGACTCCAAACACACAGGATTAACGGCTCGGCAATGTACGGCATGGCATTCATTAAGCAAAAATTCATGCTCAACTACCCAGTGGTGTCGGAGAGATTCACACGCTCGAAACCTTACACCCGAATAACAATGAAAAGGTCAAGATGCCAAAGGACAAGTGGATAAGACGCCGGTGATCCCTGATGCCCCCATTGAATATCAAGTTATTAACAACTGGGATAAATCTACACAACTTGTGGAAGTCGAGTATCGAGCCCGGGTTACGAGGGTTAAAGCCCGCAAATAAGAGAAGGGAAAGACACCAATAGATCTAAATGTATACAACGAATGACTGCAACCATGACTTCTAAAGGCGCACATGTATCTTAGTTATAGTTGGGGTTGATGGTTCACGTATTTTGCCATTTGTATCGTACAATTTGTATTTTCATTGCGAACTGCTTTATCGGCCTACACATTGTCCATACAACAATAGTTTGCAATAATGTATCTCTACTACTTAACACAAATAGTCGCTGATGGTGATTCATCTGCCTCTCTAAACTCCCATGTACTTTCCTAAAAAATTTCTACGTACATATGAATAAAACAACGTTTGGATAATAGGATTTCTTAATATGTAACAAAGCACATATTTTTAACTAGTTTGCATGGATATTTACCTAATAAAAATAAATAAATTGGCTGCATGGTGCTGCCAAGCCAGTGCTACAATCGAGCCACCCCCCTGGCGGCCCTTGCCCATCTACCCTGGCCACCTGCTGAGTCTAGGCTGCTCGGCAGTGGCATACAGAACTCGGGACAAGGCTATTTTTTAAAAAAGTGTTTAGATATCAATTTTTTTTAAAAAAATAGCTACAGTATTAAAACACGTGAACATGTCCAATTGTTCGAGTACTACGATAGTACGTACTACTTGATCTCCCTTTGTTGCTTTTAAATGGGATTCAGGTTAATGATTATTGAGAAGAAAAAGGTGCAGCGGAAGATTGATGTCTAACTGCTTTGTCACATTCACAACGAAAAACCTATTACACAATCAGAAGCTTTATGACTTCCAAAACCTGTAAAGTAAATTTGAACTCGAAAACATATAAATTTGGATTCGGCTAGTGCTGCATCAACTTCAAAGTACTGTGTAGGCCTTGAAATTGTTTCCAATGACGGCTACTTTTCGTAAATCATGTACGCAATGAATTTGACAATATGCAATAGATTAAGGAATTCATGACTCACAGAAATATAGTCAACAAATGATGATGAGTTCTTTTGAGCTGTGACTTATGATTTTTAATTTAAAATTTTAAATTCTGGTTGTTCGTAAGAGAAAGTATGAAGAGAAAGACATCCGCGTGTGATTTTGGCCGATATAGATAAATTCGATACAGTGTATACTGCAATCGACTTATAGATCTCGCCCTAAAAAGACACACTATTTAAAAGTTAGTTATTGTAGCATAAGCCAAAAATACAAATCAAAAGTCTAAAAGAACCCAGCCAAACAATTCAACTTCTAGTTAAAGATACAAAAATAGTATGCACTCAGAAAGCTTTGCTCGTATACCTTCTTTTGAAAACCAAAAGCAGAAACTCTACCATTCATTCCAAGAAAAAAAATAAATAAACACTAATCTACCGGCCCAAAAAAAAGTTTAAACCCTACAATACCTATTCCTATGGACACACCAAAAAGGAAAACACCAAGCCACACTAACCACACTACCTCCTACACACCAAAGAGACCGAATAAAATAGCAAGCAAGCCTACCTGCCATTGCAACATGCTACACCACAATAAAGAGGCTCTCATGGAGAACAGGACCTAAGAAACCGTCAGAGACACACGCTGCCATGGTAAACAAAGCGTAATTGAAATGAAAGAAAGATGACGCTGTATTTTTTGAAAGCAAGATGGGGCTTTTTTTCTTTTCTTTCCTGGACTGACGTACACTAACGAGAATTCAGAACTTGAGACCTGATCAAAATCTAAAAGCCCATAAATTCGCAAGAAAGGCTTGTCTCTGGGGAAAACGCAAGAACAGATCATACATGTGTGGAAAACTAAAAAGTGGTGAAAACAAAAAAGGGGCGAAACTTTCTGTACAAATGCAGATGCAACCATATGACCCGGATCACAATTTTAGCAGGAGAATTTTTCCTGATAGTTACAGTACGGCGCTCTGCTTTTGCTCGAGGAATCTTTTCTAAAGAAGCTCTGAACTTTTCCTTCAAAAAATGACCAGGTAAAACTGGTTTTGGGGTCAAAAGTGCAGATTGATCTACCACTTGCATTCACATAGAAAAGGCAACAGGGGGATACGAAAATTAGTCAGAAAAGGTCACTGGAAAGGCGCAACATGCAGCAATTTTGGTGTTCATACTGTGCACACCACACTGTACTCTCAATCTTCGTTTCCTCGCATAAGCAGGTGACCTGAACAAACGGCAGCACAACATCTGAATCTCCGTCACCAACTTAGCTACTCATCATGGTATATTCATGTCAGCATAAACAATACTGTACGGTTAGGCAAAACAGGTAAGGGAGAGGAAAAACAAGAAGGGAAGACGTCGATTATTCTTCAGCGGAAAATTTTCTATAGAAAAACTAGTACAAGAGGGAAGGAGAAGATGGAATGTAAATTATGTATAGTTGATTATTATGTATAAGTAAATCAAGAGCACTGCATGCTCAATCGCCGCTAACAGCGATGATTTTGTTTTCAACGGATCAAAACGAGTGGTTTCAGAAACTGACGTTTACATTTCTGTTTACGCGTTTACTGCGTGTTGAAAGATAATTAACGATGGGAATCCCCATGGACGTTTGCAATGTCGTTCCCCTTCCTCCTATGTATCTTCTCCCGTCTGTGCTCGCAGGAATACCAGAGACTGACCTTCGTTTGGGTTCTTTGGTCAGCGCGTTGGTGGTCAGCGAGTCCTGGAAACCGCGTATGGCTCTCCAACCTCCGAGAAACACCAAAAATATAGCTCTGGCCTATGTCGTCTCATCTTTGTTTTTATACGGCAAATGAAATCAAGAGCTACCCCCACAGTGGTAAAAGTACAGAACTGTATGTTCTGACTTGTCAATTGCCATCTTACGACTAAAGAAATAATCTGACTTGTAATCAAATTTTCTCCAGTCACACTAAGCTGGCTGTCTCAGCAATCAGCTAGCAGAAACACAGGCGATCGACAGTCAGCTGGATTATTGTTGCACCTCGCATACTGAAAATGCAGTACTACGTGGAACGTCATTGTAATCAATAAAAGGAACACAAGATATAAAATCCGAAGGAATTAAAACTTTAGCATCTATAAATTATTCACAAATAAATAATTCAATAACAACAATGTCACCGGCGGAAGCAAGCGTGAATAAATAATTTGACATACTGTGCCGGTCTAAAGCCTTTTAAAGGGAAACAATAATCAAAATAAACATAGTAAGCCACAATATTGGTAAATCATGTGCCACTTATGCCTATACTCTTATGTAAATTTACCCCACTTACTTTTTACTTAGAACGAAAAAAACAAATATGAGATTGTAAAATCTCAGCAAGTAACCCGACATCAACAAGTGAAATAATAAATGTGACAGAATACAATACAAATCCAAGAGGTTCCAGGCAACCACACACCAAATGCAACTATGGTAAGGCAATGGTATGTATGGCATACAGAGACGTGATAAGCGTAACAACGAAAATCCGTAAGTAATAAGGAGATGCGGCGATAGATAATAATCATGTAATCATACTAAGGATATAACTAAGGCACCGATTTTAATAAAATCATATATCAAGTTATACTAAAATAGTTAGCACATACATCGATTATATACATGTGACGGGGTGTTATTTTTCTAACAACAAGATTGTACAGCCTACCCGTACGTTGTTGGTGGGTATTGTTGTTACCCTATATGTGATGCTAAATTATGTAATAAAAATATGCAAAGCTAGAGACACGAGATTGATTAGCAGGAAAGGTTGCTGTGAAATAGAGATTAAGAATTGAGATTGATTAGTACGATATATCATTAGGTGATAGGGATAGTAATTGATATGTGAGAGAGATCGGCATTAGACATTTATACTAGTAGTGATACAACAAACTATAACACTACAGCACAAAATCATCAACCAAAGTGTCCTTATGCTTACTACCGCAATTAATGACTAATGCCCGTTGCTCACATTATAAATTTCCAGAATTAAGTAACCGGCTAAATCCAAGCTATTTATGTCATCCATCGAGACAGTATGTGAACATCATGCTAAATATCAGATAACACAGGTACGGTTAATTCTCAAGTTTAGCATTGTTAAACCAACAATTAAGTGGCTCATAATATGACATCAGATTAATTCTCATGAACAACCATCAATTAATTGACAATACTCCTCACAGATAATCTGTGCTAATTGAACATACATCCACACCAGTGGTGATTTAAGGATGGAAATCAACTGGATATTTAATTAGAAAGAAGTTTACAGAGTCATGCACTTAGGCACACAAACCACAGCGCGGCTCGGCTGAGTGACCGCTGCTGCCACGCGCGGTGACTGGCCGGTAGCGAGCACGGCCATCAGCACATACGTCACAGCAACGTCACGCGGCATGTGGCGACGGCGCGGGACGTGCGTGACGCGGCAGTGCTCGGCTCCGCTCCCAGCAGCAAGAAAGACGGCGCCCTCTGCGACGGCGACCTGACTTGCCAGGCGCACAGAAACAACGCGAGGGAGGGCGGTGCACCACACCGGCGGCCCTCACGCCCGCAGTGACGACGGTGTCCCGCACGCCGGTGGTGGCGATGCCTCCAGGAACCCAGATATATAGGTTGGGTGTATATACATATCACCAAAATATTTTCTATCTAATAATCATCTAAATTTCGGACTGTTGGATTAGAGATCCAACGGCTCCTTTTTTCTAGAGGGGAGAGATTTTTTTTTTGAAGGGGGCAGAGAGAATTCGTAGCCGTTAGATAAGAAATCCAACGATCACAAATCTAAATGATAGTTAGAAAGAAAACATTCGAATAATGTTTATCGATACCATATAGTTTCAAGGAGAGAGAAAAGGCGGGTATTTTCTTTACCTTTTGGATAATGCGTGGAAAAGGTTTAGGATTTCAGGATTGTTGGGTATAAATAGGCAAAGGAATAGATCCGATTTTTCTGAGATTTTATTGGTATTTTCTTTTATGTTCTTGGGTTTTTAGAATTGAGGGTGTTATAATTATAGTTACGACTATTGCTTGTGGCTTACGTAGTCGATTAGGAGATATAGATAGACAGACTTATTTGATGATGTCCCTGCGAGAGTATCTAATCATCAACCTTCACATCTGTGTGATGCTCATCGTCCACTGTCGATAAATTATTCCTCCAAATGGTTAATGGACATATTACGAAAGTTGTTTGTAGATCTGGAATGCACTCCTTTTCTTTTCCCATGGTCTCACTTAAAAAAAAGTCTACTTTTTGGCTAGTTTCTCTAGGTGGTGATCATTTGGGCTTATTTTTGGTGGCTTATAGCTAAAAGCATCAGAATGATCGAAAAACATCAGAATGATGTAGTCTTATTTAACATAATTAAATTTAAAAAAAGTAAAAATATAAAAATATATGTTAGCCCATCACAGACAACGCAAACGAATACGGGAAAAAAGAACGGACAAAAAAGCTCAAAAAAGCTAAAAGTTCAAAAAAAGACGAATTTATGAATAGTGAAAAATAAGTCAGAAGTCAAAAGCTGAAGCCGAAACGAGTCTGGACATCATTTTCTCCCAATTTTATAGGACATTGATGATCTGGAGTCTAGACTCTGGACACGTACAGAAACGCCACATGTGAAAAATGGCTTTCTTTCACGCGTTAGGAAGGAAAGCCCACGAAATAGTTTTCTTCCTTTCCTTTCATACAACGGAAGTCATGATCATATGCTTATGCGTGTATGACACATGCAACGAAATCCTATTCGTACAGTAGTAGGGGCAAATTGCTCAGCAACACCATGACGACCATGCAGGTTGGAAAATAGCATCCGAGGTCACTGATAAGTGTGTTGAGGGCTCAATATTGTTAAGCCTCGCATCATATGTTTGCGCTGTTCTTTACGGCTTTTGACTTTTAATTTTTGCTATAGTGTCTAATTTTTAAACAGAGTATTTTTTCAATATAAAGTCTATAAGTTAATTATAGCGCACATTAAAAACTCATCATCTGTATTAACTAAAAATGGTACACTGTGTCAGACAGTATTCTCTGACAAAACATCGACATCGATACACATGGTAGCACGCTAGCACTCAAGCAAAAAAACGACTAACCATGTGTTCATACGCAATAACCAAGATAATAGTTAAGAAAAAATATCTTAATAATATTTATCAATATCTTTTAATAAATAAGAAAAGAAAATAGAAAAAACAGCGACCTTTAAACCTCCTCCCTTCCCTCCCTCCCTCTCCGTTCTTCCTTCCCTTTCTCCTCGCGCCACAATGGTCTACACAAACTCCTCCCCTTCATCTTCTTCTCCACCCTCTCCCTCAACCCAATGTCTGCACCTCCACCCCGCCACCTCCTCCTGGCCTTCTTCCTCGTCGTCGTCGTCGCCGCCGCTTTCCCGCCTGTCGGCTCCTCCTCCTTCCCCCTTCCCACCATCGCCATCGCCGCCGTCGACACCAACGCCACCTCCCCGAACCACCTCGCATGCGGCCTCGTCCCAGCCGGGAAAGAATACCAGCTCTCCTGCGCCAGCGTTGGCAACCGCTCTGCCGCCCCTCACAACTACTCCTACGGCGGCGGCACTAGCTCACCGTTCTCCGCGATCGTTGCCGGGGATGGATACCTCTGCTCCGCCGGCCCGACTTCGTCTCCGCCAATGTCCATGCGCTGGTGGGACCTGAATGACAGCGAGAAGCAGTCGAAGAGGGTGTACAGGGGCGCGGCGCTGACCGCCGTGTCGGGCGGCGGGGAGTACGTGTGCGGGATCGTGGAGACGAGGATACAGTGCTGGAAGTGGGCATGGGGAGTGGTGCCCGAAGGGGCGGAATTCTCCGCGGTGGCGGTGGGCGGCGGCTTCGTGTGCGGGCTGGTGGTGGGGACAGGGGAGGTGAGGTGTTACGGCGACGGGGACGCTGTGGGGCGGGAACCGAGGGGCAGGTACATGTTGCTGGCGGCCGGTGAGAAGCACGCCTGCGCGGTGGACGATGGAGGGGTGCTACGGTGCTGGGGAGAGGCGGCGGCGGTGGCGGCCGCGGCGCCGCCGAGGCTGGGTCGCGCGGTGTCGACGGTGGCGGTGGGCGACGCGATCACGTGCGTGCTGTGGGGAAACTGGACTGTCTCGTGCTGGCCGGAAGAAGAGGCGGCGCCGCCGCCGGCGGTAGCGCAGCAGCAGTTCGTGGCGCTGGAGGCGAAGGGGAAGGTGGTGTGCGGGGTGCTCATGTCCGACTACTCGCTGGTGTGCTGGGGCGGAGGTGTTGCGGGCGGGGTGAGCAAGGTGTTCGAAAAGGTCCTGCCGGGCCCGTGCGCGCCGTCGAGGTCGTGCCCGTGCGGCGTCTGGTCGGGCTCCGCGCCGCTCTGCGGCAGCGGTGGCGGCGTGGCCGTCTGCTACCCCTGCGGCTACACTCCTCCGCCGATGGCTCTGACGCCTACGTCCAACTCGTCGGCGCCGACCTCTCACTCGACGGGGAAGCGGCGGCCGAGCGATCTAGTGATCGCGTTGATCAGTGCCGGAATTGGTTCGGGACTGGTGGCCCTCTTCGCCGCGCTCTTGGTGGTTTATTGCTTGCGCCGGCGCCGGAGCAGCAGCTCCCAAGATACCGGTCGCATCCACTCCGAGCCGACGAACCCCGTGCCTCGCGTGGAGCGGCGGCTCAGCGCGCTGCTCTCCAAGGGCCCGAACACGACGGTGGAGCAATTCCCCCTGGTGGCGCTCCGGGCCGCCACTGGCGGCTTCTCGCCGTCCCACCGCATCGGTTCCGGCAGCTTCGGCGCCGTCTACCGCGCGTCCCTACCTGACGGCCGCGAGGTCGCCATCAAGCGGGCGGAGCGTCGCGACCCCGGCGGCCCCTCTTCCTCCTCCGCCGCCGCGGCGCGGCGCGTCAACCACGAGGCGGCCTTCATCTCCGAGCTCGCGCTCCTCTCCCGCGTGAACCACAAGAACCTCGTCCGCCTCCTCGGCTTCTGCGCAGACGGCGGCGAGCACATCCTCGTCTACGAGTTCATGCCCAACGGCTCCCTCCACGACCACCTCCACAAGCGCCCGGCCCCGCTCTCCCCGCCGCTCGCCTCCTGGCCAGCCCGCCTCCGCCTCGCCCTCGGCGCCGCGCGCGGCATCGAGTACATGCACACCTACGCCGTGCCGCCCATCATCCACCGCGACATCAAGTCGTCCAACATCCTCCTCGACGCCACCTGGACCGCCAGGGTCTCCGACTTCGGCCTCTCGCTGCTCAACAACCTGAGCAGCGACGGCGACGACGACAATGCCGGCGATGACGAGCCGTGTGTGACGGCCGGGACAGTGGGGTACATGGACCCGGAGTACTACCGGCTGCAGCACCTGACGGACAAGAGCGACGTGTACAGCTTCGGGGTGGTGATGCTCGAGCTGCTCTCCGGGTGCAAGGTGATACAGAGGTACGAGGGGAGCGGCACGCCCAAGAACGTGGTCAACATCGCCGTGCCGCACATCGAGGCGGACCGCGTGCACCGGGTGCTTGACGCGCGGTTGCCGCTGCCGACGCCGGGGGAGATGGAGGCCGTCGCCTACGTCGGGTACCTGGCCGCGGACTGCGTCCGGCCGGCCGGGCGCGACCGGCCCACCATGAGCGAGGTGGTTGGTGTGCTCGAGCGAGCCGTGGCGGCATGCGAGGAGTATGAGGCCGCTGGCGGCGAGGCAGCGCTGTCGCGGTCGTGCACCGACGGATCGACGACGATGTGACGTGGCATGTGGAGGCATTGCCATGGTTGCCCCCACGGTGGCAAAAACACGAGGGAGTCTCTTGAGGTTTTTTTTTCCTTATTTCCCCTATTTTTGTAGTTTTTTATTATTGATATTGCTAGTATTAGATACATTCGTTAATATTTTAAAGAATGGAAATTTTAGTGCAATTGGATGACCCGAAATCTTTCGATTTTGGCTCATTCGGTGGCGATTCCATCTCTCGTTTTTTTTCCCCCAACCTTTTCTGTCAAGTCTTAGGCTCAATTTGTATTGTGCTCATTCTTAAGCCGTTGTGAAAAGCACCTTATAGGAATCTATTAATATGTTTGGTAAATCAGATTAAAGTTAGATCATTTTTTATTCAATAGTTTCCTTCTCGCATTCTATCCCTATGTTCTGAAACGCAATAACATATGCATTCACAACTTGACTTTCAAAAAATAGTTAGCCAACCATCCAAATATCTAAAAGCGGCTTAACCAGACGAAGTTATCATAATCCACCGGAATGTCAAATAGATCCTCAGTAGATTTAGCCAGTACTTTACAATTGTAGTGTTATAATAGCTAAATATAATGTTGAAACAGTTCCAAATGGCAGAACTCTTACACATACATAAATATTTTTTTTTGGAAAGATAGCATTCCACATTTTTTTTCACAACCGTTGCAGTAGTTTAACTACCAGCAATACTACACCAATACATCTTAAACACTACTGGCATCTCTCATGTACGATGATATATTTGGCTAATTAACCGTAACCTAACCAATCATCCATTATGAGAGCATTACTGTCAGTCGAGTACTATCCTATTGCTAAGCTTGCAAATTTGGTGCGACTCTAGTACTAGTTGGTGCGCGGTGGTGGTTGCCCCACGCAATTAACTGAAGAACAAGTCGGGGACAAGCGGTGCTGGTGTATAGTGGAGTTGTACCAACCGGCCATTCACTCGCCATCTCCTCGTCAGACTTCTCTTCTCCATTGCGATTTTCTCGTATTCTTTAATGGATCTAGGCGGTGAAGCACCAAACCAACCAACGCAATTCCCGGGCCGGCCATCACCTCACGGTGTCGCACACAGGGCAGGATTCCTTGGGAACGCATCCATCCATCCCATGGAAAAAATTTCATGCCGATTTATCGATTTGAAGGATAGGTAAGAGTGAGATCCGGTCAGTGACAGGTTTTTGGCTGCTCGTTTGCGTGTTAGAGATGGAAGATTTCAAGTGGATGTCGCTTTTTGGGGACCTAGCTAGCCAAGCTAGTGAGGTAATGTCGTAATGAGAAGTTACGGGCTTGTTATTTGTGGCTACGATTTATGATTTTTGATTAAAATTTTTGAATTTTAGTTGTTTGTGACAGAGATTACGGAGAGAGATGCTTGTTTATGATTTTGATTGATACAAATATTAGACTTTTAACGTGTATTACAATTAATTTATAGATTTCGTCTTTAAAAATACTTCATTTAAAAGTTAGGTAATATAGCAAAAATTAAAATCCGTTTTTAGAAGTAAAGAACAGGACTCGACTTATGTTCTTTTTTTTTGGGTCTATCTGTGTTCCTCTCTCTATTGTATATTTGTATGGTTGTATGTGCAGCTCTCCTGCGTGTTCTCGGGGGAAAAGAAAGTCATTTTCCATGGGCAGCGACTAGTCATGCTTGCTTACCATATGGAATGTTTGCAACGAGATTCATGCATGTATGTACCACACAAAACACAAAAGTTTAATCGGTTTGATTAGCGTTTACTGATTCCATTGTGGTCACGCAGGGAGTATAATTTCGTTCAGATCAAATCAGAGCTCTATTCCCTCGTCTGCATTGCTCATCACTGTGTTGTTTACAATATCTCGCTCTCGTGATTCTCGGATCTGACATTCTCACTTCGAGATGTGACAACGTACTGCTGATTAATCTCAGCGTGTTCTTGGCATTCCCGGAACCGGCATCGTTGAGATGAACCTAACCAAAGTTGGCTCTCGACATGACCTGCCAGATCATGAGGTGATCTGAATTCTGAAGTCTGAAGAGCACCACACCTACCTACCCCTGAAACATCAGAGTCCCATTCGATTGGTAGCCCATGTATAGGTCCCGCAATTAGCTAAAAATTCACACCTCTGTACTGTGCAGTTATGGAGCTGGTGAGCTCTCGTTCCTAAATGTGTACAATCTGCAGCCCCAACTTTCTCCGGGAGTTGTTAGGGTTCCGGTTTTTCTCTCTATTGATGGAGTCCGTTGAGGTGACAGGGGTAAACGGTTTCAGTTCATGGCTGCCTAACATTTGCTGACCGCGACGTGGTGAAGTTCTTGGCGTCTGAAATTTTGCCACAAACATGGAGAGATGAAAGTCTGTCATCTCTGATTTATCCGGTCCTGCAATTTGCAGCATCAGCGTCCAAGTTTGCGAGTATTTCGTTCTTTCCTGGTCCTCTCCAAATTCATTGGAATACAAACTGGAACGTGCAATTTTTCTGAAATTCCTACTGAATTTCTCCATTCCAAACTTTGCCTAAGATATTTTATATCCTTGGCACATGATTTTTTTCTGGATATAACCTTGGTACCTGAATTAAGAAGAAGGACCACAACATATTCTTATTGCAGCTAAAGTACACTCTAGTTTGTCTATTGAACAAGGTTCTGAATTTGAGTGTTTTTTTGTTAAGTCTTCAGGGGAATTCAGATTATTCTGAACACTGTAATTGCAAAGTAGTTGTAGACTACGGGTGGTTTGTCATTTGTTAAGTCGGTGTCCTTGCGCTGAACCAAACGAACCTTCTAAATCCAATCTAAGAAATTAGTTTGGTGTACTTAATCCATAAACAAACAGGACAGTTCAACATCTTCAGTGACAATGTTTTCGCAGTCGGCGGCTGCAGATTCAAAGACGGCCCCCACAGCAAAAACAAACTAGAAACATAAGCACGGCGTCACGTCGTGCTAGCCACCGTGTGAACCGAAATAAAAGAGACAAAAATTTATGGGACGGTTCTTTTTAAAAAACCAAGGACGGATGCGTAATTTCGGAGAAAAGAAAAGTTTTTTTTCGCAAAAAACAGGGACCCGCAAGGACCTATACATAACTAAACAAGGACATGTACGTATTTTTGGGAACCGCGGGTGCTACATTAAAAACATAAAAATCATGGCGGGGACACATTTGCAGAAGCGAGGACTGTCGCACTTCAAACCGCGGGGTCATACCAAAATGGAAAATCATGCGATGGACTTGTTTGCGAAGCGAGGACGTCTTGCAATTCAAACCGCAGGGGCCATCTGCAAAATGGAGGGCTAAAAAGCGTGACCTTTTCGCGAGGACTAAGGACCGTCTGTAATTTAAAAACGCAGATTTTTTGCAAACGACTTCCCGACCGACGATTATTTCACGGCACGCATGGCGGCGGATCGGACGGGCGGGCGATGGTGGTCACGCTGCTGCGGAACCCCGGGCGTAAGGAGGTTATTATGCCTACCTGCAGCACAACCGACGTGGCGACGTGCATGCGTGTTCCAAGTTCATCTGCAAATTCCTTTTGCATTATACAATTCTTTTAAGGTTGAAGATGTCAATGATATGTTCTAGAGGCAATAATAGAGATGATTGTATCACTTCTATATTTATGAATGTTTGAACAAGTATGTGACTTGTTCGTAAAACTCTTTATTCATGTTTTGATGTTATTCTAAATTATCCCTGATCTTATATCATTATGTGGGACGATTATGATTTATAGATCAACACATGTATTGATTGATGATCATATTTCACGAATCATGGATATGAGATATCAAATCAATAATGTGGACTTATGTTAGAGAACATGATGTTGGATTGACCCATCATGAGACTGCGAGAATTGTTATATTCTTAAGTGTCATCAGTTGGTCTCATACATAGTGTATGTAGGATCCTTAGACCTGATGTCGTCATTGTTTCCTACATATGTAATAGTTTTCTTAGGGTTACCAAACACTACTCCGTAACTGGATGGTTATAAAGGTACCTTTCAGGTTTGCTATGAAACATGCAGAGAAATATGAGCGATCAAGATGGAATTTACCTCTCCTATATAACAGAAGAGATATCTCTGTGCCCTCGATGTGATTGGATTAAGAAAGTGCATGACCATGCCAAATGTGGTTGAGGAGTCAATCACAATTGAGTAATCCACTACAGACTCGAGTGAATGATCGAGCTATCATAGGATGGCACGTTTCTCGCTTGAGTTCGATCTGATATCATGAGGTAAAAGGATCGATACATAAACACTATATAGCCTCGTTCGATATGATCTTTATGTGCGTTTGGGAATCATTATGTCCTGCTAGGGACCGCTACTGACTTATGGGCCGGAAAGGAGTTTTCGACCCATGTCCAAATACACATGAACCTACAAGGTCACACACTTAATGGACTGGAATGATAAGGGGTTGGATGATAGTTTTCGAGTAGGATTCGATTTCTACTCGTATTGGATATGGATCCAATTGGAGGCTATATAAGAAGAGGTGCGAGGGCTGCGAAAGGTATCCCAAAAAAATGTACCCGTCAAAACCGTAGTCGCCACCTCTCGTATTCTCTGCCGTGCGCACTGGTGCTAGCACATCGACGCACGATGTTCCATCCCTAGACGTGTGGACTTCGGTAGAGGCGCTGCTGCAACTGCGGTGCTGATCGGGACGATCACGAGGAGGAGACGGTTGGACGGAGGACGTTCGACTACTACCGTAACACCGACGCGCTCTTCGTTGAATTGGCTGGTTCAACCCTACTTTCGCTGCACTACGCGTCTAGTGATAATGATCTATGATCTCTTACTCGCGTAGCTTCCTGGTTTACGTGGTGAAAAATTTTAATCTACGCTAGTGTAGTCTATCCATATCCCAATAGAAAAAGCATATCTCGGTGTAAACTGATGCCTTTATTGGTTACTTGATGAGAAAGATGCATGTGAGTGAGCATGCGCATGGTCATCTTGTGCTGGCTCATGCATTAATCTTCTCATGATCCATGAAAGCTGTTTAATAATGCTAGTTATATTGGTAGCGATTTTGACTTCAGTTTAGCAGCCAAAAAGGGTGAAGGCAGGCCTCAATGATTCATTCCTCTAGGAGCAGCTGAGATCATTATCTGCAACTCTTGCAAGAAAAAAAAAAAAGAAAAGAAAAGGCAAGGCAGCAAAAGAATAAGTTGAATTACAGTTCGGTCAAACCTGGAAATCCAGTCCAAACTCTAGGGCCTAATCTGAGCAGAGCTTTATGCATTCTGCATTTCCACACACAACAACTCTTGCTTTGTTCGTCCAAATTACTTAAAAAAATACGCTTTGCTGTTCAGGAAGAAAATTGCTCAAAGCGATGCATCGTTGTCTCATCCTACGACAGCTAACACCGTCAGGACCTGTCATGCTCTACGTTGTGCTAGCTTTATTGACCCGGGTTTCCTGATCTTTCAACTCGCAACGATAAAGCCGCAAGGAATCATCTACCGACCAAACATTTATTCCTCCTAATCATTAATTCGCCATTTAGGATAACGTGTCAACTTTAGCATTTGACGTGGAAGGAGATCTATAGAGCGCGAGATCAATTTTATATGGTTGTTTGGTACACTAGTGTTGTTTGTGACATTTTTTTTGTACATTTAGAAAGGAACTGACGAGTATTATGTGTAGGGCCGAGAAGGATGATTAAATTAAAGCTTTTCTCTCTAATAGTTATATAAAACTATATAGATCGAAGACTAAGTACTCACAAGAAAAACTCCAAAAAAACGAGCCAAATAAGTCTTTTCACCCATGAGTGGTCATACTGGGCTGATCTTTCTTGGACGGTCTGATCGGGCAGGGATGGTCTGACCTCTACCTTAGGCAAGAGTTGAAAATCAGCTCAATTTCAAATCTGATAAATGATGAACTCTAAATGGTCTAAACTTTGCACACACCTTCGCTAGAATGTCATAAACTTATTACAATAAAAAATCACGAAGATCATTGCAAAATTTCTGACCTTTATTATTTGAAAGAAAATTACACACGGAACTGGACAAAACACAAGAACTTGAATCAAGACTTGCTCGTAGGTAAAGGATGATCAAGATGACCTTGGATCTACTCTCACATGTCTTAGCAAGCAAGGCCACAGAAAGAGTCACAACAAATACCTTAGGATCAAGATTTCTCACCGAGGGCCTCCAATCAAGTAAAAAATAGTCAAACTCAAAAATTTTCCATAGAACTTGCCTAAACGGATGAGATCTGATATCCAAGACATATCACCACTACTTACACGTCCTCAACACCAAGAAAGATCACAAAGAGAAGATGAAACATCAAAAGCTAGCCAAATCAAGATTTCAACACTTGAGCAAAGTGAAAAAAAAAATACTTGGATGAATTTAGATTTCTATTGATACTTTGAGATGAATATTTACAGCTACACCCTAGACACTTCATAAGCCTAAAAATGACAACAAACTCAAGACCAAGAGTCACAACTCATCTCATAAATGTTCTCTTCAAGAACCCTAACTCCTCTCAAAGCTTGGCGCTAGCTCTCCCAAAGCCTTGGCACCTAAGTCACCTCACTTCCTCCTTATATATAGAAGCTCACAAGATAAACTCTAATCAACACCTTTAGTTAGGTTTCATCCACTCTTACATGATCTAACCTATTAACCCAATACCACCCTGGATTTTACACTCATACATACATGCTTCTCAAAGCGTGACTTTCATAGGGCTCCAATAGCCCAAATTCGCCATGAAGACTCCTTAACCTAATCCGCTTAGGCCATCACCGTAGTTTTGCACACCACCACCTTTTTTTGTATTCGATAATTTACCAAAATACCCATCTACCGCCTTTCACAAAGCTTCATACTTTCTTCGCCTTGAAGTAGCCATGTGCTTCATTTTTAACTCCATGTGACCGTAATGACTTGTCGTTAAGCCTCTAGCATGTCCAGATCCCATCGAACAATCCTTGCTTGAAAACGACCCAAATCACTTGGCGCATTGTATGCCTTTTCTCACACCATGACGGCACCCGGACTTACCCGACTGCATGGACTTCAGCTTCTCCTTGAGCTTATCTTGGTCCCTTGCTATTGTCTGCCATGTCCACCACTGGTAGCTCCCGCTTCGATTCCTTATCTTCCTACCTTGTAATCACTCTGCTAGCTTCAGTCATCTTCCAACGACACCTTGATCGCTCTGGACCTCAGCTTACCTAACTTAGCCCCAATCCCTTCCATCTCCCCATGTCCTAGCTCTGGAGTTCTACAACCAACAACAACAAGCAAACCATTATGTAGCACCTCACAATACGAAATCATTAATTGACACAATTGATGAGCCAAGAATCTTACCTTCTCCTCAAAGCATCTTTACATGCTTTGACACGTAGCCCGTAGTGTCCAGTGATTAACTGTCACATCTTCATGCATTCAAACTCCCCCGAACCATGTCTACATGCATCAGCCTCATCACTTGGCACACTATATGCACCAACTCATCTCTTCACGATCCTTGTCTTCTCTGTACTCCCGCTTGGGTCACATAGCCTTGTCCAGACTTATATGACCGCTCCGGACCTCAGCACCCCCGCCTAGTCACGGTCTATTGCCGTTATCCGCTATGTCCTCCAAGTCACCTGCACATTCAAAGACCAAGCAACCATCTCGAGCATAAGTTCCATACACTTGACTCATGTTCGTCAAAACAATGCATCTTGCAACACACTACACAAAACAACAACACCCATGCCGTGCGCACACTCAACCTTGCTCATACGTTGATCCTAACCTTAGGACCAAACCTCAAACCAAAATGCATAGTTTCAGTACCAAATTATCAAATGCCGGTATGACCACCATTACCTGGTCAGTCAGACCGCCGTGGCCAGTTTGACCGCTGGCACCATGTCGGTCAGACCACCAGCATTCTGACCATCAGTGGTTGGCTGATCTAACCTTATCTGAATTTTGATTAAACTCTATCTAGTTTCAGCTTGAAACTCTAAATTGAGTCAAACCTAGTGCAAAGATATCGTCAAACACAACTACACAAGTGTTTGGTGTCTATTTACCAAAAGGCACACCACCAGTTTGACCGCCAACGAAAGGCCAGTCAGACTACTCCTTGCTGGTCTGACCGCAACCCTAATGGCGATCTGACCGCCAACCGTGATAGCAACTCCCCAATTGTAAAATTCCAAAAAAAACTTAAACTATGTAAACTCTCTCAAATCAAAAGTCAATTACTCATCACAACCATGAGTGACCTCTACATGGTCTCATATTAGGAGTAATAATTTAGCAGTGTGGGATGCTTCAGACTTGGACTTCTGCTAAAATTGGGAACAAAGGCGGCTAATAGAGCTCATACTAGTGTCTTTGTTCTTTTAGGCTTTTGGCTTCTTAGAAAATCAAAATAAATGGGTCTATTTCTTAAAATAGATTCTCCAAACGACTTCTTCAACCTAAAATCATGTGCGTTGTCTGCGTCGCTATCTTCGTTGTCTGTTGCCATCTCGAAAAGCACATACAAAAGCCAACAGTCATAGCCCAAAAGAATAGGACTAGTAACTGCTTGCTTTGTCGCTTCACACTTAAGGATTTCTGATTTAAAATGAATAGATTGTAGTAGCCAGAGTTTAAACAAATCTTGATTTCATTGTGCATCAATTGCTCAAATTCCAACGTGGAAATTACAGATTTAAGAATTCTCACTCTAGAAGGGGAAATGTTCATGTAAATGACACTATAGCCAATTTTCTTTTTTCAAATTTGGCCTCTGGGTGCTCACTTTTGCAATTCTAGCCCATTCCCGAGCTCGATAGCCGTGATAGGTGACACATGTCGCCCGCCACGCTACCGATGCTCGATAAGTGCTACGAAGCCACTACAGCTTGTTATCGCCTGTCGAGCTACACTTGCTCGACAGTAGGAGTTGCTGAGCTCCCCTACCGTGGTAGGCATTTTAATTGAGACATACACAATAATTGAGGTGAGGCTGGCTGGCAACCTGCCGAGCTCCCCTAGCTTGGCAGGTACCTATTGAGCTCGGTAGGTTCAAGGAGGGGCTAGATTAGTAGAAATGAGTATCTGACGCTAAATTTGAAAAAATAGCCTTAGTGCCACTTATATGAATAGTTCTTAAAAGGGACAATGGTAACAAAGAAAACACTGCATTAGGGATGCAAATGGGTCGGGTAATTACCGACTGACTCGGTATCGAATCCGGTTGGTACCGGATTCAGGATGCGGGTTAGGTATTCGGTCGAATTTGGTATGGTATCCAGATATTTTCATCGGATTCGGTAACGAAATCGGTATGGCTGCTATCCGACCGAATACCTCCGGTATTCAATAATCTGGGTTCTATTTGAGCGGATATCCGCCAGCAACTTAGTAGTCAGCAGTGCAAAGCATGAGTCGGTCGTTTCACTGCTCAATTCTTTATGTAGGCTCTACCCGGTAGAATTCACTCGGGTCTGGCACATGGAAAACTCCCGTCCGCTTCGAGTGAACCCTACCGTTATTAGGTATCCGCAGCACGGCACACCTAATTCCACTACTCAACCTCCTGACTCCTCAACACCTGTAGAGTTTCAATCGAGTTGAGCAGCTACTAAACCAGTGTTGACAAGTCAACTCCTGTGGTCAAGCGATCACTGTGACATTTGCTCAGCATAAGGGTTTCAGTCCTTATATTTTCACATGGCCCGCAACCTCTCCAGGTCCGCGACCACAACCTAGGGTAAGCGGTGGGCGACGACCGACTCGCGGTTTCCCACAACACCCTCACCCTTCCTTGCACACCGACACTCTCCGCCCTAGGGCACGGTGTCCCATACCACCCCACCCTAGGGTCGGGTTTTCAAGTCTACTGGCCCGCAACCACAACCTTATTAGTGTAAGACTTTGCATGATAGTAGTAACCTATAGTGATCTATGTTAACAGATAATTATTTCCAGGGTTACAAAGGTAGGGCTACAAACTTGACATGTCATTTTTCGGTGGTAGGACGTAGCTATATCACATGTCATTCTAAACCTTTTTGTTTTACTTTAAACTAGCATTTCACAACTAGCATAGTGCAAATAATATAATAACATAAATTAAAACATGGGATTCAATATGATCAAGGTTTTGCGACTTGCCGTGAACTTGGACGGTCTCGGCGATCTCGAACGTAGAAACTCCGGGATCCGGGGACTGCACCTGAGCTTCCTGGATCTCCCACACTAGAGCAAACACATAAAATAATTAAATCCAGCTTGAGACTAATCAAGCAAGGAAAAATAATCTATTAAAAGGAAGAAAAAGAAAATAAAATGCATGAAATAATTAAATCCTGAATTTTTCTGGGATGAATTTGGGAAAAAGGATGTCACCACTGGGTTCAGGATATTATTTGGAGCAAAGTGGTGAAATTTGGGAATTTTTCGAGTTTTCTGTGATTTTCTAGGATTTATTTGGGTTTTCTGGATTTTTGGAAATGAATAAATCCCTAGAAAATCGGTGAACAGATCTTGGGCGGCCCAAGTGCTACTGCGCGGCCAAGGCAATGGCCACCCATCACTGCCATGCCCACGCGACGCACACTCCTCCCGGGCGGATGGTCGACGCGTGGCCGGGCGTCCGGTGGGATGGCGCGGAGTGGGCGGCTCGGATCGCGGGGTTATGAAGATCGGACGGTGAGAATAGGGGTGGGCGGCGCGGCAGTGACGGGAGATCGGACGGATGAGGAGGGTTGTGTTTATGAAGATCGGACGGTCGAGACGAAACTGCCATCCGACGGCCGTCTTTTGAACCGTAACGGTTGGAGGGGACGACGACGATGCAGCCACGTCGGTCGTCTTCAACCTCTCGCCGGCGCGCGCGGCAGAGGAGTGGGGAAAAGGAGGAGCTTAGCCCTGACGGCGAGGTCTCCCGGCCGGGGAGGGCACTACCGGTAGGTCTTGACGTGGGAACCCATTTTGGGCCTTTGGGAGGCCGGAGAACCGGCTGGGGAGGCGGGGAGACCGAAGGGAGAATCGGCCTCCGGCGGTGAAGGAGGGACCCCGGCGATCGAGCCAAATCGGCGGTGGATGTATGATCAGTGGGTTCTGGGGCTCACGTTGGTGCTGGTGGCCGAAGCTCGGAGCCTTCCTGGCGAGTTGGCCACGGAGAGGGTGATTCGGCCGGCGGTGAGCTTCGGTGCTGGAGCTCCACAGGCGATCACCTGGCCAGGAGAGTGCACCAAAATGATTAGGGAGTAGAGAGGATGCTCTGGGAGCAAAGGATTAGGAAATGGGGAAGAGGGGAAGGAGATCAGCTCACGGGGATCGCCGGAGCAGGGAGAGTCGGCGACGGAGCTGGAGACAATGGGAGCTCAATCGGGTGCTCGGGAGGTCCGAGGTGGTGGGAGGTGAATGGGGTGGTCTGGGAGCTCGGGAAGCAAAGGGAAGTGGGGGCGGTGAGGGGTTTTATACCGCGGAGGAGGGAGAGCCGTGGGAAGAAGGCTCGGGCGTGGCGCGAGGTCAACAGGAGGGACGGAGCGGTGGGGGTCCTCTCCGCAGTGGGCGCTCACCGGCCCGCAGGGAGTAAATGCGGCGGGAGTGGGCGTGGTGGCGGCATGGGCGCCGGGCTCCGTCTTGGGGAAGGAAGGAGGGGTGGGTGGTGGCGGGGCCCACGGGAAGGAGGCGGCGACGCGTGGCACGGGCGAGGCCGGCCGGACCATGAGGCGGCGGGGGTCTGTTGTCCGAACGGGCGGCGGCGCGCGGCGTGCGCGCTGCTGCGCAGCGCGGGGTGAGGGGGGGAGGCGGCGCCCGGAGGAGGAGGCGGGCGGCGCGGGAGAAGGAAAGGGAGGGAGGAGGTGGGCGCCCGGGAGGGAGGCGGAAGGAGGCGGGCGCCAACGCAGAGGGGAGGCGGATCGGCCGAAAAGGAAAGCGTTCAGGGATAGTTTCCGAATTGGGAAAGTTTTCAAAAATTCACCAAAAATTCAGGAAAAATCCAGGAAAAATTTGGTTTGAAAATTTGGGGTCTTTCAAGTCCCAATAACCGTATTGGGTGGGTTGATATGTGGATTTTCAGGATTGATCACGTGACATTTTAATTCCTGATCCTTAAGTAACTATGATAATCAACTGCACCCTTCGAGGAAGAAGAATGGCATATAGTCGCATTATCTGTGTCAAGGTTTTAGAACAATCAATACATGCCTGAAATTTCCATAAAAATAATTTTATGAGATTCCTCATAGCAAAATGCTAAGTGATACTCCCCTTCGGTCGTAAAAGAGTGACATCTTTTACTTTTTCAAAGTCAACAATATGCTCTTTTGACTATTAAATTTCCTTATCATGTATTAAAAAATTGTAAAAATGCAATGTTATGAAAGTATTTTCATGAAAAATTCACTCATACTATTTTTATATAAATAAACTATATGTTTTAAATAATATCTTTATTCAAAATTAATAGTGTCTGACTGTAAGACAGGGCGCCAAATAAACCATCATCTTTACTATTATAAAAAGGAGTTGGTGGTTGGTACGGCCTCTCCCACCCTTCCCACCTCTCTTGACAAAAAAGATATTTTGTCCGACGTGTGGACCACCCACCCTTCCACGCCGGGCGCCTCGCATCCCCACCCCCACGAACCTGCGCTCCTCCCCGATTTCTCCTCGCCTCCTCCCTCCCTCCGCCTACATATTCTAAAAAATTTTACCACCCGTTATCAGAACATATAGTATGATCAAATTTTAAAATCCGTATCAACGTACGGGCATTCAGCTAGTATGTTTTAAGTAATTCGGTTTGGTTGGGCTCCGGCTGCAGCTTCTCAAGCCATTTGGCGCTTTTGCTGGGTGGGTAGTTCCGGGTTAGAAAAAAAAAGGTGCCGGATCAATTTGTTCCGGTCATGTTTTGTTTTCTAGATCAATTGTTCTACCTTATTCTTTTAGGTGAGTTCTCAGCCAAATTTTCATTTCCTATGATGGTTTTTATCGGATCGTCTCACTTGGACGATGATGACAATACCTATGCTAGGATCCACATCGGGCCGAGTTAGGTATAAATAAATCCCCTATTATTTTCTTTCAACGAACAACGTTGCTACCGAGCCATAGGTCCTACACATCAATGGAGAACGTCAATGTTTTGCTTTTTGCTATCGTGATTGTCGGCAATCATAACACTGTTGCAAGATACGGAGTGTACGACGAGGAAGATAAAAAGTTCAATACATTCATCGACACAAGGACTTAATGGTGACATATTGTTCATCTTAAATCTTTAATGTAAATGTTGTGTACTCATGTAATTTGATTAAGTTATTAATATAAATCAGATGGATTTTTCAAAAAAAATAATTGAGAAAATTACAGTTACGTGCTGCTCCTCCCATTTTCCAGAATTTACATGACTTCATCTAACCAAGCAAAATGTTTGTGTTTGCGTTTGCTGTTGCCACGGTACAATATACCGTACACGGCACTCTCAAAAGTCAAAAGCCATAGCTTCTTTGGCTCCTTGCTGAACGATAAATAAGCCATGAAATTTCCAGCCCACACACCCCTTCTTATTCGTCCTTTCGCAGCCATACTTTTCTACTCATCATACACATAAATTAGCTACGTGGCGGCACACCGCGCTAGCTACCGTGCGGATCGAATCAAAAGAGACGATAATTCGCGAGGAGTTTCTTAAAAAAAAATCGAGGATATACGCGTAATTTCGAGAAAACTAAAGGTCTTTTTTGCAAAAAAAACGAGGACCTGTAATGATCTATACGTAACTAAACGAGGACCCGTACGTAATTTTAGAAAACTACGGGGTGCTATCCAACAAAGGATTTGCAATTTCGGTGAAGCGGAGGGGCGTTTTTGCAAAAAAACCTAGCAGGGATCTTTTTGCGAGAACAAGAACCTTTACGTAATTTCAGAAAATATAGGAACATTTTCGTATAAAAGATGATGTGGCTACGACGAAAAGCCGGGAACTCCCGGCTATAATATAGGTATTATACGTACCCACTAGTCAACAAGAATATAGTAATTGGCAAAAACCATACAAAATGGCAAGCATAACAAAATTCCTTACAGCCTTTCAGGCTCTATAGTAGCATATTGCACATAATAACACGCAAAACTTAGCTCTATGATGCAACAGGCAAAAAAGTTAGGACCAGACCAGACATCTAATCCACTTTTACTTGCTCATACTCTAAGATTAAAATCGAAATCAACGGATAAAAAAGCTAAAGCCATTGAAACATAATACATATCCGAAGAAAAAGATATCCTATGGAACTCAACATGTCTATAAGCCTTGGATACTATTGGTAACAATACTTCATGACTTACTATTCATTAAGACAATTTTGTTGAACTCACATGTAAGGCTCGTTTTAAAGCACGGTTTTTGTTCATAGAAGAATTAAATTATTTCCTATAAATTTTCGGTGGAATTTCTTCATCCAAATGAGCACCAGTTTAGATTCTCAGTGGACATAAGTTTCAGATCTGTTCAAAAGTGTTATGACTTTTAGCTAAAATGACACTGTAACTAATTATTGATTTTTTAAAAATATTTAATTAAACAAAATAAATAAAAAAAAAATAATGTTATATCTTTATAGATAACATAAAAAACATTAAAAAAACTATTTCCATAGATAAATCAGAAGAAAAAAAAGAGAGAAAAACATGTTAAAAAGACAGCGCGTATGGCACAACGAGCCAACCGGCTGAACAAAAAAGCGTGAGTTTGGCCACATCAAACCGCTATAAATTTGTCCGGGCCACGAGGCGCTCCCCTTTTTCTTCTTTTGGCTTCTGTCGCTCTCCGATCTCCCTCTTGTACTTATCCAACTCGAAAGCTCGAGCGCCAAATCGCCCGCGCCACCAAACCGGGGGGTCTCGCCCCCGGCTCCCCTCTCGCTGCCGCGGGCGCGCCCCGCCCCGCCGGAACTGCCGGCTCCCCGACGACCCCCGCCTCGCCGCCGGCCGCGCCGTATCTCCTGAGTTCTTCCTCTCGTTTTTTTACGACGCAGGTCGATGCAGGATAGAGGGTTTAGTCTGATTTTGTCGTGGTTTCGATGGGTTTTGTTCGTGCGAGGATGGTACAGGGAGGTGGCCGGTGGGACGCGCGGGTTGTGGTGGACTAGGTTTTGGAGGCGCCCTTTGGGGGTTTCGTGTGGTGCGGTGGGGAATGGGCGAGTTTTGTGGGGTTTGGACTGGGGTTTTGTGGGGGGTTTGGGAGGCTTGTTAAGACTCGGTGATTTGATGGTGGGAGTTAGGTGTTTATTTGTGTCGTAGCATGAGCCATACCAGTGGGTATTTAGTACCTATCTCTATAGAAAATATAGAACCAAGAGAGCTAAAGAGAGAGAGAGAGTTGATGAGTAAAATAAGTGGATCTAAATATCTCTTATATACATGAATAGAACAGGATTGGAAATCTCCATCCTATCTCTTAATAATTACAATAATTACAAGATGGTGAGTAAACCGGTACATTCCTTGGAACATATAACACTGTGCTATTGAGCTTGTCCTAAGGCCTGCTAGCCAGTCCTAAAGCCTGAGGGGTTGGGCACCCCCACAACAGTACTCCCTTGATAGCAGGCCCCGAGGTTCAGGGGCGAGCTGACGCAACTAACGGCCCTAGCCCCTCGGGGACCTAGATGGCCTAAGTCTATAGGAACGAGTCCACTTCTCCCAGCAAAGCCGTGGTCGCTCCCAGGAGCACATGATGCGCAAAGGCGGAGCCGTCACTGTTGGGCCACCATAAGGAGGCCGATGTCTACGAGGCAGGCGGCGAAGTCATGGGCACCTCGTCGAGGCCATGCTCAGGAGACAAGCACCGCAGCTTTGAGCCGGTCGCCGAGGTGATGCTTACAAGGCAGGCGGCGAAGTCGTGGCCGTGCCTTTGAGACATGCGGCATGTAGAAGCAGAGCCGCCCTGCCGAGGTGATGCGTACGACTCTGCCGAGGTGATGCGTACGAGGCAGGCGACGAAGTCGTGGCTCTTACCGGTGGTCCGGCATTGTGTAAGACTTACCTTGCTTTTGCCTTTTGTAATGGCCTAGTAACTTCCCCCCTTCCACCGTGTTGGTGTACGAAGTGAAGGAACCGGTGGTCCGGCATTGTGTAAGACTTACCTTGCTGCTGCCTTTTGTAATGGCCTAGTAACTTCCCCCCTTCCACCGTGTTGGTGTACGAAGTGAAGGAATGGATGCTGCCATGCGCAAAACGAGGCGTGCGGCAGCAGGCTATCCGCTGGACCGCCGTTCTCCTACCTTGAGAGACAGCATCCACAGATGGCTAGCAGCGAGGCCCGAGGAGGGCACTAACCCACGCGGAGGCAAGGAGGCCAAACCGCTGTTCCCCGACCTTCAAAAATAGCTTCCACGAAGGATGAGTGGCGTAGGCTGAGACGGACGCTATGCACGCGCAGGCAGGTAGTGTTCTAAAAGGCGGCATTAGGCGGCCTCCTAGGGGGGCCTAGGCGCTGGGCAGAGCCCCATTGCCGCGCCTTGGCCAAATTGGAAGGCTAGGTGGCCAACCCGCCTAAGTGGCCTGCGGCGGTCAATGGTAGCCGTCGGTGGTCAAAGGCGGAGCCGTTGCCACGCGGAGACTTGCCTGGCTCGACTACGGAGGCCTCTGGAGCTGTAAAAGAGGTGTCTGAGGATAGGGAGAGAAGCAATCGAAGGTCAAGGAAGAGGAAAAGAACCTGGGCTCTGGTGGCGACGCTGTGGTGTGGAGGGAGCTGTAGAGGGGGCGGCTGCACGGGATTTGGAGGAGGCGGTAAAGGACAGTGTGACGCGATAGAGTTGGGGTGGCGCAACGAACTAGTGGGGAGGCATGGCGGTGAGAGGATGATACGGAGGAGGTATTGGCCGGCGAGCTGTGGATGGCGCGGTGGCGAGATGGCTTGGCCTTGACGCTGACCGGAGTAGAGGGAGGAGAGGCGCCGTCGACCGGAGTAGAGGGAGGAGAGAAGCTGGGCTCAAAATTGGGGATTCGGCCGGAGAGGTGAGGATTTATTGGGGATTAGCAATTTTGTGATTTAGCACATGGAGGCAGGGAGCCGAGACGGGCGCTACACACGCGGAGGCAGGGAGGCCGAACCGTCGTTCCCCTACCTTCAAAAACAGCGCCCACGAAGGGCGAGCGGCGTAGGCCCAGACGGGTGCTACACACGTGAAGAAAGGGAGACCGAACCCGCCGTTCCCCTACATTCAAAAATAGCGCCCCACGAAGGGCAACTGGGTAGGCCGAGATGGGTGCTACGCACGTAGAGGTAGGGAGGCTGAACCGTCATTCCTCTACCTTCAAAAACAACGCCTGCGAAGGGCGAGCTGTGTAGGCCGAGACGGGTGTTACACATGCAGAGGCAGGGAGGCCGAACTGCCGTTCCCCTACCTTCAAAAACAGCGCCCCACAAAGGGTGAACGGCGTAGGCCGAGACAGGTGCTATTCACATGGAGGTAGGGAGGCCGAACCACCGTTCCCCTACCCTCAAAAATAGCGCCTGTGAAGGGCGAGCGGTGTAGGCCGAGACGAGTGCTACGCATGCGGAGGCAAGGAGGCCGAATTGTCGTTCCCCTACATTAAAAACAACGCTTGTGACGTTTCCCTACCTTCAAAAACAACACTCGCGAAGGGCGAGCGGCGTTGGCCGAACCGAGCGCTACACGCGGAGGCAGGGAGGCCAAACAACTATTCTCTTACCTTCAAAAATTGCACCCACAAAGGGCGAGTGGCGTAGGCCAGGACGGGCGCTACTCACACGGAGGAAGGCTGAACTGCTATTCCCCTACCTTCAAAAACATCACCCGCAAAGGCGAGCACGTAGGACGAGACGGGTGCTACGTACGCGAAGGGAGGCCGAATCGCCGTTCCCTTACCTTCAAAAATAGTGCCCCACAAAGGGTGGGCGGCGTAGGCCGAGACAGGTGTTATGCACGCGGAGGCAGGGAAGCCGAACCGCCGTTCCCCTACCTTTAAAAATAACACCCGCGAAGGTCGAGCAGCATAGGCTGAGATGGGCGCTACTGACGCGGAGGAATGGTGGCCGAACCGCTGTCCCCCTACCTTCAAAAACAGTGTCTGCTAAGGGCAAGCGGCGTGGGCCAAGATAGGCGCTATGCACGTGGAGGCAGGGCGCTGAGACGGCGCTACGTACACGGAGGCAGGGAGGCTGAATCGTCGTTCCCCTACTTTCAAAAACAGTGCCCACGAAGGGCGAGCGACACAGGCTGAGGCAAGCGCTATGCACGTGGAGGTAGGGAGGCTGAACCGTCGTTCCACTACATTCAAAAACAGTGTCTGCGAAGGGCGAGCGACATAGGCCGATACGGGCGCTACGCACTTAGAGGTAGGGAGGCCGAACCCTGTTCCCCTATCTTCAAAAATAGCGCCCACGAAGGACGAGCGTCGTAGGCCAAAATGGGCGCTACACACACAGAGGTAGGGAGGCCGAGCCACTGTTCCTGCCTTCAAAAATAGCGCATCGCGAAGGGCGAGCGGTGTAGGCCGTGTCAGGCGCTACGCACGCGGAGGCAGGGAGGCTGAACCGCATTTCCCCTACATTAAAAAACAATGCCCGCGAAGGGTGAGCAGCGTAGGGCGCGACGGGCACTACGCCGCGGGACTCGCGCAGGCATGATACTTAGTGGGGATATCGCTAGCGCGAGGGACTCCCTGGTGGGACGCGCAGAGAGCGCGATACTCACTGAAGATGTCTCTACTGCAGGGGACTCCTTGGTGAGACAAGTGGAGGGCGCGATATTCTGTGGGGATTTCGCTGGAACGAGAGACTCCAACGCTTATTTCATACTCTGCTAGTTGTTTGTACTCACGAGACCATTGTACGGTCTGTTTAGAGTCCCGCAGGACTGGGCCAGGACACGCGAGGGTCCCGATGCTTTTTATACTCCGTTGAGTGGCCCAAGACGTGCGAGAGTCTGTCGCTTTATACTCCGCAAAGTGCGCTAGGGCGCGGGTCACTTGTCGATTTGTTTAGAGTCTCGTGGATCGAGCCGGACGCCGCGAGGTCCCAACGCTTTATACTCCGCAGAGTATGCTGGGGCACGAGGCCACTGTGTGCTTTGAGCAAGTAGCAGACTAAAACAGCAACATGCAAGGCACGGTAACGACCACAACGCCAGAAACCATACCAGCAAGAAATAGAAGTGAAAGTTACTTATAGCCCTTTGGGGTCAAACAGGAGCACAATCAGCCGCGCACTATACCACTAAATGCTCTTAACAGTGCTGCACTGTTACACCTACCAACTAGTGTGTCTGACCCGGACGCAGTACACTACCATTTCTTACTTGCATTCAGAGTTGGACCTATACTGGGGATAAAGCATGCAACAGGGCAGTGGGTTACTAGTGCATTGCTCCGTGGGGCACATCGGGGCACGAGGCCATCACGCGGTTTATTTATACTCTGTGGAGCACGCTGGGGTGCGAGGCCACCGTGTGGATTATTTATACTCTGTGGAGTACGTTAGGGCGCGAGACCACTGTGTGGTTTATTTATACTTCGTGGAGTACGTCGGGGTGCGAGGCCACCGTATGGTTTATTTATACTCCGTGGAGTACACCGAGGCGCGAGGCCACCGTGCGGTTTATTTATACTCAATGGAGTACGTCGAGGCGCGAGGTCTCCGTGCTCCATAGAGTGGCCTAGGACGCACGAGGGTCCCAGCGTTTTATACTTCGTAGCGTACGTTGGGGCACGAGGCTGCCGTGCAGTTTATTTATACTCCATAGAGTACGTCGGGTTGTAAGGCCATCGTGCAGTTTGTTTATACTTAGTAGAGTGGCCCAGGACGCACGAGGGTACTGGCACTTTATACTCCACAGAGTACGCCAGAGCATGAGGCCGCTATGCGGTTTAAGTAGAAAACAGACCAAAGCAATGGCATAAAGGAAAAGCTAACGTTAGTCAAAGTGCAGAGACCACACCAGCTATAAAGTCTCAAAACCAAACCGACAACATTGAATGCCAGACACCAAACATAGCAATGGATGTCAGACAGCAAGCCAATTGTTATATCATGCTATTTAATTAATATGCATCATATTTTGGTACCCCTGTGTACACACTGCACACATGGATGTGCCATACCTTTTCCGCTTTACCTTTTTGATGCAGCCGCGCCCAGCGCGAAGGCGGCAAGGAGGCAAGGATGACACAGTTGAGGCAAGGCTGGCGCAAAGCCGGGCAGGCGGAGACACTGGAGGAGGCCTACGCGGAGTCGGACCGGTGGAGGGCGAGGCGGAGACGTGCAGGCGGAGCCGGCGCCAACGAGCGGAGCTCGCCCGTTGGAGGCCGACGTGGAGGCATTGTGCCGTGAGCCAGCCAAGCGAGGTCGCACGCGGTGCGAAGGCCGACGTGCGCACGCCCGAGGTCAGCAAGGGTCGATGGAGGTAGAGCCTGGCGCAAAGCCGACGTCGACAGAGGCCATCACTGTGGATGCGTGGGCATGGGCCGGCGGGGCGGAAGGCTGATGCAGAGATGGGCAGGCGTAGCCGACGCTGACACGGAGCTCGCCCATTGAGGTCGACGTGGTGGGCGCAGCCAACGGGAGTACCAGATGGCGAAAGTTGCTTGTGCGCGCGGTAGGGTCGTCGGCGCACGCTCGAGGTCAGCAAGGGCCGATGGAGGCGGAGCCCAGCGCAGAGCTGACGTCGGCGGAGGCCGCCGTCGCGAACGCTGCACGGATGCTGTTGGTGCGAAGTCATGCGTGCTAAGGCCGGCGCGGATCCTATGTGTGAAGGTGAAGGTACTACGCGGAGGACACTATTGGTATGAAGTCTAATGCAGCCGGCCCAAAGCGCGACGCACGCAGAGGCGAAGACACTGTGCGGAGGACGTTGTTGGCACAAAGCCATGCGCGCGGAGGCCGGGCGGAGTCGACACCCCATGAGGTCGTCATCGCGGACGCTGTTGGCATGGAGCCTTGCTTTGCTGCGGAGGATGCCGCCGGCACGGCGGCCAACGTCGGGTGACGCATGGAGGACGCCGCCGACGTGGCCAGCCTGAAGCCCCTCGTGCACGGAGGCAGAGGTGCTGCGCAGAGTCATGAATGTAGAGGCCATCACGAAGCTCGGCCTGCGGAAGAGTTGTGTAGAGGATGCTATCGGCGGGGCGGGCGCCGGAAGCTGTGTGGTGAGGACGCCGGGCGCGGGGCATGCGGCGAGGAGGCCGCGGAGCCGATGCCAACAGGCCGTGCCTTGGACGCTTTGGCGTGGAGCCGCTGCGAGTCGGCGTGGAGCCATGCTTCACCGCAGAGGACGCCACATGCGGTGCAGCGGATGTCGGGCGACGCACGGAGGACGCCACCGATGCGGAGGCTGACGCGGTCGGTCCGACGCCATCCTGTGCGGAGTCATGCACACGGAGGCCACCATAAGGCCCGGTGCTACGGAAGCGCTGTGCAAAGGACGCTGTCGGTGTGGAGCCATGCACGCGAAGGCCACTGTGAGGCTCGGCGCTGCGAAAGCGCTATGCAGAGGATGCTGTCAGCATGGGGGCATGCGTGCGGAGGCTGGCGCGTAGCCAACACCGACGAAGGCCATCGTCACAGATGTTGTTGGCGCGGAGGCCAGTGTGGAGCCTTGCTTCGCTGCAACGGACGCCGCGGGCACAACAACTAACGTTGGGCGACGTGCGGAGGATGTTGTAGTTGCGACAGCTGACGTCGAGCGGCACACGGAGGTTAACATTGGGCGTGTCCGGCCCATCCCACAAATGGCCACATTAAATGAGCATGTGTGTGCATTCGAGTGTGCCACTTAAGTTATCAAGGTCACATCACATCCATGCATGGACACCACCAGCAGAGGGGAGATACACTAGAGGAGCTAGCAATAATATATAAACTGACGACTCAATTAGATCTATTCAATGCCACATTACCATCGCTGCAGCGAAGGCCGATGGATGAGGCAAAGTGTAGTGAAGGTCGGCGGCCAGATTTTTTCTCGCGGATCTGACTGGTATGTGAATTGTTTAAACAGCCTCGACGGGCATGTAATGTGGGAGGGCAGGACGTAAACAAGGCAGAGTACACAGGCAAGGCACATACCTCCTGCAGCAAGGATGATTAAACGTTTAGCGAATAAACTACTTATTTGCTGCTGATGGCCAGCGAAGGGGTACAGATGCCACGAGTGAAGGGCATGAGCCACAACAGTGGATATTTAGTACCCTTCTCCATAGAGGATATAGAACCAAGAGACTAGAGAGAGAGTTGGTTTGTAAAATGAGTGGATCTAACCATCCCTTACCCCTTTGGGGGTTTATATACATGAATGGGGCATAATAGGAAATTTCCATCCTACCCCTCAATAATTACAAGAGGGTGAGGGTAAATCGGTACATTCCTTGGTTCATATAACCCTGTGCTATTGGGCTTGCCCTAAGGCCCGCTAGCCAATCCAAGGCCTAAGGGGTTGGGCACCACCACAACAATTTGTTTAGGTCCTTTTGAAAGAGTGGAAGAGTCACGCAATATTTCCATTGATCATACACTGGTGTATAAGTAGAGTTTATAGCCAGTTACAGCAGAGAAGGAAACAATCTTATCTATAATAACAAACTCTATAGTAGAGAGGATCAATCTACAAATAGACAACCAAACTTTCCTATTGTTAGTAACAGTAGAAGGAAGGTTTGAACCGAAGGATCTGTTGTCGGACGGACGACAGTGCCGTGCCTCACGGCTTAGGATGGCCGCATCAGGAGGATTACTCTTAACATCCCCTCGTAGTGTCAACCGGGAGCGTCGCAGACGTTGAGACTGGACTGGAATTCTTGAAAGTGATGTGGGTAAGCCCTTCATGTAGATGTCGGTGTACTGAGAGCTAGACAGCACATGAAGGACTAAGACGTCACCAAACGTGACACGTTCTCGAACGAAGTGCAGGTCAATTTCCACGTACTTGGTACACTGATGTTGTACCGGGTTGGCGGAGAGGTAGAAGGCACTGACATATCGCAGTAGACGATAGTAGTTTTCTGGAGTGGAGGGTGTAGTTCCTGAAGAAGCTTGCGGATCCAACACACCTCGGCAGTAGTGTTAGCCACACTGCGATACTCGGCCTTGGCACTCAAGCGGGAAGCAGTATGCTAACTCTTGGAGGACCAGGAGATGAGATTGTCCACCCGCGCCGCCTCCCTCCCTCCCGCCGCGCCACCTTCTTTCCTCCTCGCCGCCTCCTCCCGTGCTCCGCCACCTCCCTCCAGTGCTCCGCCGCCGAGGGAGGGAGGTGACGGGGAGGCAGGCAGGGAGATGTCTGGAGGAGGCGCCGGGGAGGAGGCGGCGGCGGGTGGGAGGAGGCGGGCGGCCGTCGGGAGAGAGAGGAGTGGGAGTCGCGAGAGAGAGTGAGTCGGGACTCGGGAGACACGAGAGAGGCGGAAGAGAGACGCGAGAGAGAGGCGGAGATGAATACGCACGTATATAGTATATACGTCTGTCGCCGTGCCCCTCGCCTAGGCGTCGCTGGGCCCTCGCCTAGGAGTCGTCGGGCCCTCGCCTAGGCGTCCAGGCGCCTCTCACTCGCCGTGGTCGCCGGCTTCGCCGTGACAACCATGGTGGCCGGTTTGACAATAGGACTAAAGGTTTCATCGTAGTCGACACTCGTTGTGGGAGAAACCACGGAGGACACACCGTGCTTTGTAACGATCAATAGAACCATCAGGCTTATGTTTATGGTGGAAAATCCACTTGCCGGTCACAATATTGGCCTTAGGTAGATCCCACGTACGGTTGGAGCATAAAGCATGGAACTTCGCAACTATAGCAGCTCGCCAATTTGGATCATTGAGGGCACCTCGTTAAGATTTGGTAGAGGAGAGGGTGGTGGGTAAGGCCACACAGAGGTCAAAAACTGGTTTAGGTTTATGAATGGCATGCTTGCCACGGGTTAGCATGGGGTGGCGTTTGTGGTGGCAATGCAAGGCGCCTTGGAGGGACGATGGGGCGCGGTGTGAGTGTCCAACATAAGTTGCAGGCATAGGTGGTGCAGCATGAGGAGCGCTGGAGGGAGATGTGGCCAGAGGTGGTGTAGCAGTGGCGGCACTGCTAGGGGGTGTGCTGACAAGGAGCAAAGATGGATCCAAGTCGAGGAAGTTGTATGTGGATGGGGTGGTGGATTGTTGACGGGCAAAAGGAAAGTGGTCCTCATCAAAAATAACATGACGAGATAGGATAATGCGATTCGTGGAGAGGTCAAGGCAGCGATAGCCTTTGTGGTGGGAAGAGTAACCGAAGAACACATTCTGTGGAGCGCGGGGCAAGCTTATGAGGGGCAGTGGCTGACAAGTTCGGATAGCATTGGCACCAAAAAACCTGAAGGTAAGAGTAGCTTGGTGGTGATCCAAAGAGGGCTTGATGAGGTGTAAGAAAGTTGAGGGTTTTTGTAGGATGGAGATTTAGGTGTGTTGCAGTGTGTAGGGCTTTGGCCCAGTAGGGTGGAGGCAAGTGTGCTTGGAACAACAAGGAGTGCATGATGTTGTTGGTGGTGTGAATGATACGTTTGACCTTGCCGTTCTGATGGGAAGTGTAGGGGCAGGACATGCAAAGGTGATTATTGTGCTCTTGGAAATAAGAGCAAGCGTTGTGGTTGTCAAACTCATGGCCATTATCACATTTAAAAGATTTAATGGTGGAGTTGAATTGAGCGCGAACAAAGGTGCAAAAGTGATAAATAGTGGAGAAAGTATCAGATTTCAGTTTTAGAGGGAATGTCCAGGAGTGATGTGTAAAATCATCAAGGCAAATAAGATAATACTTGTATCCTGATAAACTTGAAATATGAGAAGTCCATAAATCGCAATGAACAAGTTCGAATGCTTTATGTGACTTAGAAGTTGAGCTATGAAAAGGGAGACGAATATGTCGTCTGAGTTGACAAGCATGGTAGAGCGGAGCAGATGCCATATGTTTATTACAGGAAATAAACAACGACGAAGCCAAACGCGAAAGGGCTTGAAGACCTAGGTGACTGAGTCGTTGGTGCCATAGCGTTTATGTTGAAGAAAGTGCGGAGGCAGCGAGGCCTTGGGCAGAGGTCAGCCGAAGTGCATAGAGGCTACCATAGCTATTGCACCTGATAATATGGGTGAAAAGTGGATATGAATTATCCGTATTATCCGCTTACCGTATTTGATTGGATGCGAACATGGTATAGAATTTCCCATCCGATTAACAATTTCTATCATGTTCGTATTCGAATTCGTGTAAAAAATATGGATGCGAATATGGTATGGACTTTTACCATCTGAAATGTTATTTTATCCGGACTATCCGTGTCCATATTCGTATTCGACGAAGTAATATGCATGTTTTATTACAATACGACTAATTAGTTGGACAAGTTTATTAATCGAACGTGAATTCATGTTTCTTTAGGTGAAGTAAATGAATTAAAATGATTGTGTGATTGTACGAGGATAAAATGTCATTAATGTTTTCATACTACATAAGTTATGAGGATATCTGGATCCGACCGAATTGAGTAGATATTCGATTCGAATTCATATCCGACATTTGTCTGGTCTGTATTCGTATCCAACATTTGTTTCATTCGTATTCGAATCCAAGAAAAAAAATGGATGCGAATATGGTTTGAGCACTATCCGATCCGTTTTCACCCCTACTTGAGAATCTCATGTTTGGTTTGGAGATCCTTCAAAGAAAAACCAAGAGGGTCAAATTCAACAGAACAAAGATTATCTGTAGTGAATTGACGAATGGATATGAGAATTTTGATTATCTGTGGGGAGATGAACATTGTTTAGATGCAAAGGCTGCTGGTGGGATTGGAAGGAGGTGCGACCAGGCGAGATGACAGGAGACATGTGCCATCGCCAGTGACAACAGTCTGAGGAGTGGAGGAAGAAAGGGGTGGGATTGGAGAGATTATCGGGCTCGGAGGTGAGGTGCACATATGTGTCGGAGTCCATGTACCATTCAGAGGTGGTAGGTGGACGGAGCGCCATGGTGTTCATTGCATGAACCAGGGACGCTTGATCCCATGATGGAGTAGATGAGCTTGGTGCAGCAGCGTAGTTGCCACCGTAGGCTGCGGGCGGCGTGAACTGCACACCAGTAGGTGCGAACGACATGCTGGGGTACGTGCCCTGGGCGCCTTGAGGCGAGGAAAGCCTAGGGCGGAGCATTGGTGCTGGCGGGGTGGTGGCCGAGGATGCCAAGGCCGCTGGGTGGTGTGGAGCCAGGCCACATCTGGGAGGTGCTGGTCCATGGGTTGAGCCATAGCGAGCCAGGTGATCTGTGGTTGGAGTTGGTGAAGCTATTATTGCCGCTCGGACCATGGCCGTTGCCGTTGTTGCCATTACTCTTCTTGCCATTGCCCTTCTGTTTCCAGGGAGGGTTGCTGTTGCTATTTGGCTGTGGGGGAGCAACAAGGGCAGTGGCAGAAGAGGGTTTTGCGATCTTCTGATCGGATTCCTAAAGGAGGAGGCACCGAGCTTGAAAAAGCTTGGAAAAGGGTTTTGTTTCTTGATGACAGAAGACATGTGGCGGAAATTGCCATTGAGACCTTGGAGGAGAGAGGACAAGGGTGTCGTCAGAGACCTCTTGATCAATGTTAGCGAGGCCATTGGCGTAGGCTTTGAGCTTTTGGGAGTATGTCATGATAGACAGATCTCCTTGAGCCAAGTTGCGAAACTCTGCTTCCAATGTCAGAGCCGTGCCTTTTTGTTGTCACGGAAGAGATCCTCGACGTTCTTCCAGACGGTACGCATCGAGGCGTCAGGCATCAAGTTGATTCCCAGTATCTCGGAGATGGACACGTAGATCAGCGAGAGGACAACGAAGTTGTTCGCAATCGGCGTCGTTCGGTGGGCGTGCAGTGCCATCAATGTGTTTCTTGGCACCATACTTCCCAACAAGGACCATGAAGAGCTCGCGCCACCGAGAGAAGTTGGATGGGTGGAGTTCGAGAGAAAAGGGGATGAAAGCCTTCACGTTCGTGACGTTGTTGGCGAGGGAGGGTTTGGTGGTGTCAGCAGCCATGGAGTAGGCTCCGGTGGCGAGAAGTGGCGTCGCTCGTCGGAGATGATCGAGCGTCAGGTGTTGAAATTTTCATTCCGTCGTCGCGTCCACCAGCAACTCCCGCTGGTCTCTTGCACGCGACTTGACTGCCGTAGGTTCCGTTGACCCAGCCGACGTGATGTATCTTGCCGTCTGGACATGAAGAAGCAACACCTGCCTCCTGATATTCATGTGATGACATGCAAAGGAATAGCGATGTGATGCTCTCGCTGAGCCACAACACAACACCCGAACATTTGCTTTTTCTCTGGAGCACCTCCCTCTCCTCTTTATTTCTTATCTCTAACTTCTGCTGCTTACATTGCTCTATCTTTTAAAGCCAGCTTACACAACTAGCCATACACAAACACGGACACGGCTAGGAAACGAACTCGGCTTCTTCCTTCCGACCTATAGACTCTGACTCGTATACGTGCTTAATTCTTACACGTTTGCACTACTCAGATACTAACATGAAAAGAAACTAAACAAGATTACTAACTCTAACAATCACCTCCTTAATCTTGTTTCCCTATCTTGATCACATCGATCTTCTCTCTTGCTTCCGCTTCTTCCTTCTACCTGCACTCTCGTACACCGTTACTTCCTGGGCCGCCACCGCTCTACCGCTTGTGCTTGCTCCATCCCGCGCCTTGCACAATCCAATGCTTGTCGTGTCTTGCACTAGGACTGAACTCGTCCTCCTTTGCACGCCTGCCTAGGCTGGAGCGCCTGCTCTCATAGCCACCTTGGCTTTGCCGTTACCTGAACCTCCCGCTCCTCTCTTGGACCAAGTCTGTCCATTTTCCACTTACACCTCAGCTGAGGCTACATCCCCCCTAACTCCTGTCTCCAACGCTTCTTGCATTCCCTCTGCAAAACCACAGAAAACTGCACCAACCTGTACTCCAAGTCTTCCTCTTGGACCTTGTGCACTTTTTTCACCTGAGGCCCACCACCTTGACTCCCTGTGTTAGCCGCACTTGCATGTGCACCACATGTGCCTCCGGAAGTGCCACCCGTAGCTACATGCATGCCTGCCTCATGACGCACACCGCCTTGACCCAAGCCATCACGTTTCATGTCATCGCTCAGCTCCTCCAGGCTGCTCTTCAGACAAACCGATTTACAAGTTTTCAAAAAATCTTGTACAACCGATTTGGAGATCTTTTCACCTTCAATAACAGATCTTTGTTCTTGTCACACACACACGCAAGAACTCATCCTGCAGCACCACCCTGCATCCTCTGTGTCATCTGCCTGGGACTGAATATGTTGCACATACTTGATATATAGTAAATCCCTGTCAACAACTTCTTATCCTCGTTCTTGTATTGAATCATCATCCTTTTGCATCTTATCTCCACCGTGGGGCCTTCGCCAAACATGACCTTGTCACAAATCTCGTCGAGCTCATGAAACATGGAGCGATCTCCCGTCATGTGGTTGCTTGCTCCATTGTCCAAGTACCAGTGATCCGTGTGATCGTGGCTGTTTTCCTTCGTGTGTAGTTTTGGAACTACGTTATCCTCGTTCAGCATCACCATGACTGGCGCCTTTTCAACATATGAGGAGAGTAGTCCCGGTTCGTCATCTTCGTCTTGAGCGAGGTTCACCTCCCCGTTCTTCTTGCTTCTGCAATCCGAAGCATAGTGTCTGTACTCGTTACAGATAAAACACTTTATGTGGCTACGGCATTCCAACGCGTAGTGCCCGTATTCGCCACATTCAAAGCACTTGACATTTGACTTATCGCGTGATCTTTCACCACCACCTTACCCAGCCTTGTCTCCACGGCCACCTCTGCCGCCTCAACCACTCTGGCCACCTCGACTGTGCCATCTCCCAGGGCTGCTTGATGAGCAACGACCGTCTCTTGGATCTTCCTTTACTAGCAACGCTTGCTCGTTATGCGTCTGGGATCCCTGCTCATTACATGACTGAAACCCCTTCAGTAACTCATGTGCCTTGAGGGAGCCGGTGATCTCTATCTTCTAGTCCAGATCGGAGTACAGAAGTGTGGTGACAACAGGTATGTACTTCTCTGGAAGCACGTTTAGATATTTCTTCACCGCCACAGATTCCTCCATCTTGTCGCCAAGAGAGTTAATCTGATTGTACAACGTAGTCAGTTTGCTGGCGAACTCGTCTACCGACCGGGTCTCTCCCATCTTGAGCTTCTCGAACTCGTTCCACAAATTCTGGAGCCGCACCTCCTTCACACGATCAACGCCTTCGTATATCGTCTGAAGCGTCTCCCACGCTTCCCGTGTTGTCTCCTTGCCGATGAGCTCATACATCATCGAATCTGGCACCGCTTGGTAGATGGTAGCCAAAGCCGCCTGATCCACCTTGTCGCCCACCTCCTTGCCCTTCCCCTTCGGATCGACTGCACCCCAGACTCCTTGGACGTGCATGTTCGCCTTCATCTTCATTGCCCACACCGGGTAATTGTCGGCCATCAGGAGAGGGTATTGGAGAGAGATCAACCCACTCCGGGCACTCGAAGTCGACGCTTCTCCCATGTTCTTCAGGTGCCACCAAGATCAACTGGCTCTGATACCACTTGTTGGAATTTTTACTCCGTCGCCGCGTCCACCAGCGACTCCCGTTGGTCTCTTGCATGCGACTTGACTGCCGTAGGTCCCGTTGACCCAGCCGACGTGATGTGTCTTGCCGTCTGGACGTGAAGAAGCAACGCCTGCCTCCTGATCTTCACGTGATGACATGCAAAGGAATAGTGATGTGATGCTCTTGCTGAGCCACAACACAACACATGAATGTTTGCTTTTTGTCTGGAGCACCTGCCCTCTCGTTATTTCTTATCTCTTAACTTCTGCTGCTTACATTGCTCTACCTTTTAAAGCCAGCTTACACAACTAGCCAT
This sequence comes from Bonia amplexicaulis, assembly GCA_036346245.1. NCBI lineage: Eukaryota > Viridiplantae > Streptophyta > Magnoliopsida > Poales > Poaceae > Bonia > Bonia amplexicaulis. The sequence goes on along the minus strand of CM070745.1, from coordinate 10,254,053 downwards.
ACTCAAACACGGACACGACTAGGAAACATACTCGACTTCTTCTTTTGGACCTACAGACTTAGACTCGTATACGTACTTAATTCTTACACATTTGCACTACTCGGATACTAACATGAAAAGAAACTAAACAAGATTACTAACACTAATAATCTCCTCCTTAATTTTGTTTCTCCATCTTGATCACGTCGATCTTCTCTCTTGCTTCCGCTTCTTCCTTCTACCGACACTCTGGTACACCATTCCTTCCTGGGCCGTCACCGCCCTACCGCTTGCGCTTGCTCTATCCTGAGCCTTGCACAATCCAACGCTTGCCGCGTCTCGCATCTGGACTGAACTCGTCCTCCTTTGCACGCATGCCTGGGCTGGAGCACCTGCCCCCACAGCAGCCTTGGCTTTGCTGTTACTTGAGCCTCCCGCTCCTCTCTCTTGGACCAAATCTGTCCACTTTTCCACGTACACCTCAGCTGAGGCTACACCACCCCTAACTCCTGTCTCCAACACTTCCTGCGTTCCCTCTGCAAAACCATAGAAAACTGCACCAACCTGTACTCCAAGTCTTCCTCTTGGACCTTGTGCACTTTTCCACCTAGAGGCCGACTACCTTGACTTCCTGTGTTAGCCGCACCTGCATGTGCGCCGCGTGTGCCTTCGGAGGTGTTGCCCGCAGCTACATGCATGCCTGTGTCATGAGGCACACCGCCTTGACCCGAGCCATCACGTTCTGTGTCATCGCTTAGCTCCTCCCGGCTGCTCTTCACACAAACTGATTTACAAGTTTTCAAAGAAATCTTGTACAACCGATTTGAAGATCTTTTCACATTCGTTGACAGATCTTTGTTTTTGTCGTACACACGCAAGAACTCATCCTACAGCACCACCCTGCACCCTCTTTCTGTCATCTGCCCGAGATTGAGTATATTGTTGCACAGACTTGGTATATAGTAAATCTCTGTCAACAATTTCTTATCTCTGATCTTGTATTGCAATATCATCGTCCCTGTGACTCTTATCTCCACCGTGGAGCCGTCGCCAAACTTGACCTTGCCCCAAATCTTATCGTCGAGCTCATGAAACATGGAGCGATTTCCCGTTATGTGGTTGCTTGCTCCATTGTCCATGTACCACTGATCCGTGTGATCGTGGCTGCCTTCCTTCGTGCGTAGTTTTGGAACTACATTCTCGTTTAGCATCACCATGATTGGGGCCTTTTCAACTTATGAGAGAAGTAGTCCCGGTTCGTCATCTTCTTCGTCTTGGGTGATGTTCATATCCCCGTTCTTCTTGCTTCTGCAATCCGAAGCATATTGCCCGTACTTGTTACAGTTGAAACACTTTATGTGGCTACGACATTCTGACGCGTAGTGCCCGTATTTGCCACATTCAAAGCACTTGACATGTGACTTATAACGGGATCTTTCAACACCACCTTACCCAGCCTTGTCTCCACGGCCACCTCTGCCGCCTCGACCACTCTTGCCACCTCGATCGCGCCATCTCCCATGGCTGCTTGATGAGTCATGATCGGATCTCCCCTTACTAGCAACCCCTGTTGGTTATGCATGGGATCCTCTGCGTTCGTGGTGAAACCCTTGATAACTCCTCATGTGCCTTGAGGGAGCCGGTGATCTCCTCTATCTTTTGTCCAGATCGGAGGAGTACATAAGTGTGGTGACATCAGGTATGTACTTCTCCGGAAGCACGCGTAGATATTTCTTCACCGCCACAGATTCCTCCATCTTGTCGCCAAGAGAGTTAATCTGATTGTACAACGAAGTCAGCTTGTCGGCGAACTCGTCCAGTGACTGGGTCTCCCATCTTGAGATTCTCGAACTCGCTCCGCAAATTTTGGAGCCGCACCTCCTTCACACGATCAACATCCTCGTGCATCGTCTGAAGCGTCTCCCACGCTTCTCGTGCCATCTCCTTGCCGATGAGCTGACGCGTCATCGAATTTGACACCGCTTGGTAGATGATTGCCAAAGCCTCCTGATCCACCTCCTTGTCCTTCCCCTTCGGATCGACTGCACACCAGACTCTTTGGGCGCGCATGTTCGCCTTCATCTTCATTGCCCACACCGGGTAATTGTCGGTCATCAGGAGAGGGTATTGGAGAGATCATTCCACCGCGGGCACTCGAAGTCGACGCTTCTCCCATGTTCTTTAGGTACCACCTGTTAAGGGTATTAGAGATAGAATAGGAATCGGCATATTCCCCTGTAATATCCATTTGTAGTCCCTATATATATATTGTCCATTGGGCTTCTTCAATATACACACAATATTCATAATATGGTATCAGAGCTTAGGTTAAAACCCTAACCTCGATCTACTTCCGCTCCGGCCGCCGCCAGTCACCGTTGGCCATCACCGTCGCCGCCCCCGGGAGGAATGTGCTCCACTCTCGGGGGCAGCCACCTTCCGCTTCTCTTCGGCCGCCTCCTCCAGCCAGTTTCAGCTGGATCCACGTCGGATCCGCGTTCGCGTTGGTGCCCGTGTCGCCTCGGCGATCGTCTCCGACCTCGGTAGTCTCGCACGCGATCGTCGTTACCTCTTCTTGTCATTCGCCACCGGTAGGATCTCCGTCGCCTCGAAACCCAGCGCGGATCCGGCCATCTCCGCTCCAGATCCAGGCCGCCGCGCTCCGTCACCCCCGGATCCGGCCGCCGCCGCCTCGAATCTAGCCGTAGCCAGCCTGGCACCGCACGGATCCAGCCACCTCCGGGCCAGATCCGGTCGTCTCCGGCACGCCTCGTCTGGAGCCACCATGCGCCGTCTTCGGTCGTCTTCACCTCGGTCGCCGAGGTCCAAATCTAATCTGGATTGGGCCACCGACGTCTCGGGGGACTCTACGTCGAGCTCGATCCGACCGCCGCGCCCCGCTCGGATTCACCGCCGTCTTCGCGCATTCGGTCATCTCCTCAGCTCTTCCAGATCCAGTCAGCCTCCTCGAGGTCGCCATTGCCCGTCATTGCCGCACTGGTATTCTTTGTCATCCTTGTCATGGACCACCGCCGTCGCTCAGTGCACTTGGTCGTCCTCGGCCGCAACCGACGCCGCGCCTCTTCGCCGCTGGCTCTACCAGATCCGGTCCACTTCGGCCACTGCCGCCTCCCGGCCGTCGTGCCCGCGCCGCCGCCTCCTTTCGCCGTCGCCTTCTCCCTTCGGCTTCTCCCTTCTCTAGCAGAGAGAGACGGGAGGAGGCGAGGAGAAAGAGGGAGAGCGCGACGGGCGCGAGGAGAAAGAGGTGTAGCGTGCGCAGCGCGGGGATGGAGATAGAGAGAGGAGAAGGAAGTGAAATGGCAGGAGTGGATCTTTTGTGCTAAGTATTATTATCTTTTAGTCAGTCTTTAGTTATTTTTCATAAGTCTTCCGTTGTGTTCATCTAAGTTCGTAGTCTCTAATTTTTAGTTCATCTAAGCCGTGCGAGTCCACAAATTTATTATCAGTCATAGAAATATAGGAATTTTCTTTTACATGGAAGCATTGTAGCTCTACTCTCCGAGCGTGCGGATCGTAGAAGTCGTTTGATCTCGCCGCTTCTCTAGCCGCCCTTAGAACTTCTAAGGCCGCGCGCATCTTTTGCACCTTGTGCACTGCGTCGCCGCTGTTTTGGGCTTCGATCTGTTCCGTCATGATCTATTCCTCTTCGGCTTGATTTGACAGTTTATTAAAAAAACTGCACGCAACGATGACATTATCAAGACTCGGATGTCGGATATTTCTTATTTTTCTATTAACCATTTTTCAAATGTAATGCTATTGCATACGCCTTGCATTTGAGGGGGGTGTTAAGGGTATTAGAGATAGAATAGGAATTGGCATATTCCCCTGTAATATCCCTTTGTACTTCCTATATATATTGCCCATTGGGCTTCTTCAATATACACACAATATTCATAACACCACCTAGATCAACTGGCTCTGATCCCACTTGTTGGAATTTTTACTCTGTCGCTGCGTCCACCAGTGACTCCCGCCGATCTCTTGCACATGACTCGACTGCGGTAGGTCCTGCTAACCTAGCCGACGTGATGTGTCTTGCCGTCCGGACGTGAAGCAACGCTTGCCTCTTGATCTTCACGTGATGACATGCAAAGGAATAGCGATGCGATGCTCTCGCTGAGCCACAACACAACACGTGAACATTTACTTTTTCTCTAGCGCACCTGCCCTCCTCTTTATTTCTTATCTTTAACTTCTACTGCTTACATTGCTCTACCTTTTAAAGCCAGCTTACACAACAAGCCATACTCAAACACGGACATGACTAGGAAACAAACTCGGCTTCTTCTTTTGGACCTACAGATTCAGACTCGTATATGTAGTTAGTAATCTTGTTTAGCCGTATTCGAGTCAGTTTTGCTGTATTATATGTGTTCGAGTCGTGTACGAGTTTGTTTCCGCGTACGAGTCAATTTTCGAGTCCATCTCGGAGTCGTAGTTGTCTCCGTGTCGTAGTCGTAGAGTCGGGTATAAAAGGAGAGCAATGCAATCAGTGTGATCGTACGAGAGGGAGAGAAATAAAGAAGAGGAGGTTTTCGCTCTGGGAAATTGGAGGTGTTCGTGAAGCTGAACACGTGGTGGTAAACGCTTTACGACCATGACGATCGAGTCTTCAACATGCTCGTTATCGAGTTACAACCACTGTGAGCAAGTCTACTACGTGGTCGAAGGAGCAGGGTCTGCAGTCGAAGTCACGAGTTCACGTAAACTAGAGTGGTCATAGCTCGGTTACGAGAACGTGCAGTGTAGAGTGAATGTGGTTGTAACTCTCGTCAGCAGAAGTTACGAGTACGTAGCGTGGTCGGAGCAAACACAAGTGGTCGTAACCATGGTTGTCACGGCGTCACCTAGGCGACGCCTAGGCGTCTGGCGGCGGAGGAGGTCGCCATGGTCGCTCGCCTCGCTGATCCATTGTTGGCCGGCTAGGGTTGGAGATCGCGTGGGGCCGGGCGGCGGGAGAGGAGCGACGCGGAGGCGGCGGCGGGAGAGGAGGCGGGCAGGCGGGGGGAGAAGCGGGCAGGAGGCGGGGGGAGGGCCGGGGCGGGAGGCGGCGGGAGAGGAGGCGGGCGGGGGCGGCGGCGGGGAGGTGGTGGCGGGCAGGAGGCGGCGGGAGACGGAGAGGTCAGGCGGCGGGGAGGCAGGGAGGCGGAGAGCTCCGGCAGAGAGGCAGGAGGCGGAGAGGTCGAGGCGGCATATGAGGAGGCGGAGGGGCCAGGGGTATGAGTTATGAGTCTTATGACCGTATGAGACGATACGGCGCCCGCCTGGCGTCGCCTGGACGTCGCCTAGGCGTCTAGGCGACTATCACTCGCCGTGCTCGCCGTGGTCGCCGTAACAACCATGGTCGTAACTACTCTGTGAAGTGGTCGTAAATCAACTTAGTGTGGTCATAACGACTGCAGAGTAGTCAAAACGCAACGAGTGGTATTAGAGCCTGTTGATTTCGGTGATTTCTAAAGATCATGGGTGATAAGGCGAAGGCCTAGGGTGGGCTAATCTCCTCGGTACCTCTCACGATGGCCAGATAATTACGGTGTGGGCAATGAAGATAAAGGCGAACATGCGCGTCTAGGGAGTCTGGGGTGCAGTCGATCCGAAGGGGAAGGATAAGGTGGACGACAAGGTGGATCAGGTGGCTTTGGCTTTCATCTACCAGGCGGTGCTAGATGCAATGATGCATCAGCTCATCGGCAAGGAGACGACACGAGAGGCGTGGGAGACGCTGCAGATGATGCACGAGGGTGTTGATCGTGTGAAGGAGATACGGCTCCAGAATTTGCAGAGCGAGTTCGAGAATATGAAGATGGGAGACCCAGTCAGTGGACGAGTTCGCCGGCAAGCTGACTTCGTTGTTCAATCATATTAACTCTCTTGGCGACAAGATGGAGGAATCTGTGGCGGTGAAGAAGTACCTGCGCGTGCTTCCTAAGAAGTACATATCTGTTGTCACAACACTTATGCACTCTGATCTGGACAAGATAGAGATCACCGGCTCCCTCAAGGCGCATGAGGAGTTCTTGAAGGGTTTCGATCACGTAATGGCGAGGATCTCGGATCTGTGGCGAGCATTGCTAGTAAAGGGAGATCTGAGAGACGGTCGTGGCTCATCAAACAACCGCGGGAGGTGGCGCGGTCGAGGCGGCCAGAGCAGCCGAGGCGGTAGAGGTGGCTGTGGATACAAGGCTGGGTAATACGGTGGTCACAGATCCCGTGATAAGACACATGTCAAGTGCTTTGTGGCGAATACAGGCACTACACGTCAGGGTGTCGAAGCCATATAAAGTGTTTCAATTTTAACGAGTACGGGCATTTTGCTTCCCATTGCCGAAGCAAAAAGGACGGGGAGGTGAACCTCACCCAAGGCGAAAAGAAGATGAAAAACTGAGACTACTTCTCTCATATGTTGAAAAGGCGTCGGTCATGGTGATACTGAACGAGGCGAATGTAGTTCCAAAACTACGCACGAAGGAAGGTCGCCACGATCACACGGATAAGTGGTACTTGGACAATGGAGCAAGCAATCACATGATAGGAGATCGCTCCATGTTTCATGAGCTCGTCAAGAAAGTTTGGGGCAAGGTCAAGTTTGGCGACGGCTCCACGGTGGAGATAAGAGGCAAAGGGATGATGATGTTGCAATGTAAGAACGGAGATAAGAAGTTGTTGATAGGGATTTACTTTATACTAAGTCTGTGCAACAACATACTTAGTCTCGGGCAGATGACAGAAAGAGGGTGCAGGGTGGTACCGCTGGATGAGTTCTTGCGTGTGTACGACAAGAACAAAGATCTGTTGATGAAAGTGAAGAGGTGTCCAAATCGGTTGTACAGGATTTCTTTGAAAACTAGTAAACATGTTTGTGTGAAGAGAGGCACGGATGGATGAGGTGCAAAGGTGCGGCGGCACTACTGCAGCTCAGTGACCACCTTTGCTCTGACGCACATGAAGCAATGCGGCTCAGAGCACACTCTGATTGGCGGAGGCGACGTGGGTGTCACTCCGATGAAATCATGCATGCGGGAGGCATGTGAAAAAGGTGCACAAGGTCCAAACGAAGACTTGGAGTACAGGTTGGTACAATTTTTTGTGGTTTTACATAGGGAATGCAGGAAGCGTTGGAGACAGGAGTTAAGGGCGGTGTAGTCTCAGTTGAGACGTATACCGAAAAGTGGACAAACTTGGTCCAAGAGAGCGGGAGGCTCAGGTAACGGCGAAGCCAGGTGGCTACAGGAGCAGGTGCTCCAACCCAGGCATGCTTGCAAGGAAGGATGTGATCAGTCTAGATGCGAGACGCGGCAAGCGTCGGATTGTGCAAGCTCAGGATGGAGCAAGTGCAGGCGGTGGGGCGGTGACGGCTCAGGCGCACGGGAGTGCAGGTAAAAGGAAGAAGGGGAAGCAAGAGAGATCGACGTGATCAAGATGAAGAAATAAGATTAAGGAGGTGATTGTTAAGAGTTAGTTATCTTTTTTAGTCGTATTCGAGTCAGTTTGGTATATTATGTGTTCGAGCCGCGTACGAGTTTGTTTCCGAGTCCATCTCAGAGTCGTTGTTGTCTCCGTGTCATGTTCATAGAGTCGGGTATAAAAGGAGAGCAATGTAACGAGAGGACATAGAAACGAAGCGATCGGTGTGATCGAACGAGAGGGAGAGAAATAAAGAAGAGCGGTTTTGGCTCCGGGAAATCGGAGGAGTTTGTGAAGCTGAAGACATGGTCGTAAACGCTTTACGATTACGGCGATGGAGTCTTCAACATGGTCGTAATCGAGTTACGACTACTGTGATCAAGTCTACTACATGGTCAAAGGAGCAAGGTCTGCAGTTGAAGTCTCAAGTTCTCGTAAACCAGAGTGGTCGTAGCTAGGTTACGAGAACGTGCAGCGCAGTGTTAATGTGGTCGTAACTCTCGTCAGCAGAAGTTACAAGTACGTAGCATGGTTGCAGCAAACACAAGTGCTCGTAACTACTCTATGTTGTTGTAACTTTCACGTGGTCGTAGCCATCTGTGAAGTGGTCGTGAATCGACTTAGCGTGGTCGTAACGACTACAGAGTAGTCGAGACGCAACGAGTGGTATCAGAGCCTGTTGATTTCGGTGATTTCTGAAGATTATGGGTGATAAGGCGAAAGCCTAGTGTGGGCTAATCTCCCTCTAGTACCCTCTCCTGACGACCGACAATTACCTGGTGTGGGCAATGAAGATGAAGGCGAACATGCGCACACAGGGAGTGGGGTGCAATCAATCCGAAGGGGAAGGATAAGGAGGTGGACGACAAGGTGGATCAGGCGGCTTTCGCCTGTTAGTCGCTGGATTCTTGCTCTTGGTGATAGCAAGATCCTTACTCTCATCGAGAGGAAGACATCGAGGTCCAACAGAGACTCGATCGAGCGAGCCATCTGCTTGTACTTCTCGGGGACGCAGCGGAAGAGCTTTTCCACGCTCTCTCCTCGCCGTAGGTGTCGTCGCCGACGCACCATCTTACGCAGCAGTGTTGAGGCGGAGAGCAAAGTCATCAACGTTCTCACACGGCTTGAAGGCGGGTTCTCCCGCTCCTGCGTAGTGAGCGTAATGTAGATTTGCGGTAGCGGTCGGCTGCCCGTCGTCTTTGCGGCGATGGCGTCCCAAGCCTCTTTGGCGATCGCTTGTTAGTAGCGAGCGCATCTCGGGCGGGGCTGCGGCGATGAGAGCATCGGCGCCGTCGATCTGGGTCGTGGTCGGCGATCGTCGTCTGGACCGCATCCCACATATGCCGCACTGGAGCTTTACCCTCATCACCGCATGACCCGCTCGGCGTAGTTGGTCTTGGTGAGGTAGGCCACCGCCGCCGGGCCGGCGTCCTGACGACGACTGGTACTCGTGGTGACCGCGATGCCGAAGCAGGGAGAAAGCCGCGTCGCTGTGAAGGCGCGCTCTCCGTCGACCGTCTGCCGCCGCCGTCGTGCCTCCTCGAGGCGCCGCCCGCGCGTCCGTCCTGCTACCGCTGCCGCCGCGCTCGTGGGCGTCTTGCGGCCGCTTCATCGCGCTTCGCCGCTTGCGCGCCTCCTTGTCCAGCGGCTCAAGGTCGCGTTGGCGTTGTCATCGGCGAAGATGGGCTACTTTATTCTTGCCGCTGAGAACCTCGACCTCCGCCGCTGCCTTGCATCTGCATCTGCGCCTTTGCTTCCGCCTCGCTTTGCTTTGCCGACTCCGCCATTGCCGCCTTGGCGCCCTTCCGCGCCGCCATGCAGCTGTCCGCCTTCGCTCGCGTTCGCGCCAACGAGTTCGGCTTCCTGCCGCCGCGTGCTCGAGGCGACCGAGTCTTGAGGCTGTCCTGCGGACATGGCGCGCCTCCGGGGGCTAACTGCGTGGAGAGGCGCCTCGATGAGTTGCTCGTGCGAGCAGGGGAAGAGGCGGTGGGGCTGCTGCCGCTAGTTGGGGGCTGCTGAGGTGGAAGCGACGCAAGAGAAGGGATTGAGCGGGAGATGCTCGGGCTACGAGGATAATCGACTCTGATACCACTTGTTAGTCGCTGGATTCTTGCTCTTGGTGATAGCAAGATCCTTACTCTCATCGAGAGGAAGACATTGGAGATGGGGCAATTTTCTAGTTTATTTCTCTCACAATGCCATGCCAACTTTGAGGGGTTGATGATACAAATTATAGGCATTAACCGACCAAGCATATGCTAAGATGCTAGTCTAAGATGCTGTCCTAGATGCTAAGATGCTAGTCTAAGATGCTAGTCTAAGATGTTGTCCTAGATGCTAAGATGCTAGTCTAAGATCTTTGTCATAGATGCTAGTCAAGATCTTTGTCCTTGAAGGCGGCAAAAACACCATGTCTTCTTTGCACCCACAAGCACCGAGGCAAACACGAGACTTATCCATCACTCTCCCCTAAGTCTTGTGTGTCTCCTTGTGAGGAATCGAGCCATCCCGATCTGGCGCGAAGTTCACGGAACTTGATCCGCCCAAGAGACTTGGTCGGGAAGTCGGCGGTGGTCTTGGGTGTTGATGTAGTTGGCGGACACTCCTTCATCCGGCGGCTTCGATGAAGTGATACCTCACCCGGATGTGCTTCTGCGCTCATGGAAGGCGGGGTTCTTCGCCAAGGCCAAAGCGGACTTCTTTGTCACTTTGAGCTCCACCGCCTCCGCGTCTACGCCAAGGAGATCGCCCAGTACCGAGCCGACCACGAGCTGAGTAGAAGCGGTAGTGGCGCAATGTACTCTGCCTCATGACTAGACAAAGCCACCACTGTTGCTTGACCATTGCCGGTGATCGGACACTTGAGGAAGTCTGACGTCCGTGGTGCTCTTGCTCGTGTCGATGTCGCGGCGTGGTCATTGTCATTATGCAGATGAAGTGCGCCGCGGGCACCTTGGGTAGTCTGGCCGTAGTCGGAGGTGCCCGTGACGTGGCGGAGGATCCTTTCACGACTGCTTGGTGCTCAGGTGGTCGGTCATTGCATGAGCCGGGTGGCGTGGCCGGCGGCGACGCCAAGTCCGGTCGGCGTGTGGACAAGGTAGCGAAGGCGCCCACAATCTTGGCCGTCTTGCGTCGCGTCCACCTCATTGTACTCTCACGACTCGACTTGACCTCTCCTCCATAGGGTGTGGGGTGGGTTGCGATCGGTGAGGCCGCCCGACTCACGATGCGCTTGGCGTGGGCGGTCTGGCGAGAGAGATCTGGGGGCGTCTGGTGGACCTCGATCCGAGGTAGAAGGAGGGGCAGGGTCGCTCATCACGGAAGGTGGCCTTCATCTCGCCTTGAATGCCTCGATCTCCTCCTCCTTGGTACCGGTGATCACAAGGTCGTCGGCGTGGGCGCCTATCGGTGAGGCATTGCCTCCTTGCCCGCCGGTGAGACCCGTGGCCTCGTGGGCTCTGCTGGAATCCCATTTGCTTGAGGGTGGAGTCGACTTGGCGTTCAAGCTCGCGGTGCTGCCGCAGCCGTGAGGGCCTTGCGGCGGAGGACCTTGCTCTCCTTGCAGGGATGATGAATCCGGCGGTGGTGGGCGTAGACCTCCTCCTTAAGTCGCCGTTGAGGAAGCGGACTTGATGTCCATGTGATGGGCGCTTTGACCCTCACAGGCTGCGAGGGCAGGAGGTGGCCTTACGGACTCCATCCAGGTACAGCAGTAGCGAGGCATCGTCGAAGTCGACTCCTCCTGCCGGGCGAAGCCACGTGCCACAGCGCGCCTTGTGTGATCACCTCTCCGGCCTCGTCTTTCTTGAGCTTGAAGACCAGCAGAGAGATGGCGTGGTGGCCGGTGGAAGATCGGCCGGCTCCACGTCTTGTTTCGCTCGGCGGCGTCCATCTCTCTCGCATCGCGGCACGCCATGCCGCGTCTCTCTCGCCTCGGCGAAGGAGCGAGGCTCGCCGTCGTCTGTCGGTGCGGCTCGCCTCGAGTTCTTATTGCGCGATTCGAGGGGCCATTTGCTTTCATGAGGAGGTCGTCCGCGATGCAGTGGCTTGAGGCTCGCCCGCCGTGGTGGCGTCGATCGATCCTCGTCGTTGGACGGGAGTGGCGAACTCCACCGTCTTGTTGCTCGTCGTGGGCGAGGCTGCCGGTCTGAGACTGAAGGAGTAGGTCTTGGGTGTAGGAGAGGCGGCGTGGCGGCGGTCTTGGCGGTGGACTCGCCGAGCACGTGGGCTTCTTGGGCTGGCGGTGGTGAAGGACTCATGGGAGGTGGTGGCGAGCAGGCGGTGGGGTGGCGAGCTCGGTGAAGGCAGTGCTGGCTCCCCCGCCTCGAAGTGGGCGTGGTCGACGATGAAATCGGTGGTCGTCGGTCGGCCGTCATCCACCATCTTGCCCCACGTCCGGCCTCGCCGCCGTCGAACACGGCGTCACGCGTGATCTTGCGCGCCGTGTCGCGGTCGAGGGCGCGGTGAGGCCTTGGCGCCCTCGCGTGGCCGATGAAGACCCTGGCGTGCTCGGTCGTCGAGCTTGCCGGCGTGGTTGAGCTCCTTGGCGAAGGCGGGCGGTAGAAGACACGGAGGTGGTTCACCGCGGGCTTGCGCCGTGCGAGCCTCGTATGGCGTCTTCTTGGTCGAGGGCCTTGGTGAGGCGGTTGAGCAAGTGGACGGCGGTCATCACCGCCTCACCCTAGTAGAATCGGCATCCTCTCGCGCGAGGAGGCGCGGGCGGTGGCCACCACCGTCGGTTGCGGCGTTCGGCGCGCCGTTACTGCTGCGGGGTGTCTGGCGGAGAAGTGACGATGGATCCCTCGTCGGCGCGATGCGCCGCAAACTCGGCCGCCGTGAACTCACCGCCGTTGTCCGTGCGTGGGACCCGAAGCTTCTGCCGCGCTCGCCTCGCGGCGGCTTGAAGGCGCTTGATGGCGTCCCGCGCGGTGCCTTGACGTCGGCGGGACAACCCACATGTAGCGGGACACGTCGTCAGCGAGGAGGAAGTGGCGCCGCCTCCGGTGTGGTCGGTGTCACGGGGCCGAGAGGTCACCGTGTCGAGCTCCGGCTTCTCCTTGGCGCGGAAGCTCGCCTGGCGAGGAAGGGGCCGCGCGGCTTGGTGAGGGCGGTGTCGCAAAAGCGCTCCACGTGGTCGGCGTGCGGCATGCCCGCGCCATCTCTCCTTCTTAGGCGCCTTAGGGCCTCAAAGTTGAGGTGCCCAAACGCTCGTGCCACCTCAAGCGTCGTCGTCGCGGCGGGCTGCAAGACACGGAGGTTGCGCCACTGCGCGTGAAGGGCGTGGGCGGTTGCTCTGTTGACCTTGGCGAGGCCGTGGCGATGATCCTAGATCTGTGACACCGTGCTCGATCTCCGCGCGATCCGTTCTCATCCGGTTGTCCCAAGGCGATGATGGAGTTCCTCAGCGGGGATGTAGTAGACACCGGTGGCGGCCGGTGCTCGCCGATCTTAGCGGCGAAGGCAACGAGCCGGCGCCCTTGATCTCCACGGCGGGCGTCGCCCGAACAGCGGTGCCTCGAGCGCTGAGTCGAGCTCGGAGAAGAACTCCGCCGCCGGTCATGTGGTGGGTGGCGCGGTGTCGAGCACCACCGTCGGTCTTGTCGTTTGGGAACCGCGTCGAGGAGGCGTGTGCTTTTGGCTCGTCAAGGTGGAGGAGAGTCGGCTGCGGCGGTGCGTGGAGGTGGTTCGATGCTCGCATGAGCAATGAGCGAGCCATTGCTCCTCCTCGCCGCGCTGTGACGTGGGCTGGCCGCGTCGTGGTGTCGACACTCCTTGGCCCAATGACCGAGCTTGCGCGATTGTGGCAAGAGTCGTCTCGTCTTGGCTTTGCTTGCCGGTGGCGCCATACTGGCGCCTCACGGTCATCACCCTCGGCGCGTCCTCGCGCCCTGCACAGGCGTCTTTGCGGCTTGCCGCTTGCCACGCTGCGGCCGCTGTCGTGGAAGAAGGCTCCCCTTCTTCCTGTCACCTTGGCCGTGACCTTGTTCCAGTGAGGAGGAGCTTCCGCCAATGGTGGCGGGTCCGAGGCGTTGCGTGGCTCATCGGCGTCAACGACCTTGAGGCGACCGCGCCTCCTCGATCGTCATCGTGGAGAGGTCCAGCGAGACTCGATCGGCGAGCCATTGCTTGTACTTCTCGGGGGCGCGGAAGAGCTTTCCATAGCTCTCTCCTCGCCGTAGGTGTCGTCGCCCGGCGCACCATCTTACGCAGCAGTGTTGAGGCGGAGAGCAAAGTCATCAACGTTCTCACCGGCTTGAAGGCGAGTTCTCCCGCTCCTGCGTAGTGGCGTAATGTAGATTTGCGGGCGCGGTCGGCTGCCGTCGTCTTTGCGGCGATGGCGTCCCAAGCCTCTTTAGCGATCCGCTTGTTAGTAGTGAAGCGCATCTCGGGCGGGGCTGCGGCGATGAGAGCATCCGGCGCCGTCGATCTGATCGTGGTCGGCGTCGTCGTCTGGACCGCATCCCACATATGCCGCACTGGAGCTTTACCCTCATCACCGCATGACCCGCTCGGCGTAGTTGGTCTTGGTGAGGTAGGTAGGCCGCCGCCCGGGCGGCGTCCTGACGACGACTGGTACTCGTGGTGACCACGATGCCGAGCAGGGGAGAAGCCGCGTCGCTGTGAAGGCGCTCTCCGTCGACCCGTCTGCGCCGCCGCCGTCGTGCCTCCTCGAGGCGCCCGCCCGCGCGTCCGCTGTCAAATTGCCGCCGCGCTCGTGGGCGTCTTGGTGCCTTATGCCTTCGCCCTTCATGTTGCCTCCTTGTCAATGACTCAAGGTCGCGTTGGCGTTGTCATCGGCGAGATGGGCTGCTTTATTCTTGCCATATGAGAACCTCGACCTCATTCTTTGCTTGCCGCTGCATCTGCATCCGCCGCATTGCTTGCCGCCCTCGCTCTGGCTGCGCCGACTCTGCCGTACCCCTTGCGCGACCTTGCGCCCTTTTCGCCGCCGCGGCGGCTTTGTCGCCGCCTTCGCTCGCGTTCCTACGCCGCGAGTTCGGCTTCTGCCGCGCCGCGTGCTCGGCGACAAAGTCGAGAGGCATCTGCGGACATGGCGCGCCCGGGGCGCTGCGTGGAGAGAGGCGCCTCGATGAGTTCGCTCGTGCGAGCGAGGGGAAGAGCGGTAGGGCTGCTGCTTGCGCTAGTTGGAGGCTGCTGCGGTGGAAGCGGCAAGAGAAGGGATTGAGCGAGGAGATGCTCGGGCTACGAGGATAGTACGGCTCTGATACCACTTGTTAGTCGCTGGATTCTTGCTCTTGGTGATAGCAAGATCCTTACTCTCATCGAGAGGAAGACATTGGAGATGGGGCAATTTTCTAGTTTTATTTCTCACACAATGCCATGCCAACCTGAGGGGTTGGTGATACAAATTTATAGGCTGTTAACGAGCCAAGCATATGCTAAGATGCTAGTCTAAGATGCTGTCCTAGATGCTAAGATGCTAGTCTAAGATGCTAGTCTAAGATGTTGTCCTAGATGCTAAGATGCTAGTCTAAGATGCTGTCATAGATGCTAGTCAAGATGCTGTCCTTGAAGGGCGGCAAAAACACCATGTCTTTGTCTTGCTGCGACCCACAAGCACCAAGCAGGCAAACACGAGACTTATCCATCACTCTCCCCTAAGTCTTGTGTGTCTCCTTGTGAGGAATCGAGCCATCCCGATCCCGCGAAGTTCACGGAACTTGATCCGCCCAAGAGACTTGGTCGGGAAGTCGGCGGTGGTCTTGGGTGTTGATGTAGTTGGCGGACACTCCTTCATCAGGCGACTTCGATGAAGTGATACCTCACCGGATGTGCTTCTGCGCTCATGGAAGACAGGGTTCTTCGCCAAG
Source organism: Bonia amplexicaulis (assembly GCA_036346245.1). Lineage (NCBI taxonomy): Eukaryota > Viridiplantae > Streptophyta > Magnoliopsida > Poales > Poaceae > Bonia > Bonia amplexicaulis. Next base: position 10,238,814 of record CM070745.1, on the reverse strand, counting down.
GCCAAGGCGGACTTGCTGTCCACCCTGAGCTCCACCGCCTCGCGTCTCGCCAAGGAGATCGCCAAGTACCGAGCCGACCCACAGAGCCCGAGTAGAAGCGGTAGTGGCGCAATGTACTCGCCTCGCAACTAGACAAAGCCACCACTGCTTGACCGATCGCCGGTGATCGGACACTTGCCGAGGAAGTCTGACGTCCCGTGGTGCTCTTGCTCGTGTCGATGTCGCCGCATGGTCATTGTCATTGCATGCAGATGAAGTCGTGTGCACGGGCACCTTGGGTAGTCTGGCCGTGGTCGGAGGTGCCCACGACGTAGCGGAGGATCCTTTTCACGACTGCTTTGGTGCTCCGGTCGTCGGTCATTGCATGAGCCGGCCGGCGTGGCCGGCGGTGAACGCCAAGTCCGGTCGGCGTGTGGACAAGGTAGCGAAGGCGCCCACAATGCGCCGTCTTGCGTCGCGTCCGCCTCCTCCATTGTACTCTCACGACTCGACTTGACCTCTCCTCCATAGGGTGTGGGGTGGGTTGCGATCGGTGAGGCCGCCCGACTCACGATGCGCTTGGCGTGGGCGATCTGGCGAGAGATCTGGGGCGTCTTGGTGGACCTCGATCCCGAGGTAGAAGGAGAGGGCCCGAGGTCGCTCATCGGAAGGTGGCCTTCATCTCCGCCTTGAATGCCTCGATCTCCTCCTCCTTGGTACCGGTGATCACAAGGTCGTCGGCGAGGCGCCTATCGTGAGGCATTGCCTCCCTTGCCCCGCCGCAGACCGCGGCCTCGTGGCGTAGAACCTCGACCTCCGCCGCCTTTGCCGCTGTTGCATCTGCCGCCTTGTTGCTTCCACCTCCGCTCTAGCTGCCGCCGGCTCCGCCATTGCCGGCCTTGGCGCCTTTCCGCCGCCCGCGGCCTTCAGCCGCCGCCGCTCGCGTTCCTCGCCACAGCCGAGTTCGGCTCGCCGCCGCCGCGTGCTCGAGGCGGCGAGTCTTGAGGCATCCTGCGGACATGGCGCGCCACCGGGGCCGCTGCGTGGAGAGAGCGCCTCGATGAGTGCTTGCTCGTTCGAGCGAGGGGAAGAGGCTGAGCTGCTGCTGCTGCTAGTTGGGGCTGCTGCGAGGCTGGAAGCGACGCAAGAGAAGGGATTGAGCAGGAGATGCTCAGGCTACAGGATAGTACGGCTCTGATACCACTTGTTAGTCGCTGGATTCTTGCTCTTGGTGATAGCAATATCCTTACTCTCATCGAGAGGAAGACACTTGGAGATGGGGCAATTTTCTAGTTTTATTTCTCACACAATGCCATGCCAACACGAGGGTTGGGGATACAAATTATAGGTCGTTAACCGACCAAGCATATGCTAAGATGCTAGTCTAAGATGCTGTCCTAGATGCTAAGATGCTAGTCTAAGATACTGTCCTAGATGCTAGTCAAGATGCTGTCCTTGAAGGGCAGCAAAAACACCATGTGCTGCTGCAGCCCCACAAGCACCAGGCAAACACAGAGACTTATCCATCATGGCCATCATCTACCAGGCGGTGCTAGATGCGATGATGCATCAGCTCATCGGCAAGGAGACGGCACGGGAGGCGTGGGAGATGCTGCAGACGATGCACAAGGGCATTGATTGTGTAAAGGTGCGGCTCCGGAATTTGTGGTGCGAGTTCGAGAATACGAAGATGGGAGAAACCCAGTCGGTGGACGAGTTCGTCGGCAAGCTGACTTTGTTGTACAATCAGATTAACTCTCTTGGCGAGAAGATGGAGAAATCTGTGGCGGTGAAGAAGTACCTCCGCGTGCTTCTGGAGAAGTACATATCTGTTGTCACCACATTTATGTACTCCGGTCTGGACAAGAAGATAGAGATCACCAGCTCCCTCAAGGGCATGAGGAGTTACTTAAGGGGTTTCAGTCACGTAACGAGTAGGGATCTCAGACTCACAACGAGCAGGCGTTTCTAGTAAAGGGAGATCTGAGAGACGGTCGTGTCTCATCAAACAACCGTGGGAGGTGGCACGGTCGAGGCAGCCAGAGCGGCCGAGGCGGCAGAGGTGGCCGTGGAGACAAGGCTGGGCAAGGCGGTGGTGATAGATCCCATGATAAAACACATGCCAAGTGCTTTGAATGTGGCAAATACGTGCACTACGCGTCAGGATGCCGCAACCATATAGGGTGTTTCAACTGTAACGAGTACGGGCACTATGCTTCCGATTGCCGAAGCAAGAAGGACGGGGAGGTGAACCTCGCCCAAGACGAAAAATAAGATGAAGAACCGGGACTACTCTCCTCATATGTTGAAAAGGCGCCGGTCATGGTGATACTGAACGAGAACATAGTTCCAAAACTACGCACGAAGAAAGGTAGCCACGATCATACGGATCAGTGGTACTTGTACAATGGAGCAAGCAACCACATGACAGGAGATCGCTCCATGTTTTATGAGCTCGATGAGAAGGTTTGGGGTAAGGTCAAGTTTGGCGACGGCTCCACGGTGGAGATAAGAGGCAAAGGGATGATGATGTTGCAATGCAAGAACGGAGATAAGAAGTTGTTGACAGGGATTTACTTTATACCAAGTCTGTGCAACAACATACTTGGTCTCGGACAGATGACAGAAAGAGGGTGCAAGGTGGTACCGCAAGATGAGTTCTTGCGTGTGTACGACAAGAACAAAGTTCTGTTGATGAAAATGAAGAGGTGTCCAAATTGGTTGTACAAGATTTCTTTGAAAACTTGTAAACAGGTTTGTGTGAAGAGAGGCACGGATGGACGAGGTGCAAAGGCTACAGACGGCAGCTCGGGTGACCACCATGCAAAGGCAAGCATGAAGGGCGGCTCAGGCGCATGCAGTTGGCGGAGGCGATGCGAGTGTCACTCCAACGAAATCATTTATGCGGGAGGCATGTGAAAAAGGTGCATAAGGTCTAAGAGGAAGACTTGGAGTACAGGTTGGTACGGTTTTTTGTGGTTTTGCAAAGGGAACGCAGGAAGCGTTGGAGACAGGAGTTAGGGGCGGTGTAGCCTCAGCTGAGACGTATGCCGGAAAGTGGACAAACTTGGTCCAAGAGAGAGCGGGAGGCTCAGGTAATGGCGAACCCAAGGTGGCTGTGGGAGTATGTGCTCCAGCCCAGGCATGTATGCAAGTAAGGACGGGATCAGTCCAGGTGCGAGACGCGACAAGCGTCGGATTGTGCGAGGCTTAGGATGGAGCAAGCGTAGGCGGTAGGGCAGTGACGGCTCAGGCGCATGGGAGTGCAAGTAAAAGGAAGAAGCGGAAGCAAGAGAGAAGATCGGCGTGATCAAGATGGAGAAACAAGATTAAGGAGGTGATTGTTAGAGTTAGCAATCTTATTTAGTCGTATTCAAGTCAGTTTTGCTGTATTATATGTGTTCAAGTCGTGTACGAGTTTGTTTCTGTGTACAAGTCAGTTTTCGAGTCCATCTCGTAGTCATAGTTGTCTCCATGTCGTAGTTGTTGAGTCGGGTATAAAAGAAGAGCAATGCAATGAGAGAACATAGAAACGAAGCTATCGGTGTGATCGAATGAGGGGGAGAAATAAAGAAGAGAAGGAGCGGTTTTGGCTCCGGGAAATCGAAGGTGTTCATGAAGCTGAAGACGTGGTTGTAAACGCTTTATGACCACAGCAATCGAGTCTTCAACATGGTCGTAATCGAGTTACGACTACTGTGATCAAGTCTACTACGTGGTCGAAGGAGCAGGGTCTGCAGTTGAAGTCTCGAGTTCTCATAAAGCGGAGTGGTCGTAGCTCGGTTACGAGAACATGCAGCGCAGTGTGAATGTGGTCGTAACTCTCGTCAGTAGAAGTTACGAGTACGTAGCGTGGTTGGAGCAAACACAAGTGGTCGTAAATACTCTGTGTGTGGTCGTAACTTTCATGTGGTCATAGCCATCTGTGAAGTGGTCGTAAATCAACTTAGCGTGGTTGTAACGACTGCAGAGTAGTTGAAGCGCAACAGTATACGTACTTAATTCTTACACGTTTGCACTACTCTGATACTAACTTGAAAAGTTGCAGTCGAAGTCTCGAGTTCTCGTAAATCGGAGTGGTCGTAGCTCGGCTACGCGAACATGCAGCGCAATGTGAATGTGGTCGTAACTCTCGTCAGCAGAAGTTACGAGTACGTAGCGTGGTCGGAGCAAACATAAGTGGTCGTAACTACTCTGTGTGTGGTCGTAACTTTCACGTGGTCGTAGCCATCTGTGAAGTGGTCGTAAATCGACTTAGCATGGTCGTAACGACTGCAAAGTAGTCGAAGCGCAAAAGTATACGTACTTAATTCTTACACGTTTGCACTACTCTGATACTAACATGAAAAGAAACTAAACAAGATTACTAACTCACATCGGGTGTGGAAGCGAAGAAGGTCTCAGGAGCGAATGTGCTCTGATACCATGAAAGCGTGGAAGAGTCATGCAATACTTTCATTGATCAGACATTGGTGTATAAGTAGAGTTTACAGCCGGTTACAACAGAGAAGGAAACAATCTTATCTATAGTAAGAGGATCAATCTACAAATAGACAACCAAACTTTCCTATTGTTAATTAGTAACAGCAGAAGGAAGGTTTCAGCCGAAGGATCTGTTGCCAGACCGGCAACAGTGCCGTGCCTCACGGCTCAGGATGGCTGCATCAGGAGGATTACTACTTTTCTTGGTTCTTGGATTCGGCTGGTTGGAGCAGCGTGTTGGCTAGTTCACGCTTAATGCCCATGCTGTGTGTTGAAAGGGTCGGTGTGAGCAAATGGTTACTCCTTTTTTCTTTGTAATTTGTGCTTGCGGGTTGAAGGATGCAAATGGCTAGTTCATTGTTGTGCATTTGGGGATTTCTTGGTTCTTGGACCTGAGAGAGTTGAGCTCAGGGTATGAACGCTTGGCATTCGAGTCTTAACTTGGTTGTGATATGTGCTGCTAGATGAAAATCCGAAGTGCATTTTGTTGTTGATGTAAGTAAAAGAACAACTTTCTTGTTGGATTTGCAAGTGTCAGACTGGTGCCATTTAGTTTATATTTATGTGGCTATATCAGGGACATGTTACCTGATTATTGTATTTCTGGCGAAGATTAGCATGTACATAATGCATTTTGAATCTTTATATAACAGATTAACACAAATGCAATGTGAAATTAGCATATAAGTTAACACCAATCTCCATTTCGCAGTTAATCATATCCCCTTACGATTTTTGTGCTTTATCTGCATGGTGTGACTATTAGCATATTAGAGCTTCCCATGGAGGAGAATGCAATAATAGCTGTGAACTTTTGCAGGTGTCGAACAAATTGTGCCTTTTGTAGAGGTTGTGTTACAGGGATTCAATGCCTCTCTTCAAGAGGACACCTTTCTTCTTATTGGACCCACCAAAGGATTTGGATCCTAAGGAAAAGGTGTTCCAAGTTCGATTTACCAAGGAGATATTCCGAGATTACCAGTATCCTCTTACATGCCATTATTGGCAGTAATTGATTCGCATCAGATGTGAAGCGTAATTTCCAATCAAATCTGATACCTTGTAGCTTTTACACTTGCATTAGATTATGTTACATCAGTATGCCTGTATCCTTGACTATTGATTAGGGAATACCTGAATAGGTTGAACCTTTACCGTCAAAGAGTCTGGGTGTGTAAGGTGTCCGGAAAATCTAATTTAACCTATGAGGAAGCTTTGGTCTCAGAGCATCGTGCTGCAGAGAAGGCTCAACAGCTGCCAAGAGAGCTAGTGGCCCCTGTTCTCCGGATGGTTCAATACAGTAGGATCAAGCTTTTCCTGACTTTGTTACATTTCTTGACAGTGTTATTATGATTGTGCATTTTGTTGTGTGTTTTCTCAATTGTCCTTTGCTAGATAAAATTAAACTGAGCTAATATTGTTTGAATGATTTATATTTGTGTTTGTGATACCATTACATGTTTAGAATTTTATGTTGGTAAGGAATTTATCATATTAGAGGTTTCCATTTGTATCCATTGACAAGTCTCACTTACCTTGTCATCTCTCTTCTTTTGGATTGTTCACCGACATTCTTTTTGGATATATTTGATGATTTGTGGTCCTCCAATGAAGCCACCATGTGACCACACATTTAGTTAGATGTGTTGTATCATTGGTAATTTTTAATGAGGTCTTTTTTTTGTGCTGCCACAAACTGTTGATGTGCATTATTTAGGATGTTTTCACCTTCATACACTATGTATTCTATTATTTGGAGAAGGCAGATTGTTTGTTCCATTTAGAATACTTATGTTCTTTGATTTGCTTTTAATAGATGAGAATTTGTGCTACATTTGATTCAGGCCCTCTTAGCTTGACTGGCCTTGTCAACAAAATATATGGTAGTCTGCAAGAGGATCTGTTTGAAGGATTAGAATTACACGCTAAAAAAGATGGTTCTGAGGCTGCTTGCAAGATATTGAAGGTTACAGGCTCTGGTAACACCAAGATGTATGAGGTGGGTTGGATTGGTCAAAACAATGCAGTAATCAACACTTCACTTGTCAGATCTGATGATCTAATTTGCAAGAAGGCACGTGCTAGTCGTAATATACTGAAGATTTTTATTAGGGAATCAACATCACAAAATTCTCCATGGATTATACACGCAAATCTTGCAAAGAAATATGGCATACCTACTGAGCCCCCAAAAGACATGATGGTAACCATCTTTCCTTATTTCCTTTATTCCGTTTCATATCATTATGATACTAAAGAAATAATGGCTCACAGAATGGTGAAGGATTGTCCAAAGCGAGGAGACGACTTGAGAATGGAAGCACAGAAGATGCCAGAAAAAGGTCGAAGAAAGGTGATTTAGTAGATATCCATGTCATCTCTTTCAGTTCATATGTTAACACATTCCTGTCAAGTTTCTTACTGTCCACTTCATATAACTTTCAGGTGAGGAACAAATAGAACTACCAGTTAAATACCCAATTGATGATCTTCTAGTAAAGCCTGCAGCAGATGACCCTGTTTTGTCAAAGAAACGTCCATTACCTACAGATTTTAGAGTGCCTATAGATTCTGTGGGAGATCTCCTTATGGTCTGGGATTTCTGCATGTCTTTCGGGAGGCTTTTATGCTTGTCGCCATTTTCCCTCTCAGATCTGGAGAATGCAGTTTGCCACAAAGAAAGCAATCTTGTTCTTCTGGTGGAATTACATGCTGCACTTTTCCATTTGCTCATTAAAGATGAAGGTGGATATTTTACATTTCTCCAGAACAAGAAAAGGAAACTAAAGGTGATCTCTTCTTCTTATTTAAAATTTAACTGTGCATGAAGTGGTGTCGTATTTTTTCCTTGCATGTTCACATGCATCGTATGTAGGTAACCTTAGTCACCTGGGCTGAGTATCTATGTGATTTCTTGGAAATGACAAGTAAGGAAGAATTCTCCAGTAATGTATCAACAGTACGAAGGGGTCATTATGGTCTTGTTCACACTGGTCTAAAACTTAAAATTCTACGGGAACTGGTAGATGAAGCCATTACAACTTCTGCTGTAAGAGAGAAATTAGATGAACGGATTGACCAGCATCAAGCACTTGCCGCAGCAAAAAGAGAGGTTGCTAGAAAGAACAAGGTAGAGCAGAAGCTGAACATGGAAGGGGCGACAGAAAATGAAATGAACCAGACAGATGCTGCACAAAATGGCAATGAGAATGTTAATGACCAGCTTGTGGGGAAAGAAGGGAAGGACAAGAAAAATATTTCTGTCAGCAAGATGGGAGATGGGAAAATGCATCTGGTGACAAACTATACCTTTTTTCCATGTGAATTTGCATGCACACTTGTTCATTCCTACATATGTACATGCATGTCTCTGCTGAAGCTGTTCATGACTATGCTTACCCCTGCTTATTTCTTTGTAGAGGAGACATCTTGAAGCAGAAATGGAGAAACAATCTGTACAAACTAGTCCCCTGGGAAAAGACAGATTCTACAACAGGTATTGGTTTTTTAGGCGTGAAGGAAGACTTTTCGTCGAAAGTGCAGATTCTAAAGAGTGGGGGTACTACAGCACCAAGGAAGAGGTGATTGCTTTGAAACTGCGGAAATCGCTCTGTTTGGTTTTCTGGTCATAACTAGTGTTGTACATTCTCTCTCCCCCCTCTCCCCCTCTCTAGCCCATGTGGCCCATATAGCCCATAAGGCCCATGTAACAATGTCTATATATACATCTTAATTAATGAATAAGCTGCATAGTTGTGATAGCAAAATTACTCTTCTAATATTCTTACATGTTATGAGAGCTCTTCAATCCTAACCCTACTCCTGTTTCCTAGTTCCGCCGCTGCCATCTTCTGTCGTTGTCTTTCGCTCGGGCCGGCGGGCTGGTATCAATCACTCCTCACGACGACCTCCTCTTCGTCGCCCGCCAGATCCACGCTCGGCGTCGCCCGGCTGTCCACTCTGCCGCCCACCGGATCCACACTCGGTGTCGCCGCTCCAAGCTCCTGGCACCGATGACCTCCTCTCCATCGCCCGCACGCTCGGCTATCCACTAGTACTTAGAAGGACTTAGTGTCTTCTGCTATGTCATCATCTTAGTCTCCTATTGATTCTTCCTTCAGCAAGTGGCATCATAAACTTGGTCATCTTTATGGAGCTCAACTCATCACTTAGTTCACAAGGGTCTCTTAGGTCATCTCACTGTTGAGTCTAGTTTTCATTGTACAGGTTGTAAGTTGAGTAAACAACTACAACTTTCATATTCTCGTAGTACCTCGTAGTCCTTTTGTCCTTTTGATTTGGTGCATTCAGATGTATGGGGTCCATCTTCTTTTGCTTCGAAGGGTGGTCATAGTTATTATGCCATATTTGTTGATGATCACTCTCGATATACATGGATCTATTTTATGAAACATCATTCTCAGTTGATTTCCATTTATCAGTCTTTGCTAAGATGCTTCATACACAGTTTTCTTCCATTCGTGTTTTTCGTTCCGACTCAGGGGGGAGGTATCTTTCATCAGCCTTTCGCCAGTTCCTTTCTTCTGAGGGTACTCTTCCTCAGCTCTCGTGTCCTAGTGCTCATGCTCAGAATGGTGTTGCTAAGCGTAAGCACCGCCACATCATTGAGACTGCTCGTACTCTTCTCATCTCCTCTGTTCTCTCTCACTTCTAGGGGGAAGCAGTCTCTACGATAGTCTATCTTATCACAGCCCTCTTCCAAGCTTCAAGGCAAGTCTCTTGGTGAGGTCCTGTTTATAGCACTTTCTCGCTATGCTCATCTTCGTGTCTTGGGTTGTGTTTGCTATGTCCTTCTAGCACCTTGTGAGCGCACAAAGTTGAGTGCTTAGTTGGTTGAGTGTCTTCCTGGGTTATAGTCCTGAGCATAAGGGCTACCATTGCTATGACCCCTAAACACGTCGCATTAGCATTTCTCGTGATGTGACCTTTGATGAGGGTCGGCCCTTCTTTTATCACCCTTCTACACATCCCACTTCTTCCACAAATTCCACCTCTTTTTTGTGTCTACCTCCCTTTCCTTCATTAGACTTATCTTCTCCAGATACATCTTCTCCACTAGTTTCACCTTCTAGTGTATCTCCTCCACCAGCTCCACCACATTCTCCACCAGTTTCACATTCTAGTGTGTCTCCTCTACCAGCTCCACCAGTTTCTGACATTTCCACTTTTCCCTTTAATTATAGTCGTTGACAGAGGGTTTCTTCTGACCCTTAATCTTCCTCCTTCACTTGACCATCCTGCCAGTACCACTAACTCTGACGATCGTTCTACTATGTCATGGTATGTTGTACGTGATCGTTTTTCTATTCAGGCACCAGAGAGATGGGGGTTTTCTCGTGCAGGTGGAGTAGCTAAGCCGAGTACCTATCAGGAGGCTGCCAGCATACCTGAGTGGCAGTTGGCTATGATAGAGAAGCTCACAGCATTGGAATGTACAAGCATTTGGGATCTTATTCCGCTACCATCTGGGGCTCTTCCTATAACTTGCAAGTGGGTATACAAAGTGAAGAACAAGTCAGATTGTTCAGTAGAGCAATACAAGGCTCGTCTTGTTGCAAGAGATTTTCAGTAGGCTTATGGTCGAGATTATGATGAGACTTTTGCTCCAGTTGCTCATATGATCATAGTCCGTATTCTTATTGCTGTTGCAGCAGTATGCACATGGACTATATCTCATATGGATGTCAAGAATGCTTCGTGGTGATCCCAGGTGTTAAGGCTCCTACAGGCTATGTTTGTCGCCTTAGGCGTGATCTATATGGTCTCAAGCAGACTCGTGCTTGGTTTGAGCGTTTTAGTTCCGTGATTCACGCTGCTGGTTTCACTCCAAGTGAGCATGACTCTGCCTTGTTTGTTCACACTTCTTAGCAGGGTTGTACTTTGCTTCTGCTATATGTCGATGATATGCTGATCACAGGAGAGGACATGGATTATGTGGTTTTTGTGAAGAGGAAATTGAGCGAACAGTTTATGATGTCTGACTTGGGACCATTGAGCTTCTTTATGGGGATTGAGATTCATTCTGATAGCGACAGCTACTATCTTTCTTGGCATCGCTACGTTCAGGATCTACTTGCTCGCTCTAGCATGATTGATACACACACTACTGTCACACCCACGGAGCTTCATCTTCAACCTACAAACAGTGTACCACTGATAGATCCTTCTCGCTATCGTCAGCTCATTGGGAGCCTTATTTATCTCACTGCCACTAGGCTAGACATTGCTCATGTTGTTTATGTGTTAGCTAGTTTGTTAGTGCTCACCTCAGTTCACTATGGTCATGTTCTTCGTGTGTTGAGATACTTGAGGGGAACTGTGTCCAGACACCTGGTCTATGCGAGTTTGAGTCAGCTTTAGCTCCACGCTTACTCTGACTCCACTTGGGCGAGTGATCCTGTTAATCACCGATCTATCATTGGTTACTGTATCTTTCTTGGTACTTTGCTCATCGCCTAAAAGTCCAAGAAGTAGACTGCGGTGTCATGCTCTAGTGCAGAGGCTGAGCTTCGAGCTTTTGTTGCTACCACCTCAAACATAATTTGGCTTCGATGGATCTTGATTGATCTCGGTGTCCATTGTGGCAATCCTACACCTCTCTTTTGTGACAATACAAGTGCCATTCAGATTGCTAGTGATTCAGTCAAGCATGAGCTAACAAACCACATTAGTGTTGATGCATTCTTCACACAACCACATTGTCGGCAGTCGACCATCGCCCTCAAGTATGTTCCCTCCGAGCTTTAAGTTGTAGATTTCTTCAATTAAGCTCATACTCGAGAACAACATCGGCTTCATCTACTCGAACTCAGTGCATCAGATCCTCCTGATCCACCCTAAGTTTGAAGGAAGTGTTAAAAGAGTGTTGTACATTCTCTCTCTCCCCCTCTTGCCCATGTGGCCCATATAGCCCATGAGGCCTATGTAACAGTATCTATATATACCTCTCAATTAATGAATAAGCTACACAGTTGTGAATAACAAAATTACTCTTCCAATATTCTTAACACTAACAATTATATGTTCAATTTGTAATTAACAGGTTGATGCGCTCATTGGATCATTAAACATTAAAGGCATAAGGGAGAGGGCACTCAAGCGGCAGCTTGACAAGTTCTATGATAAGATAAGGTGTGGACGCTCTTTTATGAGCATACCTTCTGATTTGTTGCATACTGTTGGACTCTGTTTTGTAGTGTGATGGTTGCCTTTCTGTGTATTTTTGGAAGGGAGAGTTGCCGGTTGTAGGAAGTACAGATAATAACATTTCAAAATTTTCAAATCCTTATTTATCTGGAATTTATGCAAATTGTTATTCATCCTTATTTATCTGGAATTTATGCAAATTTTTATTCAGTGTAGTTTATACTTTTATAGTTTTGTCTTCTTTGACCTTGCTTTACTGGACATCGAAATTCGCACAACAGATGATCAGATCATTTTACAGTTATGGTGGCGCTGTAGACCAATGTGAATGGGCATACTTTTAATTTTTAATTCTATTATTTAAGCAGTGGTATTTAGCGACCAATTTTCTGTTGCATTCTGGATCTGGAAGAACTTGGCACTAACTAGGGTTCAAGAAACTGCCGAAACCATCTAGACCAGTTTTTACTGAAATTGCTGGTTTAGGGCCTAAACACCCTTTGATCCCCATTTTTTTGTGAAACAGATGCATTTAACGCCTCTTTTTTCTTCTCTGCAAACGGCTTTTGAAGCCTGCTAGGCACATGGTTCTTATATTTTAATTCATCTATACATAGGTTTTCTGTCTTTAATTGGATAAGTATATTGTGCAAGCTGTGTTTTTGTTATGATGTATGGGTATATTTTTTGCGAACATGGAGGAAATCTTGGTTACTCTACATGCTTTCATGTTACCCTTGAACCTGCTGGCCAGGCCATTAGACCAACCCTTTGCTATACGGATTATTCATACCAGCCGGTACGGTGAAAGCTTTGCTCTTTTATCTCGCAGCTAATTCTTTTTCTTTTATCTTTTACAGTAATGCTATGGAAAAGAGACTGAAGGACGTTACCCAGAAAATGTTACTTGAAGAGGCTGTATTGCGGCGTTCCTCTCGTGTACAAGCCCAACCAAAGGATAACCCTTCTATGTCATTCCTCAAGTATGTCAACAACTGGAAAGAAAATTGAGCTATTTAGTCGAAAGGATTGACTGCTATTTTATGGCCTATTCTTTGAACCCTCCTAGGGGGACACTTTGGGTTCTTGATAGTTGATACACCAAAATGAGGAGTCTTGTCATTCGACTGCTTTTAAAGATGAGCCAAGATGTCTCCCCTGAGTCATGATTTTTGCGCTTTCTAGCAGTTCAACACAAGCTGCATGTAAATTGAACCCATCCTTAAAACAGTTCCAATCGATACAGCCAGGTTTTTTTCTTTTGGGAAAGAGGTTAACTGAGATGTTAAATATACTATTACTAGGATCCTATGTATAGTCATTAGTCATGCCCATCCATTCTGTGGATTTGACAGTTGGGCGAATTCTATCTCGCATTGCCCCTTCACAAGCGCATTATTTCGTTATCAACTGTCGCCCTCTATTTACGTGCTTTTATATTGCACCATTGCGTCGCTATGGTTTGAGTTTTCTATCTGGAAGTTCGCGTCTCTCCTCCTAGCTGAAATTCTTCTTCCTTACGAGGTCGAGGCGTGCTTTCTGTCTAGTGTGTAAATCGTGTTTACAGTGGTACGTGGACACTTCCTGGGCCAATTACAGCCATCTCTGTGATGCATAAATTTGCCTCTGCTGAGGGCTGAATGCTGATGCGTCCGTGCTGCTGTCGTGCTCTGCTCGACGTTTTGTAGCCGTTCGTTTTTTGCCGGCAGCATTGCACGGTGGCATGATACAACTCGGTTGCTGAGATTCGAAGCGAGGTAGTAATCGGTTTACAGCGTCTTCTTCCGCGGCGGCACCGAAGAAACCAGGTGGCAGAGCTGAGGAAGAGGGAGCCACAGGACAGGAGCTCAAGAAGCGCCTTGACCTCACCGTTCTCCCCTCCCCCACACTTGTTTCTTTCTGCTGCTGAGAGAGATGGGTAGATAGCTGAGGGGAGAGATGGCTTGCACGGCGGCGCAGTCCATGCTCTCCGCCAGCAGCTGCAGCTGCGCCTTCCTGAGGAGGCCCCAGAGGCTTCGCCTGTCAATTAGCTCTTGTTTGCGAATCATGAATGGGATTGCAGAGTATAGTCGTGCAATGAAAGAATGCATTTAGCTCCTGAGACGTTTACCAGCGGTTCTGCAAATGTCAGATTTCGATCAAATGGTATGAGTGACGATTGTTCCTTGGGAAGCTGCAATCAAGTTCACAAGTTGCAATCTTTTCATCATTCACAGATATATAGTGTGTAGGTGTAATTCCTATCTGCAGCAATCTTTTCTTCATCCAGAACTGACAAGAGCATGCTCTACCATGGACAGCCGACGGTGTACGTGGCGGAGAGCGCGATCAGCTCGGGCGCCGCAGGCACGTCAGCCGAGGGGTCCGAGAACACAGTGGCCGTCACGGCGGGCATCGCGCTCTTCTCCGTCGCCGCGGCGTCGGCCGTCCTCCTCCAGGTCGGCAAGAACCAGCCACAGGTGCAGGGGCCGGACTACTCCGGCCCGCCCCTCAGCTACTACATCACCAAGTTCAAGCCGGCGCAGCAGACGGTCGAGGCGTCCGTCGCCGCGCCCGCGCTCCAGTCCAGCCCGTCCATCGAGGCGTTCGCACCCACCGAGACATCCGACTCGTCGTCGACCGTGGAGGCGTCGGCGCCGCCGGGCGTGCAGCAGCTGTCGTCCAACGCGCAGGTGGAGTCGGGCAGCAGTGGAGGCGGCGCGGTAGCCACTGTGGTGCAGGTAGGCATGTTGCAGGAGCAAGCTGGATTAGCAGGCGTCTCCGCTGCTAATGCGTCTTAAAGTGTATTCTGTCATAGGATAATTTTTGGGTTCTAAAGATGAGGATTTTGTAACAACTTTGTGTGTTGTAACTTGGATTACATTTGCATAAAGACCATGTGGTCGTAGCCTTATGATGATGAGAGTATTTTGACATTGCTCGTCTTGTTGTAATTGGTTGAGTTTGATTTTATCTTTAATTCTCTGATTTTTTTTTTTGCTGCCAAAGTGGCGCTGGTCTAATCGGCCTTTGCCTGGCGGTCAAACTGGTCCGTGGTGTAACTGGCTTGCAGTCAAACTAGCCTTTGGCTGGCGGTCAGACAGGTCGGCGATCTGACCGGCATAGTTGTCGTGGTCATATCGACCCCTATTTTTGAGAGGAGTTAGTTTTGATTTTGAGTTAGTTATGGTGTATCCATATAAGTATTAGATATGGGGTTTTTATGTAAGTGTAAGTCATGGGGTAGGTCCATACGTGTGTTTTGTTAATAAAAGTCAAGTGCATGTCATTTGTGCTCGAATCGATTGCTTATTCTTTGATATGCATATACTTGATGATTGTTACAACCATTGGCAAGACCGAGGCTTGGTGGTAGTGGCGTGTCGTGTAAGTCTGGGTGAAGCAGCATCTTAAGCAAAGAAGCACAGGAGAAAGACAATGATCGTGAGGAGACAAGCATGTGTGTATGTTGTGCCAATTAGACTTGTGTGTTTCAAGTAGTGACGATTCTCAGAGTAGACATATAATCATGATGGTAAGTAATTGGGCATTATAGACTATAGTGTGATGTAGTGCGCCATAGGTCTCGAGCATTTCAAGTGGTGACGGTCTCAGTGTAGGCGTACGATCTTGGCAATGAGGCATTGGATATCGTATCTTCGTGAAGACCGGGATGATAATTGAGAAAATTGTCCAATATTAGGTGGAGTAGCGATCTGCACAACCATGTTGTTAGTCTAAGTGGTTTAGGTTACATTTTTGTGAATGTGGTGTCTTATCGGGCTTTCAAAGCCATGTGAAGTCGTGTTTTGAAAAATATGCGAGTGTGTGAAATGTAAACCCTGTTTGTGTGTAGATTACTAGGTTTTCCCAATAAGTGGTAGCATTCATTATGTGTTGCTAGTGTGAGGGTATGATGTGAGGTGGAAGCCTTTACTATCAGAAACTCCAGCGTGCTAGATTTCCGTCAGACAACGGCGATGAAACTCTGTCAATTGATATCAGAGCCAGGTTGATGCGATTCCGGCGATGTCACTGCCGGCAGGAGATTGGAGCAAGACCCCGCAGCACCGTTTCTGAGGGCGCTCACCATCGCCAGTGGTGCACCCACCGGCGCCAACGACAACGAGAGGTCGTTGTGCAGTGCATGGTGCATACAGTAGATTAATCGCCTGCGGTTCACAAGGTTGCCCGATTTTATAATTGCGTCAGGCTCCTCGAGATCAGAAAACACACAGTAAAACCTTCTCGACAACCGTGTGTAACTCTGTAGCACAGCACGGTACAGCAATCACAAACGTGGAGCCTAAGCAGCAGGCAAGCCCATCCAAACAAGCTTGCAAAACCTGGCTCCCGAGCACGGAGCAAAATGCTTGCCAAATCAGCCACATGGATCCGGCACAAATCAGTACACTGTACAATCAGTAGGGTCCCTTTGTTTTACTGCATCAGTGACTCACTCGGTACAAGTCCAGATGCATGAATCTTCTCTAGCTACTTGCCTGCTATGTGATTACTTCTCCTTCGATTTTCTATCAGCCTATCCGCATATCAAAATTCAAATATTAGGAGAAGGAAGAGGAAAGATTAAAAAGATTAGAAAAAAAACATAAATCACAAGTATAAATCATACACTATAGAAAAAAAACACCACTCTAGACTTACCTCATATATACTGTGCGTTTGGTGATAAAGCGTATATTTGTATCGTCTGAGGTACTAGATAAATTTAGAATTTATCGGACAATCTCTACTCTAGACTTGTATAATTAAAAAAGACATGTAGTTAAAAAAGATAAGGGATGGCTTGCTGTTGTGCTGTTGCTACATTTATTAACTTGCTACGCTTGGCTTGTAAAGAGCAAGGGCTGCGAGTGGCGAGTAGTATCGCATCTGTGGAGCTGGTACAAGTATTAGGTCGGCTGAAGCTGAACTGTACAGTGGAAGCAAAACTAGGAAACGGGCCATCCAATATTTTCAAGGTCTACCGACAACTGCTGTATCTGGTCCTTGATCTAGGCTACTCGTGGGCTCAGTTATTATGGGCCGCTGCAAAGCCCAGCCCATAAAACCTACTGGGACTCTTTTCGGCCCGTCGTATCTCTGCTCCTTTTCCGGTCCCACGGATTGACTAAAGAGAGAGATTTTTTTTCTAAATTCTTTTCAGGTTATGTCTTGTAATTTTCCTCCAATAAATAAACAAACGATTTTTTCTCTCTTTTCGAAACGGTTTATCAGTATTCGATTCGTTCGTATAAGCGCTCGCGCTAGGACCAAAAGTTATTAGCCATAACCATAAGATATAAACCACAGCCGAAAAGAATACATCCTTTGATACACAATATACCTTCAAAACTCCGCAATTAGGAAATGCCACTTGTTTCACAAAATTCAGAGAATTTCCACTTGGAATCATGTTTTCTATGGTAAATGCCATCGCCTCTTATTTTTCCTCAACTGAACTACCCAGAAATAGCCGTGCTCCTTTTGCCTTCGTTGGATTGAATCAGAACTGGCGCTTTTCTACAGCAAAAAGACACAAAGCGCATGGATGGGGATGTAGCTCAAATGGTAGAGCGCTCGCTTTGCATGCGAGAGGCACGGGGTTCGATCCCCCGCATCTCCATTACTTTTTTTTCTTTGGATAAACTAATTCTCTCTCCTTTTTCCCCCTAAACCAATAGTACTTGTTGATAAGACTTTATAGATGTTGCATTGTTGCTTATGCTCCTCCGATGCTGATCCAATGGAGTAGAGTAAAATAAAAGATCAGTTTGTGGGGAATTCATACATGGTTTCATTCTTACAGCTCATGGTGTTCTAGCCTACTTTTTCCCAAGCTGTGAACAAACCAAGAGCAAATTAATCCTCTGTAGATTGCTGAATCCCCAACCTTCATGTGTGATGACAAGTAAATGCCAGAAATTGATCGCCTTCGGTTTTTTCAAATACAAAGTGACCTTCAGCACACCCTGTGATTAATTCGGAGCATAAGCTTCAATTGGTTTTAACTTGTGTGAGACCATATGGAGGTCACTCTATGGTTATGATGAATAATTGATTTCTGTTTTAGAGTTTGTGTAAAGGTTGACTTTGATTTTTGAGGTATGAGTAGAAGTTTGCTGGCCTTACGACTACTGTGTTCGCCTCTGTGATTGAAAGCTTGCTACTACGATCTGGTGATCGTAGGTGCCATTTCGACTAGGTGGTCGTAGGTGACGTTATGACTTATGGTCGTAGGTGCCGTTACGACTTGGTGATCGTAAGTGCTTTTACGATTTGCTCGTTACGACCACGTTGAGTGACTCTGTGATCGGCAGCAGTCTTTACGACCATGTGGTCGGCAGTCGGTTTTACGACCATGTGGTCGGCAATCGGTTTCTACGACTTTGTGGTTGTAAGTGCTTTTATGACTTGCTGAGCATGAATCACCATGGGAGTATCATGAGACAGAGGTTTGGTTACATGCTATGTTTGCTGACAAGGAAACGCTGCAAGATGCCATCAAGCTTTGGGCCCTTTCAATGCAGCGGACATTTCGCATCGTTAAATCAAGTCGAGCGAGACTTCGTAAAGTCGGCGACTGGTTGTTCTTGGAGGGTGCACGCACGTAGACCGAAGTATGAGACTCACTGGATTGTGTCCAAGGTTGAGCCGTACTCCTGCATTCTAAACATTGTCTTGGCGAGGCATCGTAACCCGACGTCCGGATTTATAGCCAATTTGATGTATGGGGAGATAGTGGAGAAGAAAGACATGGTGGCCACACATATTGTGGTAGCTATCGAGAATAAATTGAAGTATAAGATTAGCTACGCGAAGGCGTGCCAAGCAAAAGGCGTTGGAAAAACGTTTTGACACTTTCGAGGCGACGTACGATAACCTTCCTCGTATGCTTAACGTCTTGTAGGAAAGGAAACCCAGGCACGTACATCGCCGTGCACGACAAGCCGTCCATAAGTCCACCAGGATATGCGGTGTTACAGAGAGCATTGTTTGCATTCGGTGCTAGCATCGAAGCATTCAGGCACATGCTGCCAGTGATATCAATTGACAGGACCTTCTTGACAGGGAAATACAAGGGGCAGATCCTGACGGCCATAGGCGTTGACGGTAACAACCAAATATTACCGCTAGCCATTGCATTTGTGGAGAGTGAGAATTATGAGAACTGGCTGTGCTTTCTCAGACATGTGAGGGCTGGAGTTGTACGCACCCATCCTGGTGTGTGCGTAATCTGTGATCGGCACGCTGGTATTATAAAGGCTATAAGAAAACTTTAGGAAGACCCCGAGGAGCCCTTTCCTTGGCCAGACATGAGGAACCGATGGTGTAGTCATCACTTAGGGGCAAACTTTTTCAAACAATTCCCGAAACAATCTTTGATGAAGCTATTCAAGAGGCTGGCTAGGCAGAACCAGCAGAGGAAATTTGATGCTTTGTGGGGGTTGTTGGATGAGCACACCACGAAGAACGTCGAAGAGAGGAGCAAGGGGCCGGTCACTCCTGGGGCGGCACAACCGCAATGCTTGCCAGCAATCGATGAGCCTAACCCAAGTAGTTCAAGAAGGAGGAGCTCACGAAACATCAAGTGCTTCTCGCAGTGGATCGAGGGGGAACCATTGGAGAAGTGGTCGTTGTTACAAGACATGAATGGCGCAAGGTACGGAATAATGGCAACTAATCTTGCCGAGGTGTACAATTGGGTTCTCAGGGGTCTCCGTTCTCAGCCCCTTGTCACCATCGTGAAAGGTGTTCTTCACAGCACAATCCGCTACTTCATGGAGAAGCACGCGAGTGCCGCACTTCATGCGGCCAATCCTGGAGCCCTTTATTTGTCAAAAATTATGGCGTACATGGATACGAAGGCACAAAAAGGTCAATTGCACAAAGTGCAGGTCATGGGCAACAGGGAGCATCGTTTTGAGGTGATACTCAGTGATAGAGCCGGATTTGGGATGGCTCGTGATAGAGCCGGATTTGGGATGGCTCGTTCACTTGTTGCTTACGAGGTATGCCTTGGAGATCATGCAAACGAACCTAGCTGCACGTGCAACAAGTTTAAGTTGTTACACAAGCCATGCTCTCATATCCTCGCTTCATGCAGGACCGTGGGCATGGATCGTTCGAACTTCATATCCGAGTACTTCTTTAAGGAGAGGATATTGCAGGTTTGGTGTGGGGGGCTCCGGGGGCTCAGGGTGGTGGGAAACTTCGCCACTTTGAACATTGCATCGAGGACCTAGTTTCCGGATGTTAACATGCTGAAGGGTGGGAAGAGTCAGCGACAGAGCCGACGTATTAAAAATGACATGGATGAATCACAAGCTGGAACACCGGGTGCATGTTGTGGGCGATACGGTCAGGAGGGGCACACAAGTAGACGATGCAATGCATGTCCTGATCAGTAGTTTATGCAGACTACAGCTAAATTTCATGTATCATTTGTATAACTTGCATGTTACATCTCTTTTCTATAATATAGTTGATGTTTATGCAATGTTGTGCAAATTATTTATGTACAGCTTGCTTTACACAAACACAAGACGATAACAATAAAAACAACATAGAACAGAGTATGAAACATCACCAACATAGGCGAGAATAACCCCCACCAGTACAACTTGACGATAACAATAAACACAAGAAAGAAAATAGCACACAACATTTAATTAACACAACAACGAACACAAGAACTAAAATACGACACAACCATAACCCGTGTTGCCTATATGCCAAACGAGTCTCGTGGCACCCACATGGAGTATTGTTGAGGGGGCCGTCTCGAACGTGGCTGGCCATCGTGGTAGTGGCACGCACATATGCAGCTAGGGTTCGCGCAGCAACATGTGGGATCATACGAGCTTCCTATGTTCACGACCTCCTCGTTGCCCCTCTCACGTTGCATCTGTTGGCGAAGGTCGATGTTCTCCTCATTGAGAGTCTCGATTCGCTCCTCCAACTCAAATATTCGCTGCCATAATGTATGCACATAATTGATAATATACCGTTCGTGGGGAGGGTCGATCCAGTGGGAGAACTCGTATTTCTCCATCTGCGGGAAAGGACGGTAAACATGGAGGCTCCATAAGCAATACAAAAAAGTACTATTAGTAATTTGTATCCCGGGCGTGGGCATCGGAAGAAACGTCGCCCGCCATCGAACTAGCCTTCCAGGACCTGCACGACCACGTCCTCATTGTGTCTGCATTTCGGCCATGCTGGTTGAGCACGCCGACTTGGTATCAAGCGGTCTTGTGGACGAAGATCTCCTCCTTTCAAGGAATGTCTTCCTTCGGTGACCCATATCCGATCGGCCCCTCAGCTTCCGACATGGTATGTTTCACCACAAAAGAGAAGATACTTCTTTTTCTATTTGCAGGGTTCTCTGCCTACAATATCATAAGATGCTAACCTGCTATTTATACCAAACGAGAGAACTTACTACAGTGACCAAAACCGAAGAGGGCAGATTCGCGAGAGGTGACAAAAGAGGCGCTTTGCGCGATGCGTGATAAAGAGGACGACTTTTTGGCGGAGACGTGGCAAAAGATGCTAGCTTTGCGTAGTGACATGACAAAACGGGGCAACTTTGCTCAGTGAGATGACAAAAGATGCCAGCTTTTCTCAGTGAGATGACAAAACGGGGCAGTTTTGCTCAGTCAAATGGCAACAGAGGTTAGCTTCACGCAGTGACATGATAAAACGGGCAGCTTTGCTTAGTGAGATGACAAAAGATGCCAGCTTTGCGCAATGACCTGACAAAACGGGGCAGCTTTGCTCAGTGAGATGACAAAAGATGCCAGCTTTTGCGCAGTGACCTGACAAAACGGGGCAGCTTTGCTCAGTGACATGAGAAAAGAGGTCTGCTTTGCTCAGTGAGAAAATAGACCCTATAAATTGGTGTGCATTTTATTTCGCAGGCCACACTGCACTTCCAAACCTCACATTACACCACGCTTCCTTCACCCCACCGGGATGGACAAAAAAACCAGAAGAAGCAATGTGACAAGATGGTGAAGGAATGGGAGGAGACCCGTGACCTAGCACGATCAGGTGCCGCCCGTGATGAGAAAATAAGGCTATTGCGGCCCGGGTAGAACAAGCCCAGCGTGCTAAAGGGTTGGCTCCCCGCAATGAGCTGTCGCGTAGCAACAACCCCATCCCGATCGGCCCCACCGAACGTTCGCCGTAACTCCCTCCTAAGGGGGAGACACCCCCCTTTGTTGGTGCGGGGACACGTGCAAGTTCTTCAAGTCTAAGCACCGCATCAGTCTAGGTATGCGTTACTGGGGTTGCGCAAACTACTCCATTGACTACCCCGACCGCCGTTTTGACACCGCAACCTATCAGCAGCCGGTAACGACGACATGCACCATTTTCCCCTACCTTTTCTCCTGCACAGCACGCACTAACAATCTCTCCCCTATATTTATAGTCTCCGGAGCCCCTATGTGGCTACCGCAAATGGATCGATCTTGAGATCCACCCTGCGGACCAATGAACCCTCGACTTCGAGGAGTGGAATGTCACATGGGAGAAGGAGTTGCTGGAGGAGAAGCGCCGCAAGAACGAGCACACCCTGCGTATACAACGCGAGACGCAAGGTCATCTCAAAGCGTGCACGCGTAGGGAGCAGGAGGCTCACGAGAGGCGGCGCGAGAGAAAGAGAGAAATGGCGGCTAAGGCAAAAGAGGCCGCGGAGGAGTTCAACGCCGAGCGGGCAAGGAAGGGAAAGTGGCCCCGATCCACACAGTAGGTCGTACGAGCAGTTGGGTAGGTTAGTCGCATATCATGCTATATGTTATGCATGTAATAAAAATGTACGCGGTATGTTACTCTCAACTGTATTATGAAGTTTATTTCTATTTAGATAAGCTTATTATCTCGTCTTTCGCATTCAATGATTCAGATAGCAAGTCATTTAACAATATTAACATACCGGTTCTCTCCGTACACTAATTCTCAGTAAAATCAATCACTTACCACTGTATGTATCGATCGTTCTACAGTCAATCGTTCTTAAAAAAAAGTTCAAAATTTTTTACGCACCTACAACATACATTGAACATAAACTTTTATTACAACTACACCAAAATTTTTCCCAGTTTAAAACTACAAAATTGACAAAACTCTAAAAACTCACGAGGGACTGAGTCAAGTCGCCTCCCTATTAGGCGACTGTATTCAAGTCGCCTACCCATTGGGCGACTGCATTCCAGTCGCTCAATTGGAAGGCGACTGATTGCAGTCGTCCGAGAGTACATCGATTAGCTTAAGTTGCCTAATGGGGGACGATTGGATCCTATTTTTGTAAAAAAAATGTTTTTAGATATATTTCTCTATTTTTAAATAAAAAAGAATTATCCGTACAAAAAAATTCAAACAAAAGATAGCTAGAATACACCAGGATCGGCAAACCTCAACTATTTTCGTATTTATAGTGGCGTATCGTCAAGAGAAACCTTTTCAACGGCAAATCCCAAACTCTCACATGTTTAAAGTGGAAAATTATCGATTTCCCCATAATCTTAAGCCTAGATGAATTCACAATTTTTGCGTGGACGATGTGATAGCCATATGATTGGGCAGACAGAGTTGCTCTTAGCACAGACCGCACACAGCCCAGCAACGAGATCCATCTTTTTGTTAACTAGACGTTTGATCATGGCCTTTATCTAACAAGTCAGTGATTTTTAGTTTTTGTTACATTATCTAACTTTTAAACAGAGTATTTTTTAAGACGGATCAAGTTAAATGAACTACACGTTAAAAATCTAACATTTGTACCAACTAAAATCATAAGTAAGTATGTATCTCTTCGTAATTTATATCATAAGTAATTAAAATTTAAAAATTTTAACTAAAAACTAAAAGTCTTACCCGAAAAGAACAGTTCCTCAACTTTGGATGATAAAACCTGTCAAATCACTCCCTCAAAACGACATCAACCCAAAAACGTAGATCCCCCGTCTTGTCACGTGGACCCCCCGCATTCCACCTCCCCCTCCCCTGCTTCCCATGGCCTCCGCCGAAATCCCCAACCCCGACGACGCCGACTCAAATCCCGACCCCGCCCGCTCGCCGTCGCCTCCTCTCCCGCCGCGCAAGCGCCGCCTCTCCCCCTCCCCTCCCCTCCCCTGCGCGCTCCGCTCCCGCTCCCGCTCCTCCCGCTCCCGCTCCCGCTCCCGCTCCCCGCCCGGCCGCCGGAGCCGCAGCCCGCGCTGCCCCGACGGCAAGCGGCGCCGCCAAAACGACCTCACCGTCGAGGTGTGCCGCGACTTCCTGCGCGAGAGGTGCACCCGCCCCGACATCGAGTGCAAGTACGCGCACCCGCACCACTCCGTCTCCGTCGAGCGGTACGCGTGAGATCTCGCCTCCCCCCCGCCCGTGCCACCTGCGCGCGTGTGCTAGCGGCGTGTTGTTCTGATTTGGGTTTTGGTGTGTGCGCGGGAATTTGGTTAGGGACAACAAGGTGACGGCGTGCGCGGATTCGCTGAGGAACAACTGCTTCCGGGGGAGGACCTGCCGCTACTACCACCCGCCTCCTCATATCCAGGAGTATGAGCTGATACCCCTTGTTGTTTGTTCCGTTCGATTTGCTTGATTTGCTTTGCGTCCTTCGGTTGTGGAACCCGGTACTCCGGTTCGATGTTTAGATGCAGTCTGCTGCAAGTTTATGTATGGTAGTATTAATTATATAAGTTTGAAATATTCCATTCTAGTTTGGCTTCTAAAATATTAACAGCAGCATCGCCACAGGAGAATGTGCCCCCATAGTGCCATCTAGAGGATCAAAATAGCTGCTGGACATTGTGTTTCTGAGTTGTAACCGTGCGCTTACATCCGGTGCGAATTGCTAAGAGCCCTGTTGTATAAGCTAGTTTCTAAAGTTTCAATCTCTCAGTTTGTGCTGTGCACACGTGTTTATGTGCTTGCAATCCATATGGGTTTATATATTTGATTGATATGTTTGTGCGGACGTGTGTATGTACTTGAGTTTCTAACTGTCTCATATAGGTGGTTCCACACATTTGAGGTGTGCATGGAGTGTGGTTTAGGAGAAAGCTCGGTTTTCTATTGCGTTTTGGTGTGGAAATTGATATTATGTCCTTGAAAATTGTGCTCCCTTCTTATGTGCAACTCTTTTATGGTGTGTGTGTGTATAGAGAGAGAGAGAGAGAGAGAGTATACTATGTGCTTGCTGTGATGCAAAATGCTTTATGTTGGAATTTGGGTGTCTTTGTTATGTGACCTACGATAATCTTGTGGGCAGCATGTCAACTTTACTCCTAATATGAAATCAGGGTTTGGATGTAACCTTCTAATTCTATCCTTGTTTGGTTGCTTTGGTGTAGGTCGTTGCTGAGATCGATTGGCGTGGAAGACCCAAAGGTGAAGATGGTAAGTTTCTCCTGTTTGATTCTTGTATTTTCTCCAAAGCATGCATTGACTGGCCCCTTTCTCTGGGTGGTTAAGGTTTCCTTACTATTTAGTGCAAATTGCTAATTAAGAGTCATTTGCTTGCTTAAAATGATAAGGGAAATTAGATATTAGGATTTTGTGTTCTGCATGGTGTGACCTTGTGGAACAAATAGCTTTTTTTGTTTCTCATGGAAGAGCTGTCAACAATCTCTAACATGTCTTATTCAACAATGTGAAAAGGTCCTGCTTCATATTAGATGCACAGTGTTCCCATACAGTTTCATACAAGTTAGGCTCTAGGATTTTTCTTCTGCATTCAACATTCAGGATTGCCCATCTGAGCATACTTCTTGTAAACACTTAGCAGGTTTGCAGAGATTTTGTGCGTGGTCGATGTTCAAGATCAGCAAATGAGTGTCGATTCTTGCACCATTCGTCTGTTGAAGATTGTACCATTGTAAGATTCCCTTTTACTGATAAGGATTATATCACTAACTAGCCTAGCACAATTTAACAAACACATAAAATTGTTTGCATTTCAAATGTTCTACTTCATTATCGTATACCCCCTTTACCTGCTCAATTCTAAGCAAGAATTTTGTCTATAAGTAAATGATTGTCCCCATTGGCACTTCATATTTGTTGACAAATATTTTGGCTGATTTGTACATTGTTTTATTGAAAGGTTTGCCAAGATTTCTTGCGTGGGAGGTGTGACCGCAAATCTTGTAGGTACTCTCATATTGTAGCACAACCAATGCTTCCAATGAGGGATGTTCCCATGCAATACCCTGAATACCCCGAGATGGTAATGTTTTTTCTGTTGAATATAGTCGTACCAAACAGCCTGTCACTTGTTGAAAGACTTACTTTTGGAATATATTATTTATCTGTTTACAAGTTAGTAAATCACTTGGAAGAGAAAATCAGAAGTGTTGCTTCAACTAACATACTTTTGCTGCCACTTTTTCACAATTAATTTGCTGTAATAATTAAGAAATGAATTGGTAAATAAATAAGTGCATGCTTTTTTCATGTTAAAGAGTGTTTTATGTTTTGTATTTACTTGCATTTTTTATAAGATGATTATGGATAACATAATCTGTAACCTTTTTTTATCCATTGTCCTCCAGGTTTACATGCCACCACCACCACCACCACTTGGAGTACCAATGATGGTGCCTCCCCCATCGCCTCCTAGAAATTTTGCTGGTAAATAACACATGACAATACTATTATTTTCCCTACTTCTTAGACCATTCACTATTGTTGTTCAGTTCTAATGAAGTGAGAAAAGAAATACTAGCTTTTTCCTCTAGGAAATTGTAGCCTTGAATGTCTACCATAGTTTGATCATTCATGATTGCGTGCCTTTTGTTACTTTTCTTTTGAGAGAGAACATACTTTCTGATACTTTTCTGAAAACACAGATAACAAGAACATAGTGGAAGTTTGTAGGGACTTCTTGAAGAAAATGTGTAATAGAGAATCCTGCAGATTTGCACACCCTGACTCGCATACTGAGGTTGTATGTGTATTTTTCTTTTGTCATGAATTTCTGTTGGTTTACAAGCTACTAACTAGCAAGTTTCTCCTCTGCACATTTTCTCCCAGGTGACAAATGACAAGGTTGAAATTTGCCGTGATTTTAAACGAGGAGAATGCAATCGACCTCTCTGCCGCTTTTACCATCCATCTGCAGGCTCATTCAGCTAGATAAAGTAAAGTAAACTATATCCAGTGATTCTTTTTTTTCTCTAAACCCAGAATCTAATTACTATACATGGCTACCAAATACATATAGAGGGAGAGCATATTCCCCAGAAATGCCTTATCAAAAAGCGTTAAACCTTAACTCCTTCCAGATGTTTTTGTTCATTCAAAACAGCTGGAGCAATGGTAGAAAAATGTTTAATATTGCCATGTTTTTTTGTCGAGTACTCTTGTCATTTGGGCAAGCTAACATGTACCCACTGAATGTTCAACATGGGATGCATCTTTTGTCCATTCAAAACAGGTGTGGCAATGCTAAAAGTGTTCTGTTTTATGGCATTACCAATTTTGTCCATCAGTTGCTCATGTCAGTTTGCTAAGCTAACTTGTAATTTCAGATGGTCTACCATGGGATCATTTTCATCGTCTTTGACTTCACATCAGATGTTATTGAGTTTTATATGATCAATTCTACTCCTTAGCTGGATAAGCTCCTCCATTAGTGTTGCTTGTAGATGCATGAACTCCACAACAATGATGATGACCTGTTATATGGGTCTAGTGTCAAAGAAAATTACGTTGGTTCTTGGGGTTGGAACAAAAATTAGTGTTTGCCTCTATTGTTTCCCTTTATCGAACAAAAATTTGCATGCAGAGTTTTTATCATTTAGTTTTTCAGATATAATTTGCTGTGCAATTAGCTCTCTTTAACAAATGAGTACTCCTTGTTTCCTCAGTCTTGAGTGCCCTGTCCTGCTGCTGCTGCTGCTACCGCTCTGCTGCTGCTAATTCTGCTACCGCTGCCAAAAGAGCTTCTGCGCTGGCTGTTGTGCTGCTAAGGTGCCGTAGAGTATGAAACCTCAAAAAATGCTATGTGTGCATGGAAGAAAAGATATTATCATCATCATGTGATGTTCAGATGGTTGCTTGAACTTAATGCTTGAGAATGGTACTCTTTATAATGAGGATTGCATGTGTGGTTATGTACTTGGCTTCAGAAATGTATTTTAGTTGTTACTTTGGCGTTTGCATCATTAAAATTTCCTTAATCACCATTCATACTCTTCCTTCAGTTTAAGTTTTGCTACCCATCTATAGTTCAAACAAGCACTGTCAGCGGGTTTTCTGATATTCTTGATGCTAAAATAGAGCCGGAGGGGATTCCACTGGCACCACCAACCAAGGAAATGGGGACAGCGAAATGTCGAAAGAGCCGAGTGATATGGTTCATGGAAAACAAGCCGTTCCACTGTGGCTGCTGTCTGAACTCGGTTCGCAGAAAACATGGTTAAGAATGAACGCATTGGGCACGAAATGGACAGCAAATATTGGGTTACCAGCCTCTCACGAAAATCCGGTGATCTGACTGCTATACGGAAATATGGATAGTATTCTTGAACTGAGTTGACCAGCCAGGAAGGTATGTCGGGAAATGCCGCATGCGTTTTCTTTTAGCAGCATGCATGTTACTTTCTGTGAGCTCATCCCCCGCTGCTGTGATTGTAGCATTGTACATTTGCACTTGTACTCTTACCTGTTGTTACAGCAGTATGTTGACAGGCGAGGGCGAGCACGGTCAAGGCCATGCAAGATGCTACTGCTCGCTGCTTTTGGACAAAAGATGACGGGGAAAAGTGGCATGTATCTGCATAGTCACCTGAAACACTAAAAGATAGCGAATGACATGAGCAGGGCAGGCCGTTTTATACGTCATTGCTTAACTGGTGTGACCACCAGATAAATTGTCTTGCGCTCGTTCTGGCGTCTTGACGTGACTCGTGAGCGTCCCTTTTATGTTACATACTCGAGAGTGCGTGCTCGCTCTCTATGCTTTTTTTTACAGTGATTTATATAATTTTTAAAATACAATGAAAGGTAGTTTTTAAGATTAGGGTTACTCGAGAGGAAAGCATTAAGGTCTGTGCTCAGGTATCAACATCACGATCATAAGCTACTCCCAGTGTCAACATCACGATCATAAGCTACTCCAAGTCTTAACTTGTATAAAAATTCTTCTCGGCTAATCTCTGTAGAGGACAGGCACGGCGTTTGACTCTATATCTCTCAACAAGAGCAAGAAACAAGTAGGGATGCCAGTCTCTCTCACCATGCCTTGTTAAGTCTGAGGCTTTGGCTTCGAGGGGCAACGGGTTCATGGTGGAGAGGGAGAGAGATGAGGGAGGAGCGAAGGCCGTGGACGGACTATGGCAAGGAGGAGACGCGGGACCAGGAGAGAAGGCGGAGGGAGAGAGGGATGAAAGAGGAAGAGACGAGCACAGGGAGGAGTGGTCCGAGATACGGCTGGCGATCGAGGAGCTGTCCCCGATGGTCGAGCGTGGAGGCGGCGGCGAGCTGGTCTCGTCGTCACCTCCCACGCTGCCCTTCCTCGGCCTGTCTCACCTCCTCCCCCAGGTGCTCGGTGAGTAGCGAGTACCAACTGCTACTAGTACTAACCAACCTTCGCACTACTGATCAGTATATATGGCTACATGCTTCCCATCTGTTAATTCTTGTTCTTGATTGAAAAGCTCTCCTTCCTTTTTCCCAATTTTTTTGGGCTCATTTGGCACTCGCTCGTATCATTTCATGCTCCTGCTTCTTTTGATTTGCCGTCACCACGTATCGTCACTTCACTCTTCTACTTCTGCAAATTTGCTGCTCTTAACTTGTTGGCTTCTCGCTGTTCCATGTTTTTCCTTTCTGTTGCTGGTGAGGCACGGGCTTGCAGATAAGATCGGTCCGACCATGGCTGTGCTGAGGCTCGACGTCCAACGAAACATCGAGGTGAGTAAATAATTCTTCTCCCTGGTTACCCCTGATCAAGCTACATCAATTTTCAACTAATAATCGAAGCCTTCTTGCACTAGCTACTCGGTGTGCGTAGTCGGTAGGCACGGAGTCTCAATCACTCCCCTACCTGCAGCTCGACTGCTTGAGAGCCGAAACCAAAAAAGGATTGCAAGTACAATCCAGATTGCAACCAAGAAATT
The DNA here is from genome assembly GCA_036346245.1 of Bonia amplexicaulis. Taxonomy (NCBI): domain Eukaryota; kingdom Viridiplantae; phylum Streptophyta; class Magnoliopsida; order Poales; family Poaceae; genus Bonia; species Bonia amplexicaulis. Next base: position 10,209,079 of record CM070745.1, on the reverse strand, counting down.
CACATCTAGAACCGTTGGGTGTGGTCCATGTAGGGGCACGTAATCCTATGTCTGCTTTTCCTGTCTCGTGCCGGCCACACGGCCCTAAGGCTCTGCTTATTTGAGTTTAGGTTTATGTGTTCTGATTTATTTTTTATTATTTATAAATTTCGTTTTTTAGTTTATTTTGTTAGTTTTTTTTTTTTTGTGTTTGCTTGTGTTGTTCAGACTAACATGTTTTTTAATTTTTTAGTTTTTTTAAATTTAGTTACGTCAAATAAATTATCATCATTATTTATAATGATATAATAATTCAAATCAATCATAAATCGGTTTATTTTAACTATAAATCATTTTACTCTAACACAAGCACGGCATCCGATCAGTTTACTCTCTCTGCTTTGAAAGTCTCAAATCAGTTTACCCATCCGACTGAAAATCAATGCTTGGAACTGATCTGACTCGATCGACTGCTTCGAAAGAGCTGACCTTTGAAGGGATCTGATTCGAAGCACCATGAGCCCTGCATGAACTTCCAACGACCGTTGCAACTACCATTGCACACGAATCACTTGCAAATTCGAGCACCACACAGCAGGAACCTTATCTAGGCAAAGTATGTTCATACACCGGCCTCCATCTGGCGCCCTTCAATTCTTGGACAGCGACGGATTCGAAGGAAGCAAGGAAGACGAAGCCGAAAGGATTAGTACGGCTTTGATGATCGATGCAGAGGTCTGAAATATCTCTTGTTTTCGTCGCGCTCCGCTGAAAGCGAAGGGAGATGGGCCCTTTACGTGCGCCACACACAGGCCTTCAACTGCTCCGGTCACATCCACCCTTGGGACATTTTTACAAGCTAACTTTCTTGTCCCTCTCTCGCTGATGTCTTTCTTTGGGAGAAGCTCCTGGCCTCTTCTTTTTTTCGACTTATGATTTTTAACTAAAATTTTAAATTTTAACTGTTTATAGTACAGATTACGGAGAGATCGATACTCACTTACGATTTTAACTGGTACAGATGTTGGGCTTTTAATGTGTACTACGTTTAACTTGTAGATCCCGTCTTAAGAAAATACTCGTTTGAAAGTTAGATACTATAGTAAAAACTAAAAGCCGGCTTTTGACTTGCCAAACAAGCCCAAGATACGGTTTCTCTCTTTGAAGATTAGAAGAAGCTAATGCGCTCAACGTTTTCTGGCCGAAAAAATATAATAGCAACTGTTATCTTTTTCTGAGCAAGTAAATTTTAAAAATAAATAAGTTATATTATCATGAATAATATAAAGAAATAAGAGAGAAAAAGGAAAAAGTAAAAAGCCTAAAAAAAGCTAAAAAGGCAAAAGTAAAAAGCTGTTTTGTTTGGAGGGAAGCCTAAGGACGAAAGCCTTGTTCACAAGAAGTGGGTAACAGTGTTGTCTTGATTTGAATGGTAGTGCTGCATGTGCGTGGGTTCCTATACTTGGTGCCAAAGGCCAACAGGTACTTGTAGGTGACTGGCTGAATAGTACTTAGTACAAACCTTAGCGTGAAATAATCGGATATCTTGTGTTTATTTTTGCTGATAGCCTGGCACCATTATCAGCTCAAGATGGCACAGCAACATTGCTGCAAGGAGAAGGTCTATTATTTAATTCAGTAGTACAGTTTATCTTTTGAATAGTTGCCTAAATTTTCTGGATTGCATGCTCATGTATTATCTGCTTTTCTCTCTTTTCATCCATAGAAATAACCTTAAGGACACAAGTTATAAATACATATCATTTTAGACATCGATATAGTCTTCAAACATATCTTTGATGACTAATTTCTACTGTAATATATTTATAAAACCCAATAAAATTATAATATTATAAAAATGTTTTTTGAGACAAATCTACACATATGATTTTCATGTATCCAATTTAAATATTTAAAAATATATTACTAGTCAAAGTTTTGAAAATTTGACTATATCTATGTTCAAATTGATATGTATATATGATTGGAAGGAGTATACTTACTCGGGGAAAAAAATCTGAACCTCTTTATTTTACAAAGTCCATGGTGCATTGTTTTTCCTGAATAGTTGATGTGTGTTGCAGAGGCTGCAGGAGTTGTACTTGTTGGACCCATCCAAATACTCTACTCTAACGGATATAGTGGAGAAGGAGGTCAAGGAGGGCACTGCAAGGAAGATTGATAGCTGTGCAAGAGCTATTCTATGGCTTACTAGGCAAACAAGCACCACAGAAGTTTAACTCTGTTCATTTCTTATGCTGTTAAGCTAGCTACTTGCAATCTTGCATAGATCATTACTGTACGATGTTCTATTACTAGGCTACTTACATCTTCTCATTTGCATTTATCTTTTCTACCGTCACCAGATCCATGGAATTCGCTATTGCACTATTACAGAGACTGGAGGTGGATTCCGATCAGCACAGCCTTGCACAGCTTGTAGAAGCTGCGTACAAGGTCACTCTGAAGCCATGGCATGGCTGGATCTCTTCAGCAGCATATAAGGTGAGAATTGCCGAATTTTTGGGCAGTGATTTTGTCGAAAAGACCAATGCTTCTCCTGCTTACACTGAACACAACTGTAATAAACTTGTGAACAGATAGCAATGAAGCTCATGCCCGAGAGGAAGATCTTCGTCAGCTTGCTCTTAGGGAGGGACCAAGATTGCATTGTTCTGAAGGACGAGATCGAGAAGCTCGTGCAGTTGCTTCAGCCCTTTCTTGATGGCATCCATGCCATAATGGTTAGCACTTAGCACTGCTTCTGAATTCGTACTTACACCTTAAAAATTTCTTGCTAGTGAATTCATATGATACTGTCACTGTATATTGATCTCTGATGGCCCATCTCATAGGCCAAGTTCAGATTGGACAGGCTGAAGTCGACTTGATGGCAAAGCGAAGTGATCTCTCCATTCTCTGTATACTGCCTTGGTTTGGCTATGTTTGGCTATGTAAAGATTTCGAATTGTTCGTGTAACTGGCATTTTAGCCACTTTTTTCTTTAAATTTAGCCTCTAAACCCTCGTTTTTGTAAATCTAATCCCCTAACTCGGCAGACACCTGTCAAGCTCCCCTACCTCGGCTAGCGACTTGTCGAGCCACCCAAGTGTTAACTAAGTTCATGATTAAGTTGATGATTAGTGCTAATTAATTATGCTTAGTACTAATTAAATATGATTAGCGCTAATTAAAGCATTGCGCAATGCCTGGCGGGCTTGCTGTCGTACTTGGGTGTTAGGAAACGGGTAAACTACACTAGAGTAGATTAAAAATTTCTACCGCGTAAATTAGAAAGTCATGCAAGTAAAATATTATATATCATTACTACTAGACACACAGCGCAGCGGAAGTAGAGTTGAAGCGGCCGGTTCAACGAAGTATGCGTCGGTGTAGTAGAAATAATCTATCGTCTTTTGGCCAACCATCTTCTCTTCGTGATCGTCCTGATCAGCGCCGCAGTCGCAGCAGTGCCTCTACCAAGGTCCACACGTCTAGGGATGAAATACTGTGTGTTGGTGTGCTAGCATCAGCACACACGATAGAGATTATAAGAGGTGGCGGCTAGGGTTTCAATGGGCGTATATTGGGATGCCTCCCTCAGCCCTCGCGCCTCTCTTTATATAGCCTCCAATTGGATCCTTAACCGATATGATTAGATATCGTATCCAATTTGGAAAGCCTTAGACTTGATCTTTATCCAATACAAGTAGAGATCGTATCTCACTCGGAGTCTATTATCCGGACTCTTATCGTTCATACTCATTAAGTGTGTGAATCTGTAGATTCATATATATTTGGCCATGGGCCGAAAACTCCTTTCAGTCCATAAATCCATAGCGGTCCCTAGTAGAACATGATAACTCTCAAATATATATAAAGATCATATCGGACGAACCTATATAGTGCTTATGTATCGATCCTTTTGCATCATGATACTAGATCGAACTCAAGACAAGAGCCGTGCCATCCTATGATAGCCTAGTTCTTCACTCGAATCTGTAGTAGATTACTCAGTTATGATTCACTCCCCAACCACATTCTGTATGACTATGCACTTCCTTAATTCAACCACATCGATGTGTTTAGAGATCTCTCTCGTTATATTGGAGGGGCAAATTTCATTTTGATCACTCATATTTCTTTGCATGTTTTATAGTAAACCCGAAGGGTGCCTTTATGACCAACCAGTTATGGAGTAGTGTTTGATAACCCGTAAGTAAACTATTACATATTTAGAAAATCGTGACGATCTTAAATTTAAGGATTCTACATACACTATATATAAGACCAACTGATAATATTTAAGAATATAACAATTCTCGCAGTATCTTATGATAAGTTAATCCAACACTATATTTTCTAACATGTGTCCACATTATTGATTTGATATCCCCGTATTCATAATCCGTGAAATATGATCATCAATCAATTCATGTGTTGATCTGTAAATCATAATTGTCTCACATAATGACATAAGATCAGAGATAATTTAGAGTAACATCAAAATATGAATAAAAAGTTTCACGAACAAATCATATACTTGTTAATCAATATGAAAGATATTTATTCAAGGAACAAAATAACAAATTGCTTAAAAGATCATAAATATAGAAGTGATACAATCATTTTCATGATTGCTTCTATGGTATATCACTAACATTGGGGGGCTTGGTAGGCGATCTACCGAGTTTCTTGCCTGTTGAGCTCCCTAGCTCGGTACTCGGCAGGTTGCCTGCCGAGCTCGGTACTTCTATGAAGGGGATTAGATTTACAAAAATGGATATCTAAGAGTTAATTTTTTTAAAAAAATGATTACAATATCTTTGGTGGGAACAGTTCAAATATTTCCTCTTTTAGCCGCCGTAGTTGCGTATAGGGGTGGAAAACGGTAACGAATAATTCGTTTTATCCGATATTCGTGTCAGAAAACACAAATATGGTAAGCAAAATTGTATTCGAAAATATTCGTATTCGTATTAGAATATTGTATCCGTATTTGAGAGTATTCGCTCGAGAATATTCGTATCCGTATCGTATTCGAGACTATTCGATTCGTATTCGATCCGTTTCTAGAATCCATGAAAATTGTACAAATTTTGTGATTCAAAATTTGAATTTAGGTGGTTTAAAGCGTAACAGGTCAAAAACGGTGAAAATCGCTAGGAATCCGTTTATCCGATATTCGTATCCAGAAAATCCATTCGAAAATATCCGTATTCGTATTCGAGAATATTCGTATTCGTATTTGAGATTATTCAATCATTATCATTATTCGTTTAAAAATATGAATTCGTATTCATATTTGATACTATTCGACCGTATCCGATCCGATATTTCTTCTTGTAGTAGGACTGTAGATCTACAATTGCAGTGCCATTGTGTACAATTTCTAGTTTCTGTCACTTTTCAGTACTCCCTCCCTGTCAGTGCTTAGTTTTCAAGATTCCTTTCACTCAACTGACACATTCATATCATCAATTCATCAAATATGATTACATCCGAGGAAAGATCATGGCAAATCCACAATGTTTTTCCATCACCAGTCCATGAGTCCCATCGGCAAACAAAACTAACACAAACAACAGCCCAAAACACCAAGAAATGCGTAAGTATCTTTACTATTATAAAAGAAAGAGTTGGTGGTTGGTCCGTCCTCACCCTCTTTTCTCAGCCATCCGATTTGATCTGGATCATTCATCTCCTCCTCCTCTCTCTCTCTCAGGATACAACCGCCCACCCCTCTACTTTTCCCATCTCCTCGCGTATCCTGGCTACCATTCTCTCTCTGTCGCTTGCTCTCCAATGTTTGATGTGTGAAGTTGGCTAGGCAATAAGTTTCGTCTCATTATTTTTATGACTCTGTTGCAACGCACGGGTCTCTAACTAGTAGCTAGTGAAGTTTCACCACTTGTGGTGGTTCTTCTCGGCGTACACGCCCAGCTCGAGCACCGCGTCCCCGGCGGTGGCGTTGGCCGAGTGCGTCCTCACGAGCGCGTACCCGCGCGCCATCCGGACCGGCGCGACGACAAGGTCCCAACCCATGCACGCCACCGTGATGCCGTTTAACTATGAAAAATCTGATTGTGTTTGCGCAAATTTGGCAAAATTAGTGAGAAATTTGTGCAACATTCAGAAAATTTGAAGAATCTTCTAAGAGCTGCAGAAGAGGTAATAGACCAATAGTGCTGCCTTATTTCAATTTTTTTACTATTATTTGTTGATTCAATAGTAAGTTAATTGTACTTTACTATATGAATTTACAGTTGATTCAATGGAGAACTACGATTTCCAACTCTCCTAATTCGGCCTCACGGCGGATGATATGCAATCCTTTCAAGAGAAACATCTATCCGCGGAAGGTGGACATCCACAACAAACTGTACGGCTAGAAGAAGCGTCGTTGGGTCCATCTTCTGCTGGCTCAACGAGTGCATCCACAGCCCAGAGCACGGGCGCAAAAAGAATAAGAACTACTACATCAGAAGTCTAGAATGATTTTGACAAAAATTTCAAGACTAACAATGATGGGAATTCGGTAAAATATGCTGTTTGTAAAATTTGTGGTGACGAATTGTCTGTAAAATCTTCAGGTGGGATGAGTCACCTGCAACGGCATGTTGTAAACTGCAAAAGAAGGAAGGGAATACAAATACTCTAGACGCAGTCGCAGTACAACCCCGACGGTTCGAGTACGTACATAGGAGTACAACCTAAAAGTAGCCCAGGAATCTCTTTATAGATTAATTGCTTCTCAAGGTTTACCTTTAATTTTTGGTGAGTCTGATGCTTTTTAAAAATATATTAGGATTGCTCATAGCCCTAGATTTAGTGTTGTATCTAGGTAAACTACAACTAGAGATTTAGTTAAATATTATAACATCTGCCATGAAAAATTGAAAGAAATATTTCACACTTGTGCATTCTCTGTTGCTTTGACATCAGACATATGGAGTGGTAGGGCTAGGGAGGATTATATTAGTGTTGTTGCTAATATGGAATGTATTACAACCTTTAAGTGATGCTACTGGTTTAAATTATTGTACATACTATAGAGCAGTTCAAGATAAATTATATGAGGTATACAAGAAATACGAAAATAAGTTTGCATCCGTGTATTTGGAAAGACCCCCGGTAGCCCTAGCACCTCTATGGGGACTATACAATGGGGTATGATTTTTTGTTCTTCCTCTAGAGATTCTCGTGCAGGTACACATTAGTCAGGAGGAGGAAGGTGGCAAAGCACCGGAGACCTATCAAGCTATCTCAACAGTGATAGCATCAGATTCGAGCAAGAGTTGAACATCCTCTCGTGGTGGTAAACATAGAAAGTAACATATCCAGTGATATCTATATTAGCACGAGATGTGTTGACTGTTTCTGTCTCTACAGTCTCCTTGGAGCCGACCTTTAACCAATCTGGAAGAATAATCGAGGAACGACGAATAAGTCTCTCGAACGAGATGGTCGAAATCCTTCCGACCGTCAAAGACTGGGAACAAGTTGAATCAAAACTCCAACATACTTCAGAGAATAGAGACTTAGGAGAATCTTTTGAGAATTTGTATTTAGATAGCAATGAATAGGATTTTCAATATTTTTTCTTCAGATGTAGTCACTAGTGAGCTTTATAGGCTGTACTCTTTTTTCTTTATTAAGATTTTCTCAACTTGAGTTTTTACTCAGTAAAGTTTTTAATGAGGCAACCATACCATGTAATTTAATAAGTTAATAAAGCCAATTATGTCATTAAAAATAATTATCTTGATGATTAACAATGTGTATAATTTTTATAATTTTTTTGTAATTTTTTTATAATTTTCTACAATGATGTTTTTCTTTTTTTTCTCAGTTTAACAGGCTAACCGTGCATGCACGCCCGTTAAGACCTAACCGTGCCTTGGTATGGCACAATGTAAGCCGTGTCTAGAGTTAGATCTTGATCTAGAAACCAATACAACACGATTTGTTTATTTACCAGGTCTATGTAAGCTGTGCCAAAACCGGTATGACCGAGCAAACCGATGGACAACACTAGCCCTAACTACACGCGTCCTTTTTGGCTGTTTACGGTACAGATTACAGAGAGACTGATACTCACAAACGATTTTAGCTGGTATAGATCTTGACTTTTAACGTATACTATGTTTAACTTGTAGATCCCATTTTAAAAAATACTCCGTTTAAAAGTTGGTACTTAGTAAAAGCCACAAGCTCGTGACAGTGAAAACGGTCTCCGTTCAAGAAGAAAAATTGAGCTCATTTAGATGTGACTTGCCAATGACTTATAGGCCTGAACCAATTTTGGTATATGATCTCCCGTTCAAGAACGGGCTGAGACGAATACCAAACACCCCCAATTCGGGATCGCATCAAAACCCACCCAAGCCCAGGTTTGTTCGATCAAGCCCCAATTTCACCCACCATTCACGCAACTCGTCACTAATTTGGCTCCAGGAGCGCCCAAAGGTGTGGGATCCTTATCGCCAGATCCAGCAATTTCTGTCAGTTTCTGGATTTGGGACGTATTCGCGCTAATTGCTGCCAATTTCTCGTTTTCGCAGGTTGCCTCCTGTGATTCAGTTGCTGGCCGAGCTCTTCTGGGGATTTTTATTTGGTACCAGATAGCATCTGTTCGCCCGTATCTTCTTGAGTTCAAGATTTGGATCTGGACTTGTCTGAGCACAACCTAGCTGTGATGAACATCTTGATTTAGTACTCACGTAATGTAATGTAGTGTGAGATACAGAGTTCTTGGGAGCGCAATGAGTAGCCAGGGATTCGGGCCGGGAGCCCCAAGTCCTTCCGCTATCCTAGAGGAGATTTTGATCTTGAGTCCGGGATCCCCCGCAAGGGCCGCAAGGCCAAGAACTCACACCTTGACGCCCCTGGCCTCCTGAACTCGGCCTTGATGAAGATCCGACACTTCTACGAGGCGCACCCCGTCGCGGTTGCCCTCATCCTGCTGTCTTTTGGGCTGAGCGTCCTGATCCTCTTATCGGTGTATGAAACCCGGTTTAGGATGATGAGGAGTGGCAATGCATGGTCGAATGAGGTCGGGGTGTATCCATTTCCGAACCTACGCAACCTTGTCATGGTAGCTGGGCATTCCATATACATGAGCGAGAGCTGCAGGAAGATTGACCGTGAGGATTCGTGGTTCTTGGAGCCGTATCAGAAGCAGCCCGGTCAGGTGGCCACGTTCTTGGTGCATATCAAGGAGGGGGTGGAGATTGCAGCAAGGGATGAGGGGGCGCTCCTGTTGTTTAGTGGAGGGGAGACAAGGAAAGACGCAGGACCGAGGAGTGAGGCACAGAGTTACTGGGCTATAGCAGAATCAAAAGGCTGGTTTGGTGAGTTTCAGGTTACTTGGAACACTTCTTCTTTTATGTGCTTTAGAAATATTGTTGGCACAATGTAGTTTGAAATTTTCTTTCCAGTGATTCTTTTTGGTTGCTCTAATCATATGCATCCTGAACTTCAAACTGCAAGGCTATGTACAATACTACAATTACTTCTGAGTTCTAACTACTAACCACTCAGTTGCTCTGATCAAATGCAAACCCTAGCAGCATGCTTGTATCAGGGCTTTACATATTTGTTGAAGTATGATAATGATTTAGGAATTAGGACTGTTGTAGGAGTGGAAAGTTGAAATGATCGTAGAAAGCCTCATGTTTAGCTATTTGTTTCATATTTTCTCTAGGCCACTGAGCAATGCCTGAAAGATAGTTTCTCGTATTATGTTGAAAATAAAATTCAGTGCATAAATCCAACTCTGAAACATGGATAGTCTGAATATAGGCTCATAGAAGTTGTATTACTTTCTCATTTCGCTGTGGTATTAGCGTCAAGTTGATTTTGCTAGTTTTCTTTCAGGATCACTGAATGACTTGACAACTATCCTGTGATAAACTACTCATAGTTTGCATTTACTTGCATAGGAAAGGATGAGAGTGTAAGGAGCCGGGCACTCACCGAAGAGCACGCGCGAGATAGTTTTGAAAACCTCCTGTTTAGTGTTTGCCGTTTCAGAGAACTCACTGGAACATACCCACAAAACATAACTGTAAGCTTTTTCCTCTTGTCAAAACATTCTACTGAAAATGTTGTCACCTATTACTTATCAGTATGTAATTGGTAATGCTTTTAGCTGGACTTAAAATTCAAACTCTTTGAGTTCTTCTAGATGCCATTCACTGATTTGCACATCTGAACATTTTTGGTGCTTAGGTCGTAAGCTATGATTTCAAGGAGGAAAGGTTTGTACAAATGCACAGATCTGCTCTCGGATTCCCAGAAGGGAGATTCTTCTTCTCAGGCACCCCAGCTACACCCAAAGCAAGGGATGCTGCTGTGAAAGGGGAAGCATCTGTTAGATCTCAGTTCCAGGAAGATCCGTATGGATGCCTAGGTTCTCTTCATGTAAAGAGGCTCAAGAGGGACCCGTTTCACCGTACCATTCCATACCCTGATGGTTGCCCTGAACTGAAGGGTCTATTCTCATACTGTGGTCCGGTGCCTTATACTGGGCACCTTCCTTGGACCCAATAGCTCGAAGCACGCGTAGTTTGGATCAATCTCCTGCAGACTGTTGTTACTGTAAAAATCCCACGTTCTGGCATTCCCTGTCCCGGAACTGACTGAATAGATCACTTCCTGTGCTGTCTTCTGTGTGAGGAAGAAGACAAGATTTACACTAGTGCTATTATAATTTTGTAGTGGTAGCATCTTACGTATCAATATATGGCTTTTCGTGGATTAGCGTATCTGTACTACAAATGATCTGATCACGCAGATTTCTACTGGAAATTGTAAATTGTTGCTATGAGCGATCTATATACCATTAGCAGAGAGAACAGTGACAAATTTCTTTCAGCTTCCTCTGCACTTGATGAAAGTCAAACATTTTGTGTGATATCCTTTTGTTCCCTACAGAAGAATGTACATTTTCTGGTGCAGCAGAACAGTGCCTGGGCCATGTTGTGCCAAAAAAATCTGATCAGAAATTACTTTTCCCTTGAGGCCTAGAGGGTTTGCATCATGAATCAGGGCATCAAGTTTAGGAGAATCGAGGCCTTTGTTGAGCCTCTGCACCACTTCTGTTGTCACAATATGGTATTGTTTTTTAGCTGTGGCTAATGACTTATAATTGTAAGTGATGGTCTGGGTGTGCCCTATTCAATGCTGACATGCTGCCGTCTGGTTATGACGCCCTCTCCTCTTTTGGTCATCTACACCCTCGGCATGATGCAGTCGTTGCCCATCTTCATAAGCCCATGGGTCCTAGCCCATATACAACTCAACCCTAACACTAACGCACAACGCACACGCACGCAGCAGCAGCAGCAGCACACACGTAGACGCTTCTCAGCCTTCGCCGCCATCTGCCTCTGCCCTCTCGGCCGCCCCCTCCTCCTCCACCCTCCTCCTGTCCCCTCCGCCCGCCCTACTGCCCCCTCCACTTCCCCTGCAGCATCCGCTCACTAGGCACCCGGCCGCCTCCTTCGCCTCCGTGCTCTGGCATCCTCCCGTCTCTAATGAGCCGGCTCGAGCCTTTTGGTCAAGCCGAGCCGAGCATGGTTTTTTGCTCGTTTGCTTAACGAGCAGCCAAGTTTCTTAAGGAGTTCACCCCTGGTTAACACTATTTATAATGGTTTTCATTATCTTTAACACTTACTTCGATTGGTAGTGTCAATACTTACGTTGATTATTTGGGGTGATTTCGGTACTTATAATACGCTATTTTATTACTAATGTTTCAATACTGAAATTATGTATTAAAAATACCAAAATCACTAAGTCATTGAAATAAGTATTCAAATAACTTAAATAAGTACTAAAATCATTTAAATATGCTGAAGATAATTTCACCACGAGAGAATAGTGTGAACATATGGTTAGGAGGTATTTGCAAGCCAAATTAACTTATGGGAGCAAAGTAAAATAAAATAAGATATAGAAGGTAAATTGAAAAAGCAGAGGAGTTACGGCTGTGTTCAATATGGCTTAAGTTTATTTTTGCACTATTCATAATTTCGTCTTTTTTGAATTTTTGACTTTTTTTGAGCTTTTTTGTCGGTTCTTTTTTTCTCGTATTTATTTGCGTTGTCTGTGATGGGCTAACATATTTTTTATATTTTTAATTTTTAAATTTAATTATGTTAAATAAGTCTCTGTCATTCTGATGTTTTTTTCAACTAGCTACAGTGTTTTCAGCCATAAGCTTTCAGCTTTCAGCCGAACCGATCACCACAATGTTTATGGATTTTTTAGGAGGATCTTATTATGAGCTACTGGACGCTCAATTTCTTATAAGAGGAGGCGTACGGAAGAATTAGCTGTATTCGATTGTGCGTGTTAGTTTACGTCGAAATGTACTTGTCACGTGCACGGTATCGCGCGGTCTGCGTCTGATCTCAGGTCGTTAGTTGGGACGTGTGCTTCGCGGGAAGAAGCACACCGTCTGGATTGGACATCTGCAATTCTCACCCAGTCATCCTATATCTCAAAAACAACCAACGTGTTGTTGCATTGTTTACTGCCTGGTGAGGAAACTTCGAGCTGTAAGATATAAATGAAGCTTAAGAGTAGCTTAGGGGCTTATATAGTATATGAGATACATAAGGACTCAAATTATACATAATAAAAATGACCTAAATACTTTTAACACCTTCCTAAAATGTAAGACATATATAATAGCATTACATTTAAAAAAAGTTGACACTAAAATACGGAAAATCCAAAATCCGTGTCATGAAGATATTGTCAAAGTATTCAGTTCTTAGAAAATTGTATCGGAAAGATAGAAAAAATCCAAAATCCTCGGTTTTGCAGTCTTCTGAACATCATACAGCGTACCTATGGTTTCTTTTTAACCTCCAAAGTTCATGTGGTGCATTCTTGTTTTTTTCAGAAACCAAATCAGTTGCTAAATGGAACTTTCTCCCTTTCAAAATATGTGTTCATTTTATTAGGAGTTTGTTGTTTTGCAATATCTGTCCATCGAGGAAATCAAGAGAGTAGGTATTGCATTATTTTTACTCTTGCCCATGGTTTTAAAACCATGAGCAAGAAGGTTGGGTGATTGGAGTATTTTATTATAAGGTAAGCATGTTCCAATCCTACTAATTATTTTGATCTTATATCTACTTGGTCTATGATATCATGAAAGGAGGGATTAATGGCTTTTAATTCACTCAGCGGAACCATTACCATATTTTATGCTCTTTGACATGTTCAGCACAAAATGCTACTGGAATTTTCTTCCAGATCACATTATGTCAGAAAATTTGGATATAGAAGTACAGCTGATAGATATGTGACCTTTTTGTATTCTCCATAGCATAGCTCAGGCCATTCACATTGCATGCCTAAGAGATATTTATGAAGTATTAAGAAAGTATGCAGAAAGGTGTTAATGTGTTACTATGACATCTGAGAATTTGATTACTTTAAGATATGCTTAGCCATCGTCGAAGGTTGAAGCATATCTCAATGTCAAGGATATTGTTATAAGAAAATCCATCAGATAACTTCAGTTTGCTGATACCATTGACTCCAAAGATTTGAAGATAAATGATAAATACCAAGTATTTTGCTGTGAATAAAAGTTATGAAGGAGCTGCTGATTGCTAGCAGTCATTCAGCTCATATAGCAGACTGTCTATTGATCTTTCTTTTCCATTGGTTTATAGAGCTAGTACTCAGGAAAATCTTAATGTTTCGTGAGCAATTGAACATGGGAATTACATCATCAAAATTCCAGAGACAACGGCCAGGCAATAATAATGCAAGAGCAAGAGTAAATAAAGTAAATCAGAATATTCTGCAGCAAAACCATTTTTCAGTATCTACTCTATAAAAGGAATAATATAATTGCAAAACTGAAACTAATCACTCGTCAATAAGTGCAGCTAAGCATACAAAAAAACTAAGGTACAGCTGTGGATAAAAAAAATACAAAACAAACCACATCAGTTTGGTTTATGCACCAAGTCAATACAGCTGGCTTCAGATCCTTAGGAGCATGGCTGAAGTTACTTCCAGTTACTGAAAAATTTCACATTGTGCTGTTGAAGTTCCACCAAGAATCACTGATCTAAGCATTCACTTTGTCCTATAGTTAGTACGCAATCCATTCATGCCCCTGAATAAAGTTCTCCACTGAGTAGAATCCAACATGCTGTTCTGGTGTCTGACTGCTCCACTCAACCCTTGCCGTGTGATTTGCACCAGGTCCTCGACTGTCAAACTCCCCATAATATAGCGTCCTGAGTGCAAAATCCCCTCGCCAAGGAAGCCATCCCTCCGGCCTGACAACCTTCCCCAAATAGCATCTGACATACACTGTCCTCGCGTACTCCTTCCATGGGCGCCCCAAATACAGCCGGTATGACTGTGGTTTTGCCTGGAACAACGCCACAAACTCTTTGTTCCCATCCACTGTACAATTCCGAAACACAGACCCCGTCGTCTGTCCTGCATCAATCCTCCCATTCGCCGCCACCACATTGCGTGCACTCTTCCGAGCTCCCTCTGCCCGTGGCACCGTCTTAATCACACATTCCTCGAACACAGCTGCAGCATTCCCAAATATAAAATCCACCGTCCCAATGACACGGCACCGGCGATACAAATGCCGCATTGTGCGAGCATACAGTGTATCCTGGTGCCCACGGAACTCCACATTCTCCAGCACAGACTGGTCGCTATCTGACCGGAACGCCACCGCCTGGTGAGCTCCTGCGCCCGCACTATTCTCAAATGTCATATCCCTCGCCCGGAACCCATCACCAATGACGGCCACCGTCGCAGTGTCGTAAGTACCAAATCCGCCAATCCCCACGCTCCGCGAGGCGGTGATCACAGTAACCCCCATGCCCTCTCCCACCATCAAAATGTTGGTCTTTCCGTACGGAATTATGACATTTTCCTTGTATATACCTGCTGCGACGGTGATGACGAAGTGCCCAGCAGAGTAATTCGGTACCGCGTTGATGGCGGCTTGCACGGTCGAGTAGTCGCACAGCTTGGCAGCCGGACTTGGCTTGCAAACGGTGGCGTCCGGGCGGATCCTCGCAGGGAAGGCGGAGGCGGAGGGTTTGGGTTCTTCGGTTAGGGTTTGCGGGGTAAGGGAATTGAGGAAGCGGGAGGTGAGCGTGTAGGAATTGAAGGCGGGGAGGGATAGGAGGTGGGAGCAGTCGTACTGGTACTGGAGAGAGGCGGAGGCGAGGTGGAGCGCGGCGGGGAGGTTGCCGGACTCTAGGAACGACAGCGCGGCGCGGAGACGGTGGAGGGAGAGGGCGAGGTGTTCGGCGCATGGCCGCGCGTAGGAGGCGGGCGGCGGGTGGGCGGCGATGGCCGCGCGGAGGAGAGAGGCGGGGGCGGCGGGCTCTCCCGGCGGCGCGGTGGGGAGGAGGATGAGTAGCGCGAGGAGTACGAGGACGGCCGCCGCGGCGGTGACGGGGAGGAGGAGGCGGCGGCGGGGAAAGGGTGGTGGTGGCCGCCGTGGGAGCGCGGCATTCCGGCGCGCGTCGCCGCGTCAGAGAGGCGACAGGAGGGGAGATCGGCGATGCTAGATTGCGTTCGTTTTTTTAATCATTTATTTATTTCCTCATTCTGAGTTGTACTGTACTAGATTGTGTTTATCGGGAAGTGGGCTTGAAGGCGCCTTTTTTCTATGCGTTTTCGGAGGTATGCTTCTTTGTCCGGCCACCAGTGCCTTGCAATCGGCCACAATATTTTATATTTATCTATGTAATATTACTCGATAATATATAACAAAAATTAATAAAAATATCAATATTATACATATGAAATCAAAATATTATATAAATAAAATTAAAATATTACATTTAAAAATAAAAATATTGCAACAAAAAATAACACCTACCTCCTATGCAGGTGGTGGTGATAGGCAGCGTGGAAACCGCGGCTAGCTCGGACGTGGAGACCTAGCCGCCGTTGCTCCGTTGGAGGCATCGTGTCCGAAGAGGAAATCAACGGTAGCAGTCGGATTTGGTGGCGCCGTGATCGAGGATGGTCGGATCTGACAATGCCGCATCCGGAGGGAAAGTCAACGGTGGCGATCGGATCTGACGGAGCCGCACCCAAGGATGGCCGAAGAGAAAATCGACGGTGGTGGTGGCCTGATCCGGTGAGGGACGGGTGGCTATGGCTGAAATAGAGTCTGGCGTCACGTAGAGAGAAGAGGAGAGTGAGCAAACCAAGAGAACGAGAGAGTAAGTAAACGGAGAGAATAAGTCAGACTGTGCCGTTCGATAAAAATCTTGTCTCCATAGTCAATTCCCTCAACTAACCTGTAACTCTGATAAGGAACCGATGCTTCAGTGGCGCTTGGTCGCTCTCAGGACGCAGTCTCGTCGCACACTGTACAATTCTTCTGTGTGCTTACTGGGTTAATTAGATGGATTTGGCCGCTGGACGAGTGCTTCCTGGGCGTCCGCCTTCCTGGAAATGCGTCAAATCACCAAGAATTCCTCTTCTGCTCAGTTCTTGGACTCCAGGCGGTGCCTCCTTTCCTGGACGCCCCTGCCAGCCAGCTGTTTGTCGAAATGACTCAGTGGAGGCGCCGTTCGCCAAGAAGAGGAAGGGGTACAGTGACGAGCGGCCTGACGTGGAGGTGACCGATGATTTCGTTGATGAGATGGAGCTCGAGGAGGAGGAGAAGGTCGACGACGACGATGACTGTAATGTTTTGCGAACTCTGCTGACGTTTGCTTCTTTTCTTTCGACTGGGAAATTTTGGCCCTGCCTAGTGTGGGAGAAGCATGGTTGTTCGGACTCTGCATTTTGGCTCCATTTCTTGCTTCAGTTGGTCTGAATGTTCATATTGTGAAACAGTTTACAAGGTTGTACTCATTAATAACTGTGGAAAGCCAAACTTTCATGTGCTCTTAAGTTCTTCTGGTCGAGTCAGGTATAATATGCATGCCTTGCCGGTTTATTAGAAAACATCCGTCCGACAGAAAGGTGTGTTATCCATATAAGTAGTACTGCAAAATGCACACACATTCCATCCTCAGCAGCCATGGCTCTGATGCAGTTGCATTGTGCATAGTTTGGCACGCTCAATCACCCTAACAGACAAAATTTTTCAGTTGAACTTGACACTTTATAATTGCAAATAGTTAAGACGTGCAGTGAATTTTTGGGTTGTGAAATAGTTCTTATTTATGTCGATCAAATTTATGTACGAAATTTTTAATCTTTCAGCAACCATCATACTTTTCACTGTAGCCGATTAATGTATTAACAGTTTCAATCCATTAGCTTACCAAATACCAAGTAGTACTTTGTTGTATCCAATAAAGTAACTCTATTCCCCTAAACATGCGGATATAATAGATGATGACGATGACGACGACGGCGACTATGACTTCAAAGATGATTTTGAGAGTGACGATGAACAAGACCTTTATGTAAGGCTTACATTTATCTGTAAAATACGATTTTCACCAGATTGCAATTGACCAATGACCGTGCATGTGCGTTGACATTTTGGAGGTTGGCGATGGAGGTGCTGGTGGTGGAATATCACTTGCTGGCACATGTTGGGACAAGGAAGCGTTGGCGTTTGGCAGATCAGGTCTCAGCATCATTCGATGGCGACTTGAAAATTTATGCTTTTAAAACAGCTGCAAATTTAACCATCAGAGTACGCATTGAGAAGATGTCCACTAGGTATATATCAAAATTACAGCCATATGCAGTACATGCAGAGTTCATGTCATGATTTTGTGAGTTTGTTGAAGGCTGAAAATGAGATAGGATGTAGTGGGTCGAGAAAGTGGTTGAATTTTGAGGGGGTTTCAAGCTCAATTATTTGTTTCAAGGATGAATTTTAGTAATGCAGATTCAGGCCTACGAATCAAAAGGCAAGCGTACAATGAATACACTGGAAGATGATATATTTTCATGTACTCAAATGCGTCTCCACAGCATGTTCTTTTTTTCCTTAACATGCAATGAACACTCTTGGGAAATACAAACATGGATTAAGATGGTACTCATGCATGACAGCATAGACCATACTATTCATTAGTTGCAGATAACATTCAGGTCAAAGTTGTCTTTTTTTGTAGTTTCTTTTAATTTTGCATCATTTATCTAAGATTTATCAAGCACTTGCTATTAGGTACGGTTCTCCAACTATAGATGATATTGAAGCATACACAATTGCATACCGTGCAAAGTTGGATGATGCAGAGTCAGCGGGAAGGATACCACAGAACATATCCTTGGAGGTATTGTCCCTCTATAATCATCTTCAGACCTAGTTAAAGCCTTCTCTTTATAATCACTGGAAGAAAATAAAAACCTCAGCAAGATTTTGCTTTCTACTGTACTTAGCTTTAAGTCATACTTATCACTTTGAAGGTGTCATCCCCTGGCGTGGAGAGAGTCGTCCGTGTCCCTGACGAGCTTGAACGCTTCAAAGAACGAGCTATGTATGTCAGATACATCACAACAACAAGCGACGGTTCAGCCACGCCTCAAGAAGGCGACGGCGTGTTAAGGCTTATCTCCTGTGACATGGATCTGTGCGAGTGCACCTGGGGTATAGCTGATGTGAAGATAAACCGGCAGCAGGCCGGCAAGGGTAGGCCTCTGAGCAAGAAGCAGAGAGAATGGCGGCTGCAGACGCCGTTCGAGTCACTGAAGTTGGTCAGGCTGTACTCTGAATGTTGAGATGCTTCTTTGAGAAAGCCTTTGTACCCAACTGTTGTTGTGTTGTAGGCCCTCAATTTGTCCAGTTTTGTTAAACACTGATATATAGGGCCAGTGTATGTGCAGTAGTTAGATTGCTGTACCATCTGTTACATTCAATGATGAGATGAGTTCTACTACTCAATAGGTAACACCTGAACAGTTCTGAAGTTTACTCACCGAGTATGCTTGCCCTCCAATCCTGCTCTATTAATTGTCCATCTTTGCATAGTTACATGTGTTAAGGGTATTAGAGATAGAATAGGAATCGTTTTATTCCTTTCCATATATACCTCTCTTTCCTTATCCCATATGGCATATTCACCTCTAATATCTCTTTGTACTCTCTATATATATTGCCCATTGGAACTCTTCAATATATACACAATATTCATAACATGGTATCAAAGCTTAGATTAAAACACTAACCTTATCAATCTTCCGCATCTGCTGCCCCCGGGAGGATTGATCTCTCCGGTGACCATCTTGTTGGGTACCTTGCCGCCGCCGCCTCGGCTCGCCGCCGCCGGATCCGTCGGCTTCCTCGTCGCGCGCCTCGGCCCTCGCCTCCCATTGCGCGCGCCGGCGCTCGCCTCGGCATCACCGCCGGCCCGCAGCTCGCACTCGCCTCGGCTTCTTCATCGCCCCGCCCGCCTGCCTGCTGCCGCCGACCTCGGTTCCTCCACCCGCGCTGAGGCCGCCACGCAGCCGTCGAATCAGCCACCTCCGGCGCCGCCAAGTCCGGATCCGGCCGTCTTTCCGCCGCCGAGCTCGGATCGGCCTTGCCCGCTGGATCCGCCGCCTCCCGGCGCCGTGTCCGCGTCTCGCGCCTCGCGCGCCGTCTCTCCGCGCCTGCTGCTCGCCGTTGCCGCCTCGTCTCTGCGCTCTCCGGTGAAGGGGAGATGCGGGGGAGAGGAGCACGAGGGAGAGCGAGCGACGGGAGGCAGCGGGAGAGAGGCGGCAACAGCGCGAGGAGAGGGGGTGAAGAGAGAGATCTCTCGCGTGCGGGAGAAGGGGGTATGAAGAAGAGCTGGCGACGGGTGTGAGGGAGGGAAGAGAGAGAGAGATGTGATTTCTTATAGTCAGTCTTTTTATTTTTCGTGAGTCTTTTGTTGTATCCATTCAAAATCCGTAGTTTCTAATTTTTTAGTTCGTTCAAGCTGTACGAGTCCACAAATTTATTGTTAGTCATAGAAGTGTGAAATTTTCTTTTGCATGACAGCAGCCGTCGCTCTACTCTCTGAGCCGCGTGCAGATCGTAGAAGTCGTTATGATGCCGCCGCTTCTCTAGCCGCCGCCCCGAGCTTCAAAGGCCGCTTGTGCCATCCTCGTGCACCTGTGTCGCCACCTTTTGGGTTTCGATCTGCGCCGTCATGCATCTATCTATGACTCTTCGGCTTGATTTGACAGTTTATTCAAAAACTGCACGCAACGACGACATCATCAAGACTCAGACTTTGGATTTATCTTGCTTTAGTGTTAACCATTTTTCAAATGCAATGCTATTGCATACGCCTTGCATTTGAGGAGGTGTTAAGGGTATTAGAGATAGAATATGAATCGTTTTATTCCTTTCCATATATGCCTCTTTTTCCTTATCACATATGGCATATTTCCCTGTAATATCCCTTTGTACTTCTTATATATATTGCTCATTGGGGCGCTTCAATATATATACAATATTCATAACAACATGCACTTGATTGATTCATCCATTGTTTAATTTCTCCTACTACTCCACTTGCCTAATTAGTAATCCTCTTGTCAACGAGAATGGATTGCTTGTTCCAACTGAATGGGCTGCAGACTAGGAAAGTTCATCTCACTCAACAACTATACCAGCTATTAACTAACCTTGTACATATAGCCAGGGGAATATTGATTGAGGGCCTGTCTGATGGTAATAGTTTGTAGGGAGCCGTGCGGAGAGAGAAATCTTACGTGCGAATTTGATGAGTATAAATAAAGTTACTATAATATATACTACTATTGACTAGTAGAATCCTTCTTAAAAAAGATATTGTTTAAAAGTTAGATATTATAATAACAAAGCTATTTTTTGTAGAAAAATAGTTGTAGAAGTTAATATAAACATGGCCTTAACTATACGCTAGTTGGACCAGCCCAAGGTGAGAGATAAAATCCTGCTCATTCGGATACAGCCAGCCCTATTTGCGCTTGCGCGAAATAACACGGTGTTGCATATACATCAGCCTGTTTTTATTGTGCGCTCACTTTTCCCTAAAATACAGAAAACTTCAAGTGGATCGATCCCACCGTACGTTCCGAGATACAGCCTATTGGGCGACGACCTCGCCCGAATCGTTTTCTGTTACTGTATGATAGCGTCAGCTCGATCTCCACCTAAGTACGATGGCCAGTTTGGTAATCACCCGGCCCGTGGCTTCGATCTCTCATCAACACTGCACTGCACACTCTTTTTTTTTTTTAAAAAAGACAACCTCTAATGCGAACTAATTTTAGTGCACTTGATGCTCCATGTGTGCTTTCGGGCCTGATCTAACTAGTTTTTGACTTAAACTTTTAGCTATAATTATTGACTTTTAGCTAAAATTGTATTGTAGTAGTTGTTAGCGTTTTTGGAGAAAAATTGAAAAAATGTTATATTGTGACCGACAATGCAACGAAATAAGGGAAAAAAGAAAAGCCAAAAAACTAAAAAATCTGTTTTAATTTAGAAGCCGAAGCATTCTAAGTAGTTTCTGCCTTAAATAAATCAGAGTCAGAAAAAGGTTGAAGCTAAAGCCATTTGGCTCATATCCGTCCTCTTCTTTTGAGTTTTGTCTATACTTTTTGAGATGACAGTGAACGATGTACACGATTTTAAACTCAAAAAGACGTTTGAAGAATTCACTTCAAAACCGCTCCGTTTATTTTGAATTTTAGAAAAAACAAAAATCAAAATAACAGAGCCACCGATTAGGCGTTGACATTCTTGGGCAGTACACCGTTACATGTACACACATGTAAGTATCATGGGGTTTATTCGTGTCCAATTGTGATATATCAATTGGTTATTTTGGTCTAGGCGAGACCAAATTAAAACTTGCGAGCATGCAAGCTAGGTGATGATGCCCACGCATAAGCCTCGGCGCAACTGTACTCGCTGAGTTGGAGAGATGCTTACATGGCATTTGCTTCTTGCTGCCTGGTGAGAAATGCATACAGTAGATAATACAGATTAATTAACTAGTACTATATACATACGATGTGAATTTTTATGGGCGTATGAAATGTTAATGCTTGCAACACTACATATGTGTATCAATGAAGAATTTGATGCCATAAAGGAGCTTCAGATTTGGATCGGAACATTACATAGATACTCACCGAACGAACTTCAGCTTTAAGGCATCAAAACTTCAGAAACCGATAGAACGACTAGAAATGAACTTAATATCTCATCTTGACAAACTTTTGTCTGTATGTTGACTCGCTCGCACTTTAACTAATTAAAATACCGCTTAACTGGATAGTTCGATCGAGACAAGGATACGTATGAAAAGAGGCAACACAAAGTTAACTATGACTTAGCCTCAAAATTAAGCCAAACTCTTGACTGAAGCATTTGCCTGCCCCAGAAAGGGAAAAAGGGAATGAAGCATTAATTAATTAATTAACCAGGAGTACTGTCATGATCTTCGACGTCAATCGGAGATCGATCGAATCGATTATTGTAATCCTTTGCAGTTGAGACATAACATCGGTGTAACATACAGGCCCGTTCGGAAACGACTTTTAGGGCTAGGGCCTGTTCGGAAACGACTTTTAGAGTAGCTTCTGGCTTCAGTTTCTGTCAGAAAAATTGGAAGCTGCATCGAACAGGAGGGCTTCTGTGGAGGATAAAAAAACCGCTGATACATCAGGCCGTCCGTCCTGAACCACAGAGATTGCTTCCCACCACGCAGTGACCGCGAAGTTCCACCATGTGTTGGATTACGTGTACGACATGGCACAAAACTACATTAAACCGATCGATCCATCATTCAGCACAATGCATGATAGGTTGACGGAACTTAGATTTTACCCTCACTTCGCAGGAGCTATTGAGGCCATCGACGGTACCCATATCCCCGTCGTAGTGCCTACTGGGCGGCATGTAATACACACCAACCGGCATGGGGAGACTAGCCAGAATGTATTGGTCGTGTCCGTGTGTGAGTTCGACATGCGGTTTACATTTGTTGTTGCAGGATGGCCTAGGTGTGCCCAGTGGCGGAGCCAGGATTTGGTTACACCATGGGCTCATTGGTTGAATAATCTAGGCTATCTGGGCTGGACCATGAAAATATTACTCAGGCTAGACTAAATTTACCCGGGCTATATACTAGATATTTTTCCACACCCTGAGCTGAAGTCTACCTTGCCCGGGGTGTGGCTCCACCCCTGAGTGTGCCCATGACACACGCATCCTGCTAGACACACTGAATGGTTACGACCACGTGTTTCCAAATCCTCCCCAGGTATAATGCACAATCTGTTGCATGCAGTTCGACATTCCTAACTTTAACGTGCGTACATACATCTAACTTGGCCCATTTTTCCATTGCAGGGAAGTATTAGTTGGTAGACTCAGGCTATCCTAACAGGATATGTTTCCTAGCCTTGTTTCGGAATAGTCGGTACCATATCACCGACTTTGCCCGTGATGGTCGGCCACAGGGCCGCAACAAACTTTTCAACTACTTCACGCATCTTTGGACAACGTCATCGAGCGTGCGTTCAGCATGTGGAAGAACAAATGGCATATTCTAGAACTAATCCCCAGTTTCGACCACGTCACGCAGAGGAAGATAATTATTACCACCATGGTGTTGATAACTTCCTACTTGGCGGTGTGCAGGGCGACATGGATCACGTGAACACCCCGTCGCCTCAGATCATGGCTCCTTTCGAGTTCACACCATTGAAGGCACAAATCATTTACAAATGAATCAGCTATGCGAGGCAATAGCAAACGTTCTGGTGACGTGATTTATTGTGCCGCCCGAGTACGCTTGTACGCTCCCCCAACATGTACGACTACGTACACCCACACGATTATGTATGCCGTGGTGGAAGGCTAGCTTGTACGCCCCCTTTAACATCGTACGATTAATATTCCCGCGCAATGGATGTCAATGTCACAAGCACGTAGTTTACTGTTCCATTTATTTGAAACGTCATTGCGATGATCTTGTGCAAAGGGAACGACTCTTTTGACAAAGATTTTGTTTTTCTATCGTGCGTATATTTTTTCATATTTATTTTGACATTCCGGTGTATTGTAGCTTATTCAGCAAAAACCCAAAAGCCAACAGCCATAAAGAACAGAACAGCTTCTGCATCGACCGTTACTATTCATCAATCACAGCCAAAAGCCACAATCAAAAGCCACAAGCTGAAGTTAAAAAAGCAGGCCCATAGTATGGTGCTCTCTCTCACGTTCCCTGGTTCTTCTCTTGATTAATTTGACTCCTTATTGCTTGGATTTTGTTGCCGCGACGCTGTCCGAGAGCTGACGATTGAGATGGAAGCTAGCATGGTTGAACAAGTAAAGAAAGCTCGCTGTAAAGTGTGATGTGTGTGTAGCTCTTCTTATCTCTGTGAAACAAATATAGTAATTTAGCGCCTGCGTGCCCCACGGGGTGCGGCTGTCTTGACGTACATGGCCCCCTAATTTCTAGGGCCTTAAAAATCATCGAATACAAATACAAATACGAATAATATCGAATCTGATACGGATCGAATACAATTGAAACAAATATCTGATTACGAATATTTATCGAACATGAAAACCCTTAAACTATACATCCAAAATTAACAAAAATACATAAATAGTTCATTTTGTCAAAATATTCATGAAATCTAAACAAGCATAGTCTTTTATCCATAATAAATATACCCAATAGTTGATAATAACATAACTACATAAGTAGCAACAACGTGCAATTCATGGAATACACATGATGACATAATAGCAATTTAAACAAGCATAAGAATATTTCATTCATCCATTTCATCCACAAGTCCTCCATGATAGCAATTTAAATAAGCATAAGAATACTAGGCTTACTGTATTAGTATCCGTATCCGTTTTCACCCCTAGCCCCGAGCCTAGCTCGAGTCGCGTCTTGGCGTCTCCGCTGACGACTTCGCGCGTGGTGGCCGTATTCTCGGCTCCGAGCCACGAGGCCCCACGGCGTTTCGTATTCTCTCTTGTATTCGTGACTTCGATGGGTTCGTGTTCGTCTCGTCTCCGAGCGCCGACCGGCTCGTCAATGTCCATTCATCTAGGGCTGTGCCGTTACTTAGAGCTTTGTACAAGGCCTCCAAATTTCACGGCACGGCCCTGGTAATTCGTGTCGCCTTTTTCACTGTTTCGGGCCGTTGAAGCTAGCAAATTAACACGGCAAACACAGTGAGAAAGAGCTTTCAGTAACATCTACCTATGCAACTAATCATCTACCTATGCAACTAATTCGGGCATAAAAAGGTTAAATGCTTCCTTCGATCAACATAGAGTATGTTAGGCATGATTTGAACTCATCACTAATCCCATTTGAGCGTGAAAAGCGATCATTCCTTATAAGGAAATTATTGTATACAGTACTCCCAAGTTTTTAAAACTACTTGTGATATTGACAACGCGGGTCCAGACCCACTGACATTGACACAATGAGTAGTAAATAGACATGTATTATCCAAATATGTTGTTAGTTAAAAGTGTTCTTTTAGAAAGCTATTATTGTTCTAAGGCCTGTTCTTTTCGACTGCGGCTTATGACTTTTGGCTGAAATTTTTGAATTTTGGTGTTTACTGAGTCTGATTACGGAGAGGCAGTACTCATTTACGATTTTGGCGGTACGGATGTTGGGCTTTTAACGTGTAGATCGTTTAACCAGAAACCCGTCTTGAGAAAATACTCCGTTAAAAGTTAGATCTTGAAGAAAAGCCAAAAGCCGCTGGCTTCGGAGAAAAAGAATAGACCCTAAGCTTATCTATTTTACTTTTCTTGTTCCCCTCATCTAGTGCTCTTTGTCCCACCAAGACTTGAAGCAAGAGACTAATGGTTTTACTAGTTGCTGTTAAATCTTGTGTCCTCTTCCTCTTCCTACACCACCACTCAAGCTGCATTAATTGATTAGCACGATATCATGCCTCTAGGAACTATCTTACCGTGCTTACTTTGTATGTCTGCCCATCTCTCCGCTGTCATCAGAAATGTGCCTTGTTTATCCTCAAGTCCGTCATTGATCACTCTGATCTCCACCTGCGGCGCGTGCCTAGCTTCTGCTCCTCCTAACTAACAATGCCATATTGCACAAAGATAGATGAACTGGTGACTTACATGCATTCATGCATGCCTGCCTTACATCATATTTGCATTTGGAACCGGGACACCATGCCTAGCATTAGCACTGCAATCTTGTGTTGTATCGCCGCTGGTGTCTTCTTACATCAAGTTTCCAATATCGCTCTCCAGCATAATCTCCCATATTACTTGGTTCAAATCACGTCAGTAAAACCCGCACGAAACAACATGGAAGTTCTGTTTGTTAGCCATGTCCAATTTTGTTCTTCGTATTTACACAATGAAATGTTAATTCCAATTTTACTTTGGAGTTCATATGGAATCTTGGAATATAAAAATCAGATCGCTAATTATCCTTTGCTTTTTATTCTAAATTTGCAGATTGTTGGATCATACATGACATGGAGTTTTTTTTATGCAATTTTAGGTTGGAATCGTATCCAAATCTAACTGGTATTTTATTTTATTTTTATTACAAATGTAAGCTATTTATAGATTTTATTTTAGAGTTCGTATGGAAATCATATTGATTTGGAATTCATATAAAAAACAGATTGATAATTATCCTTTGATTTTTATTCCAAATTTGCATATTATTGGATTGTATATGACATAGAGTTTTTTATATAGTTTTAGGTTAGAATCGCATACAAATCCAACTAGTATTTTTTATTTTATTTTTATTCCAAATTTAAGCTATTTAGTGATTTTACTTTAAAGTTCGTATAGAAACCAAATTGCTTATTTTATTTTATTTTTATGCTGAATTTCAATTTTAGGTTGGAGTTCGTATACAAATTCAACTACTGATTTTATTTAATTTTTATTTCAAATTTTAGCTTTACTTTTAAGTTTGTATGGAAATCAAATTATTATTTTTAATTTTTAGTTATTTTTATTGGATTTGATATGGACTCGTTCTTTTAATATTTGCCGTTATAACCTGAGTCTGTGAGATAAACGGCTACTTTGTTTTCGATTAATACGGATATTTCTATTCTTTAGAGCTTTAATAATGTAATAGAGGAACGATGGATTTGAATTCGTTGCGCCAATGATAATATAGCTGCTTTAACCAACTCATTCCACTCTTACAGAAAAGAAAAAACATCACATGGCTGATGGCTCATCGTCAGCACGTCCTCCGTGCCCGACCGTCAGCTCATCGTTCTCGTGGCGTACGCCACCAAACTTGCGGCGAGCGCCAAACTCGGCACACCACCATCCTCGAAGATTCCACACGGGAGGAAAAGAAAAACGAGAGGAGAAGGGAACGCACGCACGCACGGACGAACACGCGGACCCACCCCCGACTCATCCGGCCCCACGTGCAGCTGCCCGAGCAAGCCGCCGCGCGCAAGTGGCCAAGAGCCTTCGCAGCCAGCGCCACCACCACCACCACCACCATCCCACCCACCGCCAAGCGCGCCACGCTCCCCCACTGACGTGTGGGACACACCCGCCGGTTAAACGCTTCCGAGCCCACGCGTCGGCGCTGGGCCCCACCTGGTCGCCCTCGCCGCAGCGGCCACCCACTTGCTGGCAGTAACTACTCGCTTGAGCATTTTTTTGGAAAGAAAAGAAATTCCGAAAAATATCTCCTCCGTTCGTCTACTCTTCGTCTCTTCCCCTTCGCCTAAAGCGTCGTCGGCTCCTACCCCGCGCCTTCCTAGCGCGCGCCTCCTTCCTCCCACCGCTCGGAGCTCGGGGCTCGAGGCAGGAGAAACCATAGCTGCCGCTTGCCTCCACCTTCGCCGACTCCGTCTCCGCGGCCGTGGTGATTCGCGTGCGCGGTGATGCCCGCGTGGTGGCCCGGCAAGTCGAGGTCCAAGTCGAAGAGCAAGCCCGGGGCCGCCTCCGTCTCCACCACCTCCTCCCCGCGCAAGTCCGTCGACCTCGAGTACCCTCCCTCGCTGACCCCCCGGGCGAGGGAGAAGGCCCGCAGCCTCGACTCGCCGGCCGCGCGGCATGGCTGCGGCGGGGGCGGCCGGTGTGGCGGGGGGTTTGGGGAGGTGGAGCACAACTACAAGCTCCCTGTGCCTGTAACTGACCCGGAGCCGCTGCCTGTAGGGTCTCCGTATGAGGAGGCCGCGGATGCGGCGGCGGTCGCCGGTGATGGCTGCTTGTCGGTGTCCGGGTCGAGCGCGTGCTCCGATGGGTCGTTGGATGAGGCGCTGGATCAACACGTCTATAGGTAAGCAGCCGATCGTGGAATTGTTGCTGCCCGTTCAGGGCTTAATTGAGAATTTACTGCAGCCTGGTCGCCAGTCCAATTTTCCCCTTTTAGGGGTGCAGTTGCGGCTGAATTGGTGTGATACTGTGATTAAATTTGGGGAATTGCGTTGTTACATAGGTGGAGCTGTAGGTTTCATGTATTATTTTCCTCTCAAATTTCGTGTGAATGGTTAGCCTGGTTAGCTACTTGTTTTAAGGGGCTTTGAGGCAAGTGCAGAGGGTTGGAGTGAACAGTGTGTCTACGCACCAACTGCAGCAGTTGACCTCTTCCATGGTCGTTCCAGTTCTACGATCCTAAGTCATTTCCTTTTTTTTTTGGGTAAATATGTATTGTATACTGGATGACTCGGGATGCTGGTTTATGGTTGAACAAAGATTCTAAAAAAAGGTTGAACAACTGTTTCTTTTGTTGCTTTAGAGCTGTCATTCTGTGGAAATGCAGATTTGGTGCTTGTGCTAAATAATTGTTTATTCTTGTATGGAATGATGCCCACGGGTTAGTTTATCTTTATGTTTTGCACTCAATTCTGACATACTTGAACGTACGCAACTTGTTCTAGCGCCAAGTTCATTTGTTTTGATTGGGTTAATTTAATTAGTTTCTTGTTTCATAGCCCTTTATTATAGCATTGATATGTTTCGTTTCAGAATGGTATTGGTATGTTCCCTGATGGTTCTTGGTTGCTTGGTGTATTCTCTAGGTCTATGGAACCAGTTGCTTTCGCCAGTGGAAGAAATATGCCATCTGACAAGCATAGGATTTTAAATGAAGACAAGCATATCATGTCTTGTAGTATGCCACGGGAGCATCAGAAGTTCTTTGAGGTGCCTGTCTCTAATGTGAGAGAACTTCATTTGCACAGTGATGAGCCTTCGACTAGTGAAGCCAGCTGTTCACGTGGCAGAAGATTGTCTGAGGATGTCTTTGGTCCAAGAACGAGAAGCCCCTCCCCTGTCCCAAAATGCCATACCTTTGCTGTGAATAATGTACATTCAAGAGAATTTGGATTTAGCCCAAGGTCACCATTGAAAATGATGGATGGTTTGAGGAGCCCACCTCATCCCTTACCTCTTCCTCCATCTCCTGCTTGCTCGCCTCTTCCTCCATCTCCCACCACTTGCTCGTCTCTTCCACCATCTCCCACCACTTGCTCCCCTCTTCCTCCATCTCCCACTGGTTGCTCACAATCCCAATCACAGTGGAAAAAGGGGAAATTGTTAGGGAGTGGTACATATGGCCAGGTTTACCTTGGATTTAACAGGTATCGAGGTCTTTTCATGTTTTGGTATCATTGAAAATTTCATTGTCATTTGGAACTTGATGCATTAGTATCGCATTGAAAGGTACAAACTTATACACAAGATATATAATATGATGCTCATAAATTGTCAAATATTCCAGTAGATGGGTTTAGGGAGTTGAAAATGAGATTAAGTAGCATCTAACTCACAAGGGCTAACTGATATCAACTGAACATGCAGTTCTTTTGCTCAGTTTCAATGATACCAAAGTGTTGAAATATATTGCATGTCTTGGGGTGTTACCTAAATGTCTGGAAAAGCATTTTGTGTAAGAATTCTTAGTGCATGATCAATTATGCAGTGAAAACGGTCAGTTCTGTGCGATTAAGGAGGTACAAGTTATTTTGGATGATCCACATTCAAAAGAACGACTCAAGCAATTGAATCAGGTTACATGCTTATCTTATTAAGTTGGCTTGTTGTCCTTCCATGAATAGCAACAGTACTTGCACCTCCTGTTTGATTGACTCACCAACTTGTATTCATGTTATGCCTTCGGTATTGACAGGAAATAGATATGCTTAGGCAACTCTCACACCCAAACATTGTGCAATACTATGGAAGTGTGATGGTAAGTTCTATTTGTTGCATTTGTCTCTGTGCAGCCATATAATTTCAATACTTGTTTGGCCTATCATGTTTTTGTCCCATGTATAATGTTTGACAGGATGGGCGTATGGGCATATGATGTGGTGGGGAATTCAGTTTCAATTTAGTTTATGAATGATGGGTCTTCTTGTTCCTTGCTACTTATCCATAAGTGACAGGTGTTTTGTGGTTGCTGTGATAGCTCGCGAAATGAAACCTTTGTCATAAAAAATATTTTGGAACTGCCTTCATACTAAACTAGATTGACTTTGGAGTAGTTAGGTTACCCATGTATGAGGCTGAGCGTAGAATCACTTAAAAATGAATACCATTTTGTCTTGCCCACATTGTTAAGGGTTAAGTGGGAAGCCGTAAATAGCTTATATAGTGCTTAGAGTTGCTATTCTTACAAAGGGCATGGTGCATACACGCATATAAAAAAAATATCAGGTTACTCATTCACAGGGGTTTCATTAGGACTTTATACTTGATGCATTATATACATGAGCGATGGCAACATTCTGTCCTCTAATGCACTTTCACTGCATATTTGTGACTTTTTTGATTGAAAGCATGTGTAATTCATATTCATTCAGTTGTCTGGGAGGGTATTGGTACAAAACTACAAATTCATTACATTTTCGAGTACAAGGCTATATGCATGTGTGGAAGGAGGAAAAGTTCAGTGTTCGGGGGCAATATAGACCTTTTCCAATTGTCATCTTCCACGGTAACAAAACCGCCTTCAAAACCTTATCATGGGGTTATTTGCACTGGTTTTAGAATATCAGGGGGTACGATGCCCGCTTTTGTAGTTTAGGGGGGCAAAGTAGATGTACCATCAAAGTTCAGGGCACACTTTTTACAATTGTTCATTATGTATTTATGCAGTTGTGCTAATTGTTTTGCTTTGGATTGTTCAAATCCCATTCACCTCTTTTGGTGTTCTACTGTATGATTTAAGATTTTTGTTGTTCTTTACTCTCACCTTGCTTGTGTTTTTCAGCTCTTTCCCCCTTTTCCCCTTCTCTCTTCTCTTCCATCTCAAAAGGAAAATTTCTAGTTTTACTATTTAGTGGCTATCAGCTTTTATTGGAAGTACTTTACGAAGTACTTAGCCATGCTTGGATTTTCTAATTGTGTATGTTTCCATACAGACTGATGATGCACTTTCAATTTATCTCGAGTATGTTTCTGGGGGCTCAATTCATAAGTTACTTAGAGAGTATGGTCCTTTTAAGGAACCTGTGATTCGCAATTATACTGGACAAATTCTATCCGGTCTTGCCTACTTGCATGGGAGGAACACTGTCCACAGGTAGTATACAATGTCTAAAATTGTTTACTCACTCCATAGGTGGTACAAAATGCAATAATCGCTAGATACTGCTTTGCTTGGCAGAGATATTAAAGGAGCAAACATACTTGTCGGCACTAATGGTGAAGTCAAACTTGCTGACTTTGGCATGGCTAAGCATGTATGCACTTTTCCTTCTCCATCTCCCTCCCTACCTTCCTCCTGTGTGGACGGCACTGTGTAGTTCCATTATCGTAAGATTTAGTCTTTTTTGGGGAACCTGCCATCTACTGATTTTCTCCTCCAAATACTTTCTATTTGGTTCTACTTATGTTTGATTTAGCTAGTGCACCCTAGAAGAAATTACAAAGAGGAATGCTTCTATATTTTCCTAAAAGAGAACTATGCAGTTTCTAAATGCAGCTGAAGTTACTAATAGTGCTCAATTGCTTTAGGATGCCTGTAGTTTTATTTTTGGCAAGGCATAGGAGGCTAAAAGCATTCCCGAATTCTAATTTCTTAAGAAACTGAGTATCCACCTACTTCTCCTTACATAACAGTATAAAATAATTATTTTATGGTAGTGTGATCATAAGTTTCCGGTTCCTTTTGGTGTCCATCATTGCACCTACAAGGAAAAAACAGAAATTCTAATCTGTTTTTCAATTTTCCGTTCAAGCCTCTTCATTCATTACTTATGTTGAAGCAGATATCATCTTTTGCTGAAATACGCTCTTTCAAAGGAAGTCCTTATTGGATGGCTCCTGAGGTGAGCTATTTTTTTAACAGTAAACCTTTAAGCCATCTTTGCCAGCATCCATTGTACATTTCTGAGTAAAGTTCTCGAAACATTGGAAACCTGCAGGTTATAATGAATAGTAAAGGTTACAGTCTAGCTGTTGACATTTGGAGTTTGGGGTGTACAATTATTGAAATGGCAACAGCAAGACCTCCTTGGCACCAATATGAAGGGGTATGCTTCCACTTTGCAGCTGTATTTCCATGTAACTGTGACGAACGACTGGTTGACTCAATCTTCTCCAATGTGATCTTGCAGGTGGCTGCGATATTCAAGATCGCAAATAGTAAAGATATACCTGAAATCCCAGACAGTTTTTCTGAGGAAGGGAAAAGCTTCTTGCAGCTGTGCTTAAAACGTGATCCAGCATCTCGCTCCTCTGCAACTCACTTGATGGATCACCCTTTTGTTCAGGACCATCCAGCAGTAAGAACTGCAAGATCCAGTGCATTGAGAAATGCATGTTCTGCTCCAGCAGATGGGATTCATACAATGGTATAGTTTTTTTTGCTTTTTTAGGTGTACTTTTGTTCTCTTTGGCTATTCCAAAGGCCAATAAGAAAAAGCAGCTTATAGTGGTTCACTGGCATGAGTACTTTATATTTGCATGAACCATCCAATTTATTTGGACTCACTCTGGACCAATTTGGCCAATAAATGGCAGCACTCTTATGTTTTTTGGGTCAGTGGTATTAATGATGTGCATGCTAACTCAGTTGCATGGGATTTTGTCTTAGTTGCATTAAAGATCCAAGTATATCTGATCTAAATTGATAGTTGATGAGTAGGGCTACATTTGCGACTTTCTTTGAATAAAGTTCATTGCAGGATTGTTGCTTTTCAAGAAAAAATGGCATTGCTTCCTTCATTTATGGGATCTGTTTTCCTAAATGCTCACCCTCCTTATCCTGCCTTCGATCTTCTAGCAGTCCAACAGGGAGTTCTCATCAAGGAGAAGTATTACTCCTCTGAGGGATGTAGGACTGAGTGCGAGAGATTCTGCTGGATTTTCCACAGCTGTTCCTTCACCACATGCGTCCAGGTACTGTAATTATCCTCATCCATCAGTTTCTACCCTTTCTCGCAAGTTTCTCCTTTTCTTTTTGCAAGGTACCTTTCTTGCAACTTAACAGATTATGTGTATCCTACAGCAGTCCTATTCCTGTGAGAACAAACATGTCTCTACCAGTATCCCCATGCTCAAGCCCATTGCGGCAATTTAAGCAATCCAACTGGAGCTGCCTGCCATCTCCGCCTCACGCTACGCTTTCCACCGGTGGTACAGCCTATAACCCATCAAGCTACACGATGAATCAGACAAGACGAAGGACAGCAGTTTCAGATCATTGGCAGGATGTTGGCCAGTTGAAACTCCGAAGCCCCTACGGTTCCCCAAGAAGGTCCTGAGCGCCTTTTGCGAGAGTTCAGCACGAGAAATGTTCCCATGGCATGGTAGATGCCCGGAGATGTTCTGTCAGCAACCTTTTGTTACTTCGTGTTACTACAACGATCTGATTTACTGTACAGTAAAAAGGGCTCGAGGAAACAAGTTGTAAAAGAAAGCTCTGTATAGTTGTAGGCGGTTGTCGCTTCCACCATACATCATGCTGTAAATCGCTACAAAATCTTTTTAAGAATACGGGCTGTAAATTCGCTAGTTTGCAGCTGACATTTCGATGCAGTACGGTAGTAATAGTTAGGATTTTCCTGTCTAATTTAAGGATGTCTTCCGAGTGAAATGAAGAAAGATATCTATATATGCTACAGTTTGCGTTCCATTTAATTTCTTTTCATCTTGGGATTCTTTTTAGCTGGCTAATTTTAGTGTTAGACCCTCGCAAAAAAAAAAAAGATTACTGACAGGAGCCGTGGTGAAGCATGAATCTGATGCTCGCGTGGAAAGCCGTTAGACGTCAGCATATATGTGCAATTGCAATCTGCGAGCGTGTGCACCGGAAAACTTCAAAATTCATAGGTGTTTGCTTGTCTGAAATGAAAAGAGAAAACAGACGATTTTGTGGAGAGAACATTTGAAGTGAGCGTGGATCAACACGCGACCTTAAGATCTTCAAGCTGACGCTCCAAAATAGAGCAATTTTGTCCTACAATTTCCAATCATGGAATAACTAAGTCTGGAACCGATTTCTACAAGCTACGAGCCAACATTGGCAGACATTCTTGATGCAGAATCTTACAACTTACAAGAACATCTAGGATCTAGCATCTTAACCCCGACTTAACTTCCAAATCACCGCGAACTTTCACTCACACGGCCCTGGCGCCGCCTGGCTCTGCAGCAGCAGCAGCTGCGTCACAACGCCGGCGCCGACCGCCTCGCTCGGCGCGCCCCGCGACTCCCTGCACACGGCCAGCAGCGCAGCCACCGCGTGCTCGCCGCCCTCGTTGCTCGACGACATCATGAACGCGTGCCTCACCAGGGCCCGCATTGCGCCCGGGGCGCGCGCCACCGCCCTGCGTCCCGCCTCCACCGCGCTCGACACCGTGCCGCCGCCCTTCCCCGCTGACGCCCACGACAGGTGCCTGAAGAGCGCCCCGACCGCGTCGTGGTGGATGGCGCTGCCGCGCGGGCGCTCGGCATCGCAGACCGCCGCCATCGCGCGCACTGCGGCCTCCGACGCTGGCACGTCGGAGGTCGGCCCGTCGTGCTGCTGCAGGAGAGGTAGGAGTTGTTGGTGATATGCTAGAGGTAATTATATAGATGATTGTATCACTTCTATATTTATGAATGTTTAAATAGAATATTATTTTGTTCCTTAAATAAATATATTTTATATTGATCAACAAGTATGTGATTTGTTCGTGAAACTTTTTATTCATATTTTGATGTAATTTTAAATTATCCGTAATCTTATATCATTATGTGGGACGATTATGATTTATAGATCAGCACATATATTGATTGATGATCATATTTTACGGATCATGGATATGAGATATCAAATCAATAATGTGGACTTATGATAGAGAACATGATGTTGGATTGACCCATCATGAGACACCACAAAAATTGTTATATTCTTAAGTGTCATCAGTTAGTCTCATACATAGTGTATGTAGGATCCTTAGATCTGAGGTCACCATTGTTTCCTACACGTGTAATAATTTGTTTAGGGGTTATCAAACACTATTCCGTAACTGGGTGGTAATAAAGATAACTTTCGGGTTTGCTATGAAACATACAGAGGAATATGAGCGATCAAGATGGAATTCGCCTCTCCTATATAACATGAGAGATATCTCTAGGCCCCTCAATGTGGTTGGATTAAGAAAGTGCATGGTCATACCAGATGTGGTTGAGGGGTCAATCATGCTGAGTAATCCACTACAGATTCGAGTGAATGATCGAGCTATCATAGGATGACACGTTTCTCGTCTTGAGTTCGATCTGGTATCATGATGCAAAGGGATCAGTACATAAGCACTATATAGGTTTGTCCGTATGATCTTTATGTGTGCTTGGGAGTCATTATGTCCTGTTAGGGACCGCTGCTGACTTATGGGCCGGAAAGGAGTTTTCAACCCATGGCCAAATGCATATGTTGGTCAAATTTGAGAGAACTTGTGCGGAAAAAATGTTCTTTGGTCTTTGCATGTGCAAGTTGAGTACGGAGACAATGATGGCCGATGACGAGGTGGACTGGGACTAGGATAGAAGATCCAAAGTTTAGACAGTCGAGGATGTCATGAGATGGTCGGGCTCATGCTTGGGCACGTGGAGATCAAATGTGCATGATGCATGGAGAAGCTACGGGAGGTGCGGTCCTAGAGGCTTCGGCACATGAAGGTGGAAGGGAAGAGTTTGTTACTGGGAGTTATAAATTGGAAAGTCCACAGTATGGAAGTCTTATCCTGAGAAAGAGGAGAAGGTTTTGTAAGAGATTTGGAGTCGAATTAGAACTCAAATTCATGATCCGTTCAGAGAGAACTCTTAAGTTGTTAAAGGATATAAATAGAGTTGGAGGAGCATGGCAAACATACGGGTTTTTGAGAAGTATTGAGGAGACTTTAGTTTTGGTTAGGATTTTAGGGGTGCTTTTGAGGGCACTTTGTAAATCCACGAAAATCCAGCAATAAACATCACATTGAATCAATTTTGTTCTTGATTCGCAGGAGGTGCTGGTGATTGCAGGTGTCGAAGCTTATGAGCGAAGGAAGTCTATGACTACGTGCAAAGGTGTCGAATCGCTGCCAAAAAATAGAGAAAATACGAGTACTCGAAGGAGCTGAATCCTCGAAGGCATAAGTGATCGAGAGGTTTTCCTCCTGGTGTCGAAGATCTTGAGTACGAACAAATCGGTCAAAGTTCGAGTACGTGCAAAGCTGTCGAAGCTTACAAGTGCTAATCGGTTGAAGATCAAAGAGTGAAGCGATCATAGTTTACAAGCATAGAAGTGGTCAAAGTTTATGACTGGTAAGAGTTTATGACAATTGAGCAATCGAGTGAGTGATCGAAACCATCATCGAAATTTACGACTGGGAAAAGCTACGACAGCTGAGCGATCGAAATCTACATCTGGTAAGATTGCTATTGAGTTTAGAATAATGACTACAATCATTCATCCCCTCTGATTACCATGTTTGATCCTATAGAGGGAGCCCCCAAGGGTTTACCAGTTTAAATATGCTTCTTTATTACTTATCAAAGCTCTCTTTACAAATGAGGGATGAATTATTGCTCTAATATATACAATGATTATCCACAGAGAGTTTTTACCATTCTTGGAAGGTATCAAGAGGTACCGGTATCACGCCACCAAATTACATATAAATGCGCAAGTAATCTCATTGTAGAAAGAGTATTCATACTAATAACATATTGTGAGACCATGTGGAGCTCACCCCATGGTTGTGATGAGTAATTGATTTTTGGATTAGAGTATCTGCGAAGAGTGAGTTTGGTTTTTGAGGAGTTTTCAAAAGATCGCTTTTTGGTTTACTAGTTAGTTTGGCCTATGACTGACTACTGGAGTATTCTCTGTTTACAACTTTGTGTTGATCGGTTCGATTGGCAGGTCTTTTGGCAATTGTGCGAGATTGACAGAACGACCACAGGGTGGTCGAAAGCGTCAGTGCCTGAACGAAAGGATGGGTTGTTCTATGGAATTCTTGGAGGTCATGGGTTGACCTGGGTGTTGTTACTTGTGTGCACATGGGTTTATTACTTGGTTCTAGGATTAGGATCAGTCAATTGGGTGCATACTTTTTGCACCATGCATTGTATGCTAAATTGCTCAAATTAATGATCTTTGTGTATTGTGCGGTACTACATGACAGTTTGCTTGTTGGTGATGGTTACATGACTTTGGAGCTAGGTAACGGTGAGGCATAGAAGGACCGGGACTAGGCACAGGGTGGTGCTGAGGTCCAAAATGGTCAGGGAGATGCTGAAGATAACCGAGGCTGCGGGGTGGTTGCAAGCCGGGACGACGAGAAACTAGAGTAGGAGCTACCGATGGTGGACATGACAAGCAATGGCAAGGTGGACCGGGACTAGGCTTAGAGAGGAGCCGAGGTATTGTGCGGTCGAGGATGTCGGATGTCGTCATGCGCGAGGAGAAGCACGTGGTGCACCAAGTGACTTGGGTCGTTTGCAAGCGAGGACGGTTCGGTGGAATCCGGACGTGTGAGAGACTTGACGACAAGTCATTGGGGCCACATGGAAGATGGCGAGACATGGGTGATGCTTCGTGGCAAAGGAAACGGGAAGCTTCAAAGAAGGCGGTAGAGGGCATTTTGGTAAATTGCCCAATACCGAAAAAATGGCAGTGTGTGAAACCGCGGCGTTGGTCTAAGTGGTTTAGGTCTTGTATGTGATAAAAATATAAAGTGGATCAAGTGTTGATTCACTAATGGGTTAATGGTTGTAAGCCGCTTTGAGAAGCATGAGTGAGAGTAAAACCCGGTGTTAGGTGGGGTTAACGGGTTATCCCCAATTTAGCCTAATAGGTGGATCCATTAGGTTTTGGTTCAGGTTGTGAGCCTATATAAAGGGAGGGAGGCAAGAGCTAGGGTTTGAGAAGGTTGGCTAGGTTTTTTGGTGGCTAGCCCCTCCTCCATCCCATGGGAGTTAGGTTAGAGAGTAGGTGTATGCTCTAGCTTTAAAGCTCTGTCCTCCTGAGTGGATTGGCTGTAAAATCAATCATCTCAAGTGAGCAATACATCAATCTTTGATCTACCTTTTGTGTATCTTTTGTTTGATTGAGTTTGCTCTGTTTTGGTTTGGTTCTTCCTCTGTTCTTCGGTTCTATTCCATTCCCTTCTTGATCTGAGAGTTTGTTCTTGCTTGATCTTGTTGATGATCGGACTTGCTATATTTTGTGGGATCGTACTCAAAGCCATCTTGGCTATTCTCTTCTCACGAGCATGGTCTGTTCATCTTTTCGATCTCAGGTCTCTATTTTGTGCGCCCTTGATCAAATCGCAAAAAGGTCTTACTGAGTTTTCAATCCAAGATTGGATTAGCTTCCTGAGACCTTAAGTAACTCGCATACAAATTTTCACGGCCATTTGATCTCTTAATCAAAAGATTTGAGTATTTTAGATCTGATGGTCATGCGTCTCCTCTGATACTTCTAGTCGTTTATGACCATCTAATTTTGACCGCTCAATGATCTTAGATCTTTTGGTTGTGTGCCTCCACTGCTTTTTCGAGTTGCTTACGACCGCGTCTAGTTACTAATGCTCAATGGTCTTCGACCACGCTGATCATACGATTATGTTTTGATTTTTGTTCGTTCATCAATAGTTGACTTCATGGGTTGAAGTTCGAATCTTTTTGACCACTTTGGTTTTCGATCATTCATTGGTCGTCGACCTCACTGGTTGAAGTTCGGCTTGGTTCGATCTCCTTGGTTTCGATTACTTAATGGTCGTAGACCACTCTGGTCATATTCCAAACTGTTACGACCACACACTGGTCTTTGACCACACATATTTTCTGACCGCACTCTGGACATTGACTACATATGTGTCGACCATTCATTGGTCTTCGACAACGTAGGTTATGATCACATCGGTCTTTGATCACGTTGGTTCCGACCACGTTGGTTTTGACCACGCTGGGTTCGACCACTGGTTTCGACCACGTTGACTTCGACCACGCTGATTTTGACCACGTTAGTTCTGACCACGTTGGTTGCGACCATTTTGGTTTCGACCACGATAGTTTCAACCATACTGGCTTCGGCCACGTTGGTTTCGACCACGTTGACTTTGACCATGCTGGTTTTGATCACGTTAGTTCCGACCGTGTTGGTTACGACCATGTTGGTTTCGACCACGATGGTTTCAACCACAATGGCTTCGACCACGTTAGTTTTGACCATGTTAGCTTCGACCATGTTGGTTTCGACCACGTTGGTTTCGATCACCGGGTTTCGACCATGTTGGTTTCAACCATGTCGGTTTCGACCGCAATAGCTTCGACAACGTTGGTTTTCGACCGCTCTCTGGTCTTCGACCACTATAGTTGAAATCTAACCATGGTGTTTTCTAATCTAGTCGTTCTCAGTTCTGTGATCCCGACTGGCAGTAGAATTCCAAGCACGTTGATTTTCGACTGGGAGTTGAAATCTGACTACGGTGTTTTCTAATTTGGTCGTTCTCAGCTCTGTGATCCCGACTGGCAGTCGAATTCCAACCATGTTGATTTCCAATTGTGAGTCAAAATCCGACTTCATATCCCAATCTTCATAGCT
The DNA here is from genome assembly GCA_036346245.1 of Bonia amplexicaulis. Taxonomy (NCBI): domain Eukaryota; kingdom Viridiplantae; phylum Streptophyta; class Magnoliopsida; order Poales; family Poaceae; genus Bonia; species Bonia amplexicaulis. The sequence continues at coordinate 10,169,114 of CM070745.1, read as the reverse complement.
TTGTAACTATCAGAGTAAAGGATTTGTGAATATTTGGGGGGAAAATTTCTAGGCACCATTCACTTCCCCCCTGCTGTCTATCTGGTCCTGCACATAGTTACTAAAAACAAGCTTTAATTTGTTACATGCACCTTCTTGGAGGAGAGTAATTACATGTCTGGTCTAGATGGAGTGGGTTAGGTTTAACCCCTATCAAATCATTTGATCGTCCAGAATGAAACTTTTCTTGCGAGAATCATCATCGAATGGTTTGATAGGCGCAGGACCTACTGCCCTATTAGCTCTGCTAACAACGGTTCTAATTATTCGGCAAACTGACTTCTTCATAGTCGTCTAGGGAAACAAACACCTCATCTAAGCATGAAAGCTCCATGCCCTCCTCATAGAAGCTCACTTGTGAATCGCAGCTCGATTCAAACACTCGACATATCACCCAGTTGTTGGACTCCTGCAATGACCATGCAAGAATATTGACCACGTTTGTGTCATGCATATATATGATATATAGTGCTAAATGCAATAAGAAAACATGTACTATATATCACTCACTGTGTTTGAGTGACCTTTCTTCTTGCGGGACCGCTTGCTTGAACTACTTGAAGTGTTGCTACTGCTGCAACTGTAACTCCCATCCAATAAGTGGTACTCATGCATGACCCAGTTGGTTTTGATTCCCTCAAAGGGCTTCCCTATGGAGAAGACGAGCATCTTCTTCAGGCCAACCTTACAACCGCCGTTACTTACTGTCTCATCGGTGCCAACGGGACTCCAGTGCCCATTTGGCGAGGTTCTACTTTGTGTTGCATGGCTGAAGAAGTACCACTGATTCCCTGCTTGAAGTGCTTTGCCTTGAAAGAGTAGTTGCTATCAGGATTTACATTGACAACCCAAAGTTATGATAAGGACAATAACATATGAAAGTAAATATTAGATGCATACCGTTCAATTCCCATGGATCGTAGAGATTCAGAAGCAGTGTAGGGACGATGTCGGGTTGGCACGGGAGGAGAGAGGCTTTGCGGCGGAGGAAATGGACGACGAGCTCTTCGTCTGAGGGGAGGAAGTGGAAACCAGGAGGAAGGTTGGAAGCTCCACCCATGCTGAGGTGAGGTGCGAGCTAGAAGTAGATAGACTAGAGGCACAGATGGAAGGCTATGAGAAATATGAAAGCAGGAGTGCTTGCTTAATGTGGTCGCTAGTGGTACTTATAGGGGCGTATGCGTTGTATTTCAGAGAGAGAGAGAGAGAGAGAGAGACGTTCAATTCAAGGGATGTCGAAAAGGTTTTGAGGTGGCTGCAACATGGTGCTTTGAGAAGCATGGCAACTTAAGGGGTGATCAATAGCTTATGGCATGCTTATTTTTGTACTATTCATTTTCCTTTTCTCCATTTTTAATGGAAGAAACTGGTGATGCTATGCAAAGACTGGTGTTCAATTTTTAAATTTAAGTATCTCGATAATAGATTTTTTCACCACATGTGTTTTCGACCATAAGCTTTTCACCGAACCGATCACCACCTAAGTGCGCTTTCTTTTCTCTCCATTTTTAAGTTGCTATGCAAAGACTGGTGTTGGATTTGGGCAGGGGAGTATCTCTGATAATAGATCTGGAAGTTGGGTTGTGCCGTGCTGGCATGGCACGGGTTCGATAGGCTTCGGGCCATGACAGCCCGGCAGCCACCATCTTCATCATCTTCATGCTCTACTTCTACCTTACGTCTCTAGTGTCGCCACTGTCGAGCCTCGCTCAAGCACGGCCACACCCGTTGTGGCTCCTCACTCGACCATGCCTATTGTGGCTCCTCACTCGGCCACATCCGCCATGTCTTAGCCACCATGCTTAGGCACCAATGTTGTTCCCACCCATCATGAAGATAGGAATGACAACACGGGTTGGCGCGGAACCTATGCTCGCCAGCTAGAGCTCCCCGGGCAGGCATTGGGGCGGAACCTGTAGAGGATGACCAACGATGATGTTGAGGATAAGGAGGAGGAGCAATGGAGGGGGCAGGCTGAGTAGCCACGGTGGGGTGGTGGACGGGCGATGACTAGGCTGACAAGGTGAGGACTGGTGGGCAGTAGCGCGGAGGAGGTGGAGAAGCGGAAGCGTAGATCTAGAGAGTCGAGAGAGAGACCGAGAGAGAGTGAGAACCAACGGGCGATGGACAGTGAGCGAGTGTGTAACGAAGCGAGTGAGGCCACCAGGAGAGAGAAGAAGAAGAAATGGCGCACAATCGGCAACGAGGCCTGAGGCACCGAAGAAGGAAAAGAAAAAGAAGAGGAGAGAAAAGAGGGAAAAGAAAAAGGGAGGAGAAAAAGAGAGGTAAAAAGGAGGAAAAAGAAAAAAGAGGGGGAAGGGGAAAAAAGAAGTTCAAATTTAAGTAATTGCGTAAAAATATGGACACATAAATGTTGGAAGGAAAAAAAAGTGAAATTTTCTTAATATTTTACAGATACAATATTACTGTCTTGTTAAAAACCTACGCCCTAAAGTGGGGTTTCTCAGGTAAGGAAAAGAGTATAGTAACAACATGCGTACATATTAACTACTCCCCAATGTCGATATCATTCATGCGTTCTATGTCAGTGTACACCTGCACAATCTTAGGATCGTCCAGTTGATGCTATTGTTGCTCTTTAGCTAATTCCTAGTCCATGATGCACGTGATTTCCTCCACCATCCTGGGCGTGAGGGATGATCTCATTTCTTCAATTATTCTCCCTACCATGCTGAATGTAACTTTCAAAGAGACAGTAGACACATTAACCAGTAGAACATCCAGTGCAAAATAGCACATCATAAGAAATATCTGCTTATTGTTCTTCCACCACTCAAGCAAGTCTATCTTGCATCCACTAGCAAGATCAAGATCGGTGTTTGCAAAATCATGCTCCAGGTAGTGGTCAGCTCTGAGACAGAATTCTACTTAGGGGCCACCTGAGGCTGAGAGGATGAAGAACTAGACTTGAACTTTAGCTTCTTCCACAAGTGGGGTGTCAAGCTTGTCTTGTCTTGTTGCACCTGTTGTGAAGCCTCTGATCTCGTGCTACTGCCAAGCTTATCGTGATACAAGCGAAAAACATGAAAAAGCTCCTTTTTAACATGTTCGAAAGCTTTAGAGAAATCAAGACCGAGACATTCATCTATTCCCTCCATACTAATCTGCAAAACTGCTAACGTTTTTGTAGGATCAAAAATGATAGGAAAGCAATAGAGGTGCGAAATAGATCCAAAATATTAACAAATTTTTTCTCTATTGCTGCAATAGCATGGCCTAAAAGGCGACCCCCTAGATTTAGCAAATTTGTCTGCAATTTGCCAAATAAAATCTATACTAAGCAATAGGTAGGGTAGTAAATACCAGATAGACCATTTGTTGCTTTATAAAAAGGTCTTAAATCTCCTGAAAATGATTAGTAATTTGCTAATCTGAATTAGGAACTACCAATTTATTATTCTGAGAGTTAGAATTGACAAAGATAGGTATAATATGTTCATACCCTTGTATCTTCTTCAACATGATGTATGTCTAGTTTCACCTCACCTTCATGTCAAAACCAAATTTTCTTGGGTCCTTCCATTGGTTGTGCAGTATTTCGTGAACCTGGCTACTACATGTGCTGAACTTGTGAGGTAACGACGAGCATCATAGATATTGTTCAAATATTCACCAATCGCTTGCATAATGTCTTGCACAACGAGGTTCAAGATTTGATATACACACCTCTGGTGGAGAACATGTCCATCTATATATGTCTGCAACCTTGGGGTGAGAATATTCATAGTGTCGTATTCACTGATGCATTATCAAGAGATACAAAAATAATCTTATTATCTATTTTAAAATTATCAAGTACGTCTAGTATATGCTCGACAATAGCCTCTCCTGTATGTGATTCACTAATTAACTAAACCATATGACTCTCTTGTTTGGCTCGTAATAATCATCTAAATAATGGGCTACAATACTACGGTAGACATTTCTCTAGTGCGATGATGTCCAAATATTTGAAGTTACGCAAAAAAGAACTGAACTTGTAGGAATATTTCTTTTAGTTCTGCAAGCTCCCTATGATAGATCTATAAAATATTTGATGTGGTAGTTCTCCTACTTGTGGTACTGTGGGCAAAAGCTGCATTGGATCATTCTTTCGAACACACAACTTTTACCCATCCTAATCGGTTCATCTTCAAAAATAATATATTTAGCAATTTACTCATAGGCAGAAAGAGGGTTGTATACCCAAGTACTCAGAGCCATTGACCTCGAAGTTCAGCTACGTTTGTACTCCTTCCCCTCACCTATGTTCCCCCCATCTTGCTCAAGCATGCTCTGTAGTACTGGTTTAAGTGTCATGTCCCTCTATCTGCTTGAGTAGTTAATTGAGCTTTGCAATAATTACAAGTTTCCATCTCTACCGTTTGGCTGTCTCGGATTTTCTAGCTCTAGGTCATGTGCTTCCAGCATGGCACCCTTCGTCCAACAATGCCGGTGTTGGACCTGAACCAACCAATGGTGCCGTCTGTGGACAGGGGAGAGAAGTTTTGTGTCCCCATTTGCTCCGAACTGCCTTAATACTCCTCGTATCCCTCCATACCATCCATATGATGGTCCTCCACACCGTAGTCTCCCATACTTTGTGAGAGCTAATGTACTTCTCCCGTCACCTCACTTAGCACACTTCGCAGCCATATGCCTTGACATGCTACTGTTGTGGTATCCATGAACTCAACTTCACATGACGACAAGGTGACATTTTACTATTTTTCAGACTCCCAAGCGTCTACGTTCCTATTGAAGTAGAATGACATGCCGCTTATGTTTTTCCTATCATCCACATTGCCTGCCAAGTTGCTATCGCTATAACCTGTAATCTTCTTGATAGCCTCAAGCTCGTTCTTCATCACCTCCTGCCAATATTGTTCTCGTGCAACCTCACAATAAACTGCTAACTCTTTTGCAGCTAGGAGATACAACTCGTCCATGCCATCAATATCCTCTGACACAGTATAGATGTCATCAAGGTTTCGATATTTGTGAGGCCTACTCTCATCAGGTGAGATAGGCCCCATGCTAGCTCCACCTCCTGTGACTATAGTGTACCCCCGGGTGTCAACGTACCCATGCTCTCTAGCTCCTCCATGTCAGAGATAGTGTTTGGCATTGCCACGCCTAGCGAGCCAAACAGTGTCGCGCAGTTGATCCCAGCGCTACCGGGTCATGTGGGATGGCCTGCCTCATCTACACCTGTGTTACCAAAGACAACAAACAAAGTCCAAGGAGCGTTAGTTACATCGTCAGTTATGTCATCCTTCCGCAACCACTCCTTTCCTTCCTCAAACACCATAATGCGGCTGATGTGAAGTTCCACAAGTCAAGGATCGAAGAGTCAATGACCCTTGCTGCCAGGCTCCATGCCGAGATACACCATGGCAGTGCTACGGTCATCGAGCTTCTTTGAGTGTTGCTTTACCACCTTGGAGTGCACGACACACCCAAACACTCACAAGTGCTTGATGCGTGGCCAAGGTTGTCAGGATTGCGATACCAGGTAGGATCATTTTTCATCTGATGGGATCGGATCGTAGAATCACGATTATATCATATTTTTAAAAGCGTATATATTTTACATAAAAATTAAATTATATTTCTAAATATACAAGTCTATAGTAGATTTTTGAATTTAATTTTGTAATTTGATAAATGTTGTCAGTATCGCAATACATACCGTAGTATCGTATGACCCTACGATTCTACCGAAGTTAGATGATACGGATTGCAATATGGATCGAAATCAGGTAGTATCGCACTGGGATCGTGATCCTACTCGTAGAATTGTTAGGATCGGGTAGAATTGTAGCGGGATCGTAATCCTGACAACAAACTATATTAGCATATAAATTTGATATTACCTATTGCTAGTTTAAGTTGCACTAGTTTAATTTGCTTTGTTTTGTTGTTTGCATGTTGTTCTAAGGTAAATAGGTATTACCTTTGACATATTGTGTTTTTAGGTTATTAGTTTATTAAAAATATTTAAATAAGTTTAAAAAATCAACCTTAATTCAATATAACATGAATAAGTGTACTCAAATTACAAAATTAAATACAAAAAATCTACTATAAACTTGCATATTTAGAAATATAATTCAATTTTTATTTAAAATATATACGCTTTTAAAAATTTGATTGAATCGTGATTCTACGATCCGATCCCATCAGACGAAAAACGATCCTACCTGGTATCGCAATCCTTACAACCTTGAATTTGAGTACACTTATTCATGTTATATTGAATTAAGGTTGATTTTTGAAACTTATTTAATTATTTTTAATAAACTAATAATCTAAAAAAGCAATATGTCAAAGATAATACTTTTTTACCTTAGAACAACATGTAAACAACAAAACTAAGCAAATTAAACTAGTGCAACCTAAACTAGAAATAGGTAATATCAAATTTTATATGCTAATATAGTTTGTTGTCAAGATCACGATCTCACTACGATACTATCCGATCCAAACAATTCTACGAGTAGGATCGCGATCTCACTGTGATACTACCTGATTTCGATCCATATTGCAATCCGTATCATCTATCTCTGGTAGGATCGTACAATACTACGATACGTGTCGCGATACTGACAACCTTGCGCATGCCTTCTTTCTAATCCAGACTTCATATGGCGTGACCCCAACTAGGTCATTGGTTGACACGTGGTTAAGAAGGTACACCGCATGTCACACAACCTCGCCCTACATTACTACAGGTATATGTTTGCTCTTAAGTAAACTCGTCGCCATGGACAACACGATATGGTTATGACTTTCCGTAACACCGTTCTATTGTGGTGAATACGGTGTCGTAAAGTGCCGCACTATTTCTTCGACATCGCAGAACACTGGAATTCATGTGATAGGAACTCGCCTCCACGATTTGATCTGAGTTCCTTTAACTTGAGCCCATGCTCATTCTTGACAAGTGCTTTCTACTTCTTGAATGCGCCAAGAGCCTCGTCCTTGGATTTCAACATGTGCACCCACATATATCTGCTAAAATCATCAACGAAGAGTATGAAATACTTGTTACCAGCATGTGTGTGTGGAGTTATGGGCTTGCATAAATCCACATGTACAAGTTCCAGCGGCTTCTCTGCTCGATGGTGCACCTGTGACAGGAACCGATTTCTGGTTTGCTTGGTCACTAAACAACCTTCACACAATTGCGTTGGGTGGTCAATCTTGGGCAAGCCTTGCGCCATCTCCTTCTCTGCCATCTGCTTTAGGGCATGAAAATTCACGTGCACTAACCGTGCATGCCACCACCATGCAGACACCTCCAAACTAGTCGTTGGACCTACTAGATTTTTGGTCATCAACATAATCTTACACAGCCGGTTATTGGATCTTTTTACATTCATGAGAAGTCCCCACTGCATTCGTAGACCCACAGTCGTGCATGGTATAAAACCACCATCCAACCATCTTCTACAAGCTGTCCAAGGCTAATAATGTTGTTGCAAAGGTTCGGTATGAATTATTCCTCAAAGAGTACATGTTGTTCTCTGTTTTTGCACTGGATAAGGATTGACCCCTTCCCCTTGGTCTCCACTGTGCATCCATCACCGAATCAAACATGTCCGTAGAGACTTTCATCTAGCTTGTTCAACATGAACTGCTGACCCGTCATGTCGTTGTTGGCACCATTGTCCAGGTACCACTCATTGGACACGAGATGTGCCTCGCCATCGAAGCACAGTCTTGCCGTCACCTTCTCCTTGTTTATTAACACTATGTTATGCGCCTCCTGCGCGTGCACGAAAAGGAGCAAGGTGGGGTCGTCATCCTATACGTGGGTGATATTAGCTTCCTTATTCCGATCACGATTGCTATGAGGCTTACGGCACTCAGATGCATAATGACTGTAAACATCACAGTTAAAACATTTAATCTTGCTTTTATTCTTTCCACCTCATCACGACCACCCTTGCTAATAGAGGCATGTTCATACTGGCTTTTGTTTCTGCTTCTAAAAGCAGAAGCCAATACGAACACGCTAGCTTCTATGAGCCACTACTATTCATCGACCACTACCTTTTATTTTCACATATTGTAATGTAATTTGTATTTTATTATATCACAATCTCGTAAGTCGCATGGAGATCCGAATGTTGCAGTGTCTTTCGTTGCACCGTCTTTCTTACATAATACACTACTATTCATCAGCTACTACTATTCATCAACCGCTTCTATCAGCCACTGCTATTCATCAGTCACAGCCAAAAGTCATCAGCAAAAGCTAATATAAATAGACCCTCAATTAATATAGAACCTTGTCACCATCAGTCAGTACTATTTAAGGTGGTGTTCAACATGGCTTAAGCTTATGGCTTAAGCTTATTTTTGCACTATTCATAATTTCGTCTTTTTCTGAATTTTTAACTTTTTTGAGCTTTTTTTCGGTTCTTTTTTCTCGTATTCGCTTGCGTTGTCTGTGATGGGCTAACATATTTTTTATATTTTTCAATTTTTTAAAATTTAATTATGTTAAATAAACCTCTCACTACCATGATTTTTTCGATCATTCTGAGATTTTCATCATAGCTTTCAGCTTTCAACCGAACCACCTAACACACACCATCAAAAGACATATGTAAAATCTAATATAAATGGCGTAGAACCATGTCTTGCTACTAAATTATGGTGGCGATTAGACAGAAGCTCTGACTTTCTTTCTCTTATTTAATGTATGTCGGATGTCATGTCATGTGTATATCAATCAATCATGCATCAAATAGTACCTTGAAATTTGCTTGAACCTGCTATACATACTTGTGAATTTCCATAACAGTTACTAAAGTACTAGCCCAAGCGCATAATATGCCCTCAGCCTCACGTATCAGTGAGTAGTTTCTTTTATAAAATAAAATAGTTTCACGTGTATCACTTTCGTTTTCTTTAAGGCGATACCAGATGTTCCATACTCTACATGTTTTAATGGAGTAGTTTGTATAATATAAGTTAGTTGTGTTGGCTCATGAGTAAAAAATATTGTATCTGAAGCGAACCAATTAGTATAAGACCTCAACTGGTATTATAACACATAAGAAATAGATTTCGAGTTTAATTTATTGGATCATTTCTTTTGGTGTCTGAAGGATTTTTGTTCTGGACCTGGATAGTTTATGGTAGGCTAGCTTCGATCTGCATCATGCTGAATTCATACCAAGGTCTAATCTAGACTCAGCCTTCTGTTACTTCCTCCATTGGCCATATTTTAACAGCTGATTTTCTCACCGAGGGTTTGGGTGATATGTGAAGGTCAGGTCGGGAAGTATTGTCCAACAAAACTGGAAGTATCATATACTGTTATCTGAAATTTCCAGCACAAATGGCCTAGCAAATGTCTTGTGAGTGCTGTTACTGCATAGATTTCGTCTGGCATGGGTGCATTCTGTTGGAACTTATCCCAGAAATCATACACTCGATTCGTCCGTAGACACATACTACACAAGGAAGATGAGAAACATTAGAGAATTATTCTGACACGAACTCGACTTGCACCATTTTTTTCCTTTTTCTATTATTCACCTCTCCTCTTTAACAAACGATTACAAATATATATATATATATATATATATATATATATATATATATATATATATATATATATATATATATATACACTGTGATCCGGTTCTAACAACCATAACTCCATGACTCGTGCACTACCCGAAAGATCCGGTCTTGCTGAGACCACATCCGGGCTCCTACGACTTACGTCTGCTCCCTGCTACAGTACTCACGACCGCTACAGTGACCATTACAACTGCTACAGTCCCTTTAAGACTACTATAGTACTCTTCGAGTACCGACCAAAACACTTCGACTGGACGCCCGACCACACTACTTCCTACAACCACTTACAAACATGCATACGGCCACATCTAACAAGTGCTTATGACCACGACCGCTAAACAAACTTACGACCATGACTAAGCAACAATACGATCATGCATGAAGAAACCAAACTAAGTTTATGACCATGTCTAAAATATCAAGATTAGTTCTAACATTCTTCCCCTTAATCTTGATACTTTGACTCACAAAACAAAATCCGATCTCCTGACATGTCTCCAAGGAGTTTTGCCTTGTTCTTGCTGACCATGCTGCCGGTGACACAAATTGTCGGTGTCTTCCACATCTTTACTGCTGGTGACACACCTCACCGACAACTTCGACCACCTCCTCATCTCCAATCGTCTTTCGCTGGTGACATAACTTGACGGTGATGGAGACTCAGACCGAAGCTTGCATACTCCTTATTACTCATGCTTTCTCGTGGACACAACACAAGAACACACGCAAGTACTCTGGACATACACTTTCTTGTGGACACATCTAACACAAGAACTCACGCACTCTCACATGATTTACACTGACTCATCTACATGCACGACCAACACAAATATGTGCACTTATGTAATACACCTCCTATATACACAAACAAATACATGACACATGCAACACTCCTACTGTGTCATATACACATATGACTCAATGTTGGCTTTAAAGCAGCGTTGGCTCGTCCTCTGCATCCGCTGTAGTAAGAAGAGCCACCTCCTTCTTCGGCTCGCGGTATTCCTTTGCAAAATGCCCGAACTCTTGGTAGTTGTAGCAGCGCATCTTCGCTTTGTCAAAAGTGCTCTTCTTTTTGCCGAAGCCATTGCTCTTCTTGGATCGGGCATCCCACTCACCCTTTGTCAGTAGCAGCTGCTGATCCCCTGGGCCTACACCATGGGATACCCACCGTTCTTCGTGTGCCTTCAAACATCTGATCAACTCTTTGATCGCCATTGCCTTGAGTTCCTCAAATTGCTCGATTGGGGAGACTACCGGTAGAAACTTGGTGGGAACTGCACGAAGAAATTTTCTTACCGCATAGCTCTCCTCCATCTTGTCACCGAGCCCTCGAATTTTGTTGATGATAGTTGTCAACCGGATGGCAAAGTCGTCGATCGCTCTGACTCCGTCATGCGCAACACCTCAAACTCCAACTTGAGGGCCTCCACCTTGGCTTCCCTCACGCTCTCAACTCCCACGTGCATGGTCTTCAACGCCTCCTACGTGGCTTTGGCTCTCTTTTTTAGCCAGCAGGAAGAGTGTATCTTTGGGGACACCTTGGTAGATGGCCACCAATGCCATCTGGTCCTTGTGCGTATCGGTATCGCCGGGCTCGATGGCGTCCCATACGCCTTGGGCCTTCATGTACACCTTCATCTTTATCACCCACGTCGTGTAGTTGCTCCTCGTGAGCACGAGGTGTGAAGCGACACCGCGGAACTCTCCTTCGCTGGTGCACTCGCCGATGCTGACGCCGCCGGATCAACTATCTCCATACTTCTTGGTGTGATTTTGGGCATTCACCAAGCTCTGATACCAATTATTGGAACTCAACCAAGGAATCACACACTCGATTCGCCCGTGGACGCACACTATATGGGGAAGACGAGGAACAGTAGAGAATTTTTCTGACGTGAACTCGACTTGCGTCATTTTTTCCTTTTTCTATTATTCACCTCTCCTCTTTAACAAACCGATTACAAAGATATAAATAGACATTCTATGATCCGGTTCTAACGGCCACGACTCCACGACTCGCGCACATCGCACACTACCCGAAAGTCCCGGTCTCGCTAAGACCACGTTCGGGCTCCTACGACTTACGACTGCTCCCTGCTATAGTACTCACGACTGCTACGTGACCATTACGACTACTACAGTAACTTTCAGACTACTACAGTACTCTTCGAGTACCGACCGAAACACTTCGACTCGGCGCCCGACCACACTACTTCCTACGACCACTTACAAGCATACATACGACCACATCTAACAAGTGCTTACGACCACGACCACCAAACAAACTTACGACCATGACTATGCAACCATACGATCATGCATGAAGAAACTAAACTAAGTTTACGACCACGTCTAAAATACCAAGATTAGTTTTTCTCTTTGGTAAGGGGCTAATAATCAATCACTCCATGGTGCACAAACTCAAGCACACTAACTGCCCTTTCTTCGACTTTTCTGCCTTGTTTTTCTCTTTAGTAAGGGGCTTTTATGTTGAGATAATCTTGTTGCTTCTTTAGCTTACGTATTCATTAGATGACTACATGGCTACATGAGTGAAAGTCGAAGTAGTACTATTGTGTTTCCATTGAGATAGTTGTATTTCTATTGATGATTGGTATTCACATGTGAGAATGTTCCCATATGTTTCCATTGATGATTAGTATCTATGTATGAGATTGTTCCTACTCATGTACTTATATATAAATAGATGATCAATATAAGAGAAGTGTATCCCGGTTGCAAATTATTCTAGTGTTCATGTGTGTTAGGAGTAGGCACGACTAACATTTGGTATTAGAGCTTGTTTCTCTTGAACATGTGGAGATGTCGCTTGTAGGCTCGAAGTCGTCCCATAGATCCCAGTCCCCATCGCATCCCAGGACCCATGACATCGGTGGTCGAAGCGATAGCAATGGCAGTGAACTGGTGATACAGTAAGTGGTGAAGGAGTCGGGGGGCTTAGTCGTATATCCGACGCTGACACGAACCAACTACAGATATTGGGCTCTCATGATGAGGGTCATGTTGCACGCATGAGTCCTATGGGACACGGTCAACAATGATAATGTTGATTACCAGGAGGGACGCATGGCAGTAGAGGCCATCCTCTAAGCCACTGGAGATGCTCTCCATGCTCGCTATCAAGGGAAGCGCCAAGGAGGTGTGAGATGCCATCAATACCATGCGTATAGGAGTGGAACGCATGCGCAAGGTTGAGGCTTAATCACTACGCAAGGAGTTTGAGGCCATTACGTTCCACGATGGGAGATGGTGGACGACTTCGCCATGAGGCTTACCGGCTTCATCAACAACCTCCATATTCTTAGTGACAAGCTCGACGAGGTAAGGGTCGTGGAGAAGTTCCAGTAGGTTGTTCCCCACTGGTACTCATAGATACCTCTGTCGATTGAAACATTGGTCGATCTTGATACGCTGTCTGTGAAAGAGTTGATTAGGTGGTTCAAGGCCGCCGAGGAACAGTATGAACGTGACAGGACCAACGGGGCTGGCGATCACCTGCTCCTCACATAGGAAGAGTGGGTTGCTCAAATGAAGCAGTGACATGAGGCTGAGGGCTTGTCCGGCAACCAGAAGACCAGCGACTATAATCGACACTGTGACAAACAGCCACGCAAGAAGAGCGACAGCAACACTCGATATGACAAGAACGAGCTCATGATATATCATGGGATAAGTGCCTCAATTGTGGCAAACTTGGGCACTAGGCCAGGGATTGTTGCAAGCCAAAGTGTACCGAGGAGGCCAATCTCACATAGGTCAGTGAAGATGAGCCCACATTACTGATGACACATGAGTGCTCTCTTACTGTGACCACCAAGAACATGACTGATACTATTGTGCTCAACGAAGTGCACGCTCAGGTGCATTTGGGCTGCGATGATGATCACCACGATGACACATGATACCTCAACACCGACGCCATCAACCACATGATGCGGGATGTCATCTTTGATGAAGCAGTGCAGTGGGACTGGGGCGTGAAAGAGAAGGAAGGTATGGCAAACAACAGTGAACCATTTGCTATCGAGTATGCCATATACTATGTACCAGGTATGGCTCGTGGAAATCGCACGGCACATGGGAGTGACGAGCCGATGACACCAGTAGCGGCGAACCATGCGCCCACCCCAAGGTCAGTGACGTTGGTGTATGGACAAGACGCAGCAACACCATGGCGTATGGTGGGGTGGAATTCGTCTCACCACCCACCGATGCTTCAACCATGCTCGACCTTGATGATGATGGTAATGAGCCATATCGATTTTGGAGCGTGGCCAATGTGTATAACATGACCAAACCTTAGGATCTCACCATGGATGAGCTGCATCTCCTAGCCGTCGAAGAGCAGGCCACATTTGCTAAGGTAGAAAAACACAAGAACTGGCATCAAGCAATGCTTGACGAGATGAGTTCCATTGAGGAGAACTGTACCTGGTGCCTTGTAGATATTCCACCCGGCCATCGTCCCATTGGACTTAAGTGGGTGTACAAAGTAAAGAAGGATGCACAAGGAGCAGTCCTCAAGCACAATGCACATCTCGTGGCAAAGGGATATATGCAGCAACAGGGACTGGACTTCAAGGAGGTGTTCACGTCGGTTGCTTGCCTCGAGTCTATCCCTCTACTTCTCACACTCACCGCAGACGAGGGGTGGCCGATGCACCACATGGATGTGAAGTCGGCCTTCCTCAATGGTGACCTTGAGGAGGAGGTATATGTCATCCAACCTCCTGGGTTTGTTATTGATGGCCAGTACCAGAAGGTGCTGAAGCTTGACAAGGCACTCTAGGTCTTTGTCAAGCACCTAGGGTATGGTATGCTAAGCTGGACAACTACTTATTGTCACTTGGCTTCCATCGTAGCGCATCAGAGCATGTCATGTATGCACACAGTGTTGGTCCCTTCCGCCTCCTCATGGGCATATATGTCGACGATCTTATCATCACCGGCAATGAACCGCAAGAGATTGGCAAGTTCAAAATGGAGATGATGAGTTTGTTCAAGATGAGTGACCTCCGGTTACTCAGTTTTTATCTTAGGATAGAGGTTTATCTGACCAATGATGGCATCACGCTGAACCAGGCGGCATATGTGGCAAAGATCATTGAGATGACTGGCGTGGAGGGCTGCAATCTGTGCCATGTTCTGATGGAGCTGCGGTTCAAGCTGAGCAAGGTGAGCATGACACCTCCGACGGACATGATGGTGTACAGCAGCATCATGGGCAACCTTTGGTACTTGGTGCACATGCTCCTGGATATCTCATTCGCGGTGGGCTATGTGAGCGGGTTCATGGAGAATCCGACCACTGAGCACCTATCTGGCATGAATATAATCCTTCGATACATCACTGGCATGCACCACTTTGGTTTTTGCTATGCGAGGAAGATGGAGGAGCCACAACTGGTTGGCTACAGCGACAGCGACATGGTGGGTGATGTTGACACCCGCAAGAGCACCACAGGCATGCTATTCATCCTCGGCCATAGCCTCATCAGTTGGAAATCGTAGAAGTAAATGGTGGTGGCCTTATTCTCCTACGAGGATGAGTATATTGCCACAACGACGGTGGCATACCAGGGCATCTGGCTAGCTCGCCACCTTGGTGATCTAAAGAACAAAGAGGCTGGCACAGTTGTACTCAAAGTGGACAACAAATCTGCCATCTCCCTCAGTAAGAATCATATTTTCCATGACCAAAGTAACCATATTGATACGAGGTATCATTTTATTTGGGAGTGCGTTGAGAGTAGGAAAGTTGAGGTCAAGCTCATCAACACCGATGAGCAGCTCACGAACATCTTGACGAAGGTGTGGGACGCATCGGTTTTAGGAGTTACGTGCAAAGATTGGGCTCATCAAAATTAAGTGTACTAGGTTCCTTGTTGAGATCAACAAGATTAGAGAGTGATTTATTGAGATAATCTTGTTGCTTCTTTAGCTTACGTATTCATTAGATGACTACATGGCTGTATGAGTGAAAGTCAAAGTGAACAATTGTTTTCCATTGAGATAGTTGTATTTCCATTGATGATTAGTATTCACATGTGAGAGCATTCCCATGTGTTTCCATTGATGAGTAGTATTCACATGTGAGAGTGTTCCCACTTATGTATTTATATATAAATAGATGATCAATAGAAGATAAGTGTATCCTGGTTACAAATCATTCCAGTGTTCGTGTGTGTTAGGAGTAGGCACGGCTAACATTTTATGCATGTTGTGTCTCTTTATGGTAGGCCATGTAAGATTAGGCTAAGTACACCACTTGAGATGGGTGGCTGGTGTAGTGGTGGTGGTGGCAATAGAGCGGCAGTACATGTGGGAAAGAAATTCTATGGGGCAGAGCCCCAAATCTTGGAACTCCAGCTCCTACCTCGATGCCTTGTAATGGACTCCATATCTCACCGGTGACCACACCACCAGAGATAAAGTGCCGCCACCCCCCCTTTTCATCATTCGCGGCCACCCAGCACCCACAGCTGCTTCCCGTAGAAATGGAAGCAGTCAACATACTCGGCCTAGAACTGTGCCCGCACGCATAGGGGAAGGTCAGTGAAGATACCGGTGGAGAGGGGGGAGGGCAGGGTGGCAGGGCATGGGTGGGGGTCACCGACGAGGCTGGGGTCACCGAGCGGGCGACCAGAGGGCAAGGCCTGCACCCATGGCCACCGGATCCGCTGCATCGTCTTAGCGCTGATGATGAGGTCATGCACGTTAATCAGTAGGCCATAGCTAGGGCTGATGAACACACCACTGTTACACGGCGCAGCTCCAAGGACCTCTTCATCTATGACGGTCCTCAGGGTGTCCCAACTCCTCGCTACTCCACCAGCTCCTCGACCACTGCCTTATCGACGCGGTCTTCATCGTTCTTATGATCACCAACCTTGCCATGACCGGTGCCATCACTAACATCCTGGCCGTAGTCGCCGCAAGCCTCCCAATCACCATGCTCCACACCTCCATCCATGTCTGCGATGACCTCAAGGGGCCCTCCCTAGCAGCAACAAATAATGGTGAGGAGGAGATGGCGGCAGCCATGGAGAAGGAGGGTGGCCTCATTAACGATCTCACCACACCGATTCGAGCTCGCCATCGCCCTCGACGTCCTCCATGTTGCCTTCCTCCGTCTCTCACCCGATGCCCACCTCAAGCCATGACAGCAGTGATATTGGCAACGTGGTCGGGGCCAGTGACACCGGAGGAGGTGTTGGGCGTGGGAGGAGTGGTGGATCCCAGCGGTGAGGGAGACTGGAGCAAGGAGGCGGCTTGGGAAGAATTGTTGGGGGAAGGGAATAGGAATAATTAGGGTATTTCAAGACTCTGCTATGCCACGTGATAGAATGCGAGGAGGACCTCAAGGGAGGTGTTCAAAGCCCTCCAGAATTTTTCACCGTCCACATGGGGCTACCAAACCCCTAGAGAGTGGGACCCATGGCTCATACAAAGGAGCTTCTATGGGGCCCTTTGCCCAGGTGATATCTTAATGACGTAGTTCTGCTTCTACATCACTATGTCACAAAGCAAGCAATGGAATAACCACTCGACAAGCTCTTCAATGGCGGGTACAGGTGTTCTTACACTTTTAACTACGCATTTGTCGTCTTGTTTTTCAGAGTATAAGCAAGCCTCCATTTGCACTAACCTGAAAATCTAAGAATGATATACGGATAGCTTAAAGTGTTGAATTAATAAAAGTAGTCACCAACCCACGCATTTACACGGGCTAGTTTATAAAATACTATTTTATAATCCATATTATTGAGATAAGTTTATAGGAATAATTCATTTGTTCAAAAAAATGATAATTTGATTTTCTTGACATTTTACGTAAGAAAAATATAGTGTCAAATTCTTTTTATGTGATGGGATCAAATAGATACCAGGAACATATATTAAATCTCAACCTCTATAAATTGGGATCGGTCGTATAAATGATTGTATATGATTTCTTTAATTATTCAAAAAAATTTAGGGATTTAATTTCCAATTCTTATTGAAATAAAATTGCTAATTTTTAAATTTTTATTTTAAATTCTAGTTATTTGGATTGTACTTGGCATGAGCTCTTTCTTTTAATTTGCTAACTTTCATTTAATTATTATATATGGAAGTTACTTTGTAAGTCATATGGAAATCAGATCGCTTGTTTTTTCTTTATTTATTATACTAAATTTTGACATGGACTCTCTTTTTAGTCTAAGTTAGTATAACTTGGGTCTATCATATAGATGGCTTGATCATTTTGGTTAACACAGGAGCTTCCTCAGAGTATCTAGTTAGTATAGGTTTACAAATTTTAATATTTTTAGAATTTAAAATTTGAATACAAATCAAATCTCTAATCATACTTTACTTTTTATATCAAATTTGCATGTTATTGGATCATACTTCATATGGATTTTTTCAGTTTAGGCTAGAATCAGTATGAAAATCCAATTTATATTTTTATTTAGTTATTATTCAGAATTTTATTTTTTTAGTGATTTACTTTTGAATTCACCTATAAATCAAATTGCTATTGTATTTTATTTTTAATCCAAATTTTAGTTCATTTGGATTGAACTTGACATGGACTCTTTATTTTAATTTGTTGATTTTCATTTAATTATTGTTCTAAATCTTGATTATTTATTATGTTATTATAGAAGTTTTACAGAAATCAAATTGCTAAGTTTCTTTACTTTTATTCTGAATTTTAGTTAATTTAGATTGTAATTGACTTGGATTCTTTCTTTTAATTTATTAATTTTTATTTAATTTTTATTCTGAATTTTAGTTTTTTATGGATATTATTTTGGAAGTCCTATGGAAATCAAATTGCTATTTTTCTTCATTTTTTATTCTGAATTTTAGTCTAATTTTTATTATGTTATTATTCTTAATTTTAGTTATTTATGAATGCTACTTTGGAAATCGTATAGAAATCAAATTGCTGTTAGTTTATTTTTACTCTAAATTTCTGTTAATTTGGATTTTACTTAATATAGACTTTTATTTTTACTCTGAGTTATTATAACTTGAATCTTTCAGATAAATGGCTAGATTTTTTTGTTAAAGTGGGAGCTTTATTAGTGTGCCTAATTAGTATAGGCACGACATCTTACTGCCAACCTGATCCTGAACATAATGATAACGACCTGCCCTACGATTGGACTTGAAATCCAGACCTCTACAAGGATAATGAGAGCTTCACATTTCAATTATGTTACCAACTACTCCATCTATTCAGAAATGTACGACGTTTAAGAAAACATGCAGTCAAATGTTTTTAACTTTGACTACCTATACATAAAAAAACTATTTAGATTGGTCAAATAAAAATGGTACCATTATATTAGTTAAGAAAAAGATTTCCATAATATAATAATTTTATATTTTTAATGAACATATTCATATAAAAAATAGTAATCAAAGTTATATGTTTGAGACCGTGTCCATCTCCAAAATGTTATAGTTTTTTTTAACATAGGGAGAAGTTAGCTAAGCTGGTGTGCCTTGGCATATGGGTGGGTCGTCCACTTCTCGGCCTGTTTTGGGGGCTCACAGTGTGCTGGGCTATCTATCCCCCTCTGCCAGTGCACCAGCCAACTATGGCCTTGGTGCCACGGCCATGCCATCACCTAGCATCATGGATCGATGGTGGTGGAGCAAGTGCAAGCCAAGATTGGCTTCGTTCCTCGGCTTCTTTCTTTTGCCCTGGAGATTTCCTTCCCTTCCTTGGCCTGAGGCAAATCAAAATGGACAGATTACTGTTCCACGTTAATTATTGGGTGGATTTTTTGACTGCGGCTTATGGTTTTTTATCCTAGCACGAGTACATATATGAACGAACCAAATACTAATAAGCTGATAAATCACTTCAAAAATGTTGTCCCAATAAACCGCTTCGAAACAATGATGGAGAAGTCATGATGTTTGTTTGTTTAATTGAGAGAAACCATAAATCATAAGCAATAAGCCGAAAGAACTCAGCCATTGCTTTTATGCTCTTTCTATGATACAATCGACAGCTTCTAAGCTTTTAGCTTATTTAAGTCAGAAACCACTTGAAACGCATCGGCTTCAAGTTTCGGCTTTTTTTGGTTTTTTTGCCTTTTCATTTTCTTTTTTTCCCGTGTTCCATTACATTGTCCAGGACGGTATAATGGTTTTTTTATATATTTTTTCTCATTTTTCTATTTTTCTCAAAGAAAACTAGCATACACTACAGTGTAATTTTGACCAAAAGCTACAAATCCAAGCCAGAAACCTAAGCTCCAAGCCGAATGGAGCGCCGGCTCTTCTGCTCTTCCTTGTCCTGTGACAATGGAGTGATGGGCAGCATGTGTACCGTTCACAACTTGCTGCTCTTCTGGTATCTCTTGCTCTGTGGCAAAATGGACAGCTTGCTGGTTAGATGCACAGTAATGATGATTGGAACATGTTGTTATATGTTTTTCCCCTCATATGAACATTGTTGGAGTGTACACGTGTCGCTGTTTCTCATCTCGCCCTCATGTTAACAGGGAGATATACATCATCCATGGTACCAGTAACATCTGAAAGACCCAGCAGAGGGATCATTGTCGACAAACACTCGGAAAGATCGCAAAGTAGAAAAGATATCCCCAACGCCTTCAACTGGACTGACGGTCTCTTCTTGATGCAGCATTCATGCGCATCAATTTTCTTGCGTACTATTAATGACGTGTAAGCCAGCTACTAGCCAAGCCTGCGGTGCTAGTGTTTTTCTTTGCCCTGTCCCCCGTAGATGTCAAATTGTCAATCTTTGTTTCCGGTGGAAAAGACGCTCCACCGCACCAAGATCACCGGACCAAACGCTTGAAGAAAAAAAACGCGCAAGGGCAAAGACTTCACGTTCACTCTCAATGTGAGAGCATATTCAATGTTTCGCCGTGGAAAGTCTCTTCTTTTTATCTTTTCAAAGCTGCTTTTCGACTTCTCTGCATTAACTAGATTTTCAAACAAAGTGTCTTTGTAAATCGCAATTGATAAGTCGATTGTAGTATACAGTGTAGCGACTTCATTTATATCGGCAAAAACCGCAAGCGAGTTGTTGTTACTCTGTACTCTTACTCACTAACAGCCCAAAAGACATAAACCGCAAAAAAAAAAACAGGCCATTTGGCTTTGGCTTATAAATAGTAATAGCTTGCAAAGCTACTTGTAGAGAAAGAGACACTCGTGTGCGATTTTGACCGATATAAATAAAGTCACTATAGTATGTACTACAATCTACTAGTAGATACCATCTTAAAAAGACACTCCGTTGAAAGCAAAAACTATAGAAAATCATTTAGTGTAGAAAGTTCAAAATTTAAAAGTTAACATGAACAAGGCCATAATATTAGCATGGATAGTAGCTTAGAATATGGCTACAACAAACCAAAAATTCGTAAAATTTTGAACTTTCTTAAATTTTGGCCAAACTTGAATTTCTTGCCCAATTTGGATGTTTCTGGCCAAAAACCGCTTTCCTTCTCTAGTTTTCCATTTCCTCCACCCTTTGGCGCATTCTCCATCACCACAATTACCCCTGTTCTCCCCCTTCTACTCCGCTTCCTTCCATTCGCCGTCGCCACGATCAACCACCGCCACCATCGTTCGCACCACCACGGCTAACATCATCAACTTACCGTACTGTGCATCACCGAGCCTCTGCCATCTTCTTCAATGCCATCCCATCACCGTACTGGAACTCAGTTCTCTCAGGTTACGAACGCCATTCCATGAGTGAAGCAGCTCTGCGTGCACTAACTGAGATGCAATCCGAGGCGACACCTAACCAGTCCACGTTCAGCTCAGCACTGGCAACCTGTGCCAACATATTTCTGCTTGAGCACGGGAAGCAGATTCATGCATACATGGTGAGAAATGGTTATGAGATTGACGATATATTGCGAAGTGCACTGGTTGACATGTATTCCGAGTGTAGGCTGTTTGATTATTCCATCAAGGCAGGACCATCTCACGACGTCATCCTCTGGAATTCAATGATCTTTGGATGTGCTATAGCACTCGAATAATAATAATAATAATAATAATAATAATAATAATAATAATAATAATAATAATAATAATAACCCTAATCTAGATATGGCTTTAAATAGGAGACCTTTCTATTCTTTTTGTACGCAGTTTTTCAGATCCCGGTTTTCCATCTCCTATTTTTTCTCTCTCTCTCTCCCTCTCCCTCTCTCCTCCCGTGCACGCGGCACCGGCGACGACGACGGCGGCCTGGTGGCACGGCGGCGGCGAGCGGCCGCCGGCGGTGCCAAGCACGACGCACACATGCGCACGCGCACCATGGCGTGAGGCGGCGTGGCGCGGCGGTGGCTCGGCGCGGCGTCGGCGCGGCGGCGGCTGGCGATGGCGGCTGCGCGGCGGCGCGCGGCGCACGCCGCACACACAACTATGACGGCGGTGGAGCGGCGGCGGCGGCGGCGGCGATGGCGGTGGATGGCGACAAAGGCGGGGCCGAACGGCCGTTCGCACGGTCGAATGTGGTTTCGCACAGCCAAACATCGTTCTCTCGGCCAAACAGTGTTTCACTCGGCCGAACGATCATTCGCGTGGCCAAACGTTGTTTCGCTTGGCCGAATGGCGTTTCGCACGGCTGTGGGGCTAGCAAACACGTTCCCTCTTCAATCAAATTCATCTCCTGTTGTTCCTTTATCAAATTCATCTGTGCCTGATCGGTTGCCTTCCATTCCATGTTGTAAGTTCGCACGCAGTTGTTGAGAGAGCAGTTGGGTAGTTGCACATTTCGGATCCATCGTACAGCGTGTCTGTCGAGTGTGCTCAAGGCAAGTACCTCACGGCCGTAACCTGTCCTTTCGCACATTACCGTTTCATGATTAACTATCGCCATTAGCTTAGTATTCAATTATTTCATTGTATTGATTGCCAGTTGTATGTTGTTTGTAGATTGGATATATTCTAATGCTCTGAGCTAGGTAGTGTTGTACACTTGTAGTTGGTATAATGAATTCATGCTTTAGTTAGGGATTGGAATAGATGCTTAAATTATTAATCGGGTAGCGTATAAGCATGTTCAAATCTAAGGTTAACCACTATTAATCTTATTAATCTTTTAACATTGGGTGGCTTATTTGTATATCCTGCTTCCATGATCCTTTAATTTTACATTATTAATTATGAGCCTCTGCTGATTTAGTTGTAGTACCATTAATCTGACAAATGATCACTTATCATGTAATAAAAATTGTATGATTGACAACCCTTGTGTGTCTCCTTCTAGTACCCTCTTTAGGACAGGTTTTAGTACGTTATCATCAGACCA
Organism: Bonia amplexicaulis; assembly: GCA_036346245.1. NCBI lineage: Eukaryota > Viridiplantae > Streptophyta > Magnoliopsida > Poales > Poaceae > Bonia > Bonia amplexicaulis. The sequence goes on along the minus strand of CM070745.1, from coordinate 10,146,139 downwards.
TCGTTCTCCATCGCTTTGTATCACAAATTATGTCTCTCCGTTCTCAATTGTATCAACCTTTTACTCTCATAGCTTTAGCTTAGTTCACCCTCGACTTCCTAATTACACTATGGATAACTCGCTAATAAAAGAAATGACAGTTACCTGGCCCAGGATTACCCACGTATAGGGGATATTTTCACCCACCTGGTAACGTACGGGGGGCGTACATTCTCGTTACATAGGATATTACACCCGTCAGCGGTTATACAATCGAGGACAAAGATGTGCTTGGCTATTATCGTATGACCGGGTATGTGGGATATGATCACCAGCATCTTTGCTATAACTTACTGTAACTTGTTAAATAACAAATATTTGTACTTGCTAAATAACAATTCTCTTTAATTACACTGTTTCCGTGATCTCTATCTCCGATCTATATCAGTGTTTTCGGTAATCTAGGTTCATTGCCTTTAACATGTGTCAATTACTTACTTACATTGCTTGTCCTTTGCATATCTTGTTTGCATTACCTATCATTTATTCACCGTGTTGCGACTGTTGTTTGGTACTTGCTGAGATTTTCAAATCTTACACTTGTTCTTTCCATTCTCAGGTAAAAGGCTAGTGGAGTGATAGCAATATGTATGGGTGGGAGCACTCGAGTTTTTAGCAATGTGACTTGCTACTATTTATGTCATTTTAGTTATTCTTCATTTGGTTAGAAGTGGATCGGTCCTATGTTTCAAACATTTATTTCAGTTTCCGCTGCTTCTTTAATAAAATACTTTTAAAGTTTAGTTCTTCCCATTTTTTTATTATTGTTTCTATTTATTCTCATTTTAACGATAATGTTCCATAATAGTATTTCATTATAGCATGTGAGGTGCTACATGTGCTTACAACGGTAAAGGTGAATATGGGCTTGAATTGTTCGATGCAATGAGGAAGCAGGGGATTAGGGCAGACTCTTGTCCCTTTCCTCGGTGCACTGGTTTCATGTATCAGAAGGGGCATTTCGGGTTGGGAAGGAGTTGTTTCACTCTGATGACTGACGAATATAGCATTGTCCCTTGCATTGAGCACCATGAATGCATGATCGAGCTGTTGCTCAGCTCGAGGATTTCGTGGAGCACATGCCATTCGACCCAACAACTGCAATGTGGCTAAGCATCTTCGACTGCTGCAGGGAGCATGGGAACAGAAAATTAGGGGAGAGGGCCTGCGCAGTGCATCAACGACAGCAATCCCTTGACACCAGTTCGATTTTAAGCTACCCGTGAGCTGAGAGCGGGCTCGTTATAACTTTTAGGCTTGTTTTTTTTAACTTTGGCTTATGATTTATAGTTGTAGCTTATGATTTTTAGGCTGTTTATCTTAGGCTGTTTATAAGATAGAGTACGGAGTAACAGAAATTCACGCGTAGTTTTGGCCGATATAAATAAAATTGCTACAATATGTACTACAATCAACTTGTAAACCTCGTATTAAAAAGACACTCTGTTTAAAAACTAATTACTATAAAAAAATTAAAAACAACTTTTAAAAACCGAAAAAGAATAGCATCGGCCTTACATGAGCCACATGACTGCTGATTGACCGATCAACCAACTTCCCTCCTTTGGCTCGTGGGTTTGAATTGGAGGAGCACAATTTGGTGACAACCATACAGTCTTGTAGCACAAAACTACCCAACTGCTTGCTTCACGTTGCGCAATTCATCTGTCAGTCATAAGGCAGTCACACTCGCACTCCAGAGATCAGAATTGCTCTTGCGTTCTTCTCTTGTAGTACGAATAGCACAGGCCGTTAGTATCTGGTGGCCTGCCTGTCAAGTGTAAATAACTCTGCTCAAAATTCGTATTCACTATTCAGTGAACATTTCACACAAATATATCTATAGCATGAAGTCTGTGCTTCCCTCTGAACAATTGCTCGGTTCATGTTTGGTACTAGGTTAGTACTAGTACTTCACAACATAATCAATTTATTGCCAAAATATTCGTAATAAAGATCGTCAAGAGAAAGAAAAGAACTTTTTTAGAGGGAAAGTGCAAAAAAGAAAGGATGGATTAGGGCGCTGAATCTACAGTTAAAACTTGTCTCTCAGCTCTCAATCGGTGAGCTTGAATTTTTAGACGGAAGCGTTGTAAAAAAAAGGGGGATTTTTTAAACGGAAGCTGGGTTGCGCTGCTCCATTTCGCACACGCGCCTATTGGCATGGCGCGACACCATCACCACCACCACCTCGTCTCCCGCCTCCGCGCCTCCGCGCCGCTCGCCGACCTCCTCCGCTCCGCACTCACCGTTCCCGCCGCCCGCGCTGCGCATGCGCGCGCCCTCAAGTCGCCCTTCGCGGCCGAGACCTTCCTCCTCAACACCCTCCTCTCCGCGTACGCGCGGCTCGGCCGCCTCCCCGACGCACGCAGGGTGTTCGACGGGATACCCCAGCCAAACACCTTCTCCTACAACGCCCTCCTCTCCTCGTGCTCGCGCCTCGGCCGCCTCGCCGACGCCCACGCGCTCTTCGGCGCCATCCCCGACCCCGACCAGTGCTCCTACAACGCGGTCATCGCCGCGCTCGCGCAGCACGGCCGCGGCGGCGACGCGCTCCGGTTCTTGGCCGCCATGCACGCCGACGACTTCGTGCCCAATGCCTACTCCTTTGCCAGCGCCCTGAGCGCCTGCTCCGGGGAGAAGGATTCGAGAACGGGGGAGCAGGTGCATGCCCTTGTCTCCAAATCTCCGCACGCGAAGGACGTGTACATTGGGAGCGCGCTTGTGGATATGTATGCGAAGTGCGAGCGGCCGGAGGAGGCGCGGAGGGTGTTTGAGGCAATGCCAAAACGGAACACTGTATCCTGGAACAGCTTGATCACTTGCTATGAGCAGAACGGCCCTGTGGGTGAGGCGCTCCTGCTGTTTGTCAGGATGATGAACGCTGGTTTCGTGCCTGATGAGGTGACACTTGCAAGTGTCATGAGTGCATGTGCGGGCCTTGCTGCGGATAGAGAAGGACGGCAGGTCCATGCCCGTGTGGTGAAGTCCGATAGGTTTAGGGAGGACATGGTTCTAAACAATGCTCTGGTGGACATGTATGCCAAGTGTGGGAGGACATGGGAAGCGAGGTGTGTATTTGACCGCATGGCTTTCAGGAGCATTGTCTCAGAAACATCAATGATCACTGGGTATGCAAAGTCTGCAAATGTGGAAGATGCTCAGGTGGTGTTCATGCAGATGGTCGAGAAGAATGTCATTGCTTGGAATGTACTCATTGCAGCGTATGCGCAGAATGGTGAGGAGGAGGAAGCGCTTAGGCTCTTTGTCAGGCTGAAAAGAGAGTCGGTTTGGCCAACACACTACACATATGGAAATGTTCTCAACGCCTGTGGGAATCTTGCTGATCTTCAGCTTGGTCAGCAAGCTCATGTGCATGTCCTGAAAGAAGGTTTTCGCTTTGACTTTGGGCCAGAGTCTGATGTATTTGTTGGGAACTCCCTTGTAGACATGTACCTTAAGACAGGGTCCATCGATGATGGTGCAAAGGTGTTCAAGCGAATGGCAGCCAGGGATAATGTGTCGTGGAATGCAATGATTGTTGGTTATGCGCAGAATGGCCGTGCAAAAGATGCACTGCATGTTTTTGAGAGAATGCTGTGCAGCAAAGAGAGCCCAGACTCTGTCACCATGATTGGGGTTTTGTCTGCCTGTGGCCATTCTGGATTGGTCGAGGAGGGCCGGAGATACTTTCGGTCCATGATTAAAGATCATGGGATAACTCCATCCCGGGATCACTATACATGCATGATTGACTTGCTTGGTCGTGCCGGTCATCTAAAAGAAGCTGATGAACTCATAAAGGACATGCCAATGGAACCTGACGCTGTGGTCTGGGCTTCTTTACTAGGCGCTTGCAGGCTACATAAGAATGTTGAGATGGGGGAATGGGCAGCTGGGAAACTGTTTGAGCTTGATCCTGAGAACTCTGGACCCTATGTTCTTCTCTCAAATATGTATGCTGAGCTGGGAAATGGGCTGATGTTTTTAGAGTGAGGAGATCTATGAAGCACAGGGGTGTCAGTAAGCAACCCGGGTGCAGTTGGATCGAAATAGGCAGGAAGGTGAATGTATTTCTGTCGCGAGATAATGCACATCCATGCTGGAATGAAATACACGATACATTGAGAATCATTCAGATGCACATGAGCAGGATGAGTGTAGATGCCAAAACTGCTGATATCATGATGGACTACTACTCTGAATCCTGTGGCTAGAACTAGAAGGTGGGATGCATTTTGCAGGTTGAAAGATCATGGATCATGCAGAAATTGGAGGAAGCAAAATCTACAAAATCCTACCGTTATTGATTCTGCTATTGGATGCAATGCTTTGCTTGGGTGAGAGCATGAAGGACATTTCTGATCCGAACTGTGGATCTGAAAACTAAAACTCTCCTGAAGTGAGTGTATTGACAAGTTGACATTGGAGATGGCATGATGGACCACGGGTTACTTAGGTGCCGCTCAGTTGGGCTGAAATAAGCTGGCTTATGGCTAAAATTGCATTGTAGTGACTGAAATTACACTATTTAAAAATGGAAAAAAAACAGTTAGTCCATCACGGACAATGCAAATGAATACAGGAAAAAAAGAACAGACAAAAAAGCTAAAAAACAGAAAAGGACAAAATTTATGAATAGTGAAAAATAAGCCAGAAGTTCAAGCAGAAATGAGTGAGGCCTTATTCAGTTCTTTGCACTCAGTTTATAAAGGTGAAATGGCACTTGCAGACAGAACTATACGTACTGTGCAGATTTGACAGCTGAATTATGATGCTAAATTTTCTAAACAGAAAGACATCTGCTATAAGCTATTATTTGTTGTACACTGAGAGACAGTATTTATTTATCTGAAGTTTAATGTGTACTGAGTACTGACTGAAGAAAAAAAGATGAAGGAAAAAGACTCAATAGTGTCTTTTGGAAGCAAAGGTCAGGAACATGGAGTTGAAGAGAAGCCAGCAAACAAGCTCTCATTGACTTCCTCGAGATCCCTGCAAGTGCAACACCCCTCCGCGCCATCACTTATATTAACCCGGGTCGAGTTGGCCTCTGCTTCCGAGTGGAGATCCCGAGAGGCTTGTTAGTTACAGCTTAAGCAATGGCCACTTCCCTGGTGCTCCCTTTCGTCCTCATCGTCGTTCTGCTCTCCCCCAGCCCTGCCGTGGCGGAGGTTGAGGCCGCTGCGAAGCTGGAAGAGGCTGTCCTGACGCTGGACGTGGGCAACTTCTCGGAGGAGGTGGCCAAGCACCAGTTCATCGTCGTCGAGTTCTACGCGCCGTGGTACGTACATATCACCCATCTCCTTTAGCAGCTATGCTCGGTAGTTTATCTCAACACCTGAAGTGAGGCTAAGTGATAACTACCCGCAGGTGTGGTCACTGCAAGCAACTCAGTCCAGAGGTAACCTGCTGCTTTTACCTTGGAGGATGCAACGCTGAGAGGTGCGTTTTAATTTGGTTGTACCATGTATGTGATGTGATGCATGCAGTACGAGAAGGCAGCCTCCCTTCTGAGGAAGAACGACCAGCCGGTGGTGCTCGCGAAGGTGGACGCGTATGATGAAAAGAACAAGGAGCTGAAGGACAAATACGAGGTGCATGGGTACCCGACCATCAAGATCATGAAGAACGGAGGGAGCGACGTGCGCAACTACGGCGGCCCGCGGGATGCCGACGGCATCGTGGAGTACCTCAAAAGTCAGGTCGGCCCGGCGTCCATCGAGATCAGGTCGGCGGAGGAGGCTTCCAGCTCCATCGGCGACAAGGGGGTGGTCCTTGTACGTTCCCCATTGTTATTCAATTCACGTCTTTTGTTTCGATCTCTTGAGTAGTGGGAGATCGATGGATGTGGTGCGTGTGTCTGAAACTTGTCTTGCAGGTGGGAGTATTCCCTGAGTTTGCTGGTAGGGAGTATGAGAATTTCATGGCCGTGGCAGAAAAGATGCGAACAGACTATGATTTCTTTCACACATCAGATGCGAGCATTCTGCCACGTGGCGATCGGGTCGTCAAGGGCCCCCTTGTTCGACTCTTTAAGCCATTCGATGAGCTGTTTGTCGATTTGCAGGTATATCTCTATTTTGTACGTGAAAAGAATTGGTGCTGATCGTTTCATGCGTATGTGTTTGCTTGTGTAACATACTAGTCTTTGTCAGGATCTAGAAAAGGACGCAATTGGGGAGTTTATTGAGGTGTCTGGTTTCCCTACGGTTGTTACCTTCGACGCAGACCCGACCAACTATAAGTTTCTCGAAAGATACTACAGCACACCTAGCGCCAAAGTGAGTAAACACAATTGCTGTCAGATTCTGTCTATTCCTTCAGAACTTGCAATCTCAACTTTATGTATGCTGGATGGAAGAATAAAATTTCAGTAATTTTAGCTCAATTCCTATACCTGCATCATGTTATCCACATAGGACTGGCATTTGAGCTTGCATGACTGCATTGACTATTTCACCTGTCTCATGAAAACATGAAATATACCATCTTTTGAAACATGGTTGGACAGGCAATGCTTTTCTTGAGCTTCAGCGACGAGAGAGTCGAGGCCTTCAAGAGCCAGATTCATGAAGCAGCCAGGCAATTCAGTGCTAATAACATAAGTTTTCTAATTGGTGACGTTGCAGCCGCTGATCGTGTCTTCGAGGTCATTGCTTTTACTAGCTTATCGTCATTTGTTTGTCAAGGATTCCTTGAACTAATCCACTGACAAGCTTCCATGCAAATCCTTTCAGTATTTTGGGCTCAGAGAAAGTGACGTGCCCCTCCTTTTCATGATAGCATCTACTGGAAAATATCTCAATCCAACCATGGACCCTGATCAGATCATACCCTGGATGAAGCAGTATATAGTTGAGGCCTAGTCTACTGTACTATGTTGTTTAGTTACAATGCTATTTCAGAGTACTTTATTGCCAAATCGTTCCCTGCTCATCTGAGTTTTTGCCTTGTTTTTTGCCCAAACAGTATGGCAACTTGGCACCGTATGTTAAGTCAGAGCCAATCCCAAAGGTGAATGACCAACCTGTTAAGGTCGTTGTGGCTGACAATATTGATGAAATTGTTTTCAACTCCGGCAAAAATGGTCCGTTCTTCTAACTTCAACTGGTTGTCTGAGCTGTATGATTATCTCAGTGGTTGCGTTCAGTTTTTAGTTATGTTCTATGTGAAGCTTGTTTTACCAATTCACTGCATGACATCAATTTTGTCACAGTTCTGCTCGAGTTCTATGCACCTTGGTGTGGCCATTGCCGAAAGTTGGCCCCGATCCTGGAGGAGGTTGCAGTCTTGTTGCAAGACGACGAAGATGTGGTCATAGCAAAGATGGTAGTCCATTTCGTAGTTGATGATTTGATCTTTTCTCGCCGTTGCTTTAGATCATACTTCTATGATGGAGCATTTCTTCACCATTATAAATGTCTGAGTTCCTCTGGTTTTGCAGGATGGCACTGCAAACGATATCCCAACAGACTTCCTGGTCGAGGGCTATCCAACTCTCTACTTCTATTCATCTAGTGGGGATCTTTTATCGTACAATGGTGGGAGGACGGCCGAGGAGATCATCAGTTTTATTAACAAGAACAGGGCAGCCAGAGCAGGTACAGCTGCTGCAGTGGAAGAAGTAACCCAGCAGGATGCTGTAGAGGAGGAGGTAACGTCATCGTCGTCATCATCATCAGAGCCTGTTAAAGATGAACTCTAATCAAGATGCCGTATGTGCCCTTTTGTTTCCCAACAACTCCTGAAGTTTTCGTTCCACCTTGCTTTGTGAAATCCGACCCTTAGAAGCATCTCTGTTATGCAGGAAACTGACGAGCTCTATACTACAGACTACAGAGAATGAGTGTGCATGATACAGTCGTTCAAAACTTCAAATCAGTCGTTGCGTAGTGTTAGAACTATCACTATGTTCTACTAGAGTCACTGGTTATTTTTGTTGGAATTTGGTGTCCTAACATTGTTGAATTGAATAAGCTCAGTATGACTCCTTTTGTTTACATATCCTATCTTGTGCATTGAGGTCCCTTGTTTATGAATACTTGTTTTCGCAATGAGGAAACATTTTGACCCCTTTCTTTTTGTGCAAGTGCGGTTGCTTAATATTGTCGAGGATGCGAAATTTCATCTATTACGAACTGCAATGCAATTGTAAGCTGTAACTACAAACACATACAGAACGTTGGATAAGCGGGCATATAGATTTTTTTAATAAAAATATTATTTAACTCGAATGGGACCAATCGTGTTCCACCTTTCAGGACCCGGTTGTCAGCTGGCGGTTCGTAGCCCCACCTGTGGCCAACAAGCCATACACCCTAGACCTGACCAAATAGGCGAACCAACAGTGTTTAGTCTAAGGTATGGTATTGTTGGCCTGACCTAGGCCCAAGCAGGAGCAGACCAGTCCGGCACGATATGAACAGTAATTTTTTTGTGATAGTGCAGTAAAATTATTTATGGTTGTCAGTAAAATTACTTGTGTTATAGATATTGTATTCTTCTTAGCGCGGATAGGTAACTTAGCAATAAAATTACATGTGACTAACAGTAAAAATACTTACGACTCAGCGACCGACAATAAAAGCAACGATAACTTATTTAGACCAACCGTGCCAAGTATAACTAGACCATGTCCTATTCGGACCTGTGTCGTGCCGTGTCGTGCCGGGCTGCCCGTTTAGCCAGGTCTTACGCTCTCGAGCCTCTACTCTCCACTCGTCTTGGAGGTTGGGAGCTATGTGCCAGAACTACCAAACCAACCTAGTGCCTCGCCTTGTCGGATCCGGGTGGTGCGACCTCTTCATCGAGCTTGAGCGCCGTCACCAATGACATGAACCCGAAAGTGGTGCGACGGGACCCTCTAGCCCATCGCCTCCGCTGAGGAAATCATTGGCTCCACCCCCACAATGGCTCTACTTCTACAACTCCTTTATCATGAGTAGCGTCCGCATCAACGCCGCCGAGCATGGCCGCCTCCTCTGCTCTAGGGCTAACTATAGAGCTTTAACGAACTATTATCGAACTTCGAAATTAACATAGTTTGATATAAAATTATTTTATTTATCATTTAAATGGTTACTTTGAATTCGTGCTAACGAACCACCATCAAACTGAGCCTTATCAACTTTTTCACTTGAAATACTTATTTTAGTTTTGAATACATTAACTATTGCGATCGAAGCAATTTTGATTCAAAACCTTAACGAGCTTTCTTGATGCCACGGCCCAACTCTGCTCCCCTCGCCGTAAGCCACGCGCACCCTCCCTCCCTCCCTCCCCGACGAAGCCTAAGCGTTAGTTGTTTTTTTTTACGCCCTTCGGTTTTCAGATTGTGACGGCGTGTGGTGCTTGGTTCGAATTGGTGGTGGATCGCAGAGCCCCGTGGGGTTCCTCCTCAGCGGCGTCACGGCGACGCTCTCCGACCAGTTGGGGTCGGCCGTGTTCTACTGCAGCGGAGTCGGGTTGAGCGGGGTCTCCCTCGAGTTCAGCGTCTCCTACGTCCACGCGGCCACCGTCTCTCTCTCTCTCTCTCTCTATTGACGCTTAAAAAGCTTCAAATTTTGTTCCTGTTTGGCCGTGGCATCAGCAACTTGGGGTTATGTGCATTGGAAATTTGTGATGAAACTGCGATTCTGTCGAAGTTGTTGTGCATTTGGTGCTAGAATTGGGCAATTGGCAAATAAGGCCTTGCCGAATTGCTGAGACACTGGGGGTAAGCGAGCAGCTATGAGGCTCCTACCTCTGGGTGGGCGTGGGGATTGTGTTCGGCCATGCATTAGGGCTCATGTTTGGCGAGGAATTGGGATCCAGAGGCCGTAATTGCAATGTGTTTGGTTAAAATTTTGCAGGTGTTTGGTTTATATTAGTGATTAGGTTCTGTCATGATGCTGGCCTGTCTTGCAGTTGCAGGTCTATGTCAAATTAGCCTGTTGTTGTGGACTTGTAGTATGTCTACCGGAACTTGCAATTGAGCATGATTGCTATGACTTGGTACTAGGAACAGTTCTATGTCTAGCTGAAGCTGTCGCTGAGCTGTGGGCTGGGCTCTCAATGGTGTCTCCATTGTTATGACGTGTGGCAATTTCTTTGAACTTGATTACAGTTGTTAGATTTTTCCTTTTTTTTGCCTTCCTGACATAAATTAGGATTTGTGCTCGAAGCAGAGGTGGCAGAGGGTGTCTTTTTTGTTTGGGAATAATAATGGTGTAACTTCATATAGTACAAATGTTGTTTGGGTGTTGCAAAACGTTCATTACAGTGTCTGTACTTCTTCATGAATGATTAGGCATATTCATAATAAGTAACAGAAGGTAGGAGGCTCTAATGGTGCCATGTGCAATCTTGTTATTGGTGTTTTAGGAGCAAATACTTTCCCCTCAGTTTTCCATTCGGGTGACCATAATAATCTAAAAGCAGCATATCTTTAATCTAGATACTAATTAGGTGTCTTTTGGTTATTTGAAGTGCTCTCGTGCTATGGTGATTCATTGCTGTTTTCTCTTTTAAAAAAACCTCATCTTAGATGTTGCTTGCATTACTTCCTCTAGCAGTGAATTTGAATGCATTTCTCCTGTATTATTTTCAAAGTAATCATTAAGCGACAATTTCCTAGTTTGATATTCTGATAGGTTATCTTAAGTCTAAACAGGGTACTCCTAAATTGTTCCATTTTTCTCCTCTTACTTATAGATCCACTTTCCTTGTTTTGTGACATGCTTAAGTGGTGTTCCTATTTTATGTCAAAGTAAATAACTTGGTGAAAATAATTTCATGATTGACGTGCTATTGAGTTTTATGTTCGGGCGTACTACTGCCAATTCAATGTCATTAGGGTTTAACACCTACAGAGGTGGAAGTAAGACTTGTAAAAGGATAATGGGGGATATGAGGTGATGTGGAAGTGTGCTATAATTTCTTTAGAGTAAATAAATATTCGTTGGAGAAAAAAATCTTAAAAGTTTAGTGCTTGCATATTCATAGTCTTCTAGAAAGGTGGAAGGTGGTATTCTAATGAGCCAACATTGGTGAACATTGGAGAACGACAGCTCAATGGGTGCAAGATAAAAAGGGCCATTACTTCTTAGCTTCTTACCTTTAGGTCATTTCTCTAATATAGAAATATAAGTATGTTCTATGAGCAGAAAGGACGGGTGAAGTGAATGAGCCTGCATTCACTCGTTATTCATTTTCGTTCCCTTTGGTCTGGGTGAGTTGAGAATGGAGCTTGCTGACTGCAACATGGTTCATAGAATCAGTATAGGATTGAATTGCTGTAATGATGGTAAAATGTCCTGTTGGTTATCGGAAATAATTACATTCACTATTGATACTTGTCCAGATATTGCTGTGAAGATTCTGAACAGCTTGTTCCAGGTTGCTTGGCTGGAAATTGGCAAGAAAAAAGGGCAGCTTTGGCTATTTTCTTGCCAAATTAGTATGAGAAGGCATGATAAATTTTGAACTTCACTTTGTTTTGTTCACTGCTATGTTAATTTTAAAAGTTGTTTGACATGCTGTAAACTATTTTGGTTAATTGTCCAGGAAGAAATAGAGGTCGAGGGAAAGCTGTTGCGTGCTGGAAAATCAGTCGGTGTTGTCTCTGTTGATTTCAGGAAGAAAAGGACTGGGAAATTGTTGGCACAGGCCAGTCATACCAAGTACCTTGCTGCATCTAGCAGATTGTGAGGCTCCCCTTCTGTTCCAAGATACCAACATGATTATGTCCAGGCCCAACTCTCCATTAGCATGGCTTTATCAATAGACCAGAACACCAAGAGTTAGCGCTCTATATTGTTTAAGAAAGATCGGTTGTATTATCTATCTGAAATTCATGTATTTATGGTGATTCTATGATTTATACCGCTCTGGTCATTTTGTTTTCACTTTTCAGCCTTCAGACAAATTTTTCAAGAATGCAATGGTACGATTCCTATTTGGAATGTAGGAACTTCACAGGGAACAGAGCAAATCCTCCAAAACTCATCCAGTTCCAGCATTCCAAATAAGGCCTTAAGTCTTGGTGTCAAATCTACAGTTGAGATTTGAGAACTATAGTCTGCCCTCATCTTGGGGAAATTCCCTTTGTTGAAATGGATAGTTGATGTATCATTCGTTTGTCTGGTGACTTAAGATGTATGCATTGCATTGCATGTATAATATGGATGTACCACATTGGTCTTAGATGGTGGTAAGTAGGCCCAGCTGCAATCATGCTTATTTATGTGTGTACAAACGATAAGTTCTTTGTGGGCTGTCTGCTCTAGCAGTTGGTTTGACTTAAATTGGGAAATTTATTTAGGGTACGTTTAATTATAGATTGTGCAACAGCTGTCCCTTTTCTCCCCATGCTCATTTAGCATTGATGCAGGTAAGTTGGTAACAAGACATAACTCAGAGGTGTCCATTTTTGCATTCTGAGATTTTGCAGCTGCCAAGCCCCAGTGAATCTTGCTGGTCGCCCTTTCTTGAAAGACAACTCACAAGTCACAGACCATACTTACATCAGTTGGTTCGTTTACAGTACTTGACTTACACAACACAGCTGGCTTCTGGAGCTGCCTTAGGAGCAGATGTTTACTGTTCTAGCTAGTCGGGTAGGTTGTTGGATGTCGCTGTACTTAGTCTCCTTTTGCCTTTAGTGACAGCTAATTCCCTGTCCTCAGTTTTTTTCCACCCTATGGCTGTGATCGTTTCGGTTTCAACTTCTGACTTCTGGTTTATTTTTCACTATTCATAAATTTGTCTTTTTCTGAACTTTTGGCTTTTTTAGCTTTTTTGCCCGTTCTTTTTTTCCCGTATTCGTTTATGTTGTCTGTGATGGGCTAACATATTTTTTATATTTTTAATTTTTAAATTTAATTATGTTAAATAAGCGTCATCATTCTGATTTTTTTCATTAGCTACAGTGCTTTTCAGCCATAAACCACCAAAAATAAGCCCAAATGATCACCACTATAACCTATAGTTTATGGCTTTTTTCAAACAAATAAAGAAGAATTTTTTCATCGTTGTTTCGAAACAACTTATTAGGATAATCTTTTTAAAATAGTTTATAGATTTATCAATAACTAGTTTATTTACATAAACACTCACATTAAGACTAAAAATCATAAATCGCAGTCATAAGTCATAAACTACAGCAATTCCCACTACACTAAACACAGCGCACACTTTTAGTTTACCCCCACAAACGCGCACACTAAGTGTCCCCAAAAAAAGCCGAACAACTTTCTTCCTTCAGATCCAAAAGATGACATTATAAGTCATGACACACCATCTCGTGACCAATAGACACAAAAGAACTTGCACTGGTCTTTGCTTTAACTTTTTAGATTTACTTTTACTAGATGATAATTAAGAAAGCAATGAAGAAAATGCAGGCATGAAGTGATACTTCATTTCTGTGTATCTGATGAACCGTATTTACATCATCATGAACACTTAATTCAATTACTAGTATGTCTAGTACAATTTACTTGCCATTTGCATCAGAAGAATGTTTCAGGCTCTTGGAGGCAAATTGTGCACATATGCACGCATCACGGTGCCCTCGCCCGCCGCCTCGCGGCCGAGATGGTCTTCTCGACGACGAAGAGCCTCCTGAAAATCCTCATGAGCAGCACCCAGCTGGTCCGGCGGTAGTGCCCCGTTCCACCGGCCCTCGACGACGCCCTCAGCATCGGCGCGAACCCGTGCCCGCGCCCCTCCTGCTCCGACTCCGTGTCCGACGTCAGGTCCAGGCCGCCGGCGTCCACCTTCGAGCAGGAACCGGCCCGGCGCAGCTCCTCGTTGAAGTTCTCCCACAGTAGGTCCATCTTGTCCTCGTCGGCGCCGGCGCCGTGCAAGAGTCTCTCCACCTCCTCCCGCCGTTCCGCGACGTCCGACGTCGGGTCTTGTTCTTCCATGTCGTCGACGGTTCGGGTCACCACCACCGGTGAAACGGCAGCGGCAGCGGTGGTGGTAGGAGAGGAAGGGAACCAGAGCGGCGAGGCGGAGAACTGGGGGAAGGGGAGGCGGCGGTGGTAGTGGTGTAAGCACAGAGGGTCCGCGGGCTCTGGCGCTGCTGCGGTTGTAGGGAAGGTGAAGTCGTCCATCCTTCTCTGCAGCCTGTCCAGCTATAGACTACAGAGACGTTGCTGTTCGTGAGTAGAAACGCGGCGTCGCTAGCTGTTGCGACAAATATTGCTGTGTGCGCGCCTCTCGCTCTTCGGGTGGTATAAGTACTGCCAGTAGTATTTACTCGCCTGGGCCATGCATATATACTGGACGCGTGATGCCTTCTACATATATATATATACTATGATAAAAATGTGAGTTGGTGGTCGTCGGTTCATTCTCTATTCTCTCTTCTTAGCCATCCGATCAAAAATCAGCTGTCCAGATCTGTATGTAGGTAGTTCTTTCACTCTTTGTAGAAAAAGTCGGACCGACGTATGGGCCATGCTCCTCCCTCTCTCCCCCGCATTCTCCGCCTCTGACTTACTTGATAGATTTAAAAACTTTTACAATATATTTGTATGCATATTTTAAAATTTTTTACTACTCGTAAGTTTTAAAACATGTAGTATAACAAATTTTAAAAATCCGTAGCAATACACCGGGATTCAGCTAGTGTGTATCAGTAGCGTAGTGCCAATGGCACAGCGGGGTGAAGCATTGGTAGGCCGGTGCATGCGCAGATCTACCGACAAAAGGACGGCACCGTACTGTGCGGTGCCGGCCGTTCGCGACGTACAAAATCTGGGGAGGCAAAAGTGTACGCGCACGTACGTGCGCTGTCAGATCGACCTGTGAAGGTTTCGTGGCCCCGGGGCGGCCGGATCCGATCGAGGGACGAAGGTGCCAAGGTGGCGGTACGCGCAGACCGGCCGGGAGCGCGGTGAAACGGTTAAACGTCGGCGCGCGGCCGTTGAGGTCTCGGTCGATGATGCGCCGAGCGAGACGAGACGAGGTTTTTGCTTGCTCGGGGTACGTACGGTTGGAAGGACGATAGGTGAGAGTTGGACGCTAGCTGGCTGTGGGGCGGCCGGATTTGACAGGGAGAGGTGGTGTGTGATGATTCTTCGCTGTCAGCTTCGGCTCGTGTTGAGGCGTGATGATGCCGGGGGCACCGGCGGATCTGGTCGTCGCCATCTAGGGGCTACTTGGTTTACTCGCTGCAGTAACGAATACGTGCTGTTTTAGACGTAGGCACTATTCAAAAAGTGATGTGACTTTTGTTATGACATTAATCGGATTACTAAAGGGAGTGACACTCGTATTAGAAGCTACAACGTTAAAAATAAAACGGCTCCTACAATAACTCTTACAAATGACTTATAGAAACCATCTGATAAGCCACTCTATTCAAAATCATACCTCTAAAAAGCAGAAGCTATTTGGAACAGGGTCATAGTATAATCAAACTTTCAAAACTTTGACTATAAATATCTTTTAAAATATTGAAATTACATATATGAAATCATACATGTATATTTGTCTCGAAAAGTATGGTCCTAACCATCTCTACAAATTTTCTATTCTTTCTCTCTACAACCTCATTCTGCTGGGATACTCTATATGAGAAGAAACGGTACTCTAAACCTCTCTCAGTGCAGAAAGTGATAAAAAATAAGTTTTTGAATTCTATGCTATTATCACTTCCAATAGCTCTCAAGACTCTTAAGAAGTTAACTATTAATCTAAAGACCAACTCTCTAAAACAGCCAAAGGTCTCATCCTTAGAAACCTAGAAAATACACCTAGGAATACCTAAAAAAGTCATCTACAATGACCAACACATACCACTTTACTCATGTAGACTGCACTCTAGAATGACCAACTATGCCTATATGCAAGAGCTGTCTAGATACATCAGTCATCACTAAGATAAGAGAAGGATGAGAAATAGAAACCATCTTATCACGTCTACATGGTGAGCAAACTATGTCTTTCCAACTCTTCAGCCTAGTCAATCATCTAATAAGGTCATTGCTAGTGACTCTAGTCAAGTGATTGAATCATATATATCCAAGTCTATGATGCCACAATACTATATCTTGAGAATCAGAAGCCACAAAGACACTTAGGGTCAAAGATATAAGAGATACTGAAGTCAGTACTAAAATCCTCTCAAACCTAGAGATCTTAAAAAGACTCACCCGAGAAGTCTAGAACTCTACACTCAACACTCTTGAATTTCACTTTGAAGACCCTCATCAAGAAACTAGGAAACATATAGCAGATTATACCTCAACTTACTTACCAAAGTGACGTCCTTGAACATAAACTTGTTGTTGCCGCGCACAATGCCTTTTGTTGTCATGGTCTTAGTAGAAGCATTCCCAAATGTGATCAACTCGTTGCGAGATACACGAGTAAGGGAGAAGAACCATCGGTCATGTGTCGTGAACATCCGAAGTCAACAAACCAGACATCCTTCATCCTCGCTAGACGGACATACAGGGCATAAGTAAGAAACATCTATGTCTCAGTATCTCAGTATTGGGGTTAATAATGAAAGACTTCGAAATCCAATATTGAGCCACACGATATCTAGGAACAACGATAGAAACAAGAATAAAATGGCTAGCAAGATAATCATGAGAATGCATACGAAAACCACCTAGATCTCTCCAAATCGGCCTACCAAAATATCAATGGTCCCCTTGTTTAGACTCTACCTATGATCTACCCTCACGATAGCCTAACCCAAAACACTACCTAGAACCATCAAGGAAGTCAAAGAAGTTATCTACAAACCTAGGCCTATTTCGAATAGGAAAGACAAGAGACTTAGTTCTAAAGACACTCATAGATGAAGAAACTCATATAATGGACCTCAAAACATGCATACTCTATTTTCTCTCAACCTTGACTTTACATAAGCAGCACTGAACAATGTGGCCATATTTCTTGCAGAAGGTGCAATGATACTTAAACTTCGAGAGGGTCTGACCTACTAAAATAGAAGTACATGTCTTGCTAGAAGGATTTGGACAAATCCAGCTAACCTAAAGACAATCTTTGATGGATCGGAGGTTTGACCTCAAACTTGCCACTCTCAACTACTCTCACAACCTTACGTAGATGGTTCTTGGAATACTCTAGGAACTAAATCCTAGACATCTCTTCTTTACACTCGCGTTAGATTGGTCAAGAATCATCTTGAGGATGGGGATTGATTTTCATAAGATATTTTCATCACTTAGTCGTCCTTGGTGTCTAACAAAATCAAGAAGGGGAGAGAGAAGATAAAAACAATCAAATCAAGAGCAAATCAATTAAAATAAGAAGGATCCATAAGAGATAAACACATTTGATGTATTGCTACTGGATTATAAAGGTTTTTCAGACACTCCACCTGAAAGGACAAGAAAGCACATCGCAACACTCATATTTCTCAAATCCTAACTTTAGAACACTTGGCTCCAATGAGTAAAGTTAGGATGGTTAACTAGCAAGTCTTCATCCTAGCCTATTAAATAGACAAGACAACCAACTCCATCTAACTCTAATGGATATTATCCACTAGTAGATACGGGAAATCTGTTAATACCACACAATATGGGTTTTACTCACACTACATTTATGCACGTTTTCTAAGCACATAAACCCGAATCCACTAAATCCTTAGCTTTTGATCCAACTTGATTTTCTTAAGTTCTCCTTGACATATACCACTTTCCCAAATGCCGCTCAAGTCTGCGGTTTTGAACCAAGATAGTTTTCGGTATTTTGATCAACTTACCAAAATAGTCTTTCTTGACATGGTCTTCATCTTCTCTTGCAAGCAATCGTTGTGTTTGCTACGTATAGATGCATCATTGGCTTGCAACGCATAATCAAATATCTTCTATTCTAGTTCTACCGAATCACGTCTCACTTGGACCGATCAAACCACATGGTACAACCCATCGCTCGAATTTTCCTTCAATATTTCTCACATTCCTTATGCCCAAAAGAGCACCCACTTAAGCTCCGCGGGGAACATCATGATGACTTCTGATGAATAGTAGCAGCACCAACTATCGCAGTCCGGCGACGGGTCCGTCGAGCAAAGAAAGGTGTCCATCGGGATCTCATATTCTATCATCGCGGCAAGATATTGGTTCATGATCGCTTGGATTAATGAAGGCGAATTAATCTTCACGAGCAAATTAAACCACAGAGAGATAAGAAAGAGGACATTTCTCTGTGAGCTTTTATCGTTTAGAACCATTTATTATGGAGCCTGCAGGAATCATCAAATTTTTCTTTGTCAGTACCAATGATCGAGGGGTAGGGGATGTTTCAAGTTTGAACTTTGAATCAGCACCACCAGGCCTAATTTTTCCAATACTTTCTGCCTAGCCCAACGGCCAAACCCAGTTAATCTTAGGGCTAGGGTTAGGCTGGGCTCCGACTAGACTGGTAAACCAACCTTATCTATTGTTGAGGAACTATCGCTGGCGACCAGTCCGATCAATTTCTCTGCTTAATGCGAAACGAGATCAATCACAGAAGACAGAATAATAGATTGAAAACACAGAGAGGTAGAGAGAACTCTTGGTCTTTCTTTATTGCTTTTCTGATTGCATTTGTACAAAATCTACTGGTACGGCTCCCTATTTATAATCTACTGGTGAGGTGCCCACCATGGCCCAAGACTTCTGGCCCAGGCCCAGGTTTCCTAACACTCCCCTTTGGGCACTCATCCGACACATTCATGCCTCATCAAAACTCCATAAAAACCTAGTGGAAAAAATTTAGAGAAAGAGTACATGATACATGTTATGTTGTGATGCACGGATTGCCTCATTAAAAACCTTAGTCGAGAAACTTCAGGAAAACTCGTCAAGAGACTTGGTCTTATTCTTTTTGGTACTTGGTCTTCATGACCAAGGTTTAATAACGGACCTGAGAGAATTCTCCCCCTGAATTATGCACTTCTCTAAGTCTCATCATTCCAATTCCTCTTACGCACCACTCAAAGCTAGATACAGGGAGTGACTTAGTGAATAAATCTGTCAGATTCTCACCTGACTTAGTATGTAGTACTTTAATCTCATCCATCTTTTGCAATTCATGAGCATAAAAGAACTTGGGGTTGATATGCTTTGTGAGATGACTCTTCACATAGCCCGTCTGCACTTGTGCAACGCAATTTGCATTATCTTCATAGATAATTGTGGGGACTTGTATAATATTCATCCCACATGACTGCTGGATGTGGTGAATCATTCGTCAGAGCCAAGCGCATTCTCGTGCGGCTTCGTACAGTGCTATAATTTCTGAGTGGTTCGTCGAACTAGTTACAAGACTTTGTTTAGACGATTTCCAGTAAATTGCAGTTCCACCACACAGGAATACATAGCCTGTTTGTGACCTTGCGGTATGCGGATTCGACAGGTACCTAGCATCTGCATAGCCAATCAAGTTCAGATCTTGATTCTTTCTGTAGAACAATCCAATGTCCTTGCTCCCTTGGAGGTATCGAAAGATATCCTTTATTTCCTGCCAATGCCTTTTGGTAGGTTCTGCACTATACCTTGCTAACAGGTTTACAGCAAATGTAATATCCGGTCTAGTACAGTTTGCTAAATACATAAGTGCTCCTAGTACACTTAAGTATGGGAATTTCGGTCCCAGGACTTCCTCCCCCTCTTCCCTAGGTCGAAAAGGATCTCTTTCTTGCTGTAAAGGCCTCCCGATCATTGGTATTTTTTATGGGTATACCTTTTCAAAGCCAAACCTTTCTAACACCTTCTGGGTATAGGCCGACTGATGTACTAATATTCCTTCAATGACATGCTCGAACTGTAGGCCTAAGCAGAATTTGGTCTTGCCCAAATCTTTCAATTCGAATTCTGACTCCAGGTAAGAACTTGCTTCTTTTATGTCTTCAATTGTCCTGATGATATTCAGATAAACAAACAAATTCCTGGATGTTGATATCACACAGGGATAGTCTTCATTGTTCGTGTAGCCTTTCTTACAGAGAAAGTCGCTTAAGCGATTATTCCACATCCTACCAGTTGCTTGATGCATGCGGTGATTTCTGAGCTTCACCTGCATGATTTTTACTACTCTGTCTTGATTCGGGAGAGGGATTCCTTCAGGGACCTTCATATAAATCTCTGAATCCATGTTTCCATAAAGGTATGCAGTTACCACATCCATCAATTTCATTTCTAGATTCAAGTTCACTGCCATTGAGATCAAATATCTAAAGGTAATTTCACTCATGACTGGGGAGTAGGTTTCTTTATAATCAACTCATGGATGTTGAGTGAAACCTTGTGCTGCCAGCCTTGCTTTGTATCTCACTACTTCGTTTCTTTCATTTCTCTTTCGAACAAATACCCACTTATGCCCTACAGGGTGCACATGAGGAGGTGTGCGGCATATGGGCCCAAACACTTCTCTTTTGTTCAGAGATAATAATTCAGTTTCTATTGCTTTTTTCAATCTTCCCAATCTGATCTTTTCTTACATTCAGCGAGCGATGCAGGCTCGGGATCAAGATCGATGATTGTGCCAATTTTCTTTATGAAGTAGATATCAATATTGGTTGTTATCCTATTCATGGACTCTTCCGTGTGTACATAATTTATAGCTATTTCTTCATGAGTTGCTTCTTCTGGAGCGATTGCTTCTTCTTGAGCTTCTCCTTGCACATCGCTTCTTCCAATTGCGATGGCAAGTTCCTTTAGTTTTTCGGCTCCGATGTGTGCGCACTCATCCATGCCGATTTCTTCTTCCATGGGGATATTCAGATCTGATATGCTCTTTTCTGAAGGTGTCATACTTGTGCCAGGTCTCAACTGGCTCCCCTTCTCGTTCTGAGAACTTCAGTGATCGTTTGTGATAAGTCATTTTTATCCTTCTTCACCGACGTCCCCGGTTACTTGGGATTCGAGTAGCTAGAGTTCTCGTCCTTTTATTCTGAGGCCTATGGACGGGATTAGGGATACCTTCTGCTTTCTTTGGTATTTCAACCCTCTCCGGTGCATTGCGTGCGGGCACATGCGACTTAGTCACGCTCTTCAAACCACTAAAGTGAGCAGGCAGCTGATTTGTTAATGATTGCAAATCAATTATCTTCTGGACCTCTTTATTTGCTTCACTAGTGCGCGGGTCATGTGCATGGATTCCTGTGGCTTGCCATGTAATTTCTCGATATTTTTCATCAAGTGGTTTATTTCCTCCCCCTATTGTTGGGAAATTATCCTCATCAAAAATGCAATCAGCGAAGTGGGTGGTATGCAAATCACCTGTCATGGGTTCTAAATACCTGATTATGGATGCAGTCTCATAACCAACATATATCCCAGTCTTACGGAGAGGGCCCATTGCAGTACGCTGTGGAGGGGGTATACGTATATAAACCGTGCATTCAAACCTTGCGCTAGTTGCATAGGTGAACGGATGTTGTAGGCCGATGGTCAAAAGTTGATGAGATTCGCTGCAAGTAGGACTACGTGTCCCCAACATGTAGCTGGTAAATTATAATTCTGCAAAAGGGGTCGGATAATAAATTTAATTCTCTTGATTAATGCCTTTGCCAAACCATTCTAGGTATGGACATGCGGTACAGAATGCTCAACTGTAATTCCCATCGCCATGCAATAATCATCCAATGCATTTGAAGTAAATTTTCTGGTGTTGTCCATTCTGATGAACTTTATGTGATGATCAGGGAAGATATTTCTGATGCGAATGATCTGCGAGATCAGCTTTGCGAAAGCATGGTTTCTTGTGGACAATAAACCAATATGCGACCATTTCGAGGAAACATCGATGAGCACCATGAAATATTTGAATGGCCCTGAAAGTGGCTGAATGGGACCGTAAATTTCTCATTGGGTGTGTTCTAGGAATGCAGGGACTTCATCCTTCACTTTCAGAGTGGAGGGTCTAGTAATTAATTTCCTGGTGGCACATGCAGGGCACACAAAATCTTCGTAATTCAAAAAATTATTTACATTAATATTATGCTCTTGGAAATAGTTAATTATATATCTCATCATTCTAAGACATGGGTGGCCTAATCTGTCATGCCAGAGATAGAAAAGTTTAGAGCTTCTAAACACTATCTTTAGGGCAGTGTAGGCTGCAGGTGCCTTGATGTTGATATAATATAGCTCAGTTTTTAGTGAAGGAAGTTTTTCTAATACCCTTTTTACATTCTCTTCGCACTTCGTAATGAGCAGATGTTTCTTATCGTACTCTTCTTCAGTCTCAACGTGGAAACCATTTGCGCGAATATCCTTAAAACTTAGGAGAGCTCTAGTCGATTCTGGGTACAATAAGGCTTCTTCAATTACCAAAGTTATGTCTATTAGGAATATAATTGTGGCTCTTCCGAACCAATTATACATATATCGCTATCGGCGATTGTCGTACTCGGCTCATGCGGAAAATGAACTGTTTTTGCGTGAAATTCATACGTTTCAATTAAGGTTCAAAATTTAGTTGCACGGTTACACTACGAAACCTGAAGGGTTCATTTTGGAGGGAAGAGTATCTTTAGTATTATAAAAGAAGGAGTTGGTGGTTGGTCCGCCTCTCCACCCCTTCTCACAAAAGCGTGACGACATGTGGCCCCAAAAGATCTGTAGAATCTTCCCACATTCCCATCAAAATATCTTTCTTTCCATGATTTAGTGGTCAAGGTGGATTTTATCTAGACTGCATTGTAGAGTACATGCTGTATTTTTCATCCAGTGCTTAATCTTATACTAGCTGAATGCTCGTTGCTACGGATTTTAATTTTTTATCATACTATATGTTTTGAAACTAACGGGTGGTAAAAATTTTTAGAACATGTATACAAATATGTTCTAATTTTTTTTAAAATCTGTAGCAACGCATGGGCATTCAGCTAGTATTCTACAATAATATAGTGGGAGACCTATCAAATACTTCCTTCGTTGAGAAATGTAAGGTATATTTTGATTTTGCACAAGGATTAAGGTAACAATGTAATTGAGAAATTTATGAGATAAAAATAACTTAGATACTGTTCATAGTTGTCTTAAAAAGATAAGAAATAATACTTTGTGTAGATAGTAATAAATAAATACATATGGTTAAGAGAGAACAAATAGGTGTATGGTAAGAAACACCTCATTAAATGTATATACAAATCTTATATTTCTCAACAAGATCATTTAAACAAAATGCCTCAAGGGAGGGAGAATGGATTTAGCGGTTAATAAATATCCATAAGACCTCCCTTTAAGGATATAGTCTCAAAGGTTTGCCTACCACGATGAGGGAGGAGGTGGGCTGCAGGGTCTGTTTTTTCGGCTGCGGCTTATAGTTTTTGGCTGAAATTTTTGAATTTTGGTACATTTACGGTATAAATTACGGAGAGAGATGCTCACTTGCATTTTGGTTGGTACAGATGTTGGGCTTTTAACGTGTAAATCGAAGGTCGCCAACATTCTTACGAATTGTTGAAAATATTTTGTCTCTCTTAAGATGGTATTCGTTGTGCCGCTATTAGCTAAGCATACTTTCTCCATAGGGCGCCACACGTGTTCTAATATGAGGTATTTTATTAACATGTATTAGAAGAAAATCAACATATAAATAAAATACTTCAATATCAGAACATATCATGCCTTTATAAACTGAATAAATGAATGAATTATTCAAATATCATCCAACCATCATGAGAAAATAAAAGCTAAAGTACCATCCATGCAAGTTCTAACTTGTCATTTTCACACAAAATAAATAACAATTAAAGTCTAAATGCATTTTGTGCATTAGACTGAATCTGCTAGAAAATCGTATACTTCTTCTGCTATTTTCTCGGGAGTGATTTGCTCTTCAAGAAAAATCATGGCGGTGGCTGCCTCTAGGTCGAAAGGGGGTGCTACTGCCGGGATAGTTTCAACCTCCATCAGCGCGGGCTAGTTTCAACCTCCATCACGGCAATGCTCGTAATGCATTAGGCCAAAAAGCCCATTCGGCCCAACAGCCCATCCGACCGACTTATCTTCACGGGCGGGTAGGGTTTCTGATGCGGATCCACCTAGCAAGCTAGTTGAACCCCGTTGCTTTGGCCCTAATGTTTCACGATACGCCTTGTTGGATGCCCTCTCCAAGATAAGCCTTCTCCCACGCACACCACAGTACGTGAACGAAGGGTAGAGAAACCGAAGTTTCAGCGAGTAGAATCCAACACCACAATTGGATTCAACACACCAAGAGCAATTCCTCGATGGAAATCTCAAGAACACGCCAACAATGGCCACCAAACCATGGTGATTTTCTGGTTTATATTTCTCAAATCATCGCCTCCGTTCCAATGGGGTTAAGGCTCTGGCCTTATATTGGTGCACAATGCACGGCCTTGATTACAACTCACGCACTACTTGGCCTAAGGCCGAAACAAACTCCAATACGAACTAAAAAGGAAATACCTAAACTGCTACCTCTGGTTTCTCTCTCAATTTGTGACTTTACCGTGAGGATTCCGTGGCTGGCACCTCATCCATTGTGTGGGGCTTCAAAATAACTTTCCAACGAGTCCAAGAACACCCAAATCGGACTCCGTTTGTGAAAGTTATGGACGTTTTAGTATCGGTCTTGCCAGCTGTCCCAATCCGAGTCCGAATCGGTTTCAAATCTTTAGATGTTTTGTTTTCTTGTTCAAGGGGCCTCCAAATCCGTTTGGAACCTGAAAAAGAGTCCTTCTCCACCTTTATAAAGTCATAGTGTGGTCGGATTTTACCCTTATTTGCATTGCAATACTCGAACTCTTTATGTTTGGCAAGTCTCGCGCGTCTCTCCGGACAGTTCGTGCAGCATCCAATGAAATTACCATAACTTTGTGTAGGAAGCTCCAATCAAGTGCCGTTTGATTCGTTGGAAAATAGACTTCATTAGCTTTCCAAATATGTCTCTTGTGCATATTATAAACCTCAGAATTGGTATTCAAAGCCAAAGTTGTAGTGCTACTTGGTGCCACATCAGTTTCCCCTACCCTCTCACTCGGTGGCGGCGGCGGCATTGGTGGCTACAGCAGTCAGGCCGATCAAGCGGGTAAATGGCGCGTGGGCCAAGAATGGACAGATACATTATGTATGACACACCAATTGATGACACATAAGAATATAACAATTTATGCAGTATCTTATTATAGGCTAATCAACATCATATTCTCTAATATGTATCTACATTATTGATGTGATAGCTCTATATCTATGATTCATAAAATATGATCATCAATCAATATATGTGTTGATCTATAAATTATAATTATCTCACATAATGATATAAGATCAGGAATAATTTAGAATAACATCAAAACATGAATAAAGAGTTCCACAAATAAACCACATACTTATTGATTAATATAAAAGATATTTATTCAAGGAACAAAATAACATATTTTTAAAAAATTATAAACATAGAAGTAATATAATTATCTCCATAATCACCTCTAAGATTATATCACTTACAATTGTGCATATTGATCCACATCGTGGCAATATACTCATAAACTGTGAGATAGTTATATCAGCCGTTAAGAAATTAGCTACCACAAGTTCAGATTTACTAGAAGGAGAGACAAAAACACTTAGTTGATAACAATCATAACTTGGCACATATTTCACCGATTCCAACTCCCTCTTGCTTACTTTTTATTTAAACTACAGTCTTAGTTCTTCCATTGTGCAACATGGTTTACAATAGTTATTTTTTTCTCCCTCAAAAGCGATGTACAATAATGTATGTAGCGGGCCGTTTCTGGGACTACGCATGCATGAGGCCTTGCAAACAAATGGAGAACAATAGATTAGCAAGAAGACTGAGTGGCACTGAGAGTGGCACTGAGAAGACATATTTTCCTCTTCTGTTCCAACTCCAATGATAGTCAGCTTCATCTACCAGCATTACAGGGTTGACTTGCCATTAGCACATGCCCAGCTAGCCTGAAGAAAGACATGCATGCTGAACCGACGTGTGGTGTACAGCAAGTTTAGTCTGGATATACTGGCTCCGTTATTTTTACCTTTTTAGCTAGCTTTTGGCTTTGATTTTTTTTAAAAAAAAATCCCTATTTATTAGATTAATAAGTTATAGACAAAAGTTATAAACTACAGTCTAAAAAACTCCCCATTATATGGCACCATGTTGAAGCATAGGATCGAAACGGGTTCGCTGCAGTCTTTCAGTGGCTGCACCATTGGCGGATTTGGCAGGGTACATGGGGGATAGGTATATTATGTATATATATACTGCTGATATGGTGCAGATTCAATTTTCACCAAATTTAGAAGTTTCAAATTTTATCACATACAGTGAAGGATAAGTTCTATATCTCTACAAAATTTCAAGTTCAAATTTGATCGCATTTATGAGGTTAAAAAAGACAAATTCTTGCACACACATTGAAACACTATTTTTGGAGAATTTGTTTTTTTATCTCACAAATGCAATCAAGTTTGATTTTAAAATTTTGCAAAAATGTATAACATATCCTCTACTGCACGTGGTAATATTTTGAGAATTTTTTAAACTTCTAATTTTGATGAAAATCAAAATTTTTAGATTTTCATTGTATTGGCATTTCACCCAATACGCCTACCACATACATGGGCTAAATACACAACATTTGCATCCCTTAATATTTTTAGCCTAAATCTATCCATCTATATCTATACTGATTAGAGGCTCATCTAGGAGCCCCCACGTTAACTCTAGGAGATACAAAAGGCTATACATTAGAGTAAATTACGCAAAATCACGTATTTTATGACCTAAATTACAGAAAACTATATATATTTTGGCTTATGGCACATAACTCCAGCTATTGTGGTCTAATAGTTTCAAAAAACTTAGATAATTGAAATTGCACGTATCTTGATATTTAGAACCCACCCGTGAATCCACGTGGGTCTCTTGCGCCTCCAGCTCAGCTTGCTGCTTCCGTCGTTAGGGGGCTTCGTTGTCGCTGCTGCTGTCGCTGCTCTGCCTGGGACTCAAGTTGGACGTCGGGCTCGACCGCTCCTCGTGGCGCCGCGCGCTGCTCGAAACGCAGGCGTGCACGACGTTGTAGGCCACCTTGTTGGGCACCACGTCCCAAAGGCCGTCATTGGCCAGGATGAGGAAATCGTTCTCACCGTCCTTCCTTTCCAGCACCCTCACCTCGGGGCAGGGTTTAAAATTTCGGATGAAATGACGAAATTTTGTTTTTTTTGTTATCCCCGAAAGTGTTTTTGGCCGAATTATCCCTATTTAAATTTTATCTAAATTTTAATTAAATTTTATCAAAAATTTGATATTTTCATCTGAATTTTCGAACAAAATGGATGAAATTCCGTCATTTTGTTCCTTCCGGTGATCGCCGAAATTTTTTTGAGGCCGAATGAGTTAACCCTGCCTCGGGGTCAGATATCACGAACGGCTTCAGGTAGCTGTCCCCTGCAATGGCACATCCATTGAAGAGCCAGTTAAGAAAAAGAGCAGAAATGGCGCATAGAAAGATTTGCTACTGAAGCAGTAGGGCATACGAGCACTCACCAATGGCTCGTGACATGGCGAGCATGCCGAAGACGAGGGCGGCGTCGCAGAAGATGCCGTGCCCTCCCGCCGCTTGGATCCGTTCGGGCTCATCGGGGCGGTGCGTGCAGCAGCAGCGACGACGAAGCCCCCAGCAGTACGATGAGCTGGAGGCGCAAGAGAACCAGACTTCGCTGGTGGATCCTAAGTGTTAGTATGTCTGTAATTCTAATTAGCTAGATTTTTTAAAACTATTAAATCATAATAGCTCAGTTATGTGTCATAAGATAAAATATATGTGATTTTCTATACCTTAGGCTATAAAACATGTGGTTTTACGCAATTTACTTTATAAATTACCACATTAATTAAAAAAAGAAAGAAAAAAGAAAAATTCTCAGATTTATCGGGAAAAAGAAACATCTTAACCGTAGAAACTTTGTATTCTGATAGATTGTATAGTACATGCAATCGAATCAGACTCCAAAGAAAAAATAATGCCGGTCGGCTGGACATGTGGAGGTCTAATTGGATACGTCAATTCATGCATACTTGACCCGGATGAAACAATTGCCAGCGTCCAGATTAAAAAGTCCGATTCAAGTAGTAATGGACACAGGCCGATTAATCCAATAAATAATTAATGTCTTCAAATCCAATTCTCTTTCCTCATAGCATAAAAAAAAATCACTTTCTGCGTCCATCTTTGCTGTAGCTAACAAGTACATGTACATGCTACATAATAAAATTAAAATTAAAATTGATGAAACATAATCTTCAGACAAGGCTAGAAATCCTATATTAAGATTGAAATGAAGTTAATTTTTTAGCATAAAAAACCAAAAGTTGGTACAAATTGCCAATATTTTCAACTCCTATAGTAGATAATATCATATTAGTCTTTCCATTTTGCAATATTAGTCCATTTTCTTCTAAAGAGTTATTTTACAATATAGGTCCATTGTGAAAATCAAAAGCAAAGCATAATTATTGTAATATTTCCACTCTGTATCGCTTTAATGCTGTAAAAAAGGCTAAGTAGTTGCAATATACTCTCTCTGTTCTTTTTTACTTTACTTCCTAAAATTCATACCGTCAAACTTTTTAAAGTTTGACCTCCAATAGACTAGAAATTATCTAGATTGGCTATACGAAAGTTATATCATTAAATATGTCATTAAAAATACTATCACGATATTATAACTTTATTAGTATATCTTAGTGTGAAGTTATAAGAAAACAATGGTTAAAATCGCATCTCAAAGACTATAAAAATCAAAATGTCAAGTAAAAAAGAGCGAAGGAAGTATAATTTAAAAGGGGTATGTGGGTCAAATGTCATTAACTTTTTGTGAGATTTAAGATCGTTATCTGTTTCTTAATTTTGGTACCTCCTTGATATATGTGCAGCTTTGGCTTATACTAATATTGTGGGCATGTTCTTTTTCTTCGAAGCTAGCGGTTTTTGGTTTTTGCTATAGTACTTAACTTTTAAACGGAATATTTTTTTAAGACAAGATCTACAAGTTAAACGATGTACACGTTAAAAGCCCAACATCTATACCATCCAAAATCGCTAGTAAGTATATCTCTCTTCGTAATCTGTACCGTAAACAGTCAAAATTTAAAAATTTCAGCCAAAAACCATAAGCTGCAACTGTTACCAAACAGGCTACAGTCCCCGTGGAACATGTTACGTAAATTATGCATTTAACGCACACTTTTCCAATCATTCACTAATCATCCTACAAATATGAGCAACGCAGAGCGGAAAGGTAGTGAGGGGACAAAAGTTTTAAAACTCTTTTGTAACTATAAATATATAATAAGTAATTCCTTATATGCAAGTCCACGGATTGACGACTAGTTTACTGAATGCAGCGGCAGTCCAAAGTCTTCCACGCGACCCATTCTAAAGCCCAATTCTCCGTATTATAATTTCCCCAACAGCCGCCGATCCACTCAAACACCCGATCACCAACCAGACCCTGCTTCTAATGTGCGCGCGCTCTCTCTCTCTCTCAGACTGTCAGACATCGGGCAAGGAGGAGGCGGAGGGCGGCGGCGGCGGCGGCGGCGGCGTCTACAAGTACCAGCGAACGGTGGCCACCGCGGCCGCCGAGCGACTGTGGACACTGGGGAGCCGAGCGTGGAGACGCCGGGGATATGGGGCTACGGTCGATAGCTTTCGACTATGACTGATGGCTTTTGATTGTGTTTTTTGAGACAATAGCAAACGGCAGAGATGCTGATGTGGGTGCACGTGCCGGGGCCCGGGAAGTCGTTTGGAGAAATGGTTTCGAGAAGTTACTTAGAAAAATCACCACGTTTGTTTCATCTTTCGGAAACAGAAATCAAAAAACAAAAGGAACAGGGCCAAAATCTCTAACAAAAACAGAAAAGTAGTCTTAAAAAATAAATTCCACCACCCTACAAATTCTCTAAAAAAACAGGGATCTACCAGGTGAAAGTCAAAGCCAAAGACGCGGATGCGCAATGCGACCGAGCCAGAGGTAGAGTCGACGTCGTGGGCTGAGCAAGTCAATCCCAACAACATCGATTCGATGTGTTGTGATAATATGATTTTTTTTATTCATAGTAAAACATAGACATTAGGCTAGTTAATCTTAAGTTTTAGTTCGAATCCATCGAGTCCCCAGAGTTGTAGAGTCAAATTATTGTCATCGTTTGCTTGTCTAGTTTTGTTTTCCTGTTAATTAGTGCGCACAGACTTTCCTCGTGTGTTCTCCATGTTAGATAAGGTATGTAATCAGTGATATCATGTAAGCTCCTTTGTTATGCGCATGATATGATTGTGATCGGCTATAATTAGTAGGTGTTCTTGCTGTACAAGGAAACATAGATATTCTTATTATTGTACCCACCAATCACAACCGTATTATACGCACATCTTGTACATGCCATGCAAGGGCTATTCCTTGCCTATATAACACGCAACCGCCGCCGGGAGAAGGTCAAGGCGTTCATCCAAACCTTCCGCACCTCGATTTCTCTCATGGTATCAGAGCCACACACAAAAAAAAAACTAGATTCAAGTTACAATGGCCAGCTCCTCCAATGCCATGAATCCTCTCTTCTGCATTCCTATCTCTGAGAAGCTGTCGAAGAACAACCACGCAATGTGGAAGGCGCAAATCCTCGCTGCCGTCAGGGTGCTCGCGATGGGCCATCTCACGGCTCATCTGCGGTGCCCCCACGACATTGACGGCAAGGTGGGCGACAAGGTTGCCAAAGTTCGAACCCGGCGTATGAAGAATGGTATGCCACAGATCAACAGATCCTGGGATACCTCTTTGCCTCTCTATCAAAGGAGGTCTTTGCTCAAGTTGCTACAAAAGAGACCGCAGCAGAGGCATGGAGCGCGATTGAGACTTTGTTCTCATCGCAAACTCGTGCTGTGTGCGATAAACACGCGCCTTGCTCTCTCAACAGCCCAGGAAGGGAACCAATCTGTTGTAGAGTACATCGGCAAGATGAAGGCTCTTGGCGATGAGATGGCCACCGCCGGAGACCCCTTGATGACGAAGAACTCGTTGAGTATATTCTCACAGGTCTTGACTTTGACTTCAATCCAATAGTTTCTGCTCTTGTTGCAAGGACAGAACCGGTCTCGGTGAATGAGGTGTATGCTCAACTCCTCGCCTTCGAGACGCGCATGCAGCTGCAAGGTGGTGGCAGCTCTTCAGGGTTCTCGGCCAACATGGTGAACCGAGGAGGACGTGGTCGCGGGGGCGGCCGTGGGCGTGGTGCTCCCCGTGGCCGTGGCACTGGACGTGGCCGCAATGGAGGGGACTACAACAGCAACTCACGCCAGGGCCCCAACAGCAGCATGCGTAGCAACATCAACACAAACCGAAGGGACAACATCAGCAACAACCAGTCAGGACCAGTATGTCAGGTGTGCAACAAAAGTGGGCACATCTGGCGGCAGATCTTGGCATGTATGATGAGACTTATGTTCCGGATCAAAGAAGCGCTGCGGCGACCACATACTCCTACAATGTGGACAATAATTGGTACACCGACACCGGTGCCACCGACCACATCACTGGCGAACTAGAAAAGCTTTCAGCTCGCGACAAGTACAATGGCACTGATCATATTCACACTGCTAGCGGTGCAGGTATGAGTATTAGTCATATTGGCCAGTCAATTATTCATACCCCTAATTGCAATCTTCATCTTAACAATGTCCTTCACGTTCCTGAAGCCAAGAAAAATCTTGTTTCTGTCCGTCGTCTTACTTCAGATAACAATGTTTTTTTGGAATTTCATCCTGATTTCTTTTTGATAAAGGATCGGGACACGAGGAGCACTCTGCTTAGGGGGAATTGCCAAAAAGGGCTATACCCTCTTCCACATACGCCACCTATCAAGCAAGTGTATGGAGTCAATAAACCGTCTTTTGAAAGATGGCATAGTCGCCTAGGTCATCCTGCTGCACCTATAACACAAAGAGTTGTTAAAGATTTCAATCTTCCGTGTTTAGTTGAGTCCAATAATACTTCAGTTTGTGATGCTTGTCAACAAGCCAAAAGTCATCAGTTGCCGTATCCCAAATCCACCAGTGTTTCCAGTCATCCCTTGCAACTTGTTTTCTCTGATGTTTGGGGTCCAGCACCTGATTCTGTTGGAAGATATAAATATTATGTGAGCTTTATTGATGATTTCAGTAAGTTTACTTGGATATATCTTTTGAAGTTCAAATCTGAAGTTTTTCAAAAATTTCATGACTTCCAGAACCATGTTGAGCGACTCTTTGATCGAAAAATTATATCCATGCAAAGCGGTTGGGGTGGTGAATATGAAAACTCCATTCGATTTTTAGCAAAATTGGCATATCACATCTTGTCTCTTGCCCACATGCGCATCAGCAAAATGGGGCAGCTGAGCGCAAGCACAGGCATATTGTTGAAGTAGGCCTATCTCTCTTAGCGCATGCACATATGCCTCTAAAATTTTGGGACGAAGCCTTCCTTGTTGCCACCTATTTGATTAATCGCACTCCAAGCAAAGTCATAAATTACTCCACACCACTTGAACAACTTTTTCATATCAAACCCGAGTACTCGACCTTGCGAGTATTCGGGTGTGCATGTTGGCCTAATCTTCGTCCTTTCAATCGTCACAAACTTGAATTTCGCTCGAAGGAGTGTGTATTCCTTGGGTGCAGTAGTTTACATAAAGGCTTCAAGTGTCTCGATGTGGCCACAGGCCGTGTTTATATCTCAAGAGACGTTGTGTTTGATGAAAAAGTCTTTCCCTTCTCTAAATTACATGCAAATGCAGGTGCTCAACTCCGGTCTGAAATCCTACTCCTTCCTCCAACTTTGCTTAATCCATTTACTCGGGATGAGTTCGTGACTGGTCATATGCCTAATACAATGATTACTAACAATCTTAATGAAGAAAATGCGAGAACGATGCATGTCTCCGATGAAGAAACTAGCTCGTACCGAAATTGATTCTTCCGTCTTAACCGAACCGCTTCAACCGGTGGTTCTACGCGGCAAGATGGGCGTTGTCCTCGCTTGCGCCTAGCACGCCAGCCGACACGCGGTCGGCATTGGCGCGCGAGGGGGACGAGTTGATGCGTACGGGTGCGAGCGTGCCCCTGCACGTCTACACGCGGCGTTCGAAAAGCGCAGTGACAACATCATCAACTGCGACACCGGCAACGACGCCAATGACTGGAGGTGAGAGTGATCTGATCCTGGATCCGGGTGCTCCACCACCGGGATCGGCTGAAGATCTTATAGCTCCGGGTGCTACAACAGAGGTTCAACAAGAAGCTCATGAAGCCCCTCTGTGCCCACGGACACGTCTTCAAGATGGTATTAGAAAACCCAAGGTATACACTGATGGCACTGTTCGATATGGAAACTTTACTTGACGGAGAACCTCGGGATATTAGTGAAGCCTTGGGGGATACTAATTGGAAAAATGCTATGGACATAGAATATGATGCACTGATGAAAAATAGAACTTGGCACCTAGTTCCTCCTCAGAAAGGTAGAAACATCATAGATTGCAAATGGGTGTATAAAATTAAGCGTAAAGCTAATGGGAGTTTAGATGATACAAAGCTCGCTTAGTTGCAAAGGGGTTTAAACAAAGATATGGGATAGATTATGAAGACACCTTTAGCCCTGTAGTTAAGTCTGCCACTATTAGAATTATTTTGTCTATTGCCATATCCAAAGGATGGAGTTTAAGACAACTAGATGTTCAAAATGCTTTTCTTCATGGAATTTTGGAAGAAGAGGTTTATATGAGACAGCCGCCAGGATATGAAGATAAAACTATGCCTAATTATGTATGCAAACTAGACAAGGCCTTATATGGTTTAAAACAGGCCCCACGTGCCTGGTATGCAAGACTTAGTGCAAAATTATATGATCTCGGTTTTCACTCTTCCAAGGCAGATACCTCATTGTTCTTCTTTAACAAAAATGGTATAACAGTGTATGTGTTGATTTATGTTGATGATATTATAGTTGCAAGTTCAACTCAGGAAGCAACAACAGAGTTGTTGCGCAATCTGAAGAAGGATTTTGCCTTGAAAGACTTGGGAGATCTACATTATTTCTTGGGCATAGAAGTGAATAAGGTGCGTGATGGAATTGTTCTAACTCAAGATAAATATGCTTCAGATTTATTAAAAAGAGTTGGTATGTCTGATTGCAAGCCAGTTAGCACTCCGTTGTCAACTAGTGAGAAACTATCAGCTTTTGAAGGTGAGCCCTTGGGTACTAGTATAGTTGGTGCACTTCAATATTTAACTCTCACTAGGCCAGATATTGCTTTCCCTGTTAATAAAGTATGTCAATTCCTACATGCACCTACTGTATCACATTGGGCTGCAGTGAAAAGAATCTTGAGATATATAAAGCAGTCTACCAAAGTAGGACTCAAGATAAGAAAGTCTACATCCTTGCTTGTTAGTGCATTCTCGGATCTTTGATCAAGGCGGTCACCGGATGATGAGGCGTTCGACAGGAGGTTTTGCTATATTTCTTGGTTCAAACTTAATATCATGGAGTGCACGAAAACAAGCAACCGTGTCAAGGTCAAGTACAGAGGCAGAATATAAAGCGGTTGCTAATGCAACAGCAGAAGTAATGTGGATTCAGATTTTACTTCAAGAAATTGGTATACAATGTCCCCTCACAGCCAAGTTATGGTGTGATAATCTTGGAGCTAAATATCTTTCAGCTAATCCTGTGTTTCATGCTCGAACAAAACATATAGAAGTTGATTATCATTTTGTTAGAGAGCGAGTATCCAAGAAATTGCTGGAGATTGATTTTGTTCCTTCAGGAGATCAAATTGCAGATGGCTTCACTAAGGCATTGTCGGTAAGGCTGTTAGAGAATTTCAAACACAATCTTAACCTTGCACGGTTATGATTGAGGGGGGCTGTTAGATAAGGTATGTAATCAGTGATATCATGTAAGCTCCTTTGTTATGCGCATGATATGATTGTGATCGGCTATAATTAGTAGGTGTTCTTGCTGTACAAGGAAACATAGATATTCTTATTATTGTACCCAGCCAATCACAACCGTATTATACGCACATCTTGTACATGCCATGCAAGGGGCTATTCCTTGCCTATATAACACGCAACCGCCGGCCAGGAGAAGGTCAAGGGCGTTCATCCAAACCTTCCGCACCTCTGATTTCTCTCACTCCATCCTTTTTCTCAAGATCCAACAATAAGGACCATCAGCTCAGACGTGTGCACCTCGCCTTCCTCCTTTGCTCCCGTCCTTAAAGAATCCATGAATGCAACCTCCTTTCCTTTTCGTTTCCCTTCCTTTCCTTGTAAATGCACAGCTCAGGTCAGGACTAAGCTGTCGGCTTTTTGGATATGCTGATATGATATGCAAGGGCAGAAGATCACCTCCTTACAAGTGCTGATCATCTGCATTAACAACATAGGTTCCATGGTCCCACTGTCATTCACTGTTCTGTCCTATGGTGCACAATGCAGTAGGTGTGTTCATTGCTCACTACACCACAGGTCTATTTATAACCCAGAGCTCTGCAAGACTTGTGCAGCAGTTCAGGCTTCTTATTATAAGTCCTGAAACTTACGGACTCGTTAGCATGGAGGGCGAGCCGGGAAGAGGAAGAAAGAGAGGGTCCAGGAGCAGTGGGAATGGGAACATGGAGGAAAGCATGAGCTCTCTAGCATTGGAGAGGAGATTTGGTTGTGTTTTCCCGATGCCTCCCATTCCTATTGTTCTTGGGTACTCCTTCCCCTTCTGGCTTGCACATTTGTCTTGGCGGGAAAAAAAAGAAATCTATGCATACATTTAGATGGCAGGGCCTTGGGAGCGAGTCTGGGAAGAGGAAGAAATGAGGATCTACGAGCTTTAGGAATGGGAACACGGAGGAAGGCACAAGTGTTATGGGGTGTTCTTTTTAGCTGCGGTTTATGGCTTTTGGTTGAAATTTTTGAATTTTGGCTATTTACGGTACAGATTACGGAGAGACCGATACTCACTTACGATTTTGGCTGGTACAGATATTGGGCTTTTAATGTGTACTACGTTTAACTTGTAGACCCCGTCTTAAGAAAATACTCCGTTTGAAAGTTAGGTACTGTAGCAAAAGTCAAAAGCCATCCGGCTTGTGGAGTGCCGAACAGGCCCTATGTTTCTTCTCTCTTGTTAGACGCTTTGGGTAACGTGTTAAACGTGTCGATTCCTGGTCCATACTTAAGGTATGGTATAGTTTCACACTTGTTCCCTTACCTGCCTAGTATGGTTTCACACAAAGTTTATTGAACACAAAGTTTATACCAAATTATCTAGTTTTGCTTTCCTGTTGCTGTGAACACAAAGTTTATTGAACCTCTCACTCCTTGAGGGTAAACATACATGGTGCATGGTTTGCTTAATTATATAATTACTAGCTAAATGCCCGTACTTTGTCACGGATAAAAGAAAATATCATATTACTCCTAGCATGTCGACTTACACAACGCCGGGATCGGTATGTCTGGCACATGCCCTCATCTCTACCTAAACACTTGGCCGCATCGCGCTTCCATGCCCTTGGCTCCGCCGTGCACTTCACAGAGCTTCGCTGGTTTTTTTTTTTTGTTGTTAAAGAATTTTTACAGAGATGAGATTTGTTTGTTGGTAGATTGATTTTTTGTTTGAGATTTGTTAGGGAGGTGGAAGGGGGAGTTGGGAGGGGAGATGTACCACCAATAGCTTCTTTTAAAGTAACTAGCAGAATGTTCGTGTTTTGCTACGTATAAAAAATCATATTATTCTAACACGTTGAATCGATATTACTGGGATTGGCCTGTCCGGCCCACACGCTCAGCCGTGTTGTGTCTCTACGCCCTCAATTTTGCTGTGCACCCGGTAGAATTTTGTTATCTTTTATAGGATCATAACAGTGTTAATTAATTTTACTCCATGAATAAATAAAAGCTGGAAATCCATGGGTCATTGACACTTGACAGTTCGCGCCTTGACCAAATCGTGGATAGCACGATGATTCTTAAACCTCTTTGTGCACAAGATTCAGCAATAAGGTCCATGGGGTAGGGGTTGGCATTCAATTGATATGGTTATATCAGTTCAGTTTATTTGGTAAAAAAATATTTCGGTTTTAAAAGTTACCCACCGAATTAACCAAACTAAAATACAAAATAAACCTAATTAATGAAAATAAATCGGTTCGATTAATTTGGTATTTCGGTATACCAAACGCACAAGCAAGCTAGTACAAAATACATCTCAATCCAAGACAAGCTACACAAGAAGAATCATCACAACATGCTTAATCCAGCCAAAGATGCAAAAGGGGGCGGGGATTTTGTGATCGTGAATCTGGTGGAGAAGCTGAGGCTGGCGCTGGCAGTGAAATGGAGGAGCAGGACGGCGCTCGCACCTCGCCAGTTGCTCGCCCCTCGTCGGCTTGCCACTAGCCCGAGTTGGCTCACCGCGGTCAGGTAGAGTTTTTGTTGTGAGCGGAGGGCGGAGCCTGCCGTCGTCTATCTCCTTCGGTCCTTGTCACCACCGGATCTGGAGTCATCTCCATCACCTTCACCACGCCACAGTCGAACGAGATGAACTGGTTGCGTACAGCGTCGCGTGCCTGCGTCTGTGATTGAGAGAGAGAGAGATCAAGAAGCAATAGAGAGATAGCCGATGCCGATAGGATGCGTCTAAGAGAGAGCATGAAATAGATCAAGGAGCAAGAAAGGGATGGCTGATGGGGGCACTCGTGTCGTTGTGCACCATGGGTGGCGGCTAGGTTCACATGGGAGTTGGGACTATGGGAGGTGGGTGATGGGTTGGCTGTTTCAGTTGGGCTTAGGCCTTGAGATTCATGGGTGCTAGCCTACTGGGTTGTTTAGTAATATGGCTTATTTGGTTTTTGAGAGAGAAAACCAAACCTAATACCGAATAGCATTGGATTTAAAACCGAGCCGATTACCGGATTAACCAAGAATTTCAATAAAATCGGTTCGGTATTTCGGTTTCGGTAAACAATGCCCCGGGGCGGTGGCCGGTGGGGCCGGCGCGGTGGGGCCGGGAGAGGCGGCGGTGGGAGGCGGTGGGGAGACCAGGAGGCGGGCGGGGGAGGCGGTGGCAGGTGGGGCCGGGCGAGTGAGGGGCGGGAGAGGGCTGGCGGTGGAGGGCGGTGGGGAGACCGAGGAGGCGGGCTGGGGAGGCGGTGGCGGTGGGGAGGCTGGGAGGCGGTGGGGAGGCAGGAGGCGGAGGCAGACAGGCGCAGTGGGAGAGGTGGGAGGAGGGGCGGCGGAAGCCGTCTTGTGGTCTTGCGGGAGGCGGGCGGGCTGCAGTCCATGGAAAGCCGAGGGAGGCGGAAGCGACGGGTGGGAGGCAGCGAGAGGGGAGGGGGGCGTCCGCGAGTGAGAATTGAGAAAAGCGCGCGCCGCCCGAGACCGTGACTTCTTGGCGTCCTCCGTCGGTGGAAAAAGATGGCGCATGGACGGTGGCGGCGTATGAGTGGTGTGACGGTGGAGAAAAGAGGAGGCCGGGCGAGCAGGGGTAAAAAGAGTGATTGGATGGGGAAAAAGCCACAAAAATTGAAACTGCATTAGCGATCATTTAAGCGGTCGATTTAATCGATCGAAAGTGTAACGTTCTAATAATCGTCTCTATAAATCACTCACTTCACCTTGAGCCTCGAGTCTAGACTCACAACGCAATTCATTTTCTGAGAAT
This sequence comes from Bonia amplexicaulis, assembly GCA_036346245.1. NCBI lineage: Eukaryota > Viridiplantae > Streptophyta > Magnoliopsida > Poales > Poaceae > Bonia > Bonia amplexicaulis. The sequence continues at coordinate 10,107,377 of CM070745.1, read as the reverse complement.
CACTCAGTGCTTCACCATTTTCACCTTGAATCACAGTAGCAATTCTTGCATAACATTCTCCTTTCCTTCTCATTTCTTCATTTATTATAGTTGTAATCTTTATTTATTTATTTGTTATTTCTTATTTTATAAGCATATTTATTGTATTAACTAATCATCATGTTACCAAGAAGTCGTAGTACCAGGGAGCAGTCAAGCAGTGCGCAGAGGAATCAAAGCTCAAAAAGGACAGCAGGACGACTTAGTGTAAGCTCTCGCCGTCGCTCCCCTAGTCCTCCTCCGCCCCCCGTTGATGCTCGTCAGCTCTCGCCAAGCATGGGAGATTACGGCATGGATGACCGTCATATGGACGGTACAGAGGGCTACGAGGAGTACCGTGGCGGTCCAGTAGTCAATGGGGACAACAGAATCCGAGTCCGTGGCGGGTCCGCACGAAGGTGATTGTCGGAAGCACATGACACGAGCAGGCAATCGAGGCAGGTGAAACAGTGATATCGCAACTTGTAATTATTGTAATGCTAAATTAAGTGCTCACAAATCGTAGGGACGGGACACTTGAACCGCCACTACAAGGCATGCTTACATAAGATGGCAGGCCGGGGGCGGGGGAGGAGGAGGGCAAACACGGCTAAACTTGAGGTGATGGCTCTGTAAGTACTTGGGTATACAACCCGCTTAATGCCCGTGAAGAAATTGCTAGATATATTGTTTGGGAAGACCACTTAGGATTAGGATGGGTGAAAGTCGCGCATTCGAAAGAATGATCCATGCGCTTTGCCCCAGTACCAACATGTTAGTAGGAGAACTACTAAGTCCTCTCTTACTCCACCCTGCCTGCTCTCGTTCTTAATTAAGAACCCGAGTGACTGTATGGTTGGTTTTCTTTTCCCTTCCTGAAACTGCACAGCCCAGAGTCAAGAACTTTTTAGATATGCATAGGTAGATCTCTCAATTCATCTCTATATGTACCCTACGTTAACAATAGGTGTTTTATGGTCCACTTTCATTGACTGTTAAGCTCCGGTGCAGCATGCACCAGGTGTATTCATTACTTCTGCTCACAGGGCACCGCACTAGAGGTTTTATGTACCAGAACACTACACTGGAGGTCTATATATACTCTAGAGCTCCCAAGTACTTGTTCAATCAAGCTCCTCGCTCGGAAACTATAGTAGCTGTATGCCAAGATGGTGAGCCGGGAAGAGGAAGAAAGAGAGGGTCTAAGAGCAGTAGGAATGGGAACATGAAGGAAAGCCTAAGCTCTAACTTCTCCTCTAGCATTAGAGTTGGAGATTTAGTTTGATGCTTTCCTGATGCCTCCTATTCCTATGGTTCTTAGATGCTCCTTCCTCTTCCTTTTGGCTTGCACAATATGCTTGAGTGAACACTGAACAAAACACATATCCTCTAGCATAGATTTAGATGAGGTACAGATAGCAAGTCGGGAGGAGGAAGAAATAGAGGGTCTGAGGGCAGTCGGAATGGGAACATGAAGGAAAGCAGTGATTCTTTCTCCTCCACTTCAGTTGAACCTGAAGATATGACTGTGTTTTCCTAATGCCTCCCATTCCTATTGTTTTTAGATACTCCTTCCTCTTCCTTTTGGCTTGCACGGTATACGGGGCACTGCATGCCTATTTCCTAGATATTTCATGCATCCAGTGTGCCTGGGCGCCTGGCTTTGGACCTTGGTTCGATAGTTTCTGGTTCAGATTCTACTAGAACAATAACTTCACACTACTGCGCATTACTCCACATCATGGCATTGCATTCAATTGTGAGAGAGTTATATCAGGTAAGAAACTAGCTAGCACATGCTCAAACTTAATAGCAGGAGACAAAACACTTACTAGCTGAGAACACCAGTAATTTATAAAGTGGCACATACTGTGCTCATTCCATCTCACTCTATCCTACTTTTATTTAACTTGCTACCCTCTCAGTTCTTCCATTGTGCAACATGGTATACTATAATTCTTTTTTCCTGAAAAACGATGTACAATAGCGTATATTAAGTCAAATTTAGATATATGAACTTCTGCAGAACAGCAAAATGCACATATCAAAACGACATAGCTCACCAAACTAGAAGTCAGGTGCTGAACTGCTGATGTGTGTGTACATTGCTCACTAGTCACTCCTGCAAATCACTGTACCAGAAGCTCAAATAATTTACCTGGAATCACGGTAAATGCAGACTGGAGTGTGAATATGAAATACTATGAATAAAGAGTTGGGAGAAGGCAGTAGGGTGAAAACAGAGAGAGAGAGAGAGAGAGAGAGAGAGAGAGAGAGAGAGAGAGAAAGCAGTTACATATGACATGAATATGGATTGGAAGATCATTTCTAAAATTTATTAGCAACTAACCAATAAAATAATATGAGCAAATTGGTCGTTACTACTAAGACTACACGTGCATGAGGTACATCAAGCAAATGGACAAACATATAGATTAGCAACAAGACAAAGTGGCACTGAGAAGACATATTTGCCGCTCCTGTTCTACCTCCAATGATCAATTTGTCATCAGCAGATGATCAGCTTGAAGCAAGACATGCGTGATGAATCAATGTGTTCTGCACTATACCAGAAAATGTTGATGCCCCTTCTTGCAACGGATTGTGCAATATGCATGATGTTTCCCGATAATTTCTTCATTTTCTAAAGTCAAATTAGTGTCTTCGTCTGCTTGTCAAGTTTTGTTTTCCTCTTAATAATTGTTCACAAAGACTATGATTAGACATTAGCTTCATTATGGCTATACGAGTCTTCTGTAAATGTTCTCCATCCTTTTTGCTCAAGATCTAATAATAAAGGCAACACATCAGATGTGGATATCTCTTGTTCCTCCATTGCCCTTGTTGTGGTTATGCACCAAACAGTAGTTATCAGAGCTTCAGGAAGCTCGAGCGGGACACCCGGAGCCTAAAACTTGAGAGGGAGAGAAGTGTAGAGTAAATACACTATGCTCAATCTTGAGTTAGTCCTTTTTTTTACACAATGTTCTCCCTCGCCCATAGTGCCCTGTAGGTCATATTTATAACCATGAGTGAAGACGTTTACACAAATTCCCCCTTGGGGTCCTTACTATCGGGGCAAACATGTCATTTCTTTAGCATAGCCTATGTGGGCCTACCTTCTAGTTACACTAGTTATATACTCGTGCGTTGCAACAGAACTCATTGAATATATAGAGAATCATTTTATAGAAGAGATTTGTTTTGATCAGTTAGAAAATGAAGAATGGTGAGAAGTTGAGTGAATAGAGTGTTTGGAGGAGAATAGACCTACAACCACCAACTCCTTTTATAATAGTAATAGATATATATTTGGGCTTGCTCCTGGTGAGCCAATTGGGCCAAGGTGGGGGCCACTCCCTAACAGTAGCCTCTCATGGTCAAGGGCTTCGCAATCGATAGGCCGAAACCATGTAGCGCTTTGGCCCCCTCCATCCTCTCGGCCCACCGTTGCAGTCCTTGAGATGCTCTACGAGCTCAGCCGCACTGCCCATGGCACGGGTAGTCCTTCGGAGCACCTCCGGGGACTACACTTGAATCACCGACGGTGTCATTCGCTCGTCGGGCGGGCTTCTCTGCAGGCCCCTCCGTCCGACATGTATGCTCTTCGCCTAGGCCTAGCTGTTTCTCGAACACGTTGTTGAGGCGGGAACCATCCTTCACTACTTGGACCTTGGGCGAGACATGCCGCCTTCGTGTTGGAGACCCCTAAGCTTACCTGCAATGTTCAGTCCGGAAACCGTTGGGGCCACTCCGAATCCCCTTCCCTGAGGTCCGGTCCGCGCGCTCCGCCTGCTCCGATGTGTCCCGTCTCCTGGGATATCGTGCTGACCTCGTATGCTAGACCAAGCAACGACGTCCTCAAGCATGCGCCGTCGGTTTCAAACACATGGTAACGATCCACCTATTGGGACGTGGGCGGTCATGCCAGGCATGAGGGCACGCACGTCTACTGAAAAGCCATGCCTATTATGCCAATATGAAGGCGTACGGGCAGCCCGTATTTTTGCATTTCTTCCCACTATACATCTTATTCATGTCTAGTTCCACTGTGTTCGCTTGCCATAGCGCCTTAGGTTTTGCCTTGTGGTCGTGCCTGTGGCTTAGTTCTCTGGAGATCTTACATGCCCACACACTACCCGTCTGCCAGTCAATGCTACGCACCCGCCGTCGCCGCCATGACCCGACGAGGGCAATGCACACCTCGTGAGGGCCACAGTGACCATCCCGGCTAGCCTACGCCACATGATGGCCCTAAGGACGGCGGCTCAGTGAAATGCGGTCAGGTGGATGCAGGTGTCGCCTCGTCAAGCCGTGTCGGCGGTGCACACGACAGCAGGTTCCCCGAGGATATGCGGTCCAAGGTGGCCGTAGGGAAGCGTTGGAGAGGGTTAGAGCGTGTTGGTTCGTTTGTGAACACGCTCGGACGCTCACTGGTGACGGACGACTTCTTGGACGCGCTCGTGCAGGACGGCAAGGTCTACAATCGACAGCTAGTTTGTCGCCTGGACGCAAACGAGGTGGTTTCCTAGCCGAAGGAGAGAGACCTTGGTTTTCGCTGCGTATTTGGACACCGGCATCCGCATTTTGTCCGCTCGGTTCGTTGGTGACATGCTCCGATTATATGACCTGGAGCTTCCACAGCTCACCGCGAACACCATCGCACGGCTGATGGTGTTCTCGTGGGCCGCATGGTCAGAGGCCACTATGCCGAGAGCGTCGTTGTTCATGTCTCTGCACGATGCTCGTTGCCAACCGAAGCGACTGGGCGACGACCAATTCTCCAACTTGGCAAGTGTGAACTTCCAGGTGCTGTTGGGTTGCTCAAAGGACTTCCCGTCGAACTCTACACACACGAAGTGGGAGTCCAACTAGGTGTGTAGGTGGTTCTATCATAACATTAAAGCGAGCAGCCGCCTCCGCTGGACCGGGCAGAGTATGGACTTCGTGCCATCCCCGCATGTGAAGCTTGATCGGGGCGACGAGGCCTGCACGAAGAGGCTCCGCACACTGGCGCGACAAATGAACATGCAGGACCTCGTTGAGGAGTTCTGTATGCTCCGTGTGTTCCCGTTGGCCCGGAGTTGGATGCTGAAAACCGAGTCGCCCTAGGAGGACGAGATCCAAGACCCCTTGACGTAGCTTGCAAGCCCCACGGGTCCAGGTAAGACGCGAACCCGGCTCCATCAGTTGTCTGTGATTACCACCGCTAAATTGGTTCATTAACTTCTTTCAGTGGCCTCATTGGAGGAGGTCGAGAGGGATGCAGTTGTGTTCCTGGGCTCTTACATTCCGAAGGAGCATAGCCTTCGAGCCGACGCCACCCACGATGGCCCCCACATCAACCGTGTCTACAAGGCCCTAGGTCTTCTAGTCCCCGCGCGCTCCATCCCTTAGCGGGTGGCGGTCGCGCCCGCGGCTCACGAGCCAATGATGGCTAGGACGGCGGTGGTCACAAGGATGCCAATGGTCGCGAAGAGTCTCCCGCCCCCTTGCCGCAATCCCATTGTCGCCGGCGCCCCTTGCTCCCCTTGGCCCGGAGGGAGCCAGCAGGGATGAGGACGTGGGGCAAGACGCAAAGGGGGAGGAGGTAGAGAGGAAAGCATGGATGACGATAGCAAGCAGGGCACCTCTCGTGGGCTGCCCCCGAAGGCGAGGCGGAAGTTGAAGGGACGGGAGCGGATCCCTGAGGCCTCGAGTCTTCCATGCCGGCTAAGGACCAAACCTCTAAGGTTTCACCCAGGCGTCCGACCAAGCGGGCCTGGTTCAGCTCCCCGGCGGCCGGGCCGGCCGAGTACATGATAGCCCTCGACGTCATGGAAGAGAGCTCCAGCTCATAGGTGGCAGCCCCCCCAGAGTCCACGCGACGAAGGAGTGGACTTTGTGGCTCGAAGCCCTATGCCTTAGGGGTGATCAATATGGCTTATAGCTTAAAGCTTAAGCTTATTTTTGCACTATTATAATTTCGTCTTTTCTGAATTTTGACTTTTTTCGAGTTTTTTGTCGGTTCTTTTTCGTATTCGTTTTGCGTTGTCCGTGATGGGCTAACATATTTTTATATTTTTCAATTTTTAAATTTAATTATGTTAAATAAGCCTCTCACCATTCTGATGTTTTTTCACCATTCTGGTATTTTCGACCATAAGCTTTCATTTCAGTAGAACCGATCACCACCTTAAAGCCCCGCGCATCCCGATGGTGACCAGACCCCCGTTCACGTGTCTGGCGATGCCGTTGCAAGTTTGAGTCCTTCCTTCAGTTCCTGAGACTTCGTGCGATTATCTCCGCTGTGTTTGCTCACGTTTTCACCCTCGAGAGCCCCTCTGCCTTCTCCGGCGACAACCACGCCGCTAGCTGGTCACGAGGCGGTTCAAAGTTGTGCTGCCAGTGCTTGCCAAGGAGATTTCCCATCAGGCCACGGCGGACGTCTCAGGAGGCGACGGTCGTCAGCACCCCCTGGGCGACTTCATCCCCCGACCAGACGCCCTTTGCGCCATGAGGACCGCTGTGGACTACGTGGATGCTTCGTTGGCTTAGGAGCCGTCGAAGCGGGGTCCTCATTGGCACGCCTTCCGCCGCCTCCGCTGTCTGTGCCACTATTGTCGGGGCCGGCTACCTCAACCACCAACTCCCTCGCCCCCGCGACCGTGGTGCTCCTCCATTGTTTCGAGGCTAGCATCACCTTTTGGTTTTAGCTTGTGGCTTCTACACCGCTCCATAAGGATGGCGCCAATTGTTGTGGTTACATATCAAACGGTAGTTTTCAGAGCTTCAGGAAGCCCGAGCGGGGCACCCGAAGCCTAAAAATCGAGAAGGGGAGGTGTAGAGTAAATACCCTATGCTCAATCTTGAGTTTAGTCCTTCTCTTACACAGCGCTCTCCCTCTCCCATGGTGCCCTGTAAGTCATATTTATAATTATGGGTGAAGATGTTTATACAAATACCCTCTTATGTTCCTTACTGCCGAGGGCAAACATGTCATTTCTTTAGCATGATTTATGTACGCTTACCTTCTAGTTACATGTATTATATTTAGGTTTACTCCTGGTGAGTTGATTAGGCCAAGGTGGGACCACTCCCCCATCAGCCCCCATTCTTAGAGAATCCAGATGAATGCAAGCTTCCGTTTCTTTTTTCTTTCCCTTTGTAAATGCAAGCCACAGGTCAGGACTCAGGACTGAAGTGTCAGCTTTTTGGATGCGGTGATATGCACGGGCAGAAGATCACTTCTCTACAGCTAGATGTGTTGGTCAACATTAACAACATAGGTTCAATGGACCCACTATCATTGAATTGCATGTCCTTTGGTGCAACAAGCACAAGGTGTCTTCATTGCTCATAGCACTACACCAGAGAGGTCTATATATATACCTCAAAGCTCTGAAAGAATCCTGCAAGAGTTCAAGCTTCTTACCTTGAGTTCTGAAATATTTTGGATTATTAGTAGAGACTACCAAGGGTGAAATGGGAAGAGGAAGAAAGAGTGTCCAAGAGCAGTGGGAATGGGAACACGGAGGAAAGCATGATCTCTCTGTTTTCTCTTCTAGCATTGGACGAGATTTGGTTTTGTGTTTTCCCAGTGCCTCCCATTCCTATTGTTCTTGGGTGTTCCTTCCCCTTCCCTTTGCCTTGCACATTTGTCTTAGTTGACAGAACAAGAAATTTATGCATGGATTGAGATAATGGCTCCTTGAGAGTGAGTTTGGGAACAGGAAGAAAAGAGGGTCTAAGAGTAGGAATGGGAACATAGAGGAAAGCTTAAGTGCTCCATTTCTTCCTACTACAACGGAGGCCAAGAATTGCTTGAGTTTTCCCCACGCCTCCCATTCCTATCGTTCTTTGGTGCTCCTTCCTCTTCCTTTCGGCTCACAACAATATACTGGGGAATGTGGCAGTGGCTCTTCATGCACCGGATAGGCGGATATGCTTGTTTTATCATGTTTTACTTATATTTGGCATGTCCAATGTTATGATGATGGTTTGGCCCTAGGCTGCAGAATCTATCTCAGGTTCTACAAGAAAAAATGACATAAATGTTAACTTTTGATTTGTGAGCACTGAGCACATCAATCCAAGGCAAGATGCATAATTGTTAGATTTACAAGATGTAAGAAGCTAGCATAATTCGAAATTAACAAGAAGGGACACAACTTTAGTTAATAACACATATAATGGCACACAGGGCCGTGCCCCATGGGGGTGCGGGCCGTACGACCGTACAGGGCCCCCCAATTTCTAGGGCCTCAAAAATCAATGACGGAGGAAGGTCCATGTATTCGTGCGAGGCCAGAGCGCCAGATAGGGGTGAAAACGGATCGGATACGGACGGATAATATCTCTATCATATTTATTTTCATATATTTTTTTAATACGGATAACTCGAATACAAATACAAATACGAATAATATCGAATATAGATACGGATCGAATACGAATCGAAACAAATACGGTTACGAATATTTATCGGAACATGAAAATCCCTTAAACTATACATCCAAAATTAACAAAAATACATAAATAGTTCATTTTGTCAAAATAATCATGAAATCTAAACAAGCATAGTCTTTTTATCCATAATAAATATACCCAATAGTCGATCATAACATAACTAAATAAGTAGCAACAACGTGCAATTCATGGAATACACATGATGACATAATAGCAATTTGAACAAGCATAAGAATATTTCATTTATCCATTTCATCCACCAAGTCCTCCATGATAGCAATTTAAATAAGCATAAGAATACTAGGCTTACTGTATCAGTATCCGTATCCGTATCCGGTTTCGTATACTGGGCTAAAATCCCGGATATCCGGTTTCGTATTTTCCGAATTATCTGTATCCGTATTCGACGGATACTAGGTTTACTGTATTCGTATCCGTATCCGATAAAAAAATCCGTATCCATATCCGATCCGAGAACTATCCAAAAAAATCCGATCCGACACAATCCGTATCCGTATCCGTCCGGATCCGACGGAAACTATCTGATCCGTTTTCACCCCTAGCCCCGAGCCTAGCTCGAGTCCGCGTCTGGCGTCTCGCGCGACGACTTCGCGGCGTGGCGCCAGTATTCTCGACCCGAGCCCACGAGGCCCCACAATTCGTATTCTCTCTTGTATTCGTGACTCGTCGGTTCGTGTTCATCTCGTCTCCGCTGAGCGCCGGCCAGCCGGCTCGTTCAATGTCCATTTATCTAGGGCTGTGCCATTACTTAGAGCTTTGTACAGGGCCTCCAAATTTCACGGCACGGCCCTGATGGCACATATTCGTCACCAGTTCTTTTACTGTACCAAACCCATGCTCAGGACTGATAAAACACACCTTCCAAGGATAAGAGTTCAAGCAGACAGGGGAGAGAAACAAAAGAGCACAGTACATTAACAAGAACAATGGAAATCATTTGTGAATGTAGTTAGCAACTTAGTTGCAAAATTATTCAGATCGGCTCAACTCTTCCTATTCCTCGTCAGCTAAAACATGGGGCCAGGGGGCATAGCAAGCAAATGGAGAAATACATTGATTAGCAAGAAACTAGTGCAATGTCAGTGAGAAAAACATATTTGCAGCTACAATGAGAAGACAGTGATTGCTATCACTGTCTCCGTAAGTACAACAAGATACTTGCAGTTTCACATAATAATCTCTTCTAAGCTAAGCTACCTGACGCCCTTCAAGATTCTTCGTGCATCCTGCTTATTTCGAATTAGGCGTGTCCTGGAAATACTAGACGCTTTAGCAGATGCATGCACAGCTGAAACTAATATGCTCATGTTGAACCAACGTGTACAATAATTTTAGGCTCAAAACATGACCAGAAAATACCAATGCATGAGCGCGTTCTTACTAGGGATTGTGGTCAATGTTTTGTTCGTTTGTAAAACCAAATTGCTGTCTTGGTTTGCTTTGTGTAGTTTTGCTTTCCTGTTGACTTTTGTTACGAGGCGTTCGTATTGGTTTTTGCTGATGGCTTTTAGCTATAGCTTATAGTTTTTGACTGAAAATGAATAGTAGTAGCTGAAAGAAGTGATTTTTAAAAAGAAAGGACGAGCGGTGCAAAAAATAAGGGAGAGATATGTACACGTAACACGAGGGAGAGATGTGTGCGCGTAACACGAGGGAGGGAGTAGGGTGGGTGATGCACCCGTGAACCTGCCTTATCCCCGAAGCGAGATCATAGCGAGAAGAGTAAAGAAGCCGTTTTAAGAAGTCGAGTGTTCATATTAATTTTTTATTTTTCTAAATAGAAGCCAATTCGAACATGGCCAGTGAACATAGTGTTTGTTGGACCTCTCATTCTTTGGGTAAACATACATGGTACATGCTTTGCTTAATTATGTTTTCTACAATAACATAACTGTATTAATTAATGTACTCCTTTGTGATTAACTAAAATTGGATATCCACGAGACGTTGACACAATGACACTTGACAGTTCACTTGTCGACCGAGTCATGAATAGTGCAATGTTTGTAAGATCCTTGTGCACAAGATCCACCAATTAGGTCCATGACATATGTGATGTGCCCTCTTTTCCTCCACCCTCCCTGCTCTCGTTCTTAACCCTTTCTGTAAGTGTACAGCACATGGTTAAAGACTTTTTATACATGCATAGGTATAACCGTATAAGATCTCCCAATCAATCTCTACAGGTGTCCTACATTAACAATAAGTGTTATGTGGCCCCACCGTCATTGGCTGCGGTGCCCTATGGTGCACCTAGGTGTGTTCATTTCATTGCTTTGCTAACAGGGGTTCTGTGCAGTCTAGAGCACTGAACTAGAGGCCTATATATACCTCAGAACACTCCAGGCCTTGTTCAACAGTTTGAGCTTCCTATTGTTTAAGTTGTGGCGTTTAGGGCATCTCCAATGGTTATAGCTAACAACTAACTATAAAACTTCCACATCATTTATATAATACACACTAAAGCTAGCATTCTAAAGAACTATCTATAAGGATATCTATTTGATGTTTACATGCACACAAATTTATAGATCTGCCTCGTTTGGCGTTATAGACTAGTGCTTAAGGAAGAGTGGCTCGATTTTTTTGCATACTCTCTTTCCTCCACATAGGATATATCTTGATGTACATACATATAGCTAGCTGACTTAGACCATTGGAGATGCCCTTAGGGCTCGAGGGTGAGCCGTGAAGAGGAGGAAAGAGAGTCTCTAAGAGTGGTGGGAATAGGAAGACGGAGGAAAGCATAGAGCTCGATTTACTCCTCCAGTATTGGAGGTAGAGATTTGCTTTGTGTTTTCCCGATGCCTCCTATTCCCGTCGATCTTAGGTACTCCTTCCTCTTCCTTTTGGCTTGCACAGTTATTTTTAGTGGGAGAAAACAGAAAGTACCCAAGCATAGGTTTAGATGATGAGGCATTGAAAGTGAGTCGGGAAGAGGAAGAAAAGAGTCTGAGAGCGGTGGGCATGGGAACATGGAGGAAAGCCCATATTCTTCTTTGCCTCTAGAACTAGGGGCCGAGATTTGTTCTCCATGTTTTCCCGATGCCTCCCATGCCTATTGTTCTCAGATGCTCCTTCCTCTTACTTTTGGCTTGCACAATACTTTATTGGAGAGAACAAAAAATATCCAATCATATGTTTAGATAATGAGGCTTTGAGAGTGAGTCGGAAAGAGGAAGGGAAGAGGGTCTAAGAGCAGTGAGCATGGGAACATGGAGGAAAGCATAAAATTTTCTTTCCTTCTAAAATCAGAGGTTGAGATTTGTTTTGGTATTTTCCCAATGCCTCCCATGCCTACTGTTCTCGGGTGCTCCTTCCTCTTCCTTTTGGCTTGCACAATTTCTTGGTCTAATGAAAAAAAAAGACAGCTTCATGGTTCAGTTGGTCATCCGCTCTTTATGATATCGAAAGTACTCGGTGTGTTTTATTTTTATTGGCATGTATGAAATCATGCATAGGCAGAGATGATGTCCTGGTCTTAGTGCAGTTTGTGTTTCATACTGTTGTTTACAACAGTAATTTGAGTTAGTAGCTATTAACAAGTGGGCACATAAATGATGAAATCCCATCACAGCAAGATAAATAATAGTGCAATAAATTATATGATGTATACGACTCTAGCCAGTTTTCATCCTTTATATATATATATATATATATATATATATATATATATATATATATAGAAGCATCTTTTCTACACCGGTGTAATTACACCCTATATCGTATCTCGCAATGTAGGGAGTATCTCGCGTAACAGATGGTATGTACGTGTAGTTTATAAGTATTTAAGACCATCTAGGTGGTATGAACAATTTTTCAGAAGTGGTATGTACATTTTTCGACATACTCCTTTTTATACGCGTATATAAGAGTATTTACAAAATACGCTAAAAACTATGAACTCTTTTACAAGTTTTTCGTGTGGTTCACATTGGAGTATCTTATAATTAGTATACAAATGTACCTAAAGTGATAAAGGAGTATTTCAAGTTTGTTTATGTGGTATATTAGAGGTGGGTGTAATTACACCCGGGTGTAAAATGTATTTTTCCTATATATATATATATTTGAAACATATGGCAAGCTGGAGATTTTTTTTTTTGAAACATATGGCAGGAGCTTTGCCCATTCATTAAAGAGAGAAATATAGTTTACATCAGCATCACCCTTCCCAGGTAAGAACACCAATGGGATAAACACCGCAAAAAAAGCTGGAGATATTTAGAGTTAGCAATTCAGCCTCAAAGAAGTCTTGACTCAGATTAGTTTTTCCTATTGAGATTACATTAATTAGTCAAAAGTCAGCCAGCTATGAACAAGAGAATTAGAGTCAGATGAACGCACAGTTGAAGCCAATACTTTTGTGATGATCGATGTGTACATTGACTTCAGGCTGGATGTATGCATGACTATGTTATGAATATTGTATGTATATTCATGAGGCTCAATAAGCAGTATATACAGGGAGTACAAATAGATATTACAGGGGAATATATATATATATATATATATATATATATATATATATATATATATATATATATATATATATAATACAAAAGCATATAAGGAAATACATATAAAAAATTCTTATTCTAACACACACCCCGCAACTCATTGTGGATCATACACACTGAATTTGGAGAGAAAATATAAATGGTTGGTCTGTGATTTTGTGAAGAAGTCAGTAATTTGTAATTATGAGGGCACAAAAGTCAGCAATATGCAATTGCGAGGGCACACACTGTAAAGCAAGTACCCACTCCTGCACCTGTAAGCGAGTATATGAAGCATCCACACAAATGTGCTTAGTGAGCTCATACTTCACTGGGTTGTTAAGGGTATTAGAGATAGAATAGGAATTGTATTATTCATTTCCTTATATATTTTTCTTTTCTTATTTGTATACGACATATTCCCCTGAATATCCCCTTGTGCTACCTATATATAATATCCATTGGGCTTCTCCAATATATATACAATATTCATAACATAGTATCAGAGCTAAAATTCAAACCTCTCAAACCCTAGCCTCTTCGCACGTCTTCCGCTGCTGCTGCCCCGGGAGGATTGATCTCCACTCCCAGGGACCACCGCCTCATCTCGCCCGGATCTGTCCGTCGCCGGACTCTACTACCTTGGATCCACGCTCTGCACCGCGTTTGCGCACCCGTGCACCGTCGCGCTCGAGCCCGAAGAACCACCGTACGCCTTTGGACCGCCGCCGCGAAGAAGCACACCGCGAACCCCGCCGGATCTAGTCACCACCAGCCTTGACGCACCCAGATCCAGTCGCCATCGACCATGTTACAGCCCTGATCCGCACGCCGAGCCCATTGTCTCCATCATTGGCCCGACACGACTAGGCCGCCTAGCACACACTTGGGATCCGTCCGCGTCGCCCTTGAAGATGTCGAGCCACCACCGTGCTGCCCGCTTCGTGGCCACAGCTCAGCCTGTGGCTCGCTCCCTACGTCTAGCTCGCCTAGCTGAGAGATGTCTGGTGCTTGCTCTCTCTTCTTGTTCTTCTACCTAGAGAGTACGAGGAGATGGCGAAGAACAGTGTGCCTTTGTTGAGCTTTTAGCTGCCCTTATCTCGCCGAGGGGGATGACATTATGAAGTCAATTCGTGTGGTGACAGTTGCCATGGAGTGAAGAGGTCATTGTTGCTGCTGGTGTTTTGAGATTTTTTTTCAGTCTTCCGTTGCATCCATTCAAGTCCGTAGTCTCTATTTTTCAGTTTGTCACAGCCATACGAGTCCACAAATTTATTGTCAGTCATAGAAGTATAAGAATTTTTTTTGCATAGCAGCAGCCGCCGCTCTCTGAGCTACGTGCAGATCGTAGAAGTCGTTATGACTCCGCCACTTCTCTAGCCGCCGCACCGAGCTTCTAAGGTCGCCGCGCTTCTTCTGCACCTTGTGCACTGCGTCGCCGCCTTCTTGGGCTTCGATCTACGCCACCATACTTCTATATGTTCCTCTTCAGCTTGATTTGATAGTTCTCTTTCCAAGAGCTGCACGCTACTGACGACATTATGAATATTGTATGTATATTCACAAGGCCCAATGAGCAGTATATATAGGGAGTATAAGGGAATATGCCATATACATATAAAGAAATACAAAGGCATATTAGAAAATACATAAAAGGAATTCCTATTCTAACAGACCAGAAAATTAATGTCAATGTGTTTTGGTCTTCCAAGGGATTGTGGTTAATTAATAGTTCATGACAAATTCTGCTTTTGTAAAACCAAATCAATGGTTGGGTTTCTGGTTTTGTTTTTCTAGTTACTGATGTACAGAGTTTGGACCCATCAGCCCTTAGAGTTTACACTTACATACATGATACATATTTTGCTTATATATAACCTCTTATAATCATGGGCTAAATGGCTAATATTATACATTTTCATATGTTTTGGGGGCAGATTGTCTTTGTTGTGGAATATTGTTTGCTTGGTTATGGTGATCTTCCATCGTATGCACTATTCTCTTAGGATAATTGATCATTTGCCACTCCATAGAGTGCAATTGATCATTTGCCACTCTATAGAGTGGCACCTTCATCCTTTGTCATTCTGGACTTTTTTACCTCTCTTCTTCCTCTTCTTTTCTTCTTCTTGCCGGAAGCCATGGCAGTCAAGGTCGAGCTTGTCGCCAGCTGAGCTCATCACCAAATCCACCCCCAAGCCACAATCGCCACTTCTTGCTTGGTGAGTCCGGCGGCGCCGAGCACGCAAGCAGACAATGGAGAGTACTAGAGGCAAGCTGGAGTAGCGGTGAATCCTGCGTCGATCCACCTCTCGCGACCCCCGATCCGGTCACCCCTAACCACGCACTGCCGGATCCACCTCCCGGGACCCTTGCCCAGCCCTGCCGACGCTAGATCCGGACACTTCCGATAAGAGCAAAAGAGGAAGGAAGGTGTCAGTGGCAAGGCACCATGGCGGCGGCATCAAGGCAAGGGCATCGAGGCGGCGTCGGTTGCGGTGTTGGGCATGACGGAGGAGGTTGACCCAGCGCCTGAGTGGATAACAGAGCAATGCAGCAATGGCGTCATGGTTGGCGGCGTCGAGCAGATTTCTTGCACAAAACTGAGGCCAGAGCTACGTCTCGGCCGACGACAAGCTTAGCCTTGCTGCTATGGTTGCCGGCAAGAAGAAGAAAAAAAGAGGGGGAAGAAGAAGGGTAAAAAAGTCCAAAATGGCAAAGGATAAAGGTGCCACTCTATGGAGTGGCAAATGATCAATTATCCCTTCTCCCTTCCTCCACCTAGCTCTCGTTCTTAAAGACACTAAATGAATGCATTGTTTCTTTTCATTTGCACTTTCTGAAAAAGCAGGGCTCAGGGTCAAGGACTAACCTTTTAAGATCCCCTGATCTCCTACCTGCATGTGCCTTACATTAGCAATAGATGCTACATGGTCCATTGTCATTGGCTGATATGCATAGGGCACATTCTTTTTGGTCATGACTTGTGGCTTTTGGTCACGCTTATGACTTTTAGACTGTTTGTGCGAGATATTACAGAGTAACAGAAACTCGCGTACGGTTTTTGACGATATAAATGAAGTCAGCAAAGTATGTACTACAATTAACTAGTAGACTCTATCTTGAAAAGATATTTCGTTTAAAAAGCTAGTTACTGTAGAAAAACCGAAAAGCAGCTTTTAGAAGCTGAAAAGAACAGAGCCTATGGTGAACCATGCAGGGGGGTGGGGTGTTCATTACTTTTGATCACAGGGGTTCTGTACAGTCTAGAGCACTGCACAAGGGGTCTATATATACCTCAGAACACTGCAGGCATTGTTCAACAGCTCACGCTTCTTCCTCTGGAACTATTGGGGTCATAGACCTTGAGGGTGAGGTGGGAAGAGGAAGAAAGAGATAGTCTAAGAACAGTGGGAATGGGAACATGGAGGAAAACCTGAGCTATCCGTCTGCACCTCTAGAATTGGAGGTGCATATCTGTCTCAGTGTTTTCCCGGTGCCTCCCATTCCCATCATTTTTGGGTGCTCCTTCCTCTTCCTTTTAACTCACGCAGTTGTTTTAGTATTGAAAACTAAAAGATACCCATGTATAGGTTTAGGTGATGAGGCCCCGAGAGTGAGTCAGGAAAAGGAAGAAATGAGTATCTAAGTGGGCATGGGACCATGGAGGAAAGCCCAAACTCTTCTTTCCCTCTAAATTTAGGGGTAAGACTTGTTTGGTGTTTTCCCGATTAGGGATGGCAATCGGGCGGCGGGTGCGGGTAGTGCTCACCCATACCCGCACTGACCCCAATTCTCGCCCACGGTATACCGTGCAGCCACCAGGTAAAACCCCGCCCATACCAGGTCGCCCTGGTATCCGTCGCCCATGGCATACCCGTTACCCGTGAACCGAGTACATCACATATTCACATTCAAACATCACCAATGCATCACAAATTCACATATTCAACAACTACAATGGAAGAATCTACCCGATTTATAACTGATTCACACGCAACACAGAAAGCCGGAATATGCAAGTTATCATGTAGAAGACTATTTTGAATCAATGACCATACTTATCAATTATCAATCTAAGAATATTCAAAAGGCGGAAATCGCCACAATTTACGCAACATGGTTTATCGATCAATTTAGAACATGCAAATTATGTAGAAGACAAGATCAATGCGGCTTTGCTCCTGCAGATAGTAGATGGACATACCCCAACAAGGAATTCCCATTTTCATCATGTAGCGAGTTGTTCAACATCACCATCATCAATTCATCATACACAACTGCTGGCAAAACAAAAACAAAGGAATCCAACAATGAAGTCAACAAATCAGAAGCATCGGCACCCAACCCTAAAAATCGCAGCAGCGGTCCATCGATCTCCAAATCGCAACCACCATCAAGAGGGATCCACTGGATCGGGAAGGAAGAGAGCGGATCTGGGGGGAGGAGGCGGATCTAGGGGCGGAGGAGGCCGGGTGGGGCGGAGGAGGAGGCCGGGCGCCAAGGAGGCGGATCCGGGGGAGGAGGAGGCCGGGCCGGCCGGGTGAGGAGGAGGAGGCCCGGCCAAAGGGGGAAGGCGGCGGATCCGGGGGGGGGGAGGAGGAGGCCGGCCGGGTGGGGGAGGAGGAGGAGGCCGGGTGGGGGCGGAGGAGGCGGCCGGGGCGGGGCGGAGGAGGAGGAGGCCGGGTGGGGGAGGAGGAGGAGGCTACCAAAGGCTGGGAGGAGGAGGAGGCGGGTGGCGAAGGAGGAGGAGGCGGGGGGCGGAGGAGGAGGCGGTAGGGTGGGGGAGGAGGAGGAGGCCGGGTGGGGCGGGAGGAGGAGGCAGGGTGAGGGAGGAGGAGGAGGATACCGGGTGGGGGCGGAGGAGGAGGCTACAGGCGGGGGAGGAGGAGGAGGCCGGGGGGGGAGGAGGAGGAGGAGGGGGGGGGCGGAGGAGGAGGAGGCAAAGGGGAGGAGGAGGAGGAGGCCAGTGGGGGGGGGAGGAGGAGGAGCTAGGGGGGGGCGGAGGAGGAGAGCGAGAGGAGTGAGGGACCGATGGGGAGGCGGTGGTGAAGAGATTTTGGTAAGCGGAGAGGAGGAGGAGTTAGGGTTCTTGCTTTTAGGATGGCCCACTTGTCGGTCTATTTCACGGGTAACCAGGCGAAACAGTGCACGGTAGAGCTAACCCATACCGTGCATCGTTTATCCGATGGGTAGAGATTTCCATTTTTCTACCCGTGGGTAAAAATCCATCCCATACCCGACTCTATTAGGGTATTTACCCACGGTACAGGTAAGCGGTTACAATTGCCATCCCTATTCCCGATGCCTCCCATGCCTATTGTTCTTAGGTGCCCTTCCTCTTCCTTTTGCCTGGCACAACTGTCTTGGCAAATATGCACAGATAGGTTTAGACGATGAGGTCATGAAGGCGAGACGGGAAGAGGAAGAAAAAGAGCATCGAAGAGCATTGGGCATGGGAACATGGAGGAAAGCCTAAACTAATATTTCCCACTACAATTAGGGGTCAAGATCTGTTTCAGTGTTTTCCCAATGCCTCCCATGCCTATTGTTCTTAGGTGTTCCTTCCTTTTCCTTTTGACTTGCAAAAGTATCATCAAGGAAACAAAAGGCAGCTTCATGCCTTCATGGTTCCGTACTTGGGTTGGTCTCAGCATGACTAACATGCAATATTCAACCCAACACACATGCCAAATTGCCATTGAACTGGATCATAAGACGATTTCGGTGACCAGTAACCTGACTGACCTATGACGATTTCACTTAATTCAATCTAAGACATATACATGAACAATAACTATTCATTGAATTTAGCATCAAAATATCTCATGGATAAACAAACTATCACACAGATCACTATATCACACATTGTAATTGTAGAAGAGGAAGAGGAAGAGCTGAAGAAGGGCACAGAGCCGGCCCGGTCGCCATCTTCGGGCGGCCCGAACTGAGGTAGCGCAGCCATACTCCGCACGTCCACCCTTCGCGCGCGCCCCCGCCGCCGTCCCGCGCCCGCCCCTGGCGCGCGGCGGCCTCGCCGCTGCGTCCTGCCCTCTCGCAGGAGTGGACAAGTGGCGGGGCGGGTCGGAGGAGGGTGAGGACTCTAGACGCCTCCGCCGCCTGCGCCGAGCCGGAGGCGGCCCAGGCGGTGGCGGAGAGCGAGCGGCGAGCGCCGGGACGCGGCAAGACGGGCGAGCCAGCGAGGAGAGAGTGCGACGAACAATGAGAAATTCCTTTTCTTCGGAGAAAAAAAAACATTTTCTTTTCAACTTCCATCTTGCGTGTGGGCCTATGTGGGTCTCGGCCTCTCGGAATCTCGAGTGCCTTTGGGAGCATTGGGCTGGCCCAATTATGGAGCAAGTGGGCCTTGGACTTTGAGCTTTTTTTCCCCAAAGTATTAGCCCTTGGACTTCGAGTTTGCACTTCATGCATGCTAGGTGTTTTGCTTATGTGGAACTCGATATCAATATTCATCAATCATGGGCTAATTTCATGTAATCACGTTGTCATATGCCGTGAAGCAGAGCACCTTTGTACGTGTAAGTTACTGTTTTGCTTCATTGCATGCTTAATTGGTTCTGGTTATATCTCAGGTTGCATGTGCTGTCCTCTCTTCATCCATAATCCAGTGCAGTACCATACATCCTTCAAGAATTCCAGACAGAAGATCTCCTCCCTACACGTGCCCTACACTAACAGTACAGGTTCCAGGGCCCACTGTCATTGACTAGTATGCGCTATGGTGCACCGCGCAGTAGGTGTGTTCATTGCTTTTCGCTCACCTGGGTTCTTCACAGTGCAGAGCACTTCACTGGAGGTCTGTACATACCTCGGAGCACTGCTTGTGTTGTTCAATAGCTCAAGCTTTTTGTTCTGAATTTTGGAGTTTTTTTGGGCCCTGAGGGTGAGTAGGGAAGAGGAAGAAAAAGAGGGTCTATGACCGGTGGAAATGGGAACATAGGAGAAATCTTGAGGTACCCATCTCCTCTGGCATTGAGGCAGAGATTTGCTTCCGTGTTTTCTCCATGCCTCCCATTCCTAGCATTCTTAGGTTCTCCTTCCGCTTTGCTCGTGCAATTGTTAACTCGTGCAATTGTTAACAGTAGCTAAAGCAGATCGATGTAGGTTTAGGATCTGTCCATTTTGGCTGCGGCTTAGATTGGTGGTGCCTTGAAAGTGAGTCGGGAAGAGGAAGAAAATAGTGGCTAAGAGCAGTAAGCATAGGAACGTGGAGAAAAGCTCAAAGTATTGTTTCCCTCTTTAAATAAGGGATTAATAGTTGATTTAGTGTTTTTCCCATGCCTCCCATGCTCTATTGTTCTTAGGTGGTGATCATTTTGGCTTATCTTTGATGGCTTATGGCTGAAAAGCACTGTAGTTGGCTGAAAAAACAATGTAGCTGACAGAGGCTTATTTAACATAATTAAATTTAAAAAAATTAAAAAATATAAAAAATATGTTAGCCCATCACAAACAACGCAAACGAATATGGCAAAAAAAAGAAATGGCAAAAAAGCTCAAAAAAAACCAAAAGTTCAAAAAAAGACGAAATTATGAATAGTGAAAAATAAGCCAGAAGCTTAAGCCGAAACGAGCGGAGCCTTAGGTGCTCCTTCCTCTTCTTTTTGACTTACACAACTGTTTTAGCATAGGATGTTCTTTTCAGTTTATAACTTATGAATTCTTTCGAACAAATAAACGGGATGGTTTTTCTGCCGTTTTTTCGAAGCGGTTTATTAACTTATCGGCTTTTGGTTCGTTCATAAAAGACTTACACTAGAGCCAAAAGTCATAAGCCGCAGCCATAAGGCCTGTTCTTTAACGGTTTCTAATAGCGGCTTTTGGCTTTTACTACAGTATCTAACTTTCAAACAAAGTATTTTCTCAAGATATAGTCTACAAGTTAATTGTAGCACACGTTAAAAGCTCAACATCTGTATCAGCCAAAATCGCGAGCGGGTATCTTTCTCAATAATCTCTGTCGTAAATAGCTAAAATTCAAAAATTTTAGCCAAAAACCATAAACTGCAATCATATCAAACAAAACGATAAGACACAGTTCAAAAGAATAGACCCACAGCAAACCATATACATACATACTACATACGTTTAGGTAGCGATGCCTTTGAAGAGGAAGAAGAGTTTCTAAGAGCGGTGGGCATGGGAACATGAGGAACGCATAAACATTTGTTTGGGTGTTTTTCCAGAGCCTCCCATGCCTATTGTTCTTCGGTACTCCTTCCTGTTCCCTTGGCTCGCACAATATTTTCTGTCAAGAGTAACAAATGATTCATGGGTTCGGTCGGCCCTCTGTTCTTCGTAATAATGCTTGCGTGCTCTCTTTCTAAATGTCCCGCCATATCTAATCCCTTCTATATGACACATTTCGCCGCAACCTAATGTAAACCTACTGATTCAAGATGATACAAACACAGAATCACTTGAGCAGAGCAGAGCAGCTCAGGCCTTGCCTTTGTCGTCGCCGTTCTGCTCGTCGATGTTCCTGACGGGGCCCTTGAACCACTTCCTGGCGTCGAGCACCCACCACAGCATGATCAAGCCCAAGCAAACGCCGAGCGCGACGGGCGCGTAGTTGAAGTTGTCCGTCTTGATGGGGTACATGGTGGGGAGCAGGAAGACGGAGCAGGTGTAGCAGATCCACAGGAAGGCGATGAGGCAGACGGGCCGGCTGGCGCGGCGCAGGTAGAAGGGCCCCGGCTTGAAGTCCTCCTCCCGCATCACCATCCGCGCGAAGATGGGCACGGCGTACCCGCCCACCCACCCGATGGTGGCGATGGACGTGATGGCCGTGAACACCACGTTGATCCAGAGGATGGGCAGGCCCAGCAGCGCGCACACCGCCGCGCACAGCCACACCGCGTTCGCGGGCACCTTGTGCCTCGGGTGGATCCGCCGCCACACCGACGAGAACGGGATGCCGCGGTCCCGCGACAGCGCGTACACCTGCACATGCGAGCAGCCCGATGCGATGCAAGAAGAAGTAAGCATGGTCGTGCCATTGTTGGGTTCTTCTCAAGAGGCCTGTGGTTTTGCGTGGAAATTAACAGCAGTGCTTACCACCCGGGCGGCGCTTGTGGTGATGGAGAGGCCGCCGAAGAAGAAGGAGCCCCATATGATGAACAGCAGCAAAATGGCGCCGGCGGAGTTGTTGTACCTCCCGTGAAACGCATCGTACAGTATCTGCGCCGGCACGAACGTGCCGGCGGTCTCGTTGGTAGTATCATACAGGTGACTGAAGTTCTGCGACGAGTTCATACTGTCAGATATGGATATGTACGTGCCATTTCGCTAACCATTTTGGAGCTTGCAGAGTGATGGCCTACCTGGATGCTGAAGGTGAGGGCAAGGATGTACGCCCAGCCGAACACCGAGATGATACCGATGCTCGAGAGGATGGCGATGGGGCCGTTCTTGTCGGCGCCCCTGGTCTCCTCCGTCAGGTGCGCCGCCGCGTCGTACCCGTACAGGGAGTACTGGCTCACCAGGAGGGACATGATGGCGGCGTAAGCGTTGCTGCTTATCCCGGTCACCTCCGGCGCCGTCTGGAAGTGCGTGAACACGTACGAGGCCGGCTGCGTGGTCTTCGCCACCAAGGGGAGCAGTATCACTATGACAGCGCCACCGATCACCTGCACAGACATCAAATTGGCAACTGAAGCTAGCTGTGTGGCAAGAGTTGGAAGTAGGCAAGAAATTGAACTGCTATGCGCGGCGTATCGCGGTAAACTATTTTGTGATGACCTGCAAACGTCCCGAGAACAACTTAGAAGGGATTGTTACCTGCCACCACATCGAGATCAGGTCGAGGAAGGCGATGACCTCCAACGCGAAAGTGTTGAGCACAGCCCAGATCAATGTTAGCCCAATGTACATGGCCAGAAACAGCCAGCGAGGGGTCAAGTAGCCGCCGCCTTTGTTCGTGCCAGTGCATAGCAGAATTATGCTCTGCAGTACTTGGGATCCTGCATATGCCTGCAGCAAGGGAAAGGCAGTATGATACATTGCATAAGAGATCCGTGCGATTAAATTAAATGCTCAAAGAAATGAACAATCACACGAGTGTCTGTAAGGGACGGTAATTTTCAATTGTTTCCACCTAAGTATCAAATGGAAATTACTCACCAGAGAAGAGAGACAATGCTAGAGACCTCGAGCATGTGGCTGATCAGATTATTACACGATATAGACAGTAGTAATTGCCAAAAGAACATACCTGCGTGCCAATTCCGGCAATAAGGCCTATGGTCTCCAGCCAAGCACAGCACCAAGATGCCAACGGACCCCAGACTGGGCCAGCCAAATGAGCAGCCCAGAAATACAGCGAACCGGTGGTCTGTTTTCGGACATGGAAACGATGAAATGTTAGTAGCGAATCACGTCAGATGTGATCAGAAACATCAAGCTTTCCTCAGGATAACAAGTATAGCACAGGTACAGCAAAACAATGCCCTGAAGTTTCAGCCGTGCCACATTGCCACTCAAGAGACGGAACTAGATTGCAAGAATAATTTTCAAAAATGCAAGGATGTGATGGCACGTTGGGGGGGAAATAGTATTAGAGGTTTGCTTCAGTACTCTTCGCAAAAATGTTTGTGAATTTTTAAAGAAAAACAATTAAAGTTGTCTCTTGAGAGGTAAGTAGTTAAAGATATAAACAACAAAACACCTAGCAGAGAACACTTGAAAGCAGAGAACACCTCTGGAGAAGACAAGCCCGCCGGAGCATCATCGGAGATGAAGACGGAGGGAAGGCGTACGAATCGTGGTGTAGGTCATCAGGTTAGAAATTTGAATGATTTGCAAAAAAAAAAATCATGCGCATGATACATAGCAATTCCGAACATAAATATATCTACGGTACTATCATTTGTACTGACCAAAGTGAATACTATAAACAGAGCAACATCCACGAACACGAAAAAATGATCAGCACATTGTAATCAACTAGCATCAATCAGTATACTAAAACAGAACAATAATAAGAACCGCCTAATTAGGAATCAAGAAACAGTAGCCAAGGAAAGGTAGGCTGTGCTCACAGGGAAGGAAGAGCAGATCTCGGCCATGGCGATGCCGACGAACCAGGTGAAGAAGGAGACGACGACCCAGCCCCACACGAGGCAGGCCGGCCCCGTGTACTGCAGGCTGCTCCCGTACAGCGGCGTGATCCCGGTGAACAGCGTCATCGTCGAGAAGGAGATGGCCAGCGTCTTGAACAGCGTCTGCAACACCATGCAACAAAAGTGTACATCCATAAACCCAAAAATAAGCTACCAAAATCAAATGTAAGCCAGTCATGCAAGATCACATTTCTACCGAACTAAAATAGCTAACATCTCATAGTATTATTGGATTAAGAACATCAAATGTAATCAGTGTATCATAAGAAGAAACCGCAGAATGCGAGCACTGAACTCTCCTGGTCAACCAGCCCTCTCCATCTTTGCCACAAACCACCAGGAAGTGACAAAATGAAAGAGAAATTCCCAAAAGGAAAACACCCTCATCAACTAGCCAAGATCACACCTTAATCACGATTTTAGTCAAAGCACGACTCCCTAATCGTACCATCTATCTCACAAAGCCAAGAACGAACTCATATGCAGGCGAAAAACAAAAGGAAACCAAAAAAAGAGGCCGTAAACCGCACCATCTCCCTCCGGAGCTCCTGCTTGTAGCCGAGCTCGTTGAGGCGCTTCTCGCCGGAGTCCACCACGACTTCCCCGGCCATGGCGACGCCGACGAGCTCTTGCCGACGAAGGTTTAACCGCGGCCCTTCTCCAAGATTTCCTGAGCCCTCTCTCGATCGGCGAGCGCGCGTGCGTGTCGCGTTCTTGATGCCACGCCTTGGGAGTCTATGTATCGAGAAGAGTGCGACGGAGAAGGGAAGGAAGAAGCCTATACTCTCTCGTGACTACGCGTCCCCTGCTCGTGCTGGGGAGGAGGGTCGCTGCGGTGTTGGCTGTTTGGTCGTTTGCGTTCGTTATCTTACTCCATGTGCTCTGCTCCGCTCCGCTTTGCTTGCTTGGTTGTTTAGAGCTCCATGTTTGCAGTCTTGCAGAGGACTCTTTGGCCTCTTGGTTGACTGAACGAAATCCGCTCGAGACAGCTATCTAAAGCCATGTTCAATGGTGTAGATAGTAGTTATCGGTAGTACACATCAATATCAAATATAAATAGGACTAAAGATAATTTATATAATGTGTTGTTTATATAATTATTTGTAGTGGCCTCATATAATTAATAAGATATCTACATATTGATATACACAATAAAAATTATCTATAAGACTGTCTGTTAAATAGTAGATAACATATTTCTTTCTCTCTTCCGTAACATCTAAAATTTTATGTGCATAGACTTACAGCTGATATATATATACACACCCTAATGCTACTCTCCTGACAAATGACATATGTACCCTCAAGTGTACCAGAGGTACTGTTGTTGAGGAGTGATCCATCGATCTTCTTAAAAATGACAAGCGCAAATTTAAACGGAAACTCCGTGAGGTTTATGCAATTTTTTTTCACGGAACATATAAGCATTACTCTCTTGGAAGAGGATTTTCTTTCATCTATATGTTGATCGAGGTAGAGTTACGGGGAAATGAAAATACCCAAACTGACAACTTCATTAACCACTTAACCCCAGGTGACGTAGAATCTATACTCCTTTTTCCCAAGGCAATCTTGCCAAGGCTTTAGTGATGGATTTATGTCTTTTCCGACGTAACCGGTATCATGCACGACACGTGAACAGCAAAGTTCTCTCTTTTCATGTATGAGGTGCATGACTAACATTAATAACCATCGATCCAGAAAAAATAACGAATGATCCAAATCAAGGTTTTTTTTTTGTTAAGAAGGGCTATAGAATATTTGACTATTTTTAAAGACAAAATAGTCAGATGATCTGAAAGCGTTGGATCTCTATCCAACGGATCCACTCATATAAACACCCCCTCCAAAAAATATCATATAAGCATTTCCTTCAAAAAAGATCTGGAGCATTGGATCACCATCTAACGTTCTAAAATCTGACTGTTTTTACCTCCAAAAACAGTCGAATATTATATAAACACTTTTTTTTTTGCGCAACGTCGTTTTAGAATGTCGGTTCGGTGCACGCACCATGCTCTTCATGTGAACTTATTAATCCGTTTTCATATATAGGATTGGCTATTATTTTGGCCATGAGGCACGCACTTTTGCTTTGTCATGACATTCAAACGGGGCGACCCCGCTGCTTGGTGAGCCGGTTTTTTTTAAGAACACACAAAAGACTTACGTGTGTTTTGTATTTAAAGATAGGAGAGGAATAATAATCAAGGAACAACGTCAAACATCACCGGTAGGAAAAAAAGAGCCAGTTCCGTTGACTGGATCGATCGGATATCCGCTCCTGCGAATATTGGGATGTAAGGGGTGGATTTTTTTAAGCTGTGGTTTATGGTTTATGGTTTAAAATTTTAAATTCTAGTTTTTTATGAGAGATAGTACGTAGAGAAAAATAGTCACATGCGATTTTGATCGGTACAGCGGAACTCAGTATACTTTTTACTATAATTTTTCTATTGACATCGCTTTGAAAAATACATCATTTAAAAACTAATTCTATAGTATAAATTATAAGCTATAAGTAGAAAAGAATTCAGTGGTAGCGATCTGTTCCTGCATAAACAAACAAAATTAGCCTTTGAAAGGTCCTAGGTGCTACGTAAGCAAAGAAAATCATGCACGCTTCTTTCAGGGAAAGAATTCTTCTTTCCGAGCAATGATACAGTTGCACTTTCACACCTGTACTACTAAATTATAGGATAAATTCTTTTTAATTTATAACTTATAGTTTTTTTAAAAACAAATAAATAGAATAATTATTTTTTCATCCTTTTTGAAGTTGTTTATCGAGACAACATTTTTGAATTGACTTATCGACATATCAACATTCGATTCGTTTCACATGAGCGCAAGTGTTAGGGTCAAAAAACTATCAGCTACAGCAATAAGCTATAAGCTACAGTAAAAAAGAACCCACCTATATTGTATGAATTAGTATGGTGGTGAAATATCACGTGAAAATTCACATTTTTCATAAAACTAACAAGTTTCTAAAAATTCTCTAAAAAAATACCAGACATAGGGGATGGTATGTTCTACCTTTGTAAAATTTTAAGAACATACTCAATCGTATTTGCAAACTACGAAAAATAAAAATACTTAGCCAAAACAGTACAGAAATACTATTTCAGCAGGTATCATCTTTTTCGTATCTTGCCAATGCAATTGAGTTCGATTGTAGAGATATAATCATACCCTCCGCTACATCTCATATTTTTTTGAAATTTATTTAAAACTTCTAAGTTGAATTTCCATGGAATTTTCACCTATTCATATTTTCATCGGATACGCTGCCATATATTATATTATGCTGTGGATCGCTTACTTGTGTTGTTCAACTCAAGAAATCAATATGTCAGATGACAATAGGCGAAGATTAAGACACACGATCTCATTAGAAATTCCAAGTTCTACTGCTTAAAAAGTGTTATTTCTTATTAAAAAATGCTACAAAATACTAGCACGAACCACGCAGCATGCCATCTGAACTTCATAACTAAAGAAACGTAAATATGTTAAGCTATACGCATATGATGCTAGTTCAGTAATTCAAAACTAAATTTACCTGAAGAGCGACATTTGGACATGAATTGCATACCCAGATGCAAACTAGTAAAAAAAATAAAATAGCCATTGGTAAAGAGATTTGCTGGTCGCCTTCACTTCATAAAATATGCCGACATGTTCGTGTTTCCGAACAAACGGTTCACATTCTGCATATATCCTGGGCACCTCCAAATCCATTCACATCTTTGGAAGGAAATAGAGTTCGGTGCTATTGTTTTCTTTATGATAAACGAGAGAGCATGTGTTGACTTCTGAGAATCAGAACAGCATGCAATTGCTCCTGCGCAATCAGCACAGCAATGCCCATATCAGTTAACATAGGGTCTGTTTTTTTCCTCCGAAACTAATAGTTTTGATTTTTGCTACATTATCTAACTTTTAAACGGAGTATTTTCTTAAGACGAGGTCTATAAGTTAAACGATCTATACGTTAAAAGGCTAACATCTGTACCAGCTAAAATCACAAATGAGTATTTGTCTCTCTGTAATCTGTACCGTAATCAACTAAAATTTAAAAATTTCAGTTAAAAATATAAACCAGTCAAACAACCCGTAAGTTCTGTACCACTTCCGGCCTGCATCAACAAAAACCAGCAAAAAACTCACCACAATAATCTTTGCAGAAAACGGTCATCATACGGCAAGATTTCAGGACAACGTGGCACCATCGAATGTGAACTTTTTCATTGAATGTATGACTTTGGACTTTGGACGCCACCAGTAGCCTGTTTTTCCGCTAGTGACAATGAACGTACATATTCTTAAAAGAACAGGCAAAGGACAATTCTTGCTCGTTTGACCTTCTCCCAACTTTGCGCCTAGGAGATACTGCCATGTGACTTATCTCACTGGACTGAAAGATAACAGCTCCGGCCTGCTCATCAAGAATTAACCCATATGATAGTCCGAGATTATTATAAGAAATAAGTCTATTTGACCTCTAGAACATTTGTGAAAGTTTGAAATCACTAAAATAGTCTGGCAGTGGTTTGCTAATGCTTGTAGGTCAATGATTTTCTGGACTTCTTTATTTGCTTCATTAGTGTGCGGGTCATGTGCATGGATTCCTATTGCTTACCACGTAATTTTCTGATTTTTTTCGTCAAGGGGTTGATTTTCTTCCCTTAATATCGAAAAACTATCCTCATCAAATATACTATCAGTGAAATAGGCAGTATGCAAATCTCCTGTCATGGGGTCTAAATACCTGATTATGAATGTTGTCTCGTAACCAACGTATATCCCAGATTTTCAAAGAGGGCCTATTGTTGTACGCTGTGGAGGGGGTATAGGTACATAAACCTTGCATCCAACCTCCGGAGATGAGAAATTTTTGGTACTGACCCTTGCGCTAGTTACATTGATGAATGGATGTCATACGCCGATGGTTTAAAGTTGATGAGAGTTGCTACATGTAGGACTGCGTGTCCCCAACATGTTGATGGTAAATTACAATTCTGCAAAAGTGGCTGGGCAATAAATTTAATGCCTCTGTTAGTCCATTTTGGGTGTGGACATGCGGTACAAAATGCTCAACATTAATTCCCATTGCCATGCAATAATCATCAAATATCTTTGAAGTAAATTCTTCGGCGTTGTCCATTCCGATGGACTTTATGTGATGAGCAGGAAAATTATTCTTAATTTGAATTATCTGCGAAATCAGCTTTGCGAAAGCATGATTTCTCGTCGATAATAAACATACGTGCGACCATTTCAAGAAGCATCGATGAGCACTATAAAATATTTAAATGGCCTTGACAGGGGCTATATAGGTCTGCAAATATCTCCTTGGATGCGTTGCAGAAATGCAGAGACTTCATCCTTCACTTTCAGAGCAGAAGGTCTAGTAATTAATTTTTCGGTGGCACATGCGGGGCACACAAAATCTTCTTGATTTGGAAAATTCTTTACGTCGGTATTATGTCCTAGTGAATTGTTAATTATATTTCTCATCATCCTAAGACCTGTGTGGCCAAATCTATCATGCCAGAGACAGAAAAGTTTAGAGCTTCTATATCTTGTTTTCACGGCAGTATAGGCCGCAGGTGCCTTAATATTAGTGTAGTATAACCCAATCTCAAATGAAGAAAATCTTTCTAATAGCCTTTTCCTATTTACCTTACGCTTCGTAATGAGCATGTATTCTTTACCATACTTTTCTTCAGTCTCAACATAGAAACCGTTAGCGCGAATATCCTTGAAACTTATGAGAGTTTTAGTCATTCTGGGTACAATAAGGCTTCTTAAATGACCAAAGTTGTGTCCATTGGGAGTATATCATGGCTCTTCCTGAGCCTATTATACAAGCATCGCTGCCGGCGATTATTGTAAGTCTGTCAGCATTCTTACTAATCGACTGAAAGAATTGTCTCTCTCAAGATGGTATTTGTTGTGCCACTGTCAGCTAATCACACTTCCTGCATAGGGCTCCATGCGCATTCTAATATAAAGTACTTTATTAATATGCAGCAAAAGACAATCAATCATATAAATAAAATACTTCAAATATCAGAACATATCATGCCATTATTACCTAAATGAATGAATTATTCAATATCATCTAACGATCATGAGAAAAATAAATTGTTTGAGTACCATCAATGCAAAGTCTAACTTATTCCTTCCACACATGACAATTAAAGTCTAAATGCATTATGTGCATTAGACTGAGTCTGCTAAAAAACCAGAAACTTCGGCTGCGATCTTTGTCGGACCCTGGAGCAACAACTCATGGATCCTCTGTGTAAATCGCACTAGTCCAGGATCAGTTAGTGCACACAGTGGACAACAAAGATAAATATCAACCACAATGACATTATTAACTAAATATGGGCATGAATGCCAAAGTTTACATCCACAGCACATAAGCCAAAATTTAAATAATAGCAGTGGAAGAAAAACACCGAAGCGGAAGAAGCTCACAGAGCCTGCCCACAGGCAAACGAAAGTAAGACACGGCCTACTCGTTCAGACCTTCACCGTAGTTGAAGTCGTCTTCCTCTGCGTGGAGATAGCAAGGTGAGTAGAAACTTGTACTCCGCAAGTCATACGGAGAAATGCAATATAATGATAAAGGCAACAAAGAAAGGCTTATAGGGTTAGTTTGAGCATAAAACAAGATTTTAATAAATACAGTAAATAGATTGAAATTGCTGAATTAATACAGTAAGTAAAATCAGTAATTGTAAATGAAATTAATACCGTTAGTGCAGGTCCATCCTCCACACTAACCTAACCACGGGCATCCCACCCGGACCATCTTTTCCAAAAACATCTTGTATGAATTCCATCCATCCACACGCTTTCCAAACACTCATGGATTCCATAAGGTTTTCATAAATTATTTTGAAAAATAAAGTTTAGTCCATGAAAAACTTTTACTCAACATGTCCATGACCGTGGGCATGGCTATCCCGGATAGATTATACACTCTACAGAGGTTGTACAGCTTTACCCACAAGATATGATTATCTCATAATGTCAGCCATTACACGCTTCCGTAGGCGTGCGACTGAGTAATCATATAAAGGTATTTACAATACAAAGCCTTCAACCTGGCCAAGCAAACACTAAGGTTTCACCCCAGTAAGAAATCCACCAGACCGGGACCCCTCTTGAGCCAAGTGAGACTTCTCATGGCCTACGCCACGCTCACTTTCAACCTACAACATGACTCAGGTTGGGACCCACAAATTAGTTAGCCAGGACTGTCCCTTACCAGCCTTGTGGTAGTACGATAAGGCTTTGCAACGGTATCTCACAAACCGGTCCTTCATTGACTTAGGCTCAACCACATACCCCCTGTGCCCGACAATCAACACTGTGTCACTAAACAACAGTGCATGCCTGCACCCACCACCTAACCATTAGTCTAAGTCTAAACCAGATTTTATATTTTATTTTCAAAATATTTCATAGTCTTCTTTAACTCATCAAGTCAATAATACTTTTCAAAAGCTTATCATTTTATGTGAAAAAGTATCCCAAAATAAATACTATGTCCAAGCAGGTCTAAGCATTTGATATAAAACTCTCTAGCCAATACTAATGTACTTACTAGAGTTTGATTATAGGGTGACAAGGTATAAGAATTTGCAATGTCAAAGGAGGTAATAACAAACAGGTATTAACTAAATTTGAAACTGAATTGAAATACATTGAATATAAATACGCATACAGAATAATTTAAAATAATATAATTTTATTTCACAATCTGGGATCAACATGGTCAAGGAGTGTGACTTGCCTTACTCTTGCGTTGGGTGTAAACCTTCGTCGAGAAATTCTTCCGAATCGTCGAAGTCTACAAGTGAAAATAACCCACCAAACTCAAATAAATTCAAATGAACTCCAATATCAATCTAGGATCAACATGGTCAAGGAGTGTGACTTGCCTTGCTCTTGGGTTGGGTGCAAACCTTCGTCGAGAAATTCTTCCGAATCGTCGAAGTCTAGACGTGAAAATAACCCACCAAACTCAAATAAATTCAAATGAACTCCAAATTTTAAATTGAGGGCAAAAATGGATAGAGGGCAATTTTTGATGAATTTAGACATTTGAATGGGCTAAATCGGAGTTAGGATGAAGAAGAACGGGCTCCGGGAAGTTTAAATTCAGAGAAAAAGAAAAATCTGAAATTTTGGAATGATTTTACAAAAGGAAAATCTGAATTATGACGTCAACAGAGGATTTAATTCGGCTGAATTAATTTTTCTACGGGAAAATGGGTTTATTGCATCAGCAGGCGTCAGCCTTGGGGTGGGTCGACGTTGACATGCGGGCCCGGTCCATGTGGACCGAATCCAGTGATCGAGGTGGTGGGGGTGGCATGGGGTGAAGCATGGCGGCCGAGGTGGCGCATGCGTGGCACCTCGTGGCGGCGGCGGACGCATGGGGTGAGGCGTGCCACCGGGCGCTGCGGCACCGACGTGGCGAAGCGCCGGTGGGAAGGAGCTCGGCCCCGGCACGTGGCGCGCGGTGGGAAGGAGAGCCTGGGCGGTAGCGATGGGCGGAGGAGGAAAGGAGCTGAGGAGGAAAGCGCGTCGGACTCGGCGCGCAGTTGCTCGACGAGCACGGAGGCTACGGCGATGAGGATGAGGCGGCGGCGCTCGTGTTCGGTCATGGCGGCGATGGGGCGCCGGGTGAAAGCATCTAGGCCACTAAAATGATTTTGGTAATTAATGAGTTTATATGAATATGGGACTAACTGTTTAATGAGTGTTTAAAGGTTAAGTCCAGATTATGGTTGACAAATGCAAGCCAAAGGATAAGGATGAAGATCAAACATGGTTCAAGATAGAGGTATTTGTAGAATAGGATTCCCTTTTTCATTTTACCGGTCTTAGGAGAATGGTGGAAGACCGGATTATAGGGTAAATAATCGCACCATAAAGAGGGATCATGACAAGTAGTTTGATAGCAATTTTAAGTGTCCATGGATCAACTAGGATCATGCATTCTCGAAAAACTGCTTTAAAAGTCAAAAGCGTGCTCGTCGGACGTGCGGTAGTTCCGAAGTTTTCAACGCCGATACTACCGTCGAGCGGTAGTACTGCTGAAAAATCGGAACTACCGGCGATCGGAAGTTCAACCTCAAGCGGACCCATTTTTCCAGAGCACCTCCTGACTCATTTTCAAAATTGAGGAAGCGGTAGTTCACTGCCGAGAGCAGTACTACCGGCCATGTGTAGTTCCGGAGGTGGATCGGACCCTTTTCTCCAGAAAACACCCTCCGGACTCATTTCCAAAATCTGAGGAGCGGTAGTTCATTGTCGAGCGGTACTACGGCCATGTAGTTCGGATGGAATCGAGCCTTTTTCCGAGAGTGACTTTTGGAGCTCGGCTCAAGCGTAGTACCGCTACCGACTTTGCAGATACTACCGGTGAGCGGTAGTACCGGACTTTACAATGTCGGTAGTACCGCCGACGACGGACCAACAACACCGCGAAGCTCGACATAGCCGTTCGATCGTCGAGATAGGGGAGCGGTATTACGGCCTCGCATCGGCGATAGTTCCGCTCGCTGCTTTTTTCGGAATTTGTTCCAAACGGCTAGTTTTGATAGGTGGAAGGTATAAATACCGCACCACCGCTCATAGACAGTTGCTAGAGACTCTATTGATCATTCTTGAGCATTGGGCATTCACTCCACACCTACTTTCACTCTTGAGCATTCATTTGAGGTGTTTGAGCAAAAGTGCATAGCATTCACTAGTTTGATCCTTGGCACTAGTTTGCAATCAAGAGAAGCTCGTGGTTTGTTACTCTTGGTGCTTGCTTGCACCGGACGATTGGGAGAAGCTTGATCGGTGATCTTCTCAAAGAAGCTTGAGAAGACCCGGTTTTCTTGTGAAGGTTGGAGCTCGCCACCGGAGCGGGAAGAGCTACCTCTAGTGATCGAGGTGCTTCGCTTAATTCGTGGAGCCGTTCGATTCGCTCGAGCTAACCTCAACGTGGACTAGTGGGAACCAAGCAAATTTACTTGTACCACGGTAAAAACATCGAAGTGTGCACATCTCTCTTTTACTTTCTAAATAGCTCTAAGTTTACTTGCTTAGTACTTTGTTTAGCCCTTGTTACTACTAGTATTGCTATTTGCTTGACTAGTATTGTGTAGGCTTAAATTGTCTTTCATTCTTGTTCTTAGAATTAAAGAAATTTAATCTAGTTGAAAAGAAAATTTAAAAACCGCCTATTCACCCCCCTCTAGTCGGTATCCTTGATCCTACAAGTGGTATCGAGCTTGGTCTCTCATTTTAGACTTAACCATTTAGAGAGAAAAGGATGGCTAGCGAGGAATTTGCTATAGGCAAGGCACCTTTCTTTGATGGATCAAATTATGCTTATTGGAAAATTAGAATGTCAATTTATTTAAAGGCCATGAGTCCAAGCGTTTGGAAAATCGTAAATGAGGGTTACGTCATGGCGCTTGATCCATTGAATCCAACGGATCAAGACGGGCGAAATGCTCATTTAGATGCCCAGCAATGAATGCTATTTTGGAGCTTTAAACGCGGATGAGTTCAATAGGGTGAGTAATCTTGAGACGGCTCACGCTATTTGGACAACCCTTCCGAAATCCATGAAGGGACATCCACGGTTAAAGAAGCAAAATTGCATCGGCTTAGGATCAATATGAGACATTCACAATGTTGCCTCATGAGGACATCAATGAGATGTACACACGACTCAACAATACTGTGAATGAGCTCAAAGGCCTTGGTACTAACCATTTCGATCTTGATATTGTGAGAAAGATGCTTAGGGCTTTGCCGGAGAAATACGAAATGTTGGTGACACTCTTCCTCAACTCACCGGAGTTAGCAAGAATGACTCCAACACAACTATTGGGCAACCTCATCACAAATGAGCTATACAAGAAGGATAAGGAGGAGCTCTTGGAGCAATCCTCATCAAAAGGCAAAAAGATCACCGCCTTCAAAGCCAAAGCGGTGGTGAGTGAAGAATCCGAAGATGATGAGGAAAACTCCGAAGAAGAACTTGCTCTTCTAGTAAGAAGAATGAACAAGTTCATGAGAAGGCGTTCAAACCGAAGCGTAAACTATGACAAGGCAAAGAAGGGGCACTCCTACTCCAACAAGCGATATAGCAACATCCGTTGCTATGAATGTGATGAGAAAGGGCACATTGTCCTAAATTGCCCCAACAAGAAAGATGACAAAGAAAAGTCATCAAACAAGAAGAGCTATTAACGGCAAGAAGAAGCTTTTCAAGAAGCTTCACAAAGATGGCAAAATGAAGCCCACATTGAGAGTGGGATTCAAGAAGAGTATTCGACTCGAGTCAAGTGAAGATGAGTCCTCCAAGAAGAAGGGACTTGTCGAATTGCAATCAAGGAGGCTCCATCACTATTCTCCACTCCAACTTGCCTCATGGCAAAAGGAGATAAGGTAAAATTTCTTGATGATGATGAGCCTTCATATGATGATCTTATGGATATGCTTGTTGAACTAAATAAATTTCTTGGAAAAGAGAAATCAAAATTTAAGATCTTGAAGAGGGAACATACAACTCTACAAGAATCTTATAAGGAGCTAAAGGAAGCTCATGATTTGCTTATCCATGAAAAATCTTGCACTAGCATTGGAATAACTTGTGATATTATAAATGAAATGCCAAGTGTAAAAGTATCTAAAACTAGCATATCTACATCATGTGATGAACTTCTTGCCATGCCATGCTCTTCTAATATTGATTCTAGAAATGCTCTATCTTTTGTACATGATGATTTACTTGTTCATGAAAACAAAGAGTTAAAAGAACAAGTGTTAAAATTGAACAAAAGCTTGGAGAGAGCATACAAAGGAAAAGCTACCCTTGATAAACTATTAAGCGATCAAAGATGCTCATTCAATAAAGAAGGACTTGGGTACATTCCCAAGAAAGGTAAGAAACCGGCATACAAGCCCCCAAGGTTTGTAAAAGAAAATGGTAAATATTGTACAAAATGCCGGGATTTGGGACATGAGTCTCAAAATTGTTCAAAGGGTAAGATTCAATCCATTGGTCTTTATGATTCATGCTATATGCTTAGAAAAACTGAAAATGGAAATATTATTGCTCATTTTATTGGCACCTCGATTTTGGATGTTAAAAGGAAATCCATTTGGGTGCCCAAAACCTTGGTTACTAACCTCCAAGGACCTAAACAAATTTGGGTACCTAAAAGAACTTGATTTTCTTTTGTAGGTGAACTACAAAACCAGAGGAAGGCATTGGGTGTTAGATAGTGGATGCTCCCAACACATGACCGGAGACCGGAAAATGTTCACCACCTTTGAGAGCGGGAGCAATGAGAAAATCACCTTTGGGGACAATAGCAAAGGAAAGGTACTTGGTTTGGGTAAAATTGCTATCTGAAATGACCTTTCCATTTCCAATGTATCTTTAGTAGAAACATTAAATTTTAATTTGCTATCCGTTGCTCAATTATGTGATTTAGGCTTAACTTGTTCCTTCTCTAAAGAAAATGTCATTATTTCAAAAGAAAATGAAAAAGAGATTGTTTTCAAAGGTTTTAGATTTGGAAATCTTTATTTAGTGGATTTCACTTCAAATTAGTCTTGCTTAAAAACTTGTTTAATTACAAAAACATCTTTGGGTTGGTTATGGCATAGAAGGTTAGGTCATGTGGGTATGATTCAACTTAAAAAACTTTTCAAACATGACTTAGTTGTTGGCTTGAAAGATGTGAAGTTTGAGAAAAATAGACTTTGTAGTGCGTGCCAAGCCGGGAAGCAAGTTGCGAACTCTCATCCTTCCAAAAGTATCATGTCAACATCTAGGCCATTGGAACTCTTACATATGGATTTGTTTGGGCCAACAACCTATAAGAGTATCGGAGGCAATAGTTATTGTTTAGTCATTGTAGATGACCACTCTAGATATACATGGGTGTTCTTCTTAAATGACAAAGGCGAAACCTCCGGAATTTTCAAAAGTTTCTCAAAAAGAGCCCAAAATGAATTTGATTTTAAAATAAAGAAAATTAGAAGTGACAATGGTTCCGAGTTCAAAAACACTAAAATTGAAGATTTTTGTGATGAACTTGGAATAAAGCATGAACTTTCCACAACCTACACTCCGGAACAAAATGGAGTTGTAGAAAGGAAAAATCGAACATTAATTGAAATGGCTAGGACAATGCTTGATGAATATAATACTTCCGATAGATTTTGGGCGGAAGCTATTAACACCGCTTGTCATGCCATAAATCGCCTTTATTTGCATCGTCTTTTGAAAAAGACTTCCTATAGAGTATTTGGGTGCAAATGCTACATCTTGAGAAAGGGTGTTCGGCTCTCTAAATTTCAAAGTCGATGTGATGAAGGATTTTATTAGGATACTCTTCAAATAGCAAAGCTTATAGAGTTTTCAATAAAAATTCGGGTTTAGTTGAAGAATCTTGTGATGTGCAATTTGATGAAACTAATGGCTCTCAAGAAGAGCAAGAAAATTTGGATGATGTAGGAGAAGAAGGATTGCGAAAAGCCATGGAAAATATGCAAATTGGGGACATCAAGCCAAAGGAAGATACTACATCACCCACCTCATCAAGACAAGTTGAACCACCTACCTCTTCAACTTCAAACGCTATACAAGAAATAGATGATGAAGCAAAAGATCAACAACAACCATTCAAGATCCATAATGCAATTGCAAAAGATCATCCAATAGATCAAATATTGGGTGATGTGAGTAAGGGTGTTCAAACTCGCTCTAGAGTAGCTTCATTTTGTGAACATTATTCGTTTGTATCTTCTCTTGAGCCAAAATTTGTAGAAGAAGCTCTAGATGATCCGGATTGGATAAATGCCATGCATGAAGAGCTAAACAACTTCTCCAAAAATGATGTATGGACATTGGTGGAAAGGCCCAAGGAGCAAAACGTGATTGGTACAAAATGGGTCTTTCGAAACAAGCATGATGAGAACGGACTTGTGGTAAGAAATAAAGCAAGGTTAGTCGCTCAAGGCTACACTCAAGTTGAGGGTTTAGATTATGATGAAACCTTTGCACCCGTAGCTAGACTTGAGTCAATTAGAATTTTATTAGCTTTTGCATCTAGCTTTGATATCAAATTATTTTAAATGGATGTTAAAAGTGCCTTTTTAAAATGTTGAACAACCTCTGGGGTTCGAAGATTTAAAATATCCTAATCATGTATACAAGCTCTTTAAGGCGCTATATGGTTTAAAACAAACTCCTAGAGCATGGTATGAGCGCCTTCGAGATTTTCTTGTTTCAAAAGGATTTAAAATTGGAAAAGTAGATATCACTCTATTCACAAAAATTATCAATGATGATTTCTTTGTTTGCCAAATATATGTTGATGATATTATATTTGGTTCTACTAATCAAGACTTTTGCAAAGAATTTGGTGATATGATGTTTAGGAAATTTGAAATGTCAATGATTGGTGAACTAAGCTTTTTTCTTGGACTACAAATCAAGCAATTCAAAGATGGGACTTTCATAAGCCAAACAAAGTATGTAAAAGACTTATTCAAGAAGTTTGGGATGGAAGATGCGAAACCTATCAAAACACCAATGGCAACAAATGGGCATCTAGACCTCGACGAAGGAGGTAAGTCGGTAGATACTAAGCTTTATAGATCTATAATCGGTAGTTTGCTCTATCTTACCACATCTAGGTCCGATATCATGTTTAGTGTTTGTATGTGTGCTAGGTTTCAAGCTTCTCCAAAAGAATGTCATTTAAAGGCCGTAAAAGGATTTTGAGATATTTAAAACATTCCTATAACATAGGGCTTTGGTATCCTAAAGGTGCTAAATTTGAATTAATTGGATATTCGGATTCGATTATGCGGGTTGCAAAGTGGATAGAAAAGCACCTCGGGATGTTGTCAATTCTTAGGAAGATCCTTAGTGTCTTGGTCTTCAAAGAAACAAAACTCAGTAGCACTTTCAACCGAAGCGAATATGTTTCACGGAAGTTGTTGTGCTCAATTATTATGGATGAGGCAAACCTTGATGGATTATGGAATCAATTTTGATAAAGTGCCTTTATTGTGCGATAATGATAGTGCTGTCAAAATCTCAAATAATCCAGTCCAACACTCAAGAACCAAGCATATAGATATCCGCCACCATTTCTTGAGAGATCATGTTGGCAAGGGAGATATTTGCATTAGCCACATCCGGACCGAAAACCAATTAGCGACATTTTCACCAAGCCTTTAGATGAAAGCCATTTTGCAAACTTAGGAGTGAGTTAAATGTCTTAGATTATTCCAACATTGCATAATTTTATGGCACTCTTAAATGCATACTTCTTTGGAGTGGCTTGGACAATGTCGCAAAAGTTCTTGTGAAAATGTTTCAAATTTGATTAAATGCAAAATTATTTAAAATTATTATTTTAATACATTTAATGCATAATGATCCTTAAAGATGTTAGTTGAGTGCAAAAGCGGGGATCATTTGCATCCTATACCTTTCGTCTCAAAATTACGCAAGTCCCGGAAAAATCGGTACTACCATAGCCTCCCATGTACTAGTTGCTGAGCGGAACTGCTACCGCACGGCGGAACTACCGGATTTGACTTAAAAAAAATCCGAACCCTATTTCCCTGTGGGCCTTCTCTCCTTCTCTCTCTCCCGCCGAACGGTTCTTCCGTCTCACTCCGCCTCCTCTTCCTATCTCTCCCTCTCAAGAACTCAAAATCCCACCTCGGATCTTCGAATCCACCCAAGTTTTCTTCGGATTTTTATTCTTGTGCCTTCCAAGACTCACCTCCTCCATCCCTCAAGGTATTTCGGATCATCCCCATCTTTTATTGTCTCTTTGAACCCTAGATTGATTTTTTAGGGTTTTCAAAATACGGATGATTCTTTGAGGATTAAACTAGGGTAAATGTGGTATTTTGGTATCTAGAGGTGTTTGCACACCCATTCCATGGATTCAATCCAAGAAAATACCAAAATCTCAAACCCATTGCTTAACCCTAGAATCGGTCAGTGAGCGGTACTACCGCTCGACCGAGCGGATACTATGGCCGAGCGGTACTCTGGCCCGTAACGGTGGTACTACCGATTGCCACGATTGAACAAAGAACTTCTTTCAATTCCTTTTCAATTCTATTTGATCCATCCTAGTAAGGCTCTAATCATCGTATCTTCTTCCTTTAGATGCCATTACTAGGAGAGCGACTAGGAGGCTTTACTCTTCGCCGGACGGTCGGAGAGTCCTCCGGCTCTGCCGCTTCGAGGCCTCTCAAAGGCGCTCAGACCGTGGCAAAGGTCCAGCTAAGGAGTCAGAGTCTGAGAGAGAGCCAGAGCCAGAGCAAGAGCAGCAGTATAGCTCACCAATGGAGGAGTCAGAGGAGGATCTAATCGAAGGGAAGATCCTCGGATCGACTTGAG
Organism: Bonia amplexicaulis; assembly: GCA_036346245.1. Taxonomy (NCBI): domain Eukaryota; kingdom Viridiplantae; phylum Streptophyta; class Magnoliopsida; order Poales; family Poaceae; genus Bonia; species Bonia amplexicaulis. Next base: position 10,066,773 of record CM070745.1, on the reverse strand, counting down.
AAAGATTCTCAAGACTATATCAGTCGTCGCGAAATCAATATGAGCTGCCTTCAATTCCATCAATCCTAAGTTTCACACCAAGTTTCAGAGCAAATCTTTGATCGCCTATATGGAGAGAGTCGACGCTTCTCGATCATAAGTGGGTTGATTGGGAGCACTTGTCCTCCATTGACAAGTATGATGGCACTTCGTGCTCTTTCGGTGTGGATCGTGATCACCGGCGACACTACTGCCCCGACTACAATGAGGAGATCATTCGTCAGTTTATGCTACAAGTGCACATATCCTCGGACTTTCAAGACTTGACACGGATGACGCAGTGCACAGTTGGAGGCAACTAAGCATGAGTTTGAGCTTGTTTTGAGAGTCGAGCTAAGCGCTCATGAGAAGGTATATGATAAGCCGACTCTCGATATCTCGTCTTTTCATCGTTTACAACTCGGATGAGAGGTTTGTTCCTGGCACTCTGGTTGGTCTTCTTCCTATTCCTAGCATCATCAATAGGATTATCAACAATACTATTCTTCCCAAGAGTGGGAATTTTGATGCCATAAGAGGATATGCTTGGAATCTCATAGATTACATTATGAGGGGACAGAAGTTCGATGTGGTAGACTTGATCATCAGGGAGATAGCTTCCTCCAAGAATGACAGGATCAAGCGCATCAATTATGGACCCTACATTTTTGCCTTGATTGAGACCAAGTTCAGATTTAGAGGCAGCTACAACAAGAGACATAAGGCATATAAGCCTAGGCCTGAGCCTCCCATTCCCACCTCCTCTCGAGCTCGCCAGGCTGATCATGCAGCAGAGGATCCTCACAAGAAGCACCTTCACTCCAGCTAGAGCGAGCAGCGCCAGCAGCTTCTCAGACTGACGTGGCCACACTCTCTCAGATCTACTCCACTGCCTGGATGAGAGAGTCTCGGCCGAGGGCTTGCCTCCTCTCTCGCATGGACTCCCGGATGGGCGTGTTGCAGCCATCGGCGGCCCCTGTCTCACCTCCTTCGCCCATGCGCTATACTCGTCGCCACTGTCATGACCCTTCTCCTCCCGGTCCCCAGGAGTAGTTTCTTTTGGTACTAGTATTGTTATTTGCTTGACTAGTATTGTGTAGGCTTAAATTGTCTTTCATTCTTGTTCTTAGAATTAAAGAAATTTAATCTAGTTGAAAAGAAAATTTAAAAACCGCCTATTCACCCCCCTCTAGTCGGTATCCTTGATCCTACATCGGGAGAGGAAGAGGAGCGGAGGGGGAGGAAGTCGCAGAGAGGCGAGCCGTGGTGGCTTTATAGAAATTTGGAGAGGCGAGTCGGATCGATTTCTCACGGAGATGGTGCGAGGCGGCGGTCGCAGGAAATTAGGGGAACGCGAGCGAAATGGGGATTCAGCGGGGATGGAGGGTCGGTCGGGAAGAATAGGAGGGGAGCGGAGAAGGGAATCCGGGCGAGCGAGGAGGAGGCGGAAATGGCGGCGGTCATGGCGCGGGGGCGGGAGGAGGAAGAAGGGGCGCGCGGGGAGAAGAAGGACCCGACAGGCGGGCCCGGGTGCCAGCGGAAGAGAGGGGAAGGAGCGGGGGGCGGCTGGATGCGGATCGGACGGCTGCGGAGATAGGTGGGAAGGGACGACCGAGATGGGCCGGAGCTCCTACGTGGGCGCAATCTGGTCGTCCACGCGTCGGCCGAGGGGAAGGCGGGATCCGGGGGCGACGTGGGCGGATCTGGGCCATCCAAGCGTTGGCTGGAGGGAGGGGTTGGGGTTTAAATTTCTATTTTTGATTTTAGATTTTCATAAAAGCCTAGAAAATTCAAAAAGGGTCAAAAAAATATGAAATAAATTTCAAAAATTATAGGAAATTCACAGAAGTTTCTGAAGATGTTTTGGACTTAAATAAAATATTTCTAACTTATTTTGGTATTATATTTTCATACTAAAAATATTTTTAATTTCAAAATAGATTTTAAACTCTAGAAAAACCAGATAAACGGAAAATAAATCCAAATAATTAATTTTAAATAGGATTCTTATAGAAATTAAAATACCATTTTATTTAATAATATTTTAAGTTTTTATTTAAATTATTTTCAAATCCAACCTTTTAAAAAACAGAAAATCAAGGCACAACAAAATTCAAACTTCACACATCTAAAAACCTTATTTTTACTTTAAACCAAATTAAATTAAATTAATTATTATTATTATTATTATTATTGGAATAAATAGCTGTGCTGTTGAGAAGGGGTGAGATGCTCTTCTTGGGAAATCATGGCGGCTGTTGCAATGTCAAGAGGGGGTGTTTCTGCAGGAGTGGAGTCAATCTCCATTGGTGCAGGCAGCAGCTGAGAACTCTCCCCTCAACAAAGGCAATATGGGTTTCATGCTGCTCTTTGCCACCCTTCTTCTTCTTCTTGGCCTGGAAGGCATCGACGACATGTTGCGGCTCTTTACAAATCCGCGACCAGTGCCCCCACTTGGCACACTTGTAGCGGGTTTGATCTTGCTGACCATAGAGCTTGTCGTCCCGCTTTGGTTTGTTGTCCTTAGTCTCATGTAGAGCATTTGACTTGCCTTTCTGAGCTGCGGCCTTATCCTTCCTTCCCATTTTCTTCATTATATTCTTCCGCACCTTCTGCCTCCTAGCGTTAGCCTGACGGCCAGTGAAGCTCCCAGAAGTTTGTGTGATAAAGTTCTTGTAGAGAACATTATTCTGAGCCTCTGCAACCTAAATAATATCAATCAATTCAGCGTACTTCTTGTAGCCGTCTTGGCGATAATTATGCGCAGACTGCGTTGCATTGGGGTGGAATGTCGAGAGGGTCTTCTCAATCTTCTGCTCATCTATGATTTGACTGCCACAAGTTAAAGATTGGTACAAATTCTATGCAGAGCAAAGTTGTACTCCGGACCGTTTTGAAATTAGCAAATTAGTCAAATCCACTCTTGATCTGCCTAAGAAAGAATGGTATACTTCAGCTTCTCGAACCGCTTCTTGTGTGCAGTCTAAAATGCTAGCGCGCTCTTCTCTGACATGTTCTCATTCTTGAGAGTAAGGCAGAGGTGGTGTCTGAGGAAGTGAAGTGCCTGATCATTCTCATCAAGTGTTGGTTTGGCATCCCGTGGTGCACCAATCCTGATGGCAGCGCAGAGTTTCCTGGCTCCAAGTACGATTTTGACATCAGAAGCCCATGTCAAGTAATTTTGGCCATGCTGGGCCAGCTCCTCGAACTCTCGGTTCGTGATGCCTGGTATCTACACGTGCATGAAAAAATATATAAATTTATTGCATGTAAATATGCATAAAATAAATTGGATAATGGTACAAAAAGATTCTCGTAATGTTTCAGAATTTTCTATGCATTTTTTATAATTTTACTGTTGATTTCAGCGATTAAAGGCAATTTAAACAATTATGACTAATCAAAACAGTAAATAAATACAGAAAACATAGAAAGTAATAATAACAATGCTAAACATGCTTCAAATGTTAAAAATAATTCAAAATTTGAATTACTGAGGCCCTTTTATGATGGAATATGAAATTTCAGTGAATTCTGCAATTTTCGAGAGCTTATCCGCTAATTTTCAATTCTAACAAAATTTTCAATGTAGTTTTCTAATTTCCGAGGGCCTTTTTGCAAAATTTAGGCCCCTCCCGCCGGGCCTTCCTCATAGGCCCATGCCCGCCAAATCAAAGGAGAGGGAGGGTAGGGTTCCCCTACCTTGTTCACCCAAGTCAGCGGTGGGTGGAGGCTTGCACGGGAGCCGTGGCGCAAACGACCGACGACTAGTGATGGTAGGAGGCGTGGGAGACCGATGACTCTTGTGGGAGCTCAGCGTGGGGCCATGCGGCGAGGCGGCCGAGACGACCGGGAGCCCATGCGGGGTGGCAATTGCTCGGGCGAGGGGCTGGAGGCCAGGAACACCCGGCGGCGCTTGCGAGCACTCGGGCGAAGGGGCCGATGGCAGAGATGTGGCACGGCAGTGGTAGTGCCTCGCGAGGGAGGCTGCGATGACTGCTATGCCCGGCCGAAGCGCCGATGGCTCTCTCGTGGGGGCGCAACGGTGGCTCGAGGCTGAGCAGCGGCGGTCCATGCGGGTGCCGCCGTTGCTCCATGCGGTGGGAGGTGCGTCGCAGCAGGAGCCCGTGCGGGGCGGCGCCAAGCTAGGGGCGGCGCATGCGAGGCCAGGTGGCGACAGGTTGCTGTATGGGGCGAGCGTCGGCCATGCGGGGCTTCTACGACGCGGCCTCGCCCGGGGGCCAAGCACATTCTCACGCAGCCTTGTACAACGCTATGATTTTCGAGTGGTTCGCTAAAGTTGATACAAGACTTTGTTTAGACCATTTTCATAAAATTGTAGTTTCACCGTATAAGAATACATAGCCTGTCTTCGGTCTAGCTGTATGCGGGTCTGACAGGTATTCGACATCTGCATAACCAGTCATATTCAAGTCTTGTTTCTTTCTGTAGAATAGTCCAAGATCTTTTCTTCCTTGGAGGTATCGTAAAAGGTCCTTTATTCTCTGCCAATGCATTTTGGTAGGTTCTGCACTGTACCTTACTAATAGGTTTACGACAAATGCAATGTCCGGTCTAATGCAGTTTGCTATATACATAAAGTGCTCATACTATGCTTAAGTACGAGAATTCTGGTTCTAGGACTTCCTCCCCTTCTTCTCCAGGTCTGTACGGATCCTTGTCTTGCTGAAAGATCTCCCGACGATTGGTGCTTTCGAAGGGTATGCCTTTTCAAAGCCAAATCTTTCTAACACCTTTTGGATGTATACTGATTGATGTACTAATATTCCTTCTGGGACATGCTGCAAGCTGCAAGCCGAAACAATATTTGATTTACCCAAATCTTTTATTTCAAATTCTGACTCTAGATAAGAACTCGCCTCCTTTATATCGACCGCCGCAGACTAAACTAACCGCGACCATGACCAGCCCCACCCCCGAGCACGGGCACGCACCAACCCCGAAAGCCGAGCCAACTGCCAAGCAAAAAAATCTCTCAAAACCCAGGCGCCTTGGTGGACTGATAGTCTATTCTTTTTGGCTACGGTTTATAGCTTTTGGCTGAAATTTTTAAATTTTGGCTGTTTGCGACAGAGATTATGGAGAAAGAGATATTTATTTGTGATTTTGGTTGATATAAATATTAAACTTTTAATGTGTACTATAATTAACTTATAGATTCTATTTTAAAAAAAATACTCTATTTAAAAATTAGTTACTATAATAAAAATCAAAAGCAGTTTTTATAGAGGCAATACAAAACAGCCCCTGAACCTCTCGAGCAGTCAAGCCGCAACTCCTCGCTCCAAGGGCCACGGTCTCACCAACCCACCACCATCACCATGGCCGAGCACCTCGCCGCAGCCGCCGCCCTCCGCGCCGCCGGCCCGTCCCGCTCCCGTCCCTCCCCGTCCGCCCGCGGCGCCGCACGATCTAACTCCGCCTTCTTCCCTTCCTCGTCCTCGCCAGCTCTCCCCGCGTCAGCCTCCGCGCCGCGCCATCTCGGCTCCCCAGGTCCGTATCGGTTCGGTGGGGGGGGCAGGTTGAGCCTTTAAGCGGAATGTCCTGGTTGTTGACTTGTGTGTTTGGTTGCGTGTGTGATCGCAGAAGAAGGCGGCGGGGAGAGGGCGATCCGTGAGGTGCATGGCGGCGGCGGACGCGACGCAGCTGAAGGCCGCGCTCGAGGACATCAGGGAGCTCCTCAAGACAACCCACTGCCACCCCATCCTGGTATGGTGCCGTTTTCCCACACCACGCGCTTAGTCTACTTGGAAGCTTATTCCTTACATCAGCATCATCACGTACAAGATTTGATATAAGACTAGAAGGTCTGATCGCCTTTGCAAGCTCAGGCAGGATTACACATTACAACGACCTAATGCAAGAGCAGTGGGGTTATGAAATTTGAGCACATTGAACTTGCTCTTTAGAGCAATGTTGGGATTTAACACCATGGAGTGCTTTCTTGGCCAATTTGCCTCTGTCAGAGAGGTTTATGAGTTGTGTGACCTTTAGCTCATTGACATTTATAATTTATTGTGACAAATTCTTCCAGCAGCTTTCCGAATTAGACTGTCAAGTGTCAAGTTTTCCCAATGAGAATGTCAAGTGTCAAGTGAGTTTCTTGTGTTATTTTAGTCAGGCTGCAGTTGCCATTGGTAATATGCGGCTCTTTGTGATGCTTGGAGCTTAGCCCCTATATACAGACAGAAGTATGATTATACAAGAGAGGTTTGTTTTGTCATGAAATAGCATGAAGTATGTGAGGAACATTGAGCGGTATGAGTGTTAGAAGAGTTTGATTAGTCATCAAATGGTATGAAGAAACTCAAAAGGGAATTGGCCAATATGAATGTTATGCCGTATTATCAAATGCACGCTTTAGGCTCATGGCTCAAGGCAGAAGTCTACATTCATTGATTGTATGCTGCATTTTCATGTATTTTACCTTCGTATGGTCATGGGAGGTTTTATCCTTGTTATTAACTAAGTAACTAACTAACTATCTTGGATATGTTCTGTCCAGTCGTAGAAGCTAAAGCCATTGGTAGGGATGCCATCTGCCCAAATAAGCACCATTGAATGAAACTGTACATTTTGAAATTTGCAACTTCTGAATGCAATGCAATGGTGCAGACCATGTGCTGTGCTTTAGTATCATTCTACTCCCTGTGTCACAATATAGGTTGTTTTAGCCTTCTCAACTTTTCTCAAAATATAAGTTTTTCTACAATTTGGAGGCACTTGTCCACCCTTTTTTCCTCTTATGCCCTTGCTAAATGAATGCTATCATGTCTCTTTTCCAATGTGGAATAATTGAACGGTAACAAGGTCATTTTAGGCACCGCCTTAATTCTTGTGCACAAGTCCAAAACGACTTATATTTTGACACGAAGGTAGTATTACATATCTATTATGGAGGCAAGTTGCCTTTGAACTTTAAATTTCATATATCCAAGATTATTGATTATTATTTGTTTGACTGCATGAAGGTTCGTCTGGGGTGGCACGATGCTGGTACATATGACAAGAATATTGAGGAGTGGCCACAACAAGGTGGAGCAAATGGAAGCTTAAGATTTGATGCTGAGTTGAAACATGGAGCCAATGCCGGTACCATTACCTGGCTTTTCATTTTATTTCTTTGTTCACTTGTTCCTCCTAAGTGTACTGCTAGTAACTAAAAGTCCTGACTGGTTTCCTTAAAGGTCTGATAAATGCTCTAAAGCTTATCCAACCGATCAAGGACAAATACCCGAGTATCACTTATGCAGATTTATTCCAGTTGGCAAGTGCTACAGCAATTGAGGTCTGACCTTCCCCCAATTGAAGTATCTGGCTAGGTTATTTCTAATATATAAGCATGATACTTTAACCTAATTACCTTTATTTTGTCAATATCATACCAGGAGGCTGGTGGCCCAAAGATTCCAATGAAATATGGACGGGTTGATGTCACAGGACCTGAACAGTGTCCACCTGAGGGGAAGCTTCCTGGTTAGCAATTTCTGTTCACTGGACATTCCAATATGTTGCGTTCTGTACCAATGTCCTTTTTTGACTGAGTTTGTAAAAATGTTTTAAGATACGAAGGGTACTGATTAAGATGCCTCTTATCTGCTTGAAATATCAACTTACTGTATCTGTTATTTCCAGAAATTTACTGGGTAATTCTAATTTCTATTGCCACATTGAAACACAAATATGTTCTTAATAATTTGGAGGGAAAAAACTGCAACATCATTCACTGATCTGATGCCTGCCAAAGTACCAACTCTTCACTCCTCCTTTCTTTGTGTTTCTCAGATGCTGGCCCAAGTGCACCTGCTGACCACTTGAGGGAGGTATTCTACAGAATGGGCCTTGATGACAAGGTGTGCAAATAATTATTAGCTGTTTGCCCATGTGCTTTTAAGTGACGTTGTTGAGCTGTGTGTACCCTGTGCCTGCAGGAAATTGTTGTGTTGTCTGGGGCACATACACTTGGAAGGTCTAGGCCTGAACGGAGTGGCTGGGGGAAACCTGAAACAAAATATACTGTATGTTGTTCTTATCTTCTTTGTGCGAGGTTCAAAGCAGGAATATCTGTTATTTTCTTCTGCTGGAAGTTTGTTTTGAGCATGATTGGTTCCATCCACTGTGTTCCCATGTTCAGGTTAACGATTGCATAGCATGTTATCATTTTGCAATAAGGACCACATTGCACTTTATTAATGCTTTGGTACTTTATGTTTCTGCTTAGATTTATCCTTAATCTCTTTGGAAGGGAACTAGCTGTGCTTCTTTTCCAGGATTTGTTGTACATTGCCAGAGTACAGTTGAGCCTGTATGCTTTAGATATTGTTTCTTGGCCTTATTCACCTCTGTTGGTTTGGTTGAAAGATGCAAATTTTCGCTTACATATTTTTCTATAATACCCTCTCTGAAACATTGATGCTACTTGCACAACTCCATGAAGCCAAATGTGCTGCAAGTGCATTGCCAGTGTGAGTAAATTCGGTTGGGCCAATCTTGAGTTCTTCCATCATTTTCTGTTATTTTGACAGAAAAATGGCCCTGGTGCACCTGGTGGGCAATCATGGACAGCTGAATGGCTGAAGTTTGATAACAGTTACTTCAATGTACTAGCCTCTTTTACCATATCTTACATACTGAATAATTCATCTGATTTTGTGAGATCTGAGCTGATAGCAATACTTTAGGAGATAAAAGAGAAAAGAGATCAGGATCTTCTGGTCTTGCCTACAGATGCTGCAATATTTGAGGACCCAGCATTCAAGGTGATTTCTGATGCTTAAACTGTATGCTGTCAGGTTCCTATGAAAATGAAATATTATCGAACTTACTATCTGAGGATCCACAACACATTCAGGTCTATGCGGAAAAATATGCAGAGGACCAAGGAGCATTCTTTAAAGACTACGCTGAAGCTCATGCTAAACTGAGCAACCTGGGTGCAAAGTTCAATCCTCCTGAGGTCAGTGTCAGCATTTCGTCCTTAGTTTTCCAACGATAGGTTACCCTTTAGTTTACATAAATAGCAAATTCAGCTGGGTGGCAAGTAATAACTTCTTCCGACAAACCATTGCTGATTTTCTTTTACTCTCGTGATTTGGGCCAATCTTATGGTCCTTTTGTTTCAAACTGATATGCGGCTATCCTGCAGGGATTCTCATTAGGTGATTAGTGCTGCACCTGAGCCAGAGCCCTTGAAGCAGCCAATCACACTTCCAGAAAGGTTTATACTCCCTCCCACTTCCAATTTGGTGATTCACACCAGTTCTTTCTTCCACTTGACACAGTGATAATGCAGGCACTTCGTTCAGCCTTGTCTAAAAATAATTTCACTGTTACTATCCCTTGCAGGACCAACAGACAACACTACATAATCCATTGTTCCTCTCCAACTTTGTATCACCGTACAAGATGAAGCTTTTCCCAGCGTCTTATCATACAAGATGCAGGGACGTTTCCCAAATTTACCGAAATGTTAGATTTGTGAACTGAGCTCGCGAGTAAAAGTAATCAGACGTGGCAAATAAATTCGAGCATGTATGTGAACCTGCAGATGGATCTCCCTGATTCGATGAGAAATCTAATGCTGGCACTCCAAAACGTGTTTTCGTTGTTCACACGATGCTTTACCTGTGCTGTCAGTTTTGGGGTTGCTGCTGCAGCTAACAGCAGACCTGCGATACATACGATATCTTCTTTTCAGTTTTTTTACGGTAACTATCTTTTAAATAAATTTTTTTTGTTTAAAACAAGGTTTAAGAGTTAATTGTAATATATATTGTAACGATTTTATTTATATTAATTAAAATTATACATAAATTTTTATTATTATATATTCTATCTTACGAATTATCCAAAAGCTGTAGCCATAAGATTTACGAAACCAAACTTCAGGGCCCTACCTCTGAGCCGCTGCTTCCCACCGTAACCACGAGTAAACTTTTCATTTGGCAAGTGCTGAAGTGCTTATGGATGTGTCTCCACAGGCACAAAGAATCTTTGAAGCAGTGGCTGATGGCCCTGCTGGTCATGGACCCAGTCCACTGTCCACCGGTGTGGGCCTGAAAATCGGATCGGTGGATTGGATCGATTTGTTGGTGGAACAGGGCTGGTTAATAAGACATCATTAGGACAGCAGTGAATTGAATTAAGAAGGCGTACATGCAGCTGACGTGGCCTGTGATAGGTTGCAACGACGAGCGCGGCATGCATTTTTTGGGCTGTTGCTGATGGCTTACAGTGGTAGCTAATGATTTTTATCTTAGTATAAGTGTTTATGTGAATAAATATAATGTTAATAGATTATTTTAGAAAGACTATTTTGATAAACGCTTTTAAAAGAAGACAGAGAAACTATTCCGTTTTATTTGGCGGAAACTACAAGGCTTGTTCTTTTTTAGATTCGGCTTACAGTTTTTGGCTACGACTTATGTCTTTTGGACTGTTCGTGAGAGAAAGTACGGAGTAACAAAAACTCGCATGCGGTTTTAGCAGATATAAATGGAGTCGCTACAGTGTGTATTACAATCAACTGATAGACCCCGTCTTAAGAAGACACTCCGTTTAAAAGTTAGTTACTATAGAAAAGTCAAAAAATATCTTTTAAATATTTGAAAAGAAGAGGCCTATAAACTATAAGCTGTAAAGGTTATGGGTTCTTTTGTGTTGATGGCTTTTGGTTTAAATATTTGAATTCTGGTTGTTCACGAGAGGCAGTAAGCAGAGAGAAATAGTCGCATGTGATTTTGGTCGGTACAGTTAAACTCAATACACTTTTTATTATAATTTTTCTATTGACTCCATCTTAAAAAATCCACCGTTTAAAAATAAGTTACCGTAGATGGTATAAATATAAGCCAACTAAATTTAATAATAAGTGATCAGTCTAAATGAATCCACCAAAAGAACCCGGCCAGCGTCACGTGCTCGCCACGTGCCGGGCATCGAGAGCTCGCTTTTGTGTCGCAACGATTACAAACTGCGAAGTGCCGGCAAGTGCGCATCCGGTCACTTTCCCGGTGGATGGAATCGCACTTACCGCTCCCTCCCGCTCAAATGACCCAACCATTTTTTGACTTTTTCCCCCTGCCACCGATCATTCCCAACATACACCAAGTACCTCTATTACCAGCATGCTCACACGGCTCCAAATTCAGAATAAACACCTCAATGCATCACCAATGGTACGAATTATGCTCGTACATTTTCATTTCCTTCGGACTGAAACTTACTTTCTCCGATTTACATTTTTATGATTTGAGTAATGAGACTATTGTGTTTATAACTTGATGAAGGTCGACTTTAAGGCTGCACCGTAATATCATACTAGCTGCAAATCGCTATAATATCATACAATTTTTATTTTATATGCGCAATGAAGTAGGCTTGTAACTAATTTCAAAACAGGATGTTTCTAAAAATGCTATATGTATGGACAAAAAGAATCGGTAGATTTGTTTGTGCACGATGCATTTCAAAAGAAACTATTTTGCAATTGATTCGTATAGAATTTTTGCAAGCTTTCCTGTTGTTTTATCTGTGCAACGTTGTTACTCAATTCGGTTTAAAATTGCGCTCAACAAGTTTTAGTGCATGTTCATACTGCCTTCTGCTTTCAGAAGCAGAAGTCAATATGAACGTCTTAGTTTCTGTAAAGTGCTTCTATCAACTATTACTATTTATCAGCCAATACTTTTTGCTTTAACATATTGTAACGTACTTTGTTTTTTATTATATAATAATTTCGTAAGTCGTATGACGGTCCGAATGTTACAATATTTTTTGTTACACCATGTTTCTTACATAATACACTAATATTCATCCGTTATTTCTATCGGACACTATTATTTATCGGATACTACAATTTATCAGTCGTAGCAAAAAGTCATCAAGTAAAGGTTAATATAAACAAACTGAACTTTGTGATCCCGATAAAAGCTGCCGGTAAGCACACCTCCGGTGGTCCAAGCCCAAACACCCCAGAAAACTTCAGAGCTTTAGACCAAAACGCCAAAAAGGCGGCACAACCAAATCGACAAAAGAGGACACGGCGCCCCAGGCGTCTCCGAGGAAGACGACGACGACCCACTCAAGCCCACGAGCTCCACCTCCCTCTCCACGAGCTCGCGCTCGTGGTCGCCTGCTCCCACCAAAACCCTAGCCCTCCCCAAACCCCGGCTCCGCTCCGAGCTCCACCTCCGCGGCAATGTCGTCGTCGAGATCGACGCGCTCCAGTATCTCCCCATTCCGATCCCGCCGCTCGCCGGCGGGTCAGGCGGCGGCGGCGGCGGCGGCGGGCCTCCGGCGAGGACCTCGTCGGGAGGCCGCCCGTCCACCCTTCCTCATCCTCTGCGCGGCCCACCACCCCGTCGTCGTCCTCCGGCGGCCGCCCCACCACTCCCTCCGTCGCGTTTGCGCGCCCGACCACCCCGTCCTCCGCGCGCCCCACCACGCCGTCCTCGACCGCCTCCGCGCGGCCGACCACGCCGTCGTCGGTTTCCTCGCGAGCAGCCGGGAGGGCGCCGTCCGCCGCGGCGGTGGACGCGGTCAATGCCAAGGAAAACATCATGGTAACCGTCCGCTTCCGCCCGCTAAGGTGCGCCGCTTGCTGCCTGTTCATTCGCTTTGTGCTGTGGAGGGCGTGGGGTTTTGGGTTTGTTGGGTTTGGAGCTGAGCGTTTGTGTGTGTTTGGCGGAGTAGTCCGAGAGAGATCAACAAGGGGGACGAGGTGGCGTGGTACGCGGATGGTGACAACATGGTGCGCAACGAGTACAACCCAAGTATAGCCTATGCTTTCGGTGAGTGCTCTTCAGCTTACCTCAGTCCGATTTTACAATGTGTAATGGCGGGGGTGATGATGATTGATGAGAAGGGATGGTCCTCAGGAAAAGGGAAAGTAATTACCTTATTTGGGATTTTCTTTTGGAATGAGGATAAAATTGTTTGACGATAAAGCTATGCTGTATTGTGCAATCGAGGCATAAGGATAATGGATATGCCAGTTTCGGTGGTGAGAATAGTGTTCTATTCTGTTAGTAGAGTGTAGAGGCTTAAAACAACTTGTAGGGCGAGGATCAGAAAGAATGGAGAGAAGCCAATTTTGGCTTTACAAGATTCTCACGTTGGTTGTTCAGGCTTGCTTTACAGTGTGCAAGTTCAGAAGTGTGATGAGACTTATGTGCTTGTTAGTAGGAGCAGAAAAATTGTAATAAGTAAATGTACTATTGTTTTGACCTGAGGTCCGGTTCCCACTAAAATAATTTAAAATTGCGATAAGAGGATAACCCTACACTTTTCATACAGTGAGATTTGCCAGCCCTGTGGAGTTATTTACGCTATACAACTTTTCTGTTTGCATTTGTTCACTCTTGCAGATAAAGTTTTTGGCCCTGCTACTACTACTCGCCATGTGTATGATGTTGCTGCTCAGCATGTCGTAAGTGGTGCCATGAAAGGAATTAATGGTATTTTTCAACTCTCTTATTGTTTCTAGAAATATAAATAATGTTAAATACTAAGTGTAAAGTTAGGGGACCGGAAAGGTGGGAACCCATTGTTACACAACTATTAGTATTTTCAGTGCGATAAATATTTGGTAGAAAGGTTCCTCCCAAAGCCACGTTTTACAAGGGCTTTAGAGCCATCAGATTTGGGCAATGGACAATCCAGAAAGTTTGTTGCAGTTTGGATGGATCTGCTTTCCTTCTCATATTGCCTCTCCGGGAAAGCTCCCTACTGCATTTATATCCTTTGAAGTGCACCTTTCTTTTGATCACAAAATTTGACATAGCTGGGTGTTGGTGTGGCATGCTTCTTTTTGTCACAGCCAATATTACAGAATTATCAGGATTTCTAGTGAGGCAGTGCCACCTTTACCCTTTTTTTTGTGGAAAAGAAAGCCACCTCTAGGTCCTCTACTTTTGATTAGGACATAAAGCATTGGTAGTTACTGGTGTTGCATGTTTCCTCTTACTCTAATCTATGTACTTTATCTGAGATTTATACAGTTTCCTAAAATTGCTCCGTTTCTTACAGGCACTGTGTTTGCATATGGTGTTACTAGTAGCGGGAAAACTCACACCATGCATGTAAGTTTCTGCATCGGTGTTATGCCTCCGCATCTGTTCTCTTTGGCACATCTAGTGACATGCTACTGTGTACTTGTTTGTTCAGCACAAGATATATATTTATTGTTTAGCATATAGCTATTATCCTCTTGAGTTTCTTATGAGTATTGCCCATCAATCTAGTAAAGAAACTCCTCGTTTTCACAAACAGTGAGCATGGGAAAAGAGTTGTTATCAGTTTCAATAATGAACTTTCTTTCATGGTATACTTTGGTTACTTTGTTGCAGGGAGAGCAAAAGTCACCTGGAATTATTCCATTGGCAGTGAAGGATGTGTTCAGCATTATTCAAGATGTAATTTGTTCATTCTTTATTTTAACTGTTAAAAACAGATCGGGCTTTCATGACATTGTTATTTCTTTTGTTAACTTCAGACACCTGGACGAGAATTTCTTCTGCGAGTTTCATATCTTGAAATTTACAATGAGGTGACTTCTCTTGTCAAGCCATGCATTTGCTTGCTACTGATTTGCAACGGCCGGATCAACTACAATTTTCAGCTCCATATTGGAGCATAGATTGCATAGATATACTACCTTACCTCATAGAAGGCAGTTTGTTCTTATCACTGTACATATAAGATCAGGATTGTCATATGCTGCTCTTGATTATGATGCATGTCATACAGAAAAGGCTTACTCATGTTCTTATTCAACTCAGACCGTAAAGATAACAAAATGTTAGAAACCAGTTTAAAGTGGTAATAAAATATGAAATTGAAGTCAACTGATTCTTAACTCAGTCATGAAACTGTTTAGTAATTGTTCATGCTTTTGGTTTCATCTTGATCACTTTGCAGGTTATCAATGATTTACTTGATCCAACAGGACAGAATCTCAGAATTCGAGAAGATGCACAGGTACCTGGTATTTATCACAATCTGTTTTATCATCACTCAATCATGTACAATCCTATACATCACAACAAGTTAAACTGTATGAGATTTTCTTTTAGTTCTTTAATATGAATTATTGCATGTTTTATTGCTTGTCATTTCTTGGTTTACTTTGTCTATTGGTCGGTTTGATTCCTTTTTCTCAGTTCTCCCAGAAAAGAGAGCTGAGAGCATCCTGTCAATGAGCATTGATTCTAGACATTAAATGTTTCCTTCTTAGCTAATAGCCTAATAATCATTTTGTCCTCATTCTTTCTATTCATTTAGGGAACTTATGTGGAAGGGATTAAAGAAGAGGTTGTTTTATCACCTGCACATGCACTCTCTCTAATAGCATCTGGAGAAGGTATTTGTTTCTATCTAGAGAACATCCTTTTACTTTCAGATTATTATCGATTGCATCCAAGGATTTCTTCAATTCCATGGGGTTGACTTCATTTCATGTTTATCCTTGTGATATTTTATATAAAATTCAAACCTACAGTACAAGTGGCTTTGCTGGAGAATGCGTGTATATCTATCTATGTCTATGTCTGTATGTGGGTGAATGTGTTTTGGCAGTTCCTTGATTGTTATGCCTTTGTACACCTTGGAATCTTGTTAACCTTGCACTGAATTGCTGTCTTTCTGATGCCATTGCTTTCTGGCAGAGCATAGGCATGTTGGATCCAACAACTTTAATCTAGTCAGTAGTCGGAGCCACACTATCTTCACATTGGTACTCTCCCTCCCTTCCTTCCTAACGGAGACTTGTTTGATGTATTCTAGGTTAATGTAGTTTCGATTTAGGTAGAATTATTAAAATTATACTATTACACGCCTGTAGACCATCGAGAGTAGCCCTTCTGGTGAAAATGAAGAGGAAGAAGAAGTCAGATTGTCTCAGTTGGTATTTCCTCACCTCTAATCTGCTTATAATTTCA
The DNA here is from genome assembly GCA_036346245.1 of Bonia amplexicaulis. Lineage (NCBI taxonomy): Eukaryota > Viridiplantae > Streptophyta > Magnoliopsida > Poales > Poaceae > Bonia > Bonia amplexicaulis. The sequence continues at coordinate 10,050,796 of CM070745.1, read as the reverse complement.
TTCCATTTCAATCATCTTACTTATTTTCTACAGGTATTTAGTATCTGGTAACTTGGTTGGAATTCTGTTGTCTTTCATTCATATCCTTTTGTCAGAACTTGATTGATCTTGCTGGATCTGAGAGTTCCAAGACTGAAACAACTGGATTACGGCGTAAAGAAGGTTCATATATAAACAAGAGTCTGCTCACCCTTGGAACCGTAAGTATCATATGTTGCTAAGGATTTATCTTTTTATGATTTTATTGACAAATACATAGAAGATTAACTTCGTCACCCATTTCATTGAGTTGGGCCAAGTCTGCTAGGATAACTTGCCAGGAGGTGCTCATTTCACTAATAGACACGATGCATCACTTTTTGCATGCATGATTCCATACCTAATTGTTACAACCTGGATCAATTTGCTGCTTATTATTCAAATATGAATTACTAGTAGGAAGGGATGCTGGCCACATTTTTGTCCATTTGTTCAGTTTTCATGGTAAATTGTCGACGTCATTTTCCTCGCAGGTTATTGCTAAACTTACAGATGGTAAGGCTACTCATATTCCCTATAGAGACTCAAAGCTTACACGCTTACTTCAGTCCTCTCTGAGCGGACATGGGCGCATTTCTGTGAGTGATTATTTATACAGTATACTTGGTGTTTTTCTATCTTGCTTTGTTAAGAACCTTTTTCTTTATTTTTCGCTTTTTCTTTGGGGGAAGGTTTCCACATATATGTGGGACCACAAGCATAGAGCAACCTATGTTGCTATTGTTAAGGATAGAATAGCATTGTTATTTGTTTCCTTATGTGCCTTGGTTTCCTTATTTGTATATGGTATATTCCTCTGTATATCTCCTTGTACTCCCTGTATATATTGCCTCTTGGGCCTCATGAATATACACAATATTCATAACATAGTATCAGAGCTATGGTACTAATCCTAGTTTTTCCGCATCCGTTGCTGTCGCGGTTCACGGTTGAGCCGCCACCTCCGGCCGCCTTCTCTACCCGCCGCCGCCGCCCCGCCATGATCGTTTCCAACAGCCGCCGCCCAACGCATCGTCTTGGCTGCCAACACCTGATCCATCGTCTTGGCCGCTCAATCTGCTGTTTGCTTGACCAAGCCGCCATCGCCACTGTCGGGCCGTCTCCGTGGTGATCTTGCCACTCACACTGTCGGAGCGCGCCTTTGTCCGGCCGCCGCGCCTTCTGGAGCGTCGCCATTGCTCACCCGGTCACTGTTCACACTCGTCGGAGCCACCACCTGATCGACCATCGACCGGAGCCCGCCTACCGGTGTCCGCCGTCTGGTTGGTCGCCGCTCGTCGTCTGGCCACCCGCTCGGGCTGACCACTGTGTGGACGCCCGCCCGTCCGAGATCAGATTAGATTTGATCTGATCTGGTTGCCACTTTTTATTTTTGTTTTAGTTAAAAAGGGAAAAAGAACAAAAAAATGTCGATCTAACCGCCACGCTGTCCAGCGCCGCCTGTTAGACTTCGTTGTCTTGGTCGTCGCGTCGTCCAGCGCCGCCTACTGATGACTTTTGTTCCATCAGCTGCGATCCTATTATCTGGAACAAAGCTCCATGGGACGAACTACAGGTTGTGGTCTTCACTCATGGAGATCAGCTTCGATGGTCTCCGCCTCTAGGGACATGTCACCGGTGCACAACCTCCATCACCATCGGTTTAGCCTCCTAGGCCGTCTACTTCTGCACCTCTTGCAAAAGATGAGGCCGCCAAGAAGAAGGCAGAGGCTGCTGCTGTTGACGTCGCTGATGAGACTTTTTAGTATGTTATTGATGCTTTTGAGCAATGGTGTGCTGATGAGGCCCGTGTTCGTACCATTCTGGTGGTCAGCATCGACGACTCCATCCAGCTAGACATTGTTGGTCTACGGTCTACTCGATAGACCTGGGAGTACTTGCGTGAGCGATACCAGCCGAGTTATGATGCTCAGTTCTTTTCGCTTCAGCGTGAGTTGGAGACACTTAGCCAGGGAGATTCTTTCGTCGACGACTTCTTTCGGGCCCTGGCCAATCTCTGGCGCTAGCTGGATGAGCTGGCCTCTCCACTTTGTCAGAAGTGTCATAAAGTGCAGAAGGCGGATCATGATTGCCTTTGCCTTTATGATTTCGTCTACCGCCTTCGCCTAGAATTTGAGCCTATCAGCGCTCAACTGCTGAGCCGCTCTTCGCAGTCAACCATTATGGAGGCCTTTTTGATGCTTTGGGCTGAGGAGCTTTGCCTCAGTTAGCAGCACAATCCGTTTCGACTGTGCATGCTGCTCCTGCGACTACACCACCGGTTTCTGCTTTGAGTACAGTTCCTCTCTAGGTGCTTGTTTCTGCTTCTGTTTTTGTACCAATTGGAATTCAGTGCAACTACTACAAGAACTTCAGATACGACTACCAGAGTTGTGCGGTGCGAAAAAAGCAGAACAAGGTGCGTAGGAGAGGACGATTCAAGGGGGTAGGGAGGCCCTTCCTTCACTAGAGGATAGACCAGCTCATCAAGTTCTCAGCAAAGTGACTGCTCGCCAGCCTGCTCGCTCGACTCTCACAACTCAGCGGGTTCTGCCAGTCTAGCTCAAATGTCTCCTCAAGGTACCTCTTGGGTTCTAGATTCTGGTGCCTCTTTCCACATGGCATTGGACTCTACATCTCTCACTTCAGTAGAACCTCCTGCTTTTCCTATCTCTGTTCAGATAGCTGACGGTACTTCCTTGTCTGTTAGCTGTCAGGCACTCTTTTGTCTACTGGTTTTTCTGTTCCAGTTGTTTCCCACGTTCTTTAGCTTACCATGCAGCTTCTTTCAGTGGGGCAGCTCACTGATCTTGGTTGTAGGGTTGGTTTTGACTCGCGCATCTGTTTCGTCCAGGATCGACAGACAGGGACGATACTTGGGATTGGTTGGCACCGTAGGGATCGTCAGGGTCTCTATATTCTTGACCGCCTCCACCTTTCATCCACTTCAGTTGCTCCTACCGCATCTACCTCCACTGCCATTGATGCTACCACCTCTGGAGCTTTTGCAGTGGCATCACTATTTAGGTCCCCTGTGTGGGTTTCATCTTTCTTCGTTAGTTCGTCAAAGTGTTCTTGGGCGTGTTACTATTGACACGTCCATGTTTTGTCAGGGTTGTAAGCTGGGCAAGTAGCTACAACTTCCTTATCGTTCTAGTGAGTACTTGTCTTCTTGTCCTTTCGATTTAGTCCATTCAGATGTATGGGGACCTACGCCTATTATCTCCAAAGGTGGGCGTAAATTCTATGTAATTTTCATTGATGGTTATTCCCGTTTTATTTGGCTTTTCCCTATGTCTAATCGTGGTCAGTACCTTGCGACCTACCGTAGCTTTGCCACGATGGTTCGTACTCAGTTTGAGTCCTTTATCCGTACTTTTTGCTGTGATTCTGCCGGCAAGTACTGTTCTGGCACTTTCAGACAATTCCTTTCTGAGCAGGGCACTCTTTACCAGTCTTCTTGTCTTGGTGCCTATTTTCAGAATGGGGTTGCTGAGCACAAGCATTGTTATCTGATTGTGACTGCCTGCACTCTTCTTCTTGCTTCTCACGTTCCACCACAGTTCTTGGCTGAGACTGTTTCTACGGCTGCATATCTCATCAATATGCAGACTTCCACTGCTCTTTAGGATGTTAGTAGCATCCTTAAGAGCGTCTCTACTCTAGAGCCCCTCAGTACTGTCACCTTTGTGTTTTTGGCTGCACCTGTTTTGTCCTGCTGCAATCTCGTGAGAACCAAACTGTCAACCCAATCAAAAGAGTGTGTGTTTCTTAGCTACAGTTCTGAGCATAAGGGGTTATCACTGTTATGATCTTTCTACTCGACGGATTAAGATCTCACGAGACGTTGTCTTTGACGAATTTCGGCCTTTCTTCTATCAAGATTCGGCTTCTCATCCTACTTCCACCATTGAGACGATTTCCTAGCTGTCTCCCTAACTCTTCACCTATTTCTCCCCTTTCATAGCCTTCCTCGAGTCTGTCTCTAGTGGTTCCTTCTGTACCACTACCTCCTGTGTTGCCTTCTGCAGCATCACCTCTTGCTCCTGCAGCACCACTGTCTCGTTTTTCTGGGGTGCACTACTCTAGACGTTCTTGTCTTTCACCATATTCATCTCCTAGTATCTTGCCAACACCGACGTCTGATTCTTTTAATGATGCTCCTCGTTACGCCCTTCATGACCGGACATCCTTTCGGCCTCCTGATCGTTTTGGGTTTACTTCGATAGCTCATGCTCTCTACCATTGAGCCTAGTTCTTATTATGAGGCTGCTTCTCATTCTGAGTGGTAGCTTGCTATGGCAGAGGAGCTTGATGCTTTTCGATCTACGGAGACTTGGGGTATTGTACCGACACTTGTGTGTGCTCGTTCTATCATGTGCAAGTGGGCGTACAAAATTAAGATCAGGTTTGATGTTACTATTGAGCGCTACAAGGCTCGTCTTGTGGCTCACAGCTTCCAGGAGGAGTACAATCGTGATTATGATGAGACGTTTGCCCCTGTTGCCCATATGACCACTATTCGCACTCTTGTTGTGGTTGCTTCTATTCGCCGGTGGTCTATCTCTCAGTTGGATGTTAAGAATGCATTTTTTAATGGTGTTTTGCATGAGGGGTTTACATGCAGCCACCACCTGGGTATTCTGTTTTAGATGGCCATGTCTGTGGTCTTCGTCGTGCTCTTTATTGCCTCAAACATGCCCCTCGTGCCTGGTTTGCGTGTTTTACATCAGTGATTACCGCTGTCGGTTTCACTAGTAGTGCCCATGATCCTGCTCTATTTATTCATGTCTCACCTCGCGGTAGGACACTGCTTCTTCTAGATATGGATGATATGCTCATGTATGATGGCGATTCCTCATTCATCACATACGTGAAGAAGCATTTCAGTGAGCAGTTTCTGATGACTGATCTTGGTTTGTTTATGTACTTCCTTGGGATTGAGGTTTTTTCCACGCCTGAGGGTTGCTACCTCTCCCAGCATAAGTATGTGCATAATCTTCTTGATCGGTTTGGTCTGATTGATACTCGCACTGCTGAGACTCCTATGGAGCTCTCCCTTCAGTTTCGTGCTATTGATGGTGATCTTCTTGAGGTTCCTACTCATTATCGCCATCTTGTTGGGAGTCTGATATATCTTGTGAGCACTCGCCCGATATTGCTTATGATGTTCATATCTTGAGTCAGTTTATGACTCATCCTACTCATCTTCACTACAGTCACCTTCTTCGTGTTGTTCGCTACTTACGTGGGACCATCTCTCGTCACTTGTTCTTCTCTAGCTCCAACTCACTACAACTTTAGGCGTACTCCGATGCATCTTGGGCCAGTGATCTTTCTGATCGTCATTCTCTTTCTGCTTACTGTGTTTTTCTTAGCTCCTCCTTGATTGCCTGGAAGACAAAGAAGCAGATTACAATTCTCGTTCGAGTGTAGAGGCTGAGTTGAGAGCTATGGCAGCTGTGACAATAGAGATTACTTGGATGATATGGCTACTTGCAGATTTTGAAGTACCAGTGAGGGGACCTACGACCCTTATGATTGACAATACATGTGCTATCAGCGTTACTTGTGATCCAGTGAAGTATGAGCTCACCAAGCATATTGGTGTGGATGTTTCATACACTCGCTCAGGTGCAGGAGGGAGTACTCACGTTACAGTTTGTGCCCTCAAAATTACATCTTGCTGATTTCTTCACGAAGCCATAGATTAGGGCACAATATTTGATTTTCTCTCTAAACTCAGTATGTGTGATCCACCATGAGTTGAAGGGGGGTGTTAAGGATATAATAGGATTGCTATTTGTTTCCTTATGTGACTTGGTTTTCTTATCTGTATATGGCATATTTTTCTGTATATCCCCTTGTACTCTCTATATATATTGCCTCTTAACAGATATATTCTGACCCTTATCTTTTTTGCAGCTTATTTGCACAGTTACCCCTGCTTCCAGCAACAGTGAAGAGACACATAATACATTAAAATTTGCCCACAGGAGCAAGCATGTTGAAATAAAAGCTTCCCAAAATAAGGTAATAATCAATCAGCCTGAAATCCATATTGTAAGGTGCTTATTACTGATGGTGATGGATTTTGTTTTCAGATAATCGATGAAAAGTCCTTGATAAAGAAATATCAAAAGGAGATAACCTGCTTGAAAGAAGAGCTGCAGCAACTGAGACGTGGTATTATGGGAAATGGTTACATTCTTCCAACAGATCAGGAGGATCTTGTTAACTTAAAACTTCAGGTTTGTTTTACATCTTCTTCAGCACCCAACAGAGTGCTTATCTTCTGGTCAATTATTCTGTTTTTCCTTAATTTTTCAATCAGCTGTTTTCCAACTGTAAGAAAATGCAAATGAAAATCATCACTGCAAGTGTAACCTTTTACTTTCACCTGACATGCTTAATTGCCTATATGCTATGCAATATTGAGTTATTTTTGTTCCGGTTGGCATCCTGAGAGATAAAATCCAACCTTTTCTCTTCAAACATGAATTAGTTGTTGATTATATTTCCATCCAAAATGATTAATTTATTACTTTAATATTCTTTTTTTGTGATAGCTTGAAGCTGGCCAAGTCAAACTCCAATCAAGGTTAGAAGAGGAAGAGGAAGCAAAAGCGGCATTGATGGGTAGAATTCAGAGATTAACAAAATTAATATTGGTATCAACGAAAAGTTCGATATCCTCAAATGTTTCAGGAAAGGCTAGCCTCCGTCGACGGCATTCATTTGGAGAAGATGAGGTTTTTTACACCCAAACCCTCTCTGTCTTTCTTTTTTTTATTGCAACATGTTATTCTATTAAATATTAATCCAACTCTCAACAATATCTCTGAAGTACCTTTAACCTTACAATAGACGTTGTCCTAGAAACTGAGAAGTAATAATGCAAGTGTGAAAGAGCCGGATAGGTACCTCGTTTGTTCTGTTGATTTTTGTTGATCAAATTTGAGGATGCTACTTTATCTCACTTTTCTTGGCATGGTAATTACATTCCTAGCTAGTTGCAGCTGTTGTTCAGACTAATATGTAATATTGTGAAGCTATTATGTGATGTTGCACTTTTGCCACCTAATACTTAACTTACTCATGGTATATGTTTCATATTTGGTTAGGAGTGTTTATCCAAATGCTCCCTTTTAGTTGAAATGCGTGAAAGCATAGTTATTTGCTATTGGATTTTCAATGCAGTGAATGCACCATGACATGATGATTAGTATTCACTTATATGGAGTGGGATACCCTGCTAATCCATATTTTTTATGAGGGTGTAGTGCGTCAGATCCTGGAAATGTGCAATGAGAACATAGCTCTTTTGGAATTTATATTTAGCTGAAATGTTGAAGTAACGGACTGGACAGAACATGGAAAATTCCTCTTTACTACAATTTTTCAACTGCATAATATGGCTGTTGTGGGTTTTGTCACAGAATGAAGCACTATATCTCTTGCATGATATCTTATTTCTGTATATTTGAGTATGCGTATTGTTCTTATTCTGTTTCGAATTTTGCAGCTTGCTTATTTGCCTGATCGGAAGCGAGAGTACTTCATAGAGGAAGATGATGCTAGTCTTGATTCAGAATTTTCAATTGAAGGAAAACTCGATTCTAACAATCCAGATGAGCCAGTTAGGTTTGATAGAAGGAATCGCAACCGCGGAATGCTTGGTTGGTTTAAATTAAAGGTGATTTTCGCTATGGATTATGGATAGCATGATGAAAGGCAATTTATGTTGCTTAGTTTCTGTGTTGATTTCGTACTACCATCACCCATTTTCTTCTCTCACATGGGCAAAGGGTTGCATGCTAGCTAAACGATAGGCAATCAAGTTTGTGATTGTTCAAAAAAGGAGATATGGGAGGTTATATTGGAATCCTGTGGTCCATTCTATTCTAAATGTGCTCATTTCATATGTGCTCCCCTCCACTTGCATTTTCTTAAATTTAAAGATTGTTTTGTAGTACAAATAGGAATTACTTGCTTGGAGGCTTCTATACATTGAAAAATGTGAAAGACCGTGTCCCATGGTGGCAGTGTACATAGTTGCAGTTGTTGAGGTCACAAGTTCGAGCCCCATCTTCTACCTTAGTTTAAAGACGTACTCCAGCATGTCCTTTTTATACACATACATTGAAAAGCTCTCACCATTCATTGGATACTGTCTAATTGTTCATCTGTCATTTTTGGTGTTTCATATAGCTTGATGAGCTATTAAGAATTTCTGTAAATTAATCATTAATACATTAACTTATGCAGAAGTCAGAACAATTATCTGGACTATCACCTAGTTTGGATGGTGAGAGCACTGCTAGCGTCTCACCTTCCTTCTCTAGATCATCACAACAAAAACACCTGTTGCTTGACCTGAAGAGTGGTCGAAGGAAATCTGTAACTCGGAAAGCAGATGACCCAGCACTTACTGATTCTTTTCTAGAGAGGACTCAAGCTGGTGATTTATTCAGTGCTGCAGCCAGAGCACGACACCCACTGCCGGTGAGTCAGATTTCTAAATTTGTATACTTTCACCTCTTCTTCTCATTCCACTTCTCTCCCCACTTCCACATCTGCCGTTCATGCATTTCCTTCTCTCAACCAGCAACTTGGCTGGCGCAAGCTATGTTATGGAATATGAAGGAAACACCTGTGTTAAATTGTAATAAAGCCTAGTAGTTCTGGGATTGCTGCTTGCTGGAGGACAGTGTCTCTTGGGGGGCCTTCACACAGATCTTCTGGAGCTGTGGCCCATTGAGGGCAATGTGATTTCAGACTAAAGTAAGTTGCTGATAAGTGGGTTTGGGGCTTGAAGTTATGATGGAATTTGATTTCAAGAAGTGGATTTCTTGCTCTGAGTTGTGATGTTGTCCCCCACCCCCTATGTTCCTGCCTGGCTACCTCCCAGGCAGAAGCAGCATGCCCATGATTTCCTTGCTAATATGACAGATTGAATTATGTGGATTTGGTTTTAGCTTCTTGTTCTGCCTGCTTATTGTTTTGGTGGGTTTGCTATACTCACTGATTTGAAACTGACTGACATGTTACATGTATAGAGTGGAACAACTATCGTGGATCAAATAGATCTTCTTCAAGAGCAGGTCAAAATGCTGGCTGGGGAAGTTGCACTTTGTACAAGCTCACTCAAAAGGTTGTCAGAGCAAGCAGCCAACGACCCTGATGATTCACTGATTCAGGTAAATTTATCTAACAATCCTACATGAGCTAGCTCAGCATATTTCTGTGATAATCTTTCTTAGCCTATTTGCTCAGCCCCATTTGAGTACATTTTGAAAGATTACCTGAGTAACTTTCCTTTATCTCCTTTGCTGCAGGTGCAAATTGAGAAGTTGAAAAATGATATCAACGAAAAGAAATCACATATACAAGTGCTAGAGCAGCGTATGGCGCAATCACTGGAAACTACAGAAGACCCAGCTATTAGGACTGAAATGTCCCAGGTAATAGTTGTCATCTGTCAAATTGCTACACGATGATAAACTAAAAGAGTTTAAATTCTTCTTATGCTGGCTTACATGCAACTTTCTATAAATTGTCATTTGGGCATACTTTAGTTATATTTTGTGTTAAATAGGTCTGATTTTATTTTTCTTGATAATTGTCTACTAATTTGTAAGCATATCAGTCACATGCTAGAATGTTTTAGCTTTTGATAGCCATTTTTGTGTCAATGATCTGAAGATTTCGTGCAATCTGATGTTCTCACAGACCTTTTCAAAGTTGAGCACACAGTTGAGTGAGAAGACGTTTGAACTGGAGGTTTGTTGAAAATCTGTCTGCTAATGTTTATTTCTTCGGTTGATATTTACGCTGGACTAATTACTGTTCTCTTTCTGGCTGGGTGGTTTTTCTAGATCATGTCTGCTGATAATAGAATTCTTCAAGACCAGCTACAGGCAAAGGTGAGCAAAGAGTGGGAGAATAATTTTCTTCGTTGTTCAACAGATCAATTTGATTTCCTTTTTTCGTCTTCAAACAGGTATCAGAAAATGCCGAACTCCAAGAAACTGTTGTGCAACTGAGGCAAGAAATCAGTAATTTGTTGAAGGCTGCCAGAAGTGAGGATAATGTGACTGGTATGCAGTCTAGTGAGCCATCAACGACAAGCAGTGATCCTAGGGATCAGGCAAATGAAGTCTCAAGCCATGCAAGCATGCCCTCTAGAACAACTGAAGAAAATAATGAGTCACCATTAAAATCTCAAGTGCTCATGCAGGTAAACATCATATGGCCCTCATTCACCACTGTCCAATACTCCACTTTAATCTGTCTGTGTTCATCTTCTTTTCATGATCTGTGACTTGAAACCTCAAAAACGGTGCTGCAGGCAGAAATTGAGAATTTGAAGCAAGACAGGCTGAGGATGGCAGAAGAGAAGGATGGACTGGAAATTCACAGTCAAAAGCTGGCTGAAGAATCGTCGTATGCTAAAGAATTGGCAGCTGCCGCTGCAGTTGAACTAAAAAATTTGGCAGAAGAAGTCACCAGGCTTTCTTATGAAAATGCAAAGCTGAACGCAGACTTAGCTGCAGCAAAAGAGCCAACTGCATCAGTTGCAAAGGGTAATATCCACAATGACACAAAACGCCGTAATCACGAGAATGGAATTTTAGTCGAGGAGTTGCAGAAAGAGTTGGTTGCTAGTTGTCAGAGGGAGGCTGCGTTAGAGGACACATTATCCCAAAAGGCCCGAAGGGAGAGTGAGCTTTTGAAGGTAATTGATGATGCAAAATGCCGTGAGCGTGATTTAGAAAATGAACTGGCAAACATGTGGGTTCTTGTTGCAAAGATCAAGAAAGAAAGCTCACAGGAGGATTTGTTTGAATTCACAGCAAAGCATAATGGCATTCATAAGACTGATGTTGGCAGAATGTTAAGCGAAATGGAAGCTTCGGATAATTGGAACTGGGATGGCGTCAGTACTTTGGAAGAGGCAAGAGCTGCATACAATTTTGAAAGAAGGCGCTGCAAAGAGTTGGAAAGCATCGTGTCTAGATTGAAGGTGCATATAATTTATCTGCCCTTGAAATAATTGCTCCCACTGGAAACTGGATGCCTCTGGTTTTACCATTTTGCACCAGTATTTCCTTTTGGTGACATACCTTTAATCACAGAATACACTGAAATGCAACATTAGCTATTGTGTTTCTATTCTTGTGATTCAAGTTGACTTTTCCAGGGTGAGGATCTCAGGGGTTTAGATGTCAAAGTCCTTGAAGAGCTACAAAATTTTCATGTGGAAGCATTGTCAAGAATTTGCCAAGAAAAGGTATGCTTTCCGCCATCCACGTTATCTTGTTTTTGCTTTAGTCCCATAATCCCATTGCCCCAGCTCGTACGTACATGAACTCATGAAGTATGAACGCGCACACCCCCCGCATGCGTGCATGCGCAGCTCGGACTTACGCACACGGAGGCTTCTTTTCATACTTGAGAATTGTGTGTGACAATGAGTACCTATCTTCCCCCTAATTAGCTCTTCGTTGTGCTTTACAGATGGCAAATCAGGTCCTATAGCAGGCCTTCCTTGCTAAAGCTGAGAGGTTGCTTTCATATCTGAGGTCACATCTTGCAGATGTCTCCTCATGTTCGCCGGCTGCTGTTTATTAACACTACATATTGCTGCTACAGCCGAAGCGATGTTGATGATTCTAATGTGTTGCCAAAACCGGAGTGGGATCTCCAGCAGTCAGCATTCGCCCGTGTTAAAAGAGAGAAAGGAAGCAAAATGCCGTTCTGAGTGCGCACTCTGATGTTAATCTGCAGGATGCTTGCTCTCTTGTACAGTTTATTGATGGACCAGAAATGATAGTACGTGTATATTGTATTTACTGGTAGCAGGGACAAGGAATTAAGACGCCGAAGGCGTAAGCTAAAACCGGGCTTGGCCTGTAGAAGACAGGAGCTGAACGAACGGACAGCAACTGTAGCTTTGGCGTACTTGTAGCATGTAGCCAAGCTGCGGTTTTGGCATCTTCCTGTGTGATTTGACGTGTGATAGCCGTATACTCGACGCGGTACTTTGGATGCGGGAAGCGATTAGCTCGCGAGGCCGCCGCGGTTTCGCCAAAACAGCAGCACGGACCTTCGATTGATTATGGCTCTGAGGTTTTCTGCGCAAATGAGAGGCCGGGTAGGTGGCGGTTGTGGTAAGTGCCGCCACCTGCGTCGACCGAATGGCGAATGGCGTTTCCGTGCTATGAATCTGTTCACCATAAACAAACCGGGTCGTCTCTGGTGGCTGGTGTGCTACGGCTCATGCGCTCCGTTGATAGCATGCATGCAACCAAGTCAATTCGCCGGTCATTCACGGAGGCCCGTACGCCGGCTTACCCGTAGGACCGGCGGTCGCAACAGAATGTGACCGACTACCAAAGTACTGTCTGGAATCGGTTCTCTTCTTTTATAAGCGATCATCATACTTGATATATATAGATATACTAATGGTTTATCATATATCGGTAAGAATCTCCTCTTAATTTCTACACATTACGTCTTACTTGGATTGATCAAATCATTTGATGCAACCTGTCGTTCGAACATTTTCTTTAACATTTTTGCCTTCTTTATACCACATTTGAGTTCAACTATCTCACTTAGCATTATTGACGTTCTTGATCTATGCCCTCCATGAGTGTAGACTCGGTTCTTGCCTTGACCATAGTTGACTAAGCTTTTTACACATCTAAAGATCAACAAATCGTTTTCAAATAAGTTCTTCATAACTTGATACACATTAGCTCAAACATGTTTTATACAACATGAATGCACTTACCTAGGGCAATTTGACTTGATCCACGATTAAATCCTCAATTCAGAATTCTCAGTCAAAATTCAGATTGTCTGGTCCGACTGCCATGTGTAGCTGGTCTGACTCCTACGTTGGGCCAATCTGACCACTCAACAAGGCCAATCTGACCGCCATGATGAAAACACCAAACCGAAAATCCAAATCTTGCTTAATTTTGAATTCTAACTCAACACACATTGACAATAATGTATCACAAATATTCATAGACTTCTTACATGGTCCTTAATATAGAGTGTGTTTGGTTTAGAATTTTGGACACTTTTGGTACTGTGTACCATAAGAATTCCAAAAGTAGCCTCTAAATCAATGTAATTCTCGATCTAGCCCCCTCCCGACCGTACGACTCACCGACGAGCGACACGTGGATACCGTATGCGGTCGCGAGCGCACGACACGCGAGTCATGCGATCGGTGACCGACACGACTTGGCCTAGCTCACTCGAATGGCGCGGTGACGATCGCGACGACTTGGTGTGCTTTGTTTAAGGTTAGGGTTTATGGATAGGTTGCTCCGCTTGCAAAAATGAGGTATAAATTTTGTATTTTTATTTGGTTATTTTAGTCGTGAAATTTTTTTAATTTATAAATGTTACGCATATTTACATGTAATTTATTTTGTTTGGAATCGATTGCAAATTTATAATGTAGTATAGCAGATGCATAACATTATGAAATAAATTTGACAACCGTTATGCATTGTACATGATACGTGTAGGTAATATTTTTAGATTAATATTTTTCGAAATATTTTCATCGTTCCTAACGACGATCGCCATGCCTTGTTATAGTACGGTTAATTTTGGAAGAATTTTGTAGTGACGATTGAGCCCTAAATAACGCAGCTTAAAGAGGTAAATTATATTGCGGTGTAATTGTTGATCGGTTTGTGTTTTTGCACGTAGTGAATGGTAAAATATCTTGATTCATAAAATTATTTTGCGATCATGGTACCCTGTTGTACTGCAAGAAATTTCATGAAACATTTTATGTGCACGACTAGGATAGGAACGGCTGGTCAGTACAAAGGAAAGTTCTTGCAAGACAACAGGTACCATGATCGCAAAATAATTTTATGAATCAAACATATTTTACCGCTCGCTAGTGCAAAAACACAAACCGATCAACCATTACACCCCAATATAATTTACCTCTTTAAGTACGTGTTATTTAGGGCTCAATCGTCACTACAAAATTCTTCCGAAAATTAACCGCACTACAACAAACCATGGCGATCGTACCGTTAGGAACGTATGAAAATATTTCGAAAAATATTAATCTAAAACAATATTTACTACACGTATTATGTGAAATGCATAACGAATTGTCAAATTATATTTAATATTTTTTTGTATCTCATGTACTATATTATAAATTTGCTACCGAATCCAAACAAAATAAATTACATGTAAATATACGTAACATTTATAAATTAAATTTTTTTTCGCAACTAAAATACAGTCTTATCTAAATAAAAATACAAAATTTATACATCATTTTTTTGCAAACGGGAGCAGCCAATCCATAAACCCTAACCCTAAACAGTGCACACCAAGTCGTGCGGTCGGCCGCACACCATTCGAGTGGTCGTAGTCGGCGACCGCATCGACTAGGTGAGCTACGATGAGCGGCCGAGTCGTGCGGTCGTCAACCGCATGACTCGCGTGTCGTCGGCGCTTGGCGACCGCACGGTATCCACGTGTCGCTCGTCGATGAGTCGTACGGTCGGGAGGGGGCTAGGTCGGGAATTACACTGATTTAGAGGCTACTTTTGAAATTCTTACGATACGCAGTATCAAAAGTGTCCAAAATTCTTTGGTTTACAGCCTAGGCCACGAGTGCCTGGCCAGGACACAGCCGGGATGTTTTTTTGTTGCCGACCTGGCTCACTCCTAGTCTCCTAGGCCCAGGCGACCAAAAACGAGTGCCTGGTTACCAGTCTCCTAGGCGACTCGATCCACTGTCACTGTTTTCGATCCACTGTCCTTGCTTTCATCTATCAAGAGTAGGCACAAACTACTAAACAAACACCGCAACCCCAGCCTTACCTAGCCAGCAAAAACCATCAAAATATCCGGCTACCTCTAGGCACCATCTTTTACCAGGCATAGAGCTTAGGATACCAATCAAACAAGCCCGTATTCTGTGGTTGCACGACTGTATCTTGACATGGAAATAAGCTCATGTGGTCGTGTAATGGCAGCTGTCATGCATGTACAACCAGGCCTTGAATTTGAGTGTCCATGGTGAGACGACCATTTGAAACAACTTCAAAATTTCAAAAATTTTAAATTCTTCTGAGTTTTATTTGACTTCCAGTTTTTACCCAATTTGGGAATCCCTTGAAAATGTGCCTTCCTCTTTTGGTCTTCCATCTCCCTCCCTCTGCTGACGCTAGCCGGCGAAACGCCTCTCCACCGCCTCACTATGCGCCGCTCCACGCGCCCGAACGCCGCCGCCTAAAGTCGCGGCCGCGCCGCTTCCTCGCGTTCACACTGCCCATCCCGTGCTGACGCCAAGGTCCCATCAGTCAGTCGCCCAGCCCCTGTCCTCCTCCTCACTTCGCGCGTGAAAGATCAAATTCCGATTAAATTGATTAAATGAGAGATTGAAAGATCAAACTCCGATTAAGTTAGTTTTGGTGTCAATGACAATGCTTTTATAATGTATTGTTGTTAATGATAAATAATTTTATATTATGTTGGTGATAATGACAAATGTATATATGAGACTAATATGTTTGTTTAAGTTCATTTATGCTTTAATCTCATTTGGATGGAAATGTGATATCAATGAGGTATGCATTCGAAATCACTCTCTTGCATATTAATGCATTTCTTGATCCCAAATATAGATTGAACTCCATTAATTGTTCAAAATGAATATGTGCATATGTCTTCATTATATACACTTGTATTCACACATTTAGGGAGAGCTCTCTATATATTTTGGAGTTTCATGAGTATTGATTTATGCTTCTTTTAATATGCATATTTGGTATCTTTACTTTGAAATATATTCTTGAGTGTATATATAACTTGTGTAGTTCATATATACCCATGTGAAATCGGGTTGTCAACTAACTTCTCTATTATGTATTAATAGTTGAATAGTCAATGACAACCAGATAAGTAATATTTGTTTAAAAGCTTATCTTAGAGTATATAAATTATTGTGTACAAGTTGTATACTCGCAAAATCTTTTTATATCTTATGATTTGTTGAGATTGTCATGAATTACCAAAAATGGAAGATTGTTGAATCTAGTCCCTCCATTATGTGTTAATGGTGAAGTTGGGTAATTGATGACAATTGTTTTGTGGACTAACAATTTTCATGAGCCGGATGAATATGTTAGGTTTTACAAATGAAGATGACTTGGAATGACTTCACGTGTTGAAGATCATCAAGTCAACATACGAGAAGAAGATAGCATCATGAGTTTAAGGCTATTAAGATGAAGATGTCGTCATGTGTTGAAGGCCATCAAGAGATGCAACCATGAGTTGATGCATGGAGATGATCATGTGTTGATCAAGTGAAGACCAACATGTGTTGATGGAGTTGATGAAAAGATTGCATTATGCGTTAATGCATATCAAAATGATGACCCAAGGCAAAGGTATGAACTAACTAGGGCTAAGGATATGTTGCTAGTCTTTTACCGGTCTTGGTGTTTGGTTGGAAGATCAGATTGCTAGTATAGTTTTGCCGTACTATTAAGAGGGGTCATATCTAGTAGTTTGAGTCTCATCATGTGTTGATGGCTCGATCTCATCTCGTCTAGCTCATTGTGACACGAGGCTTGAATTTGCGAATGTGTTTTGCAAATAGTTGAAGTCCATGTGTTGAATCTTTGCAACATGGGACTATGCATTGCAAATGTGTTTTGCAAGTGCTTGAAATCCATGTTTCTATTCTTTGTAATATGAGGCTTATATTTACATATGTGTTTTGCAAATGATCGACATGCCAAATGTAGAGCACATAAAATTCTCCACAAATTACACAATTAGGCCTACTGTGTCGGAAAGCTGTACATAAAATTTTGTAATTTTTAGAGCTCGTTTGATATATGTAATAACTCTTACAAATATCATAATCTTATAAATGTTTTAGCCTTATTCAAATTGGATAAAACTGTTAAAAAATTACACAATGAAGTACATTGTGTTAGGGGACTGCATATAAAATTTTATAATTTTTGAAGCTTATTTGCTATATTTAAAAAATAAAATAAATATAACATATAAAATACTAATTTAGACAGGTAAATTAGTCTGCTTAATTACCTGTTGTATGGTGGAGGGGCGGTAGACCACCTGCCGCATAGTGGCCAGGCTCTAGTAGTCTATGTGTCTGCTGTAGGGCGTTATCGTTTGATGATCGAGTGACAGAAGTATTATTTTTGTTATTCTATATATATATATATATATATATATATATATATATATATAGCTAATTTTATAAATACAGATGTAAAACATACTGTATGTCAAAAACTCGGAGATGGACTGCACAATACACTACACTAGCACAATACTACCGTATAGGCGATGATCGTCCCAAGTTCCAAAACATGTGCAACTTGGTGTTCAGGTCAGATGCAGACGCCTGCGAGGGGAAAGGCCAGCGAACGACAGAAAAGCTCAAATTTATCTTTCGATCTGTCAGCGCTGCGATGCGAGCAATTACACAGGACGTGGGGGAGCAGGTGGCGAAACATAGTTGCAGCAGCATGTTTGATCCTGACAAGCAAACAGAACCGAAAGCTAGAGCCACGCAGCAGCAGAAAGGAAGGACAAGATGGGAGCTCGCCGACCTGATCAGACGGGACTTGAGAGAGAGGAAGGGGCAGCCCTCACCTGTGTTAATCGGCGTGGCACGCGTGTTACCTGCGGAGTGAAAAAAAAATGCAGAGAAAACACTGTTAACTGTTTAGGAGTGGTTTCGGACTCGGCTAAACCGGCCTATTGCACTAAGAGATCTATTAGTTACTAGTTATATATTCATGTGTTGCAACGAAATTTATTGAATATATAGAGAATCATGCTATAGAAGAGAGTTATTTTGATCAGCTAGAAAGTGGAGAATGGTGAGAAGTTAAGTGAATAGAGTGGTTGGAGGAGAATGAACATATAACCACCAACTCCTTCTTTTATAATAGTAATAGATGTGCATCCATAGGTGATCCAAGAATATTGTAATAATAGAGAGAGCATATTTACCATCACAATTATAGAATTAGATAGAGATATTTATATAATCAAACCTCATCATGGCTATAAATATGTGCCTCAAGGGTCGGTCTATAAAGGCCCACCGCCCCTGGCATAGTGGCGTCCGAAGCCATGGCAGATAACAAAAGTGGTTCCTCGGCAGCTATGCTAATGACAGAGCAGGAAGCATCGCAAACGCAGAACCCGATGGCGGCTTACCGAAATGTCGGAGTTTGTATTGCCCAAATAGTGGTGGTATCTATTGACATTGACACCGTCGCTGTCACAACGTAGGGAGCAGAGGGCATCCTCCCCCTCCCCCGTTGAACTAGGGCATATGCGCCCATGAGGTGATCTGCTGGACACTGCAACGAGAGTTGGCGGACCTACCGAGAGCCATGTGCGAGATGCAGAAGAGTCGGAGTCAGCCGACACCCACTGTGGCGGTAGCATAGACTGCCGCAAAAGGGACAAAGAGTCGCGAAACCAACGCTGGAGCTAGGGATGGCAATTGGGCAGCGGCGGTACGGGTAGTGCTCGCCCAAACCTGTACCCACGACCCCAATTTACGCCCACGGGCATACCCGCGAAGGACGACGGGTGAAGAGCCTCGCCCATACCCGTCGCTCGCGGGTACCCATCGCCTGTGGGCATGCCCGTTTACCCACGAACTGAGAGTCACCATCTGAGAGTTGAACTAATAACAAGTACATATAAGCAGCAGTTGTTGCTAGGAAATATAATAGCTATCAAAAAAGTTTATAACAATCAACAGCAATTAGAGATATACAAAAGTTTATAGCAATTAATAGCAATTAGAGATATTGCCATGGCTGCGCCACCTATCAATCTATATCGTGGGTAAACGGGTGGGGGTGGGTACGGGTGGAGCTTACCCATACTCGCGTCCATTTACCCGACGGGTAGAGTGTTCCCCCATTTCCATACCCATAGGGTGTAAATGGGAGCTTACCCATACTGTGTCCAGTCCTCCTCTTTACCCGACGGGTAGAGTGTTCCCCCATTTCCATACCCATGGGTAAGGAAAATATTCCATACCTGACTCCATTAGGGTATTTACCTACGAGTATAGTCCGTCCGCCATGTGTAAACGGGCACATTACATAAAATGGTGATCAAGCTCCCAGTTCGCCAGTTGGAGCCCATAGTGCATCTCGATGGGTGGGTCCCGAGTCCTCCCTCTGCACAAGCCTACAACTGAGCGCTTGGTCGAAAAACTTCAAGATGGCCATGATGGAGCCATACAAGGGCGACACAGACCCCTAAGTTTATGTGTGTCTATGATTCAACCATCGAGGTAGCGGAGTAGATGACTTGATGAAGGAGAAGGGGTTGTCGCTACTCTTCAGGGAGTCGCGATCCCTTGGTTTTTTAATATCTCTCCCGGCTTGATGTATGCATGGGAGTAAATTCGAGATCTCATACACAACAACTTACAAGGCAACTACATGAAGCAGGCTGGAGCCACTAGGTATAACCCTGCAAGGCTTTGGTGGTCAAGGGTCAGGTCCACGCACTCTGTCGTGGGGCACAAGGTATGAAGTGCTTTTGGCCGGGGGACGAATTCCCCCATGGACAGCCACCTCGACTCCGCGCCCACAACCTCCATCGTGCCAGTCCGAGAAGTGTCTTCCAGAGTCTTGGCTGGATAGCTGCTGCTCCACCACCGAAGAAAGGGGTGCCACTGACGAGGGCGATAGTGTTAGGGAGCATAGCAGGGACAGACGCACGAAGTCCTAAGAAGAAAAAGATAAGATAAATCTTGGAACATGCTGACTGGAGGCAGGCATGGGCGCGCCATCTTCACCTCACACATGGTTCCCTCCAGGAGGTGTTGTCGTCGGAGGGTCTAGTGTGGTGACCGTAGGGAGAATCCTCATCCAGCATACCCCGCCGCAATGCAAAACCCTATCTCTGAGACCGTTGTGGAGACCTCCAATCGGACACGCTTCACGAGATGGCCCAGCGAGGTCGAGGAAGTAGGTTGCACAGGGGACAACAAAGACATCAAGGGTGCCTAGCAAAGGGTTCGCAACGTCGTCTCCAAACATGCCAGATTCGCATACACCAGACCATCGGTGGGTTGGCCCTTGCCCACACCGACGTCGTGCCTTGCATTATGGGCTGCCTTGCCTCCTTCCTCTGCGTCTGAGTCATGCGCGTCAATAATGTTAGGACTAGCACCATCATTGTTGTCGTTGTTAGCCTTGTTGCCCCAGCCTCCTTCGTTTTAACGACACCAACCCCGTTATGTCCATTCAGACTGGTGTTGGGCCCCGCTAGGGCGGGAGGGGCCGAAGATAGGGGCACAACCATCATGGCCGAGGGCAAACCCTCACGCTCTTCAGGGTCTTGACGGCCTCCGTCGTCTTTGCTGTCGTGTCTACTCGCGCAGCCGGAGTGGTTACCGCTCGCAGCAAGGATGGGATGCTCAAGCATGGCAAGGCCCAAGGCTTCGCACACGTGGTTGATGTGCGGATCGCCTGACATGGCCGTTGCTTGAAAGCTGTGCCCCTTGAAGATGAGGGCCCCAGGAACACAGCCACTGCACGCTTCGCCTCTACCAATGAAAGAACTGTTTGCACTCACAGTTAGTTGGGTGGGGGCGCTTACCAAAGACATCAATATCGAAGTGCAAAAACTTACCAGGGCCCATGCGCTTCATCAAGAAAGACCGGATACCATCAATCCGAGCATGTCTTCACGTCCCATCCCCAGGCCAGCGGAGATAGGCGAAGCATGCAAAACTTCTCGACACAGTCACACATGTTCAGCCGTAGCGCGACCATGAGGAGCCTCTAGACGAGCATCTTGTCCTCCCGGTCAAGCTTCACGCGATGCGATTGGACAAAGTCGATGATGCACGCGGTGAAGTAAAGGTGGTTGTCGTGCGCAACCTTGTGGTAGAACCACCGTTGTAGCCAATGAGATTCCCAACTTCGTCCGTGCCGCATTCGGAGGGAAGCCCTTCGTTCAATGGGTCGGAGGGGGCCAAGGATCAACTGACATGGTTGCAGCCCACCGAAATCAATGCCCTTTTACCATGAGAGATTACTGTTGGGGGAGTGGTCCCCACCATAACCTAGTCATCCTATTGCACGAAAGGGCCCATTTGTCATGTGAACATGTGGCTAGCCCAAGAGGGTTATTACAGTGAAAAGGGCGTGTTTGTCTCTACAATTATAGAGCTAGATGAGGACATTTATATAAATAACCTCTTTATGACTATAAATATATGACTCAAGGTGCCATGAGGTGGAAAAGACTCATTTTTTTCAAAGACAATGTTATGTAATGTATACACCATCTTTAGGTCTTCTAAGCATTTAGGCAGCTCTTTGTAGCTTCGCTATAGTTCCTATTTTTTACTGTTTAGACCATAACCACAGTTACCTTACGTTAGTGTTACCTTTCCCTTTGCTCTATGTTTTTCTGTCTTTTCCAGAGTAGTGTACTGATCGTCTGACCCATGTACAAATAAATACCGGCAAAATTGGGGGAAGAATACATCAATGTTACATGTACCAAGTGATACTACACACCCGCTTCATATTCATATACGTACCCAGCCATTCCTTCGTTTCTTCGCGGCAGGAGCGTGAAAGGATGACGTAGAGAAGACGGGAGGGGCAGCGCATTAATTGCCGGTCCGATTCCATCAACTGCCGCTGACATCACGCGCGCGCGGTGGCAGCAGCGATCAGGCGCAGCATACGTGCGAGATAAGCATCGCATTTGTTACCGAGACCGACCACCAGCGCAACACACAAGCACACCCTACCTGCCGAAAGAACCCCTGCATTAAATGGTAGGGGTTAACTGTGTTTTGATTAGCGTTTATATGAATTAGATAAAAATTGATAAATTATTTTTAAAAAACTATTTTGATAAACTGCATTGAAATGATAGTGAAATTGCCATCCGTTGTTTGTTAGAGTTAAGTCATAAGTTAAATAGAATAGGTCTTATATAGACTGATTTTTCTTAGTTTTGGACTTCTATTTTGACTTCTTCAAAAATTAAAAAAGTCAAACGTCAAAATATAATGGTTTTTTCAAACATATTCTTTAAACGGATTCTTTAGTCTAAAATCGCATACGCTATCCATATCGTCTCCATCATTCATCACCGTATAAAAAAATATAGATAAAATTCATCAAATAGAGCTAAAAACTATCGGTGACGGTAGCGGAAAAACCGGCGCGGTAGCGGAAAAACCGGCCCACATTTGTATCAGGCTCGAGACCTATCGAAATGGAAGAAGGTAGTAGTAGCATTAGACTGGTACTGGTACGTACTAGCAGCGAGATCTGTACGTATCACGGATATCCTCTTCCCTTTATTACTCGCTCTCGGTGCGTGTGCTCATCCCGCCGGCAGCGTACTGTAGTAGACGGTGCCGTAATTGATTGAACGTGTAAGCATTGTGTGATCCGTTTCAATGGAGGAGCTAGGCTAGCTACGGGGTCTTTATTTGTACTCGCTGCTAAGCAAATGGCCACGGAATGGCCCGAGCCCTAGCTACGGTCGTCGAGTACTAGCGGTAGAGACGCTCTCTCTCTCTCTCTCTCTCTCTCTTCCGTGTGATTGAACTTAATTTGGCGGCGTTTATATTAATGGTTTTTTTCTGTAGTTAAAAACAAATAATAATGATGGAAAAATGGCTTTGAGAATAAGGACATGAGTAATAAAGTGAGAAAAATATACGTGCACGAAATAAAAGAAGATAAGTAAGATATGTGGTCGGATTATGATGGCTGCCTTACCTAGAGTGAGATGAAAGAGAGATGTAAAAATGCTGCTAAAAAAAATTAGATGCTCTTAGGGTCTGTTCTTTTGGGCTTCTAAAAGCGGTTTTTGGCTTTTGCACAAGATCTAACTTTTAAATAGAGTATTTTTTTAAGACGGGATCTACAAGTTAATTGTAGTATACATTAAAAGCTAACATATGTATCAACTAAAATCGCAAGCGAGTATCTCTTTCTCCGCAATCTCTATCGCAAACAGCCAAAATTCAAAAATTTAAGCCAAAAGCCATAAGCCGCAGCCAAAAAGAACAGGCCCTTATTAGGGCTTGTTCTTTACCTCAAAAGTCAGCGGTTTTTTAGCTTTTGCTACAGTACCTAACTTTCAAACGGTCTACACGTTAAAAGCCTAATATTTGTACCAGCCAAAATTGTAAGTGCGTATCTGTTTCTTCGTAATCTGTACCGTAAATAGCCAAAATTTAAAAATTTCAATCAAAAACCAAAAATCATAGCAAAAAAGCAGACCCTTAATCTCTGGTAGAAGCTTATCACGACTGAATATGCCCCGGCATGAAGAGCCACTGGCAACGGATGGCGAGCCGGCCAACTTCTTCTCCGTTGCAATAATGACGCTTCGCTCAAGCAATGGGCTTTTTCTCATTTTCGTGAGTAAATGGGGATGAAATGCACAGAGAAAATACTTATATATAATTTTAGACGGTATAACTGAATTTAATATATTTTTTATTATAATCTTTTTATTAATACTATTTTAAAAAACACATCATTTAAAATCAGTTGCTATAGCATGTATAAACCAAAGCACAACCAAACCAGCCTATCTACCAACGGGCATGGTAAGTACTCTAGCTAGGAGTGATGATACTGCAGATTAAAGTAGAGGTCAAGTAATATGTAGGGGTTACCCCATGTAATGGTATTTAACGACAGGAGTAGAATGTCTCCACAGAATTCCAACGAAAGAAAAATCGGCGAGATAGGGGTCCTATGATCTAGGCCTGTTTGGAACGCTGGAAAAATGCACGCTGGAATTGAACCCTCTTACGCGGAATACAAACCAACTAGCGAATCACAAGTGGTTAACAACGAGGGATGCTTTTTACACTTGCGAACAACATGTCGAGCAAAGATTACTCTTCCCGTCGTCAACGGATGATTGCTTCAATGTGTTTTAAGCGTTATAGCTGCTAAATTGCATCCCCATTTTCTAGAGCGGAAGTCTCTACCAACATACTCACCACAATACACAACACATGGAGAACAAAACAGAACTGCAAGCAGCTACCCAAAACAGCCGAACAACACATGTCGAGACGGGACGATGATTAAATAAATAAGATAGCTTCTTTAAATAGTTTTTTAGATCAAAAACCGTGTGTCATCGACTTCAGCGTTTTTACCATTTCTAAAAACACTGATAAAAATCATTAATTATAATCAAAAGTCATCAATCATAACTCAAAAGAACATAACCAATGAGCCACACAGAGATGATCGCGTAAGTGCCCACAATGTGTATGGCACAGAAGATCGTGGGCGAGGGCCGTACCCCAGCCGTTAAGCAGTTAGGCCTTATTCATATTGGTTTCTGCTTAGAAAAGTCAAAAGATAATATGAATACCTGACTTTTTTAAGCGGCTTCTTCTCACCTCTCGCTACCATCTTGCTCTAGGGGTAAGACATGGGTCACAAGTATATCGCCCACCCCTCCTCTCGCTCCCGTCACGCGCATGCATGTTTCTCTCATTTTTTGCATCTTTCGCTTACTTCTTCTAAAAGTCACTTCTTTTACCAGGTGAGTTTTTTGGTGTATGGCTTATGATTTTTGGTTTAAAATTTTGAATTTTAGCTGTTCGTGAGAGGATTACGGAGAGAGTGCGATTTTGACCTATATAGTATCTATTACAATCAATTTATAAATTCTATCTAAAAATATTTTATTTAAAAACTAGTTACTAAAAAAACTAAGGTAAACCAAAAATTCAATCCAACAACAAACCGCTCATTTTCAATTAAAATCCATCAGCGAAAAGCCAACACCAGCGGCTCCTTAGCCCATACCTCGCCACCACCACCCGTCCGATCGCATCACGACCGTCCGCCCGTGCGGGCCCCGACCTCATCTGACGCCGCACAGTACCCCCACGTGGCGGGCCCGCCCGCGCGGTAAGTATATATGGGTAGAGAGAGCTACGTGTAGTAATTACTGCCCCCAGTGCCGGCTCGACACGTCGATGCTGTTCACGCCGCCTCGCCTCGTCCCGTCGGCCACCCATCTCGTGGCGCGCACAGGCCCGGGTGGACTCCCGTCAGCCCGCCACGTGGCACCGGCAAGCAAAGCAGCCTCTCCTCGTGCATTCCGGCGTGAGGGGAGGGAGTCAACTTTGCTTAAGCAGCTGTCAATTTCACCACAGCATTGCACTGTCAAGTTAATTGCTCAAGCGCTGCGCAAAGAGGGAGGCACGCAGGGGTGAAAGAGTGACTTACTGCAGTAACTGTTTTATACTCGCTGTTCTGCAGCAGCAGTAACTACCTAGTCGAACTAATTAATGTGCTCACTGTTCTGTCTCTCGGTCTCGTCCAACCCCGTTTCATTGATTAACCAGCTAATTAATCCCTCGCGCCTGATGGGGAGTGGCGAGTGAACAGTGTCGTCGCCACGCGCACATAAAAACCCCTCCTGCTTGGCCGGTCGCTTCTACCGCTGCTAGCTTCCGAAAGCGATAGCTAAAGCGCAAGGGCGGTGAAAAGAATACGGCCACGCGCGAGCGAGCGAGTTGGTGAGTGGGTGGTGGTGAGATTGTGCGGACATGATGGATCACCTGAGCCTGGTACCCTACGAGGGAGGCACCGGCGGCGGGGGCGGGGCCGGCGGCGGGAAGTACAAGGAGTGCATGCGCAACCACGCGGCGGCCATGGGCGGGCAGGCGTTCGACGGCTGCGGGGAGTACATGCCTGCCTCGCCGGACTCGCTCATGTGCGCCGCGTGCGGCTGCCACCGCAGCTTCCACCGCCGCGCGGCGGCCGCGGGTGGCCCCGGTGCGTGCGCGCCAGTATTCTTCCGCCCGCCGCCGCCGCCGCCGCACGGGACGCACCACGCCGCGCTCCAGGCCTTCATCCCGTCCATGCCCACGCCGCCGCCGCAGCTCGCGCTGCCGTACCACGCCGTGCCTGCCGCCTGGCACCACGCAGTGGGGGCCGAGCGCGCCGGGTCGGAGACGCCGCCGCGGCCGGAGGACTTCGCCGGCGGCGGGAGCGGGAGCTTCGGGCGGAAGCGGTTCAGGACCAAGTTCACCCCGGAGCAGAAGAAGAGGATGCGCGAGTTCGCCGAGAAGCAGGGGTGGCGCATCAACCGCAACGACGACGGCGCCCTCGAGCGCTTCTGCCTCGAGATCGGCGTCAAGCGCCACGTCCTCAAGGTCTGGATGCACAACCACAAGAACCACCTCGCCTCCCCCACCTCCGCCGCCGCCGCGGGCATCAACCCCGGTGCCGGCGCTGGCACGGGCGATGGCGACGACACCGACGACTCCCCACCCCGCGCCGCCGTCTCGTCCCCCTCACCCTCCCCCATAAGCGTCTAGCTAGCTCTCCTGCTCTCCCGCGCGCTAATGAGTTCTTTTAATCACTAGTGCTTAGCTCTAATTTAATTTACTAGTATCCGTCAGTTGTCAGCAGCTAGTGTCAATGATCTCCTGCATGCCTGCCCTGTCGCAGCCGCGCCGTACATCGTGGTACCGAACTGAGGACATATATGTAATTTCTTCTACTATTTAATTCTAGGCGCTGCCGTTGTAGCTGCATTGTCTTCTCTTTAATCGTACTAGCTGCAGTGACTAATCATCGTACTATCCTACTACTACTACTACTAGATGATTAAAGCTATCACATTGTCCGTAGCGCGTTAGCGGTCATTGCTTTGGAGTTAGGCGGAAGCTTCCAATTGATTCGTCTCCGTCTGAGATTTGCTGAGATTTCCGTTGCCTGCGTCGTGTGCATTGCTGCTGCTGCAGCGGCCGCTGCTGCTACTTGCATTGTCTCTCCTTGGTCGTACTCGTGTGGCATCAGACTAATGGAGCAATGATCATAGATTCATAGTTGTATCCTAAACTGTTTTAACATCGTGATTCGTGACGTTGCGTCGTGGACGTTTCGAACGGAAGGTGGTGGGGGTGGCCTGAGATTTTGTTGCCATTTGCGCCCTCCCTCCCGGCCAGCCGGACCACGTTGCGGCCGTGCGCGCGGCCGCTGGCTGGCGACCACGCGGCGGCGGTGGAGCCGGAGCGCAGCAGCTCCCTGCCCAGCGCTAGCTTTCGGTGTTTGGTTTGTTGCGCCTCTGTCCTTTTCTCTTTCCTTCGGTCTTTTCTGCCGCTGAGGGGTTAAAATCGTGTCGGGTCCGTCGCGAGTTGTCTTTTCGGCGTCGCTGTGTCGCGTGCGCGGCCGGCCGTCCGGTTTGGTGACTTGCAAGGCTTTTTTTCTATGGCCAAGGCACCGCGAAATATGGCTTTAGCTTCTAGCTTCTGGCTTATTTTTGCACTATTTATAATTTCGTTTTTTTCTGAATTTTTAGTTTTTTTTTGAGCTTTTTTGCCGATTCTTTTTTTCCCGTATTCGTTTGCGTTGTCTGTGATGGGCTAACAAATTTTTTATATTTTTCAATTTTTTAAATTTAATTACGTTAAATAAGCCTCTGTCAGCTATAGTGTTTTCAGCCATAAGCCACTAAAAATAAGCCGAACTGAACACCACCTAACACGAACAACGAACCGAATGTTTCAAAAAATATATCCTGATGAGTATCTTGGAAAAGATGACGAAACCGTGCTGTATCTTTAAAAAGATGACAAATAATCGCTCTATTATTTAATTAAAATTTATTTATTTAAAAGAAGTTATAAGATATAAAGTGAAAAAAAAGAGCTTTGGGGGTTTGTTAGGATGGAACGGGGAGGTGACCACGGCAATTAGGCCGGCACGATTTGGGGCTTTCGGTGCGGGGCCGGATCCGACGCGATCTCACCTCTCGGTGGGATTGGGATTGTGTATGTTACTTGTGCGTGTGTTTGGTCTCTCGTTTGGTTATGTCCACCCCTTTTGCAATCATTGTCTGTCGATCACTCACTTGAACGTCACAATGCCTCGTGTTTATGTGCCAAAGCATAGTCATCGGACTTGGATCAGCTATCAATTCGATCAAGATCTCCGATCACTAATCCAATGATCGGACCGATAGGTCATCAGCTGGATTAGATGTTTTATTTAAATATTTATATTATATGTAAAAGTTATATACACAAAGATATCTTTATGATTTTTTACATACAAAGCAGATGAGCATAACTATATTTATTATTTAAGAGACATATGATGGAAGGATAACAAAATATTGGGTTATTGACAGGTTGCTTTACCACTTTAAAAAAAAACAGGTTATTTTATCATATATATATATATACTATTATAAAAGAAGGAGTTGGTGGTTGGTGCGGCCTCCCACCCTTCCCATATCTCTTAACAAAAAGATACTTTTTGTCGACGTGTGGACCCACCCACCCTCCCACGCCAGGCGCCCGCCTCCCCCACCCCCACGAACCTGCACTCCTCCCCGATTTCTTCCTCGCCTCCTCCCTCCTCCTCCGCATGTTCTAAAAATTTTACCACTGTTATCGTAACATATAATATGATTAAATTTTAAAATCCGTAGTAACGCAGGCATTTTAGCTGTGTGTGTGTGTGTATATATATATATATATATATATATATATATATATATATATATATATATATATATATATATATATATATATTGTTTCTTTCTAACACATGAAGATGTTGCCCAGTTGGCTAGATTCCATGTTCGAATCTTGGTGGGCACGCGCAGTAAATTTTTACGTGGGTTTTAGCCCACCAGGTTGACCATGTCTTTTTCACAAGAAAACCGACCGGACCTGGTTCGTACCGGTCAAGACGGACCGACTACATGTCTAATTCATCGGTGTGGCTCGAATCGGACTAGCCTCTGAATCTGATTTTTTCGGTCGGACCGGACCGCCGGTCCGGGTAGGATAACACTGGCTAGAAGACCGGTCGTTTTCGTACGATTTTGGTAATTGTTTTGGCTATCATCTAGGGTTATTAACGTACAGGACAGCCTAGTCTGGGCTTAACTCCAGTTTAGCTAGGTAGAGTGCGCGAACAGTCCCGTACTCCGTATCCCCTCTAGGTAGCTACAGTTAAACTGTGTCCGGCAATGCGGCTCCCACCTGCACGGCTGCAGTCACCACGACCACGAGCGCACGAATCAGACGGCGCGACGGGGTCACGGCACACGGCAGCACGGGGGCGCGTACGTACGCGCCATTCCGTGGGGGGGTACACGCGTAGCCGCGGGAGCGAACCCTTCGCGCCGCGGCCGTGGAGGTGCAGCCGCGCCGGTAGGCCCGTAGCACGGTGCGGCATGCCTCCCATTCCATGTGCAGCGAGGCCGTTTCGGGAGCGCGTGCGGGCGCGGACACGGGAGCCTACCCCGAGAAAACGGCCGCTCGGCACAAGGGTGGGCCAAGCCGCCAAAAAACCAGCAGGGTGAGAGGTCGAGCAGCTCGCCCCGTGCACACGCACATGCGCGCTACTCCACTGCTGGCAGCTTGCTTGGTTGGTTCATCTTGATCAACCGCTCGGCTCTGCCGCTGCCACCGCCACGTTCGTTCGTCTATTCGTTTCGTCTCGGCTCGCGTCAGGTACGAGCGCGCCAGCGCCTTTTGCAGAGGGGAGGGGGCACGGCACGGCACTGCCGGACGCGCTTACGGGCACTCTATTGCCTTTTGCCTAATGGATTTTAGATGTGAGTTATGATTTTTTTTGCTAAAATAAATAGTAGTGTTTGAAAAAATAGTCTTTTAAAAAAAGAAGACAAACGGTATAAAAATAAAAGAAATAGATATACGTGATAGAAGAGAGGCGTGAGATAAATAACATACCTGAAATCTTATGACTTCAGAGGAGAGGTACCGGACAGAGCAGAGCGGAGCAATTGGTGGGGGCGGAGTCTGTCTTGAGTGCGCGTGTAAGCGAGAGTCGAGAAGGGGTGGTGATGTTGTGTTTTGTGGTTTTTCTTTACTACTGCTCCGCATTGGTCGCTAGGATTTCGACAATGGGAGTTGACGTGCGATTAAAGGGTTAGATTTTGCGCACGTAAGCATGGGAACGTGAAGAGTGTAAGCTGCATGGTATCGTCCTGAAGGAGGTTAATTGGGCAGGGTCAATGTTTGTTGTTTGGGGGGAAATTTCACCCAGAAATCTGATTTCAACTTGAAGCGACCCAGATAGCACACCGGAACTCTCGTACAATTTGTTACAGTTTTGTTATTTCCGTATTTAATGGCATAACAAAACTGTCAAAATATATTTATCGATGTTTTAATACCGATTTTACGTAAGATTTGTTTGGATTTAAGAAAATCTCTTGAAGACTCGGACTATGATTATGTAGGGTATAGATACGGGAATTTTTATACAGGTTCGGGCCTTCTCTTGTGAGAATAACAACCCTACGTCCTGTGTGGCTATTGATCAGAGCAATTGATCATATCTAAGAGTAATGCGAAATGCCTAGCAGTATCTCCTGATCTGATGTGGTTCCCATCCCTTTCTCTCTAGCGTCAACCTTTATATAGTTGACGAAGCGACGATCGTTGTCTTGTGTCAAAAGACGTATCGACATTTCAGGATATAACCGTTTAGCGGAAGTTATTGTCAGAGAGACGTGGTGGCCTGTTCGTCGTGTGGAGGTTCTTGTCAAAGAGAGATCATGTGAAATTATTAGGATTAAGCGTATATTCTAACCACCTTGTCAGACAAAACCACGATATAATAAGTCGTCGTAGACAAACTAGTTGGAGATGGATTGGTGACTATGTGGTCGTAGAAAGATTTACGACTAAGAAATAGTCGTAGAAGGGCTTACGACTAAGTGGTTACAGAAAGATTTACGACTAAATAGTGGTCGTAGAAATACTTACGACTACCCTGTGAAATCTCTTCCTTATCGATAAGGGGTATGCTCGGAGAATATAATGACGTAATAATTAGAGGATTATTATATCCTTGTCATCTAGCCACGCAGCTTCAAGTGAAAATAATTTACATAAGAAAGTGAGGTCGTAGACGGGAGATGGTTGAAAGTAAAGCCTTTTCGACCTTACTCATCGTATAATGACGTAATAATTTCTTTCATGGGGAAGGCTGTGAAGATGACAACCTCCTGGAATTCGGTCCCCAAGGACCTTACTCAGATAGCCCCTACATCTCAACCATTAAAGACCTGAGGGACAAGGGGCTCACCGGCTGGCACGTGGTGAAGGACTTCATTACCCATCGTATCAGCCCCCTGAAGCGACGAGCACATCATATGTGGACGTACTCAGGAGTCTCGAATCCGACCAAGGACTGCAAAAATGATTAGTAACAATTGTACTCGTAGTAAGTTTTTAAATTTAGAGCACTATTTACTGATCTCTTCATCTGTATCAACAGATCTTGATTTGGGGGAAATTAATTCATGCATCAAGTCTATGTGCGAGAAGGCTCCATTTCTCAAAGCAGAGGCTCCTCATATTCTGGTGGATGTATCTGCTGAAGAAAGAGAAGAACGCCTAAATGTAATAAAAAAATCGATCTCATCTTTGGGACTACATAGTCGTGAAAAATGACCAAATAGTTGTTCTTCTACCTTATAGAAGGTAGGCATAAACAACCGTCAGGACGACCAAGGGGTCGAACTGATGGTTGTCGGAGGAGAGGTCAAGAAAGTTAAGGCTCCTTTAGCCAAGAGACGTCGACTGACCAAAGCAGTTGATAAGGACAAGGGGAGCACAAGTGCTGTTGTTCCCCTTGCCATCCTTCCCGCTACCCTCTGAGCGCCTCTATCAAGCAGTTTCTCGCGAACGTGGCAACTGTAGAGGAGATAGAAGCCACGTGCACGAGCAAACAACTCCTAAGATCAAGGCACGCACTCGAGTGAGCTTTGGAGTCGTGTTCTCGAGCAAGTTTTTGATGTGTTGGAGCTCTTGAGCCTCCTCGGACTAGAACTGGGCACGCACAGGCAAAGACCTCTAAGCAGCGAGTTGTCTCCTCTGTGCGGTCTTTGGATCCTCAATTTTTGAGGCTGGTTGAGGCTGCCTTAATGGAGAGCGATTATTTCTAGGATTTCTCCCACGCTCATCAAAGAACTGACCTGGTTCATCACTGAAGGTCTCCTCGCCATCCTCACGAGGGATGGCAGGGTGTGACTGGCAAGGAGGATTCTCAGGTCTTCTTCTGAGAGAGTGATCAGATTCTCTGGGGAGAGCAAAGACCTCCTGTCTAGAATCTCCACTTCCGACAGAGGTCTCCTCACTTGAAGAATCGTCCAACGAGAGTGCTTCATGGCCGAGAGTAAACCCCACCAGGTAAGAGAATTCCAGGTTATAACTATCACCGCTGGGAGTTGAACCATACGAGAGTGTGGACGAACTCGCAGGGAGCCCACCCACGCTCTCTGCGTGGACAACTAGAGAGTTACGGTCACTAGTTGGAGATGAATTCTTGGAATGACAGACTCTAGGGCTCACTAAAACTGCTCGTGCAGTCGCTGGGGGACTCAAACATTTGGGGGTAGGCCCCTCGATATGTTGCGAGTTTTGTTCGTGATCGGATTGACCTTGCCCTCTGGGAAAACTTGTTCTGCCATCTAGCGTACTGCTGCGAGGATATAGATCCCTCCTCAGCCTTTCCCGTGGTGCAGTCTCCAAGATCCCAGGATGGATCTCTAGGGACAACCTCACCGTCGAAAGCAAGCATTGTCTGCTCATAGTCGTAGCAGGCATCCATGTCAAGATATGTGTAGTCAGCCAGGTCGAACCAGTTCTCCTCATTCTATTCTCCTGCCATGAGGACATCAGAAGAAACAGAACTTGCCGACAAGGAAATTACCGGAGTATTGGAAGAATCTTCCCCACGGACGGTGCCAACTGTCGGTGTTTTAATACAGATCTTACATATGCTTTGTTTGGATTCTGGGAAAGCTCTTAAAGACTCGGACTAGGATTATGCAGAGTAGAGACACAAGAATTTTTATACAGGTTTGGGCCTTCTCCTGGGAGAATAACAACCCTATATCCTATGTGGCTATTGCTCAGATAAATTGATTACAACTAAGATTAAAACGAAATGCCTAGCACTATCTCCTGATCTGATGTGGTTCCCATCCCTTTCTCTCTGGCGTTAATCTTTATATAGTTGACAAAGCGATGGTTATTGTCCTGCTCCAAAAGACGTCTCAACACTTCTAGAGATAACCATCTGGCGAAAATTATTGACAAAGAGACGTGGTGGCCCATTTATCGTGCAGCGGTTGTTGTCAGTGAGAGATCATGTGCAGTTATTAAGATTAATCACACGTTCTAACCGCCTTATTAGACAGACCCATGATGTAATAAGTCATCGTAAACGAACTAGTTGGAGATGGATTGGTCACAGGAGGGTCTGCGACCATGAGGTAGTCGCAGGAGAACTCACGACTTATATAGTTGTAGAAGGGCTTACAACTATGTAGTCGTAGTAAGACTTGCGACTAAGGAATGGTCGTAGAAGAGCTTACAACTAAGTGGTCAAAGAAAGATTTATGACTAAGTAGTGGTTGTAGAGAGACTTACGACTATTCTGTGAAATCTCTTCCTTATCGATGAGGGTAATACTTGGAGAATATAATGACTTAATAATTAGAGAATTATTATATCCTCGTCAATATTGTTCTTACTCTTAGACTATGGTGCGTTTTTTGGCTGCGAGTTAGGTTTTATAGCCGTGGCTTATGATTTTTTGTCCTTGTGCGAGCACTCGTGCAAATGTACCGAAAACCTATAAGCCACTTCTAAAGACTATCCTGATAATCCATTTCAAAATAATGATAGAGAAGTTGTCTTATTTTTTTGTTTAATTAAAATCGTAAGCTAAAAAAATCATAAGCTAAAAACAATAGAATCTATATATGGCTACAAGACGATACAGGACGCACAATAGCACGGAACATAGAGTTATTGGCCATTATGGTACCAAGCTCTTTTTTTAGAGAGGGAGGGAGGGAGATGGAAACAAAGCTCCTTCAATGGCCCAACATCTTGCTCGCACTATCGTTAGATTACCTGTCACACCACCGACAGCCCAACTAACAGTGGGGTTGTCAATGGTCGATGCGTCCTGCAGTCCATATAAAGCACAGATTCGCAGTACTGCCAGACACTAGCCCAAGCAGGAAACCCCAATACAAGTTCGAATTGATGTTTTTATAATTTTATCCAGCCCATCAGCGAGCAAAGCTATGCACTAAACAGTAAATACAATCTCTTCTTTTAAAAAAGTAAATACAACTCCAGGGTAAGGACCATGTGTTGGATTTTGGCCGGTAGAATTGTTAAAACAACTCTAGGGTAAGTGGGTCTAATGAAAAGCCACAAAGTGACCTTCGTCCACGACTTTACCCTAGGGTGGAAGTCTAGGGTAAGGGGGTCTAGTGGAAAGCCACAAGGTGACCTTCGTCCACAACCCTTCCCTAGGGTGGAGGCTTGTGCAAATAATGTCTTAGAGTGAAATGGCGATAAAGCTTAGAGAAAGTAAGGATGACCTTATGCTGAGCAAAGAACATAGTGATCGCCCAACCACAAGTTTTGACTTGTCAAACCTGGTCTAGTAGCTGCTCAAATCGATTAAATCTCTACAGGAGTGAGAAGTGTTCGTATGGGAGGGGGGGTAAAACCATACTAAACAATGGTAGATTCCTCTCAAGACGAGCAGAAGATATCTAGCCGTGTCGGCGGATACCTGGGTCTGAGTTGGAGGTCTACCTGGTAGAGCCTATATAAAGAGATGAGCAGTGAAACGACCTTATTTTCTTAACTCAGTCATAAGGGTTAAGAGATCTTATGGGTAAATTTAGACAACTCTATGGAGTAATCACAATAGTATCTCGAATGCGCCGTGCTTCCGGTAAAAGGAGCTATGTTCATGGGTGATTCCAATAGCGAAGCATAAGTAGATTTGGAAATGAGTTGAAAAATGCTGAGGTCTGTTAATCAAGTCTTGAAACCCCAAATACTTAAGTAGTTATTATTCTTTTGTGTTTAAAAATGTTGACAAGCAAAACTACATCCACACATGGGAGCTTGCAAGGTGAAGGGCTAAAGGGTTAAGGGCAAGGGGGAGTGGGGGACATGGCTAGTGGCCAGATGGGACAGACGGACAGAACACTTACACGACTAGGTTGGACTGGAGTGTGCCGTGTGTTGGTGGGCTGAGAGATGATTGAGACAACAGTCGGGAACAACGGTTGAAGAAGCAACATTCCGGAGTAATGTTCGGGAGAAGCAACATTCAGGAGCAACGGAAGAAGCCTATAAATTCACTTTGCTTCTCTTTTCTTCAAATCTATCCAATCTCTCATTTCTTCAACATCCCTCTACACTCCTTATTTCTTCAATATCCCTCTACACTCCCCATTTCTCCACCATCCCTCTACACTCCGTATTTATTCACCATCCATCCTCTATGCTACCAAGGAGTCAGAGTACCAAGGAGCTCTTGAGCAATATGCAGAGAAGTCGAAGCATGAAAAGGGCACCAGGGTAACTTAGTGTAAGCTCTCGTCGTCGCTCCCCTAGTGCTCCTCTGGCTCTGACTCCCGTTGATACTCGTCGGCTCTCACCAAGCATAGGAGAGTACGGCATGGATGACCATCATATGGACGGTACGAAGAGCTACGAAGAGTACCAGGGCGATTCAGAGCCTATGGGGACTCCAGAATTCCCTCCCTCGCCCGTGGACA
The DNA here is from genome assembly GCA_036346245.1 of Bonia amplexicaulis. Classification (NCBI taxonomy): domain Eukaryota; kingdom Viridiplantae; phylum Streptophyta; class Magnoliopsida; order Poales; family Poaceae; genus Bonia; species Bonia amplexicaulis. The sequence goes on along the minus strand of CM070745.1, from coordinate 10,015,081 downwards.
ACCACATTAGCGGGTCTGGACGAAGGGTGAATTGCTGGAAGCACATGATCCAGAGCCAGAAAATCTGAGATGATAAAATGGTAGAGATCACAACTTATAATTATTGCAATGCTAAATTAACTGCTCGTACAACTGGAGGGACATGGCAGTTGAACCGGCACTACAAAGGGGGAGGAGTACAAACACAACTAAACTTCGAGGCCGATGGCTCTGTAAGTACTTGGGTATACAACCCGTTTTCTATCCGTGAGGAAATTGCTGGATATATTATTTCAGAAGATCAACCGATTAGGATGGGTGAAAGTGCAGGCGTACGCTGACCTCGAATGCACGAATGACCTAGATATTGATGAGTAGATACTATGTACGTATGTTGTTATAGTTAGTATGTTCATATATTGTTACTGTACTATTTTCCTTAATCGGGGGATCCCACTCTTGGCGTAAGGTTTTTAACGAGGTAATAACATTGTGTTTTTAAACTATCAAGAAAGTTTTCACTTTTTCTCGAAATATTTACATCATTGTATGCCCATGTTTTTATGCAACTAATTCTATTTTAGCTAGTTTTTAACGAGGTGGATATGGGAGAAAGGAAGATGGCGGCCGCCACCACCATCGTCGCCGCTGCCTTCGTCGTGTATAGTTACTTCGGACTGGGCTTAGACTGATATGACACAAACACTGGCACGACGGGCTTTGGACTATGCCTAGGCCTAGCCGGAGGCGAGGTGGGCCGGCACACACGGTGGGATGACTAGGCCGAGCCGGCACAACATGACATGGCCCAAAGCACGATGGGCCTGGGCCGTGCGGCACGACACGTCCCAATGCCCACCTCTATCCGGGGGCGACGCCTGTTACGACCAAGGTGTAGAGGACGAGCCCTATGGCCACGACGTTCATCATGGCGTGATATCGCATTGGATAAGCACTCATCACTTGGAAGAAAAGAAGAAGAAAGCTAGCAAGCGAACACTACTGCCTTGTTTTCTCTGCTTGGAGAAATCAAAATATAATACACACGCCCCCTGACTAAGACGGTAGGTCATGGACACATCACATGACCTACTCTCTGCATCACATGTACATATCTCTCCCTTACTTTTCCTACCACTCGCATCTTTCTTTTTTAAGTCACTTTTTTCAGCAACTGTTATTCATTTTCAGTGGAAAGCCATCAGCCGGGACAACGCGCCCTTACTCTACTTTGGTCCACTATTTGACGGCTTAAATTCGCGTGTGGTTGAGTGGCCACCAATGCTTGTAGAAACTCGAAAGGTGAAGCCGTGGCACACGCATGGAGCGACGAAAGGGCACGTGGTGGTGCGGGCGGTACGAGCAGGAGTGACACGTGTGGATGGACATGGCAGCACGGTAGAATCCATCACACAAATAATATTTTTTTCAAATTTAATCTCTAAATATTTTTCACAAATCTAACCCCTCCCAAACCTACCAAGCTACTCTACGACAACCCTAGTGGCTCGTTAGATGTGCTGCTACGTGTGGCAGGTCTGCTACAGTATTGCTGCCAGCGGAAGACTAATGAAAGGGACTAGATTTGTTAAAAAAAATCGTTCGCTTCGTCGCGGAATGGTTTCGGTTCTCGAGCTCTTTTCTCTGCTGGAAAAGCGTAAAGCGGCGGGGACTGGGACACGGCGGCAGCCAGCGAAGCACGGCGCGGCACAGCAAAATTGGCCCGAAATCAAGCCCGCACACGGTCTCTCGGGCCCAAAAACTGCCGCGTAAACGGACTGTGACTAACAGTAGCCCATTCCACATGCCCACTTTGCCTCCCCTCGCCTCGCATCACTGCCGGCACGGCAGTTCGCGTGTGGCACTGGCTCCGCAAGCAAAAACCCTACTCGATCGGGAAGACTTCACCCGCCTGGACCCTCCTCCGCCGCCGCCGCAGCCGGAGATGGAGACGGAGGACATCGAGGACGTGCTGGGACCGGTCAGGATCTCCGGCGGCGGAGCTCCTCCCGGGCTCCGCCTCCCCCTCGCCGCTGTCGCCGTCAAGCCCAAGCGCAGGTCGTCCAGGCTCGCCCAGACCCAGCCCCAACCCGAGGCTCGGATCCCCGGCACTCAGGTACCACCATCGCCATCGCTCTCGCCCGCGTTCCACTTACGACATGTTCCATGTTTGTGTTGACGAGTTTCCTGCTTAATGTGATGTGTTTGCTGGTTGTTGTGTTGTTTGTGTTGCAGACGATATATGTGAAGACCTTCGGGTGCTCGCATAACCAGGCAAACTTCCTCCACATTACTTTCTGCTTAGAATTTGTGCTGTTTTTTTTACGCGAGCTTCCAAAGTATTTAGCTGATATGAAGTGCTATATGATTACCTAACAAGTTACATTGCTGTAATCTCCACGATTTAATTCAGCGATCCCTCAAGAGAACCGAGAGTAATTGGTTGAACTGCTGAAGTGATTTATTTTTTTGCGGGCTTAAGTAGCGGTTCGTATCTGGTTTGTGGGCTAGTGGCTTGCGCCTGGTGCTAATGCTAGGAAGCAAATGGGTTTGCTTTTGCTATGTAACCTTTGTACCTTTCTGCTCTGCAGAGTGACAGTGAGTACATGGCGGGGCAGCTCTCGGCGTTTGGATATGCAATCACTGAAGAGCCTGAGGGAGCAGATTTGTGGCTAATTAACACGTATGGTTCTAGTGTCTTGTTTGGTTATTTCTTTATTTCAATCTGCTACCACTGGCTGTTCATACAAGTATACATGAACTGGTTGAACTCGACCGACAATTTCAAACTGGTTCTGCTCTGAATTTGTAATGAAAAGCTAGCTATTTTCTTGTACTTGAAAATTCCATGAACTGCACATTCTTGGTACCGAGTACATTTATATTGGATGATGATATTTTACTTCCATGTTAATGTGTCTAACTTGTGGTAGCTAACAGTGAGATGTTTAGCTGATGTATAGGGGTAAATCTTGACATGTATTTGTGCCATTACAGATGCACCGTGAAGAATCCAAGCCAATCTGCCATGACAACTCTCATATCGAAATGCAAGAACGCAAACAAGCCACTGGTTGTAGCTGGATGTGTACCACAAGGAAGTCGGGATCTCAAGGAGCTTGAAGGTATTAGTATAATTGGTGTGCAGCAGATAGATCGGGTTGTTGAAGTAGTGGAGGAAACCTTAAAGGGCCATGAGGTTCGGCTGTTGAGTCGGAAAACACTGCCCTCACTTGAGTTACCTAAGGTACAATTCATAGTTTCATACATCGGCACATGATATCATGTGCATCAATTGTATCTGGCTAGTACTGTGAGTACATTGATGCATTTTTACCTTTTGACTAGTTCACAGATGATGTTATATTATTCCTAATGACTGAAAACAGCTACACTTTATAGGTAAGAAAGAATAAATTTATCGAGATTCTTCCTATCAATGTTGGGTGTTTAGGTGCTTGCACTTACTGCAAGACAAAGCATGCTCGTGGTCATCTGGGAAGCTATTCTATAGACAGCTTGGTGAGTGTACTGGAACGTTTCTATTGTGGATGAAAATACTGCTGCTCGTTCAAATTTCAAGCAAATTATTGGGTTTTCAATTCATTGCAGGTAGGTCGTGTGAAAATTGTTGTCTCTGAAGGTGTTCGAGAGATATGGTTAAGCAGTGAAGATACTGGTGCTTATGGTAATCTCAATTGTCCAAATCTTTTTAGATCTCCTACTGAGTGCTACATGTCGTAATTTTTCATGGTACTTTGCTTCTCTGACCTTGTTTTTTTTAGGCAGGGATATCGGTACAAATCTTCCAAATCTGTTAAATGCAATTGTCGCAGAGCTTCCTGCGGACAGAAGCACAATGCTTCGCATAGGCATGACAAATCCTCCTTTCATACTGGAGCATTTGAAGGAGATAGCTAGTGTTTTGCGCCATCCTTGTGTTTATTCTTTCCTTCATGTTCCTGTGCAATCAGGAAGTGATGCTGTTTTAATGGTATGCTTGAACTTGTGCATTCATTTTTATCAGTAGAAGCAATGTACAAACACAAGAAATATTATATATTTGTGACATTTCAATTGTTTGTACCTGACTGGCTTATTTTATGATTACACATCTCAGGCAATGAATCGTGAATACACTGTCAGTGAGTTCAGAACGGTAGCTGACACACTTTGTGAGCTTGTCCCTGGAATGCAAATTGCAACAGATATTATCTGTGGCTTTCCTGGTATGGTAGCAAGTTGTCGATTTAGCTATTCAGTCTTTTCACTTATTAGTTCTGAAAATGAGTAGCTTTTATAGTTTCATTTATGTTTATGAATTGAGTTCTATCAAAGATAAAATTGCTAATAGTTTGCACTTAACTATTATACTGTTTTCAGGCGAGACTGACAAAGATTTTGCTCAAACTGTTAACCTTGTAAAGGACTATCGGTTCTCGCAAGTTCACATATCACAATTTTACCCCAGACCAGGTATCTTGTTCTGACATACTACCTTGTAAAGGAATGCTGTAAATCAATTTATTGTCGATATTGTTTTCCTACATCTACATCTAATGTTGTTTTTGTAGGAACACCTGCTGCTAGGATGAAAAAAGTGCCGAGCGTTGAAGTGAAAAAGAGGAGTCGTGAATTGACCTCAGTTTTCGAATCCTTTGCACCATACAAAGGAATGGAAGGCAAAGTAGAGAGAATATGGATAACTGAAATAGCTACTGATGGTGTTCATTTGGTAAGTGTGTAATCCTTGCTGCTAATTATTGAAGTTGAATGCTCATGCCAGATGCCAGATTTATAATTAGACAACCTTTTCCTGAAATCACCTTTTGTTGGACAGGTTGGACATACCAAACAATATATCCAGGTGCTTGTCATTGCTCCTGATAGCATGTTAGGAACATCGGCAAATGTGAAGATCACATCTGTTGGAAGATGGTCTGTCTTTGGTGAAGTGATAGGAGGATCTATTGTAGTAAAAGAAGCACCGAAGCAAAATCACACTGAACTGCAAGAAGAATATCGGCCAAATCAGGTGGAGGAAGTCACTTGTGCCACTGACTCCAGTGGTGCCTGTGCATGCTCCGAAACAGCGCAACAATGCGGTCCACAGCGATCAGCAGATCCATGTAATGCACCTCAAACCTGTGGTGATGTTTCTCATCAGGAGGTAATCCAATCTACACTTGTGAGAAGAAATGTAGAGGGATCAGTGAAAACAAGTGAAAGCATTACAGCAAGACCGGTAGAGAAGGATCAGCAGGTAAATGGAGTAACTAGGAGAGCATTAAATATTGATACGATTCTGTGGGGCGGTTTGGCAGTGAGCTTTGCCACAACGTTGGCCTTGCTTGTACTGCTTACCTACAACTACAAGACTTCTTCCACGCCCTCCCATTAGGCTGGTGCATGTAACTGATTGAGCTTGCGTGTCACTGCTCAATTTTGACGCTTTTCCTTGTTCGATCCGTAGTTGCCAACTTAAGTTACCACAATACGTATTTACAAGTTTTCCATTTTTTTGCTCCGATGCCCCTTTACAGACACCTGTTCTGTATTCGAAGTGACGAACATGGATCTTGTTTTTATCAGATGGAATGCGGTTGTGCATCATGCATGTATTCAAGCTATAGGAACTGATCTTAATATTTCAATTATGCAAAGTAAGATCGGATAAGATTTCCAAAGAAAACGGAGCCACTGAGATTTCTAATTATCTCATAGTTTATCAACGCACAAGCTTGTCTGAATAAAATTTTCAGGTTCTGGAAAGCAAAATGGGAAGACAGTCTTGCCGTTGCTAGGATCATTTAAGAACCCTTTTAGAAGCACCTGCAAACCAAACGAGCTGAAGGCAACAACGATATTGGCAAAATTCAGCATAAAATGAACACGAGACGTCGAGCAGCTACGGTGATAGGTGGGTTTTTTTAGCCTGTGGTGAATTTGGCTGTTCGAGAGACAGTATGTAAAGAAAAATAGCCGTATATGATTTTAACCGATACAACTGAATTTAATATATTTTTATTATAATCTTTATGTTGATTTTGTCTTAAAAAATATACTATTTAAAAACTAATTATTATAATATAAATTATAAGTAAAAAAACTGAACCATAAGCAAACACTGCAAACCAGAAAACCGAAAAAGAAAAAGGTATTGTAGTCCCAACTGAAACCTATCAGAGCCAGGTTTCGATCCTGGACCACCACGCTTTTGCTGCGCCACTCTGATTTGAGATACAAGGTGCGCAAAATAAACTCAAAAATACTTAGTTTGGCCAGACTAGTGTCCCGAAAGTACACGACTGTGCTGCGGCCGGAAGCGGACCAACCCAACAGTGTGTTGCTAGTAGCTACTGCACGGATGCAGTACGCAGTCGGAGCTCCAATTGGGCTGCGGATTAGTAGTTGTGGTACTCCAGCAAGACTCGTATCTCGAAGACAGGACTGAATTAACCTACGGGCAATAGGTTTTCTGCCTACAGCGGTACGGGCAGAGAGGCGCACCCTAGAGTTTTTAACAGAATTGGTGCTGTCTACCGACATTATTTATAAAATTAATTGTATATACAGTGTATTTTATAGAAATAATGTTTTTATTGTCTGATGGATGGGTGGCAGCGCAGGAGAGACGACGTGTGGCACCTATCGCCTTGTGAGCAGACGGCAGGCGCCTGTCGCCCACTCACGGGACTGCAAATGATTAAGCCAGCTTATTTGTTTAAATTACTGTCTAAATTTGTAATTTTATATCATATATGTTTAAAATTTTAAATATAGCAAATGAGGTCAAACAATTACAAAATTTTATGCTCAGACTTCTGACACAACGTAATTTATCGTGTAATTCTTTTTACAATTTTAACACCTCTGAATATTCCTCGAAAATTCGTACGATTTTGATATTTATAGGAATTATACGTCCAATCGTTACCATATTGACCGCGTGTCGCTACTCGACCACTTGGTTTGATTTCGATCGCTCGATCACCCTCCTATTAGGCGACTGTAGTCTATTTGTGTAAAAAAATGTTGTCGTGGATATATTTCTGTATTTTTGAATAAAAAATAGATTATTCGTATAAAAAAATTCTAAGTTATAAACCGTAAGTAAAACAAAGAAATGAGCCAATTGTGCCATTCTATCTGAAGCATTGCCCCCACATCTTTCCACACAGGTAAGTATGTATGACAGGCTTCGGTTAATCGTATCTTGCATTACACCACGTCTTGTACTTCATTAACAATAATTTGATTGCTCAGATGCCTAGGCAGTTTTTATTGAAATCTTTACTCATTTGGTCCCTATTGTTTTTTTAGCTTTAGCTCTCATGGTTTTTTTTTTGCAATTATAGCCCTCTCTAAGCGTGAAATTATGGGAGACCGACACATAGCAAATCCACACTCGGGGAGCACGGAAACTTTATTTCCACGGTACTGTAGCACAATATTTTAAATTCCACGTCAGGGGAGTGCGGAAAATGGTATTACCGCGTTGTGGGTATTGTAGCTATAGTACAAAAACCGCGCTACAGTACCGTGGATTTGCCACGTGTCAGGTTCGGGTAATTCCATGCTCAAGAGGGGGCTAGATTTGCAAAAAAAAATACTCAGGGGCTAAAGTTGCAAAGAAAAAAGACGACAAAGGGCCAAATGAGTAAAGATTTCGATTTCATTTGCTATGCTTAGCAAACCTGCCACAGAGCAATGCATTGCAGCACCTCCTGCTATGTCCACACACCACGACAAGTGACCTATGGGGGCCTATCGTCTGACGTGCTTATTTGCCGTCTACTAGGTTGGAGCGAGGTGCCACAGGCCCACAATGCCCATATCTTGCCATGGTGTGGCAGCGTGGCAGGTGATACGTGTTATCTACGGTCGCTGCCGCAGTCACAGTGAGAATAAGATTTGCAATCTCACAATGTAAGGAGGCTAAGTTTAAAAAAAAGCTTACAGGACCATATATGCTATGGCCACACCTCACTCCCGGGCATGTCGGAGACTTGGCCCTAGACCCCAGCAATCTAGAGCCGTCGGTGTGGGTGGTTTTACATGGGAAGAATGCAACGGACGCACACAGTTAGCAATAGCACCTGTTAGCGCGCTGCCCCTGCTGCTCGATTCCGTCACTTCTATCCGCGAGGTAGGGATATAAACGGATCGGATACGATCGAATAGTCTTAAATATGAATACGGATCCATATTTTAAAACGAATACGAAGTCAAATATTCTCGAATACGAATACAAATCGAATGTCGTAACGGATATGGATTCAAATTGAATATGTACTTAATTCGGTCGAATACGAATATCCTCCTACAACTTCACTAACAAATCTCGGTAGAACAAATTCCTAACAGTTTTGTCGGTTTTCACTGGTTTTGACAGTTATCAAAACGGTTAACGGTTTTAAACCGCCCAAATTCAAATTTTGAATCATAAAATTTGTCCAGGTTTTCCCCGGGTTCTGGAAACGAATCGAATATGAATCAAATAGTTTCGAATATAAATACAAATATTCTTGAATGTAAATACGAATATGAATATTTTCAAATATTTTTCTCTTACCATATTTATGTTTTTTCGGAAACCAATATCAAATAAAATAGTCCATTACCGTTTCCCCCTTGCCGCGAGTAGTGGTAAAGACCCGAGGGGTAGGGCTGTAAACGAGCCGAGTCCGAGCGAGCTTGGCCTTCCAGGCTCGAGCTCGATAGAAGCTCGAGTCGAGCTCGAGTTAGGGTCCGAGGTTGAACTTGGGCTCGAGCTCGGCTCGGCCTAAGCTCGAGTAGGCTCAAGTTCGGCTCGGTGAAGCTCGATAACAATTAAAATAATTTATTATGCACTATTTTTCAATAATAAATTTTTTTTAAGTTCGAGCTTGGCTCTAGTAAGCTCAATAACAATCAAAATAATTTAAATATACACTAATTTTCAACAATAAGAAAAGCTCAAGTTCAGCTCGAGTAAGCTCGATGAGAATTAATATGTATTACTATTTAAGCTCGAATCGGAGCTCACGAACTATTCGAGCTCGGCTCGGTGAAGCTCATGAGCTCGAGATCAAGTTTGAGTTCGGCTCATTTAAAATTCGAACTGAGCTCGAATCAAGTCTAATAAGCCAAACTCGAGTAGAACGTGAGCTTTAAGCTTTTTTTTTTTTACAGCCCCGGGGTTGACAGATTTGTGCGCGCTTCCCGGAGCAAAGTGCCGTCAATGTTCAGTGCGGGGGCGTTCGGTGAGAGAGAGGTTGAGCTAAGAGGGGATAGGGCGAGATTGGCAATGCTGCTGCAGAGGTCGGTACGCCATTGATGCGGTGCTACCTTGCTCTGTCTGCTCTTGCCACTGCTTGTTCTTGGTGTACGCATCCTCCGTCGCATTTGGTCAAGGAATTGGTTGGTTTGTGCGGTTTATACATTGGGGGTAGTATTGTTTGCGATACATGTAGGATTGGAATACGCCCTTCTCTCAGTGAGCCTTTCTTCTTTCTTTTCTGGACAGCGCGATGTTGTCGTGTCTCGTTTTAATATTTCGATGGATGATTGTTCTTGGATTAGGGAATCGCTGGTGCTGTGGTCTATTCGGCGTGTGAGATGGAGTATTCATCTGTTGGCCGCGCCAATGGCGGGCGGGTGAAATACTGAAATGTTGGGTAGAGTTCTTGATGCATGTGGATGTAGGATGGTGTGGATTTTTGGACTCGCATGGATGGTGATTTTTCATTTTCCCCCCATTGAAATCCATCATGATATCCCCATTTCGTTCCTTTTTTTGATCCCTGCCACCTTCCTCGCATTATTTTCAATGACAAAATGCCCTTCTGGTTCAAGTACAGGTAATTTCAGATAAAAATTACTTCTCCGCATCGAACGCATATGATCATTTCAGGGTTTGCGACTCTGCAGTGTGGTTTCAGTGCGATTAATTTCAGTAAAAGATTTCAAAAATGGTGTTTTTGATTTACTTCAAAGAACACGAATGCAACTGTATCATCACCGTGTCCTCCCGTTCACTTCGGTTGTTGGTGGTGCCTTTTTTTGGTTAAACCGTTTATGCTTCCATAGGCTGACTGATGTGGTGCAGGTTTTTAATTTTGGGATCATAATTTAGCTTTTTTGGTGCTTCAGGCGATTATTTCCTGCATTTAGGATTTTTCTGATGACAACTCCATGCTGGTATGGCATGTTGTTACACAGTGATAGTGGCTCAATATGTGTTGGAAGTATTGGCATGCTTTGATTCTAGCCTATTTGCTACAGTCGTTTTTCGATGGTTTCAGTCTGCATTGTTAAATATGAACAAATGTTGCAAATTTATGTGCTCTGATTGTGCTTTAATTATTATTTTTTACCTATTTCAGTCAGCCTTGCAAACTGATCTTCAAATGTTTATGCTTTCATTGCAGTGTGATTGCCTCAGTTTGCACCATACTTTGCCGGTGCTTGCTTCTACCTGTGCCTTAGTTCTTGGTGCTTAGTACTTACTGCCTGGAAGAATAAGGAGTGCGTGTTTGACAAGATCGAGCTGGTTAGTAATCAACATGATGGATGGGAAAGACTTGGTTGTGCAAAGCATGAAGGAGGAGGACATTACGTCAATGCTGTTTGGAAAGGAAGTTTCTGGGCTGAGGGAAGACACGTTTGATGGTTCCAAGGAAGAAAGACAAATCTTTGAAGATGTCTTCTGCCGGACAGGCACAGATGGAATCAGCAATCATCAACTAGACGCCGGTGGACAGACCACTTTGCTAACAGATGCAAGCAAAGCATTAGCACCAACTAGCACACCATCCAACTCCGCCTCCAACTACAGGACGGTGCACTGTTGCATAGTCGAGTCCTTCACATACGGCAACTTATGGAGCTATCATGTCTTCTATCGTAGTGCCAATCAACAGATGCAGAAAGCAATGCCTTCTCCTGATGCTGGGCCCTCTGAGATCGTCATACGGTGGACACCACCTTCCATTGAGAGGGTGTACACTCATAGGGCGGTGGCTCGCTGGAGCCAGAGAGCAAAACTTTGTAGTGTTTTGGATTTGGATAGGGTTGACATTAGCAGTGTTGGACGACGAAGGGGTGGATATGGCTATGGAATGCTTTGGAACCATCTCCGGCTGCATGCACATCTTCTGATGATGGATGCTGGGTGGAAGATCGGGGGCAAGGAAAGAGAGGACAAGAGTAAGATCGACCACATTTATGAGTCGCCTGACAAAGTAATGCACCTGTTTTCACTTCCCAAGGCTTGGAAATGCTTTGGTCAGTGGTTGCTTATTAATTCCTCCAGCTTTGATGGAAATGACTATGGAAAAGAATGGTTCAACATGTATGACTTTTTGTATGATTTGAAGAACACACTGCTATGCTTACAGTACGAGGTCCGGTGTCCGAAGCAATCTCTATCTTTCCTCCACCAGTGGCAGCTCCTTGATCCTTTCATGGCAGTAGTTTGCATTGATAAGAAAGTTGCAGCTCTGCGGAATGGAGTGGCACTGAAAGCTGTTAACAGCACTGTTGCATTCCTCAGTCACAGTGAGAGTAAGATGTTGGGTGCCAGGAATGCTAACAAGCCACTTGGGCTCAACTTTGCAAGCAACTATAACGATACACATCCCAAGTCACGGAAAAATCTTCTGCCGCTTCTTCTATCTGATGGCCAGCCTGATAAGGAGAAAAATTCTTTGCACAATGAACACTCTTCTATATTTGGAACAAGCAAGCCTAGCCAATATATGGTGGATCAAAGATCATTGACCATGGAAGAAATAAATGAAAGAAGCATCAGAAGTACTGCTCATTGTATAGTGATGGGCCTCCAAGATGCAACAACACTTCTCGGTTCAAGGCCTACGTATTTTTGTAGGGAAAAGAAACTTTCATGCAGTAAGTCTAAAATGGCTCAGGATGTTCAAGACAAGTCTGACCCACTATATTTCCCACCTAATTATTCTTCAGATCACCTGGTTGAAAATGAGCAAATGAAGGATCCAAGTTCTCATGCCTATGAAGTGATGGAAATTGACAATGTGGATAATTCTGCAGATAGTCCTGACAAGTTGTTCCTAGGACAGAACTTACTGTTTTTGCACGAGGTGGATGAGATGCTCCTTGGAATTACAGATGATATCAACAATGAACATCATGATGTTGCAGTTGTCTCTGAGTCCCAAGAAGCGAACGAAGATGTAGGATGTGGACATTCAGTTGGTTTGTTATCACTACATGGAGAAAAAGATACATGCTTGGAAGTTAATAGAGATCATATCAACAATGAACATCATGATGCTGCAGTTGTCTCTGAGTCCCAAGCGGTGAATGAAGATGTAGGGGGTGGACTTTCAGCTGGTGTATTATCACTACAAGCAGACAAGAATACAGGCTTGGAAGCTAATAGAGATGATATCAACAATGAACAGCAGGATGTTGTCTCTGAGTTCCATGTGGCAAATGAAGATGTAGGGGATGGACCTTCAGCTGGTGCATTGTCACTACTAGCAGAAAAGGATTCAAATTTGGAAGCTAATGAGATGAGCTTGGAAGAGATGACAGAAACAGAATGGTTATCATCTGAAGCCACTGGTAGCCCATTGGTGATCTCGGAACCACAAGTATTATTTGTGTCCCCACAAGACGGGAATCTTTATTTCATGAACAATAGCACATACAACCAAGAGATGTTGAGTTGCCTCAATTTTTCCCATGACACAATGGGGACTAACATGCAGCTGGATATCCAGTCATCAGTTTATGAAGCGAGCTTGATTCAGGGTTTCTTATATCTTGATAATGAGGGTTCTCCAATTTGTTGGACAATAATAGACCCAGAACCCCCTAGGCAGTTGATCTGTTGCCCTTCTTCAGAACCAAACTCAAAGGTGTCTGAACATTGTGGTGAAATGAACATGGAGAATGGGGCATCAACATCTGAACACAAGCAAATACCAGAATCTGGCTCAAGTAAAAAGGGGCAAAAAAGGTCCAAGAAGGTTGCAGATATCCAATACAAAGTCAGTAGAAAGAAACAGAAAGTAAACGATGTTCCTGTAAATGATTGCACAATTAGTCAACATATGGACAGTACAACTGAGAATCCTACTGCCTGTGTAGTTCGCAATGGGGAAGAACAGATAGGTGCAGCAAGCATTGAGCATGTTCCTTTGAATAAAAAAAGGTCCGAGAAGGTTGCAGATATCCAAGATGAAGTTAGTACAAAGAAACAGAAAGTAAATGATGTTCCTATAAGTGATTGCAGAATTGGTCAATATATCGACAGTACAACTGAGAATCCTACTGGCTGTGTAGCTCGTAATGAGGAAGAACAGACAGGTGCATCAAGTAGTGAGCAGGTTCCTTTGAATCTAGTGTCCAAAATTAACAACCACAAGGATCAAGCTGAACAGCTCTTGTTAGAACCACCACCCAAAAATGATGTCAAAATTGAAAAGAAACTAGGGTTGCATAAATGCAAGTTTGATGATGATGATCTTCTGGTGACAGCTGTAATACATAGGCTGACTGCGCGCTACAGGAACCATTTTAATCAAAGTCGAAGTCTCATAAATAAAATTGGTGTCAAACGTCTTCCAAGATATCGCTGGGAGAGTAAAGAGAAGGTTAGCAGGACGAAGTTTCCTGAAGGAGCAAGAACGGTGTTGAGCAAGTTACTTGAAATGGGGATTGTTTATAGACTGAATATTCTTCAATATCGAAGGCCAGGAGGCAAGAATGTGTTAAAGGATGGGAATATCACTGAGAAAGGCATTCGGTGCCGTTGTTGTCACACCGTATTTACACTGTCCAACTTCAGGTGCCATGCAGGTCTCAAGCAAGAAATCCCTTCTCTGAATCTTTTCTTGGATTATGGTAAATCGTACAGCCTTTGTCAGCTTCAAGCATGGTCTATCGAGCATAAGGCGAGGAAAGAACGTGCAAAAGATACTATGTCACTCCAAGAAGATCAAAATGATGACACTTGTGGATTATGTGGTGATGGCGGTGAACTGATATGCTGTGACAACTGTCCTGCTAGTTACCATCATACCTGCTTGCCTTGTCAGGTTTGTTTTCCTAATGCCCCCCTTTTCTTTCGTTAGCTAAATATAGAATTATCCAGGTGTACTGCTTGGGAAATTAACAAAGTTAGTCTATGATACTGGTCTGAAAGGAATTCTGCTTACTCTTGATGCCTGGATGCAATTGATCACTCCCCATGATTGTTCTTACTGCCATTCTACTAGAGCAACTTCATGGCAACAAGCAGCCACTACTGCATTTGTTGTATCTTGGCTCTGTCTGTATTACACTGATTGGTTCAAACATGTAAATACTTTAGGGCCTGTTTGGCAACGGTTGCGGCTTATGGCTGAAATTTTTGAATTTTGGCTATTTACGGTACAGATTACGGAGAGAGAAATACCCACTTGCGATTTTGGATGGTACAGATGTTGGGCTTTTAACGTGTACATTGTTTAATTTGTAGACCCCGCCTTGAGAAAATACTCCGTTTGAAAGTTATGTACTGTAGCAAAAGCCAAAAGCCGCCAGCTTTGGAGGAAAAGAACAGGCCCTTAGTTCCATCCTGAATATGACAGAGCTTTTCTACCCGTTCTAGAATTCATATTTTGCACCAGCATTACAGAATAACTTTTTTTCACTTGTGTATATGTATATATCAGACTTTAACTAACACAACTCTTCAGATTATCGATCTTTTCATCTTTAGCAACAGTCACACAAGGTTTACATTAATATTACCGAATTGTTCCTACTGAAATATATACTTTTTTCAGGATATTCCAGATGGAAGCTGGTATTGCTCTAGCTGTCTTTGCGGTATTTGTGGGGAAGTGATCAATTCAAAGGAGCTCACAAGTTCTCTACCTTCTTTAGAATGCTCACAATGTGAACATCAATGTAATGTCTCACTGTGCATTTTCATTGCTATATTATCATCTGTCTTGTCATTTTTCAATATTGCTCGCAACCCATCCATACTTATTATTGTTATTCATGCATTTTTTTAAAAAGCGTGTTATTCATGCATTGTTGATTCAGAACTGACCACACAAAAGCACAGCTTATGATTGTCTGTTTATGTAATATACAATCCTTAGCAACAATAAATCTACTTGAGTAGTTTGTTCATTTTTATGGTAATACAGTTGAATGCAATGTTTACTCCTTATAAGAGTTTATGTTTGAAGTCAACTGTAATTTGCATTTCGATTGCACAAAACTTCTTATCACAGTTCTGGATTCCTTACATTACTCAGGTCCAGAGTAATATTTTAGCACTGCTTAAAAATTATCTGCTGAATGTTTATTTATTCTGTTGCGTATTCATTTTTTTTATGAGATTCTGTTGCGAATTCATTAATCAATTCATTCCCTCCAGATCATGCAAAATGTATACCTGGTAAAGTTTTGCGCAATGAGCAAGGTGGACCTGGTACCTGGTTTTGTGGAAGAAAATGCCAGCAGGTATACTCCAAAATTCTACTTGTTGTTTAACTAAAGCTAGCTGTATATCAAAAATTTGCCAAAGATGGTGGAAATGTTTTCTTGAAGGAAGCTGATCTTGTTTTGATACTGTCAGGTTTATACGAGCTTACGATCTCGTGTTGGAATTCCTGACCACACTGATGATGACTTTTCTTTCATCATTCTTCGTAACAATGGTGATCAAAAGGTTCACGCAGCTGCAGACATTGCTCTCCTGGCTGAATGCAACACAAAACTAGTTATTGCCTTGAGTATTATGGAAGAATGCTTCTTGCCTATATTAGATCCGAGAACAGGGATAGACATTATCCCCCCTATATTATATAACTGGAGGTGAGACATACTTTTTTTGCCTTCCTGAATCAATCTGTTGTCTCCTTGTGTTATCGTACTAATTTTTGTGGATGTTTCGGTGGATGGGGAGAGGTGGTAGGAGATTGAATTGTGAGTTCAGATGGGAATAGAGGGGATAACAGATGGAGGTAGGCTCGCCCTCAATCGGCTGTCTGGGATTTCCACCGGCTAGCTTGGAGGCTCTGAGACGCCAGATTGAAGTCTGATTCCTATTGCCTGCTATCTGAAATACAGCATAGGTTCTTTATATAGGACAGTACAAACCGAGTACAATCCGACTCCAAAACCTATTCATCCGATCTGGTAAGCAGATTCGGTATCCCCTTCTAAATCGTGATATAATCCGACTCCTATTCTTAGCATATATAACCGGTTTTAATTAAGCCAATCTGGACTCTTTCCTAATACCAAACACTTTCCTAATACTAGCAATCCTTCCGAAATCCCGGTCCGACCACCTTTGAATCCGGCAGATCGCTGAATCCTCTCGGTATGACCACCTGAATCTGAAACACTTTCCTAATACTAGCAATCCTTCCGAAATCCCGGTCCGACCACCCGCCTGAATCCCGGTGTGACCGCTTGAATCCTCCTGGTCTGATCACCTGAATCTGGTTCGACCACTCGCCTGAATTCCGGTCTGACTGCCTGGGTCTCGGACCGACCGCCTGTAGCTCATCATGTGTTGCCAGCATCTCCTGAAGTCTGAACTCGCTGAAACTGCCGAGACCTCCTAGTATAATGCTTGCCTCAATAAGAGGCCATAACATTACACCTCTCGCGGCGAAACAGCTCGTCCTCGAGCTGTCAGGTGGTGGCCATAGGCTAAAACCTTCGCGTTCCCATGACGACGAAATGGCACAATAACGACATCGTGTAGCCCAGAAGATGATGAGCGAAGCCTCGATATACAATAGCGAGGACAACACTCTAGCGTTGGCTAACGACGTGAGAGTCACATGTGGCAAGGGCAGTCGACGCAGGGTAGCAACGGCATCCTTCTTGCCAACAGATGCAATGGTTGTGGAAGAGATGCGATAACGTCGCTGACTCCCACATGGCAACCGTTGTGCTCCAGACTTGCGGAGGCACGACGTCGGTCGGCCGTGTGGAGATGACCGCCGCTGGACAGCGACAACCTTCCTCCTTGACAAAGACACCAAAGGTGAAGCCTAAAGAGGAGTTGTCGTTGGTGACGTGGCCATTGCCAACGCCGCGCTGAGGTAGGTGGTGGCAGCGCAACCATTGCATTGGTATGCGACGCCTCTTCTTGCTCCTTCAGCTTGTTCACCAACTCTATAGCCTCTCTAAGTTTACCATCATATTGTCAAGTAAGGACCCTATTTTCTTGTTGCTAGCCATCAACATGTCCAAGGGAGATAATTCAGCATCGCAAGCCACGGTGAGTGGCTCTGATACCAAATTGTTATGGTACTAATCTTTGTGGATGTTTCTGTGGATGGGGAGAGGTGGTAGGAGATTGAATTGTGAGTTCAGATGGGAACGGAGGGGATAACGGATGGAGGCAGGCTCACCCTCAACCAGCTGTCCGGGATTTCCACCGGCCAGCTTGGAGGCTCTGAGATGCCAGATTGAAGAAGTCTGATTCTTATTGCCTGCTCTCTGAAGTACAACATAGGTCCTTTATATAGGACAGTACAAACCGTACAATCGACACCAAAACCTATTCATCTGATCTGGTAAGCATATTCGGTATCCCCTTCTAAATCATGATATAATCCGACTCCTATTCTTAGCATATATAACCGGTTTTGGTTAAGCCAATCCGGACTCTTTCCTAATACCAAACACTTTCCTAATACTAGCAATCCTTCTGAAATCCCGGTCCGACCACCCACCTGAATCCCGGTCTAACCGCCTAAATCCTCCCGGTCTGACCGCCTGAATCCGATTCGACCGTCCACCTGAATTCTGGTATGACCGCCTGGGTCCTGGACCGATAGCCTGTAGCTTGTCACGTGTTGCCGGCATCTCCTGAAGTCTGAACTCACCGAAACTGCCAAGACCTCATAGTATAATGCTTGCCCCAATAAGAGGCCATGACACCTTGACATATTTACTGCATGTTCACTTTATTTTGTAATTTTAGTTCCCTGGAATATCATGAAGTCACCTAACATATTACACATATATTTCTTTGCCAGCTCTGACTTTGTACATTTGGATTACAAGGGGTTCTATACTGTAGTCTTGGAAAAGGATGACAACATCATTTCTGTGGCATGCATCAGGTATTATGCGAACATATATTTTTAGTGAACTTTTTCATGAGTTCGGAATCCAACACCCTAAGTTAATCGGACTACTAGAGGTGAGCGTCTGGAGTTAATATAAATGTTGCTGCAGGTTACATGGTGTAATTGTAGCAGAGATGCCTCTAATAGCTACTTGTGCTGAGAATCATCGACAGGAGATGTGCAGACGCCTCATGCATTACATTGAGGAGGTATGGGGATAAATAGGTTTTTGTATTATTTAACCCTTTTTTATTTTATTTCTATTGATGACCCCTCGTCCAACTTATTTTCAAATCTGACCCTTTGGCCACATCGATAGTTGTGGCGTGATGAAACAACACAGCCACGCCAGTCATCCTGGCGTGACCAAGTCCTGCCATTACATGCTGACTGGCGTGGCAATATTGTTTTGCCTCGCCACGACCAGCGGCGTGGCAAAAGGGTCATTTTTTGGCTCAAAACTAGACTTAACCCGTGGCGTGGCAGTGTTGTTTGCCATGCCACGGGTGTTGACGTGACCAAAAGGGTTAGATTTGGAAAAAAAAAGTTGGGTGAGAGGTTATTAATAAAAATAGATTAAAAAATGTTAATAATAAAAATTGCTCGATAAATAGACATTGATGTTTTTGTTGTGTGTTTGGATTATTCCTTAAAATTGTTGTGCCAAAGCATCATGTCAGATATACTCCCACTGTATATCCTTCTTAAGGACCTGAATATTTGCCTGTATGTTCTGCCAAAAGATTTGCTTGGCTAGCTATATATGTACATCACAAATTACATTGTGAACACGAGGAAATAAGTTTAATTGATCTCCCCCCTTGAAGTATGTGTCACATAGCTTGAAAATTCGGAACCTATACAGCAATAGATTATTTTGCATGACTTGTCCTATGTAAAGTATTTCTGTTCTTCCATGAGCACTATTTAATAGTTTTTCTTTTTGAAAAGAATACTAATCAATAGTTAAAGTCAAGTTGCTGCCCTAAAAATTTATGCCCACTCAATATTTTCAGCAGATGCTGAAATCGCTGAAGGTGGAAATGCTACTTCTATCAGCAATACCAAACCTAGCTGATACATGGACATCGGCATTCGGGTTCATGCCGATAGATGATTTGGACAAGAAGAAACTAAGCAAGGTCAGGCTGGCCTCAGTTCCAGGAACTGTTCTACTGAAGAAGAATCTGTATGAATGTTCAGACACTGAAGACGGGTGAGCCGCCATACCCTGAACCCTAAAAAGTTTACTCACGTTTGTCAATAAGTTACACCAGTTTGCTGTTACTCCTAGCAGGAGTTCCGCAAATTCCACCTTAGCGGTTAGAGCTAACGTGCATTCTGTAAATTCTGTTACCGTCGACGACAACCCGTGGTGCATGTTAACAGCGAAGTGAACTTCGCTCCGCCGACTAAGTCCTGAACCTCTGTGAGGAAGCTGAACTGCGTTGGGTGCTAGTTTTGTCGTGTTTTCTCCCTGAAATGAAGGTTCGGACATAATGCTGACACGATGCAACCATGCATTTTCCCTCCTTAAAAGAAAGTTTCAGACATAATATTGTTTTGATGCAAACTTATTCTTTCTGTTTGATAGATAGCCAAGGCACTTTTTTTGGAATCCTAAAGTTTTCAGGGAAAAGGAAATGCGCTGATACCTCACGCATTGTGGGGACACCTAAATTTATCACGAATCTATGTATTTATGCAACTATCCACAATTTCAGTTACGCACATACTGATAAATAACTTGTTTACGCTTACAATACCATAGTAGGAGTTTTATATAAAATATGGCATAGCTGTTGATTTCAGAGTTAAAAAGCTTTCAAGCCAAATTTATTTATATTACGGACAAAAGATAACAAAAAACAATCATACTATAGGCTACACTTGAGTGTAGGCTCACCTAGAATGTGTGATCTTCACCATCGTAGCGTCCATCATCTACTAGCATATCTTTATAGTACTCGTTATCTAAACCAAAATATACAAGAATAAGTACATTCGTACTCAAAGCCACGATGGTAACATTTATAGTGAAGAGATTTCAAAGAATATCTGGCAAGGAGAGCTTTGTTGGACCTATTACCATTAGTATCTCATATAGTTTTATTTGCAAGCATTTTGAGTTAAAAACAAGAGGTTGGTAATTAAAAATTTTAAAGTAAAGGTAATGATTCATCATCATCGCCAATTACAACATTTGATCACTTAAAGACTACTTATGCATTAAGTTTAGATAACACCTCACAACATAGTTTCACAAGCCAGAAATACAATACATTCAAATAATTGAGGTTTATCTCTGTAGAGAGTACCCAGCTTTACCCTCGAGATGCCTACAACTTGCAATCATTGAGAAACAACATGACCGTTAGAGTATGCCAAAACATTAGTTTCTGCCTGGTGAATTACGCGTCCATCCTAGCAGTTGAGAACAAGCTATTACGCGTCCATCCTAGTAGTTGAGAACAAGCTGGGCCAAGACAAGACTATATATCAACTACTTGCATGGGTTCCACAGTTGTGAAAATGCAGCTGGTGACACCTAAAGGTTCACTCCCGATTCCACACATTACCTGCTAACATAGATCCTTCTCCAACAGATTTCATAAAGTGAGACATTGTACTAGGCAATAATTATGTCAATTTCATGGCATAAAGTTCTAATCCTGAAATTGACATAACCATAAGAGAACTGGTGCACATAACCACCGGGTAGTACATGCACATAGTCACCCCCAAATCATCCAACCAACCTCCGTCCTTAGCTAACATTTCACAAATCATTGCTCTAGGCAAGCAATTCACTATTCATCACATATCATTGTAGCATATGATTCGATGCGTCAACTCGTGATGGCGGACAACAATAGGAGTTGTAATTCATTGTTCCACTGCCATGTTAATATAAAGTATGTTACACTAGCTCTATATTTATCAAGAAAAAATAGATAAAATTATTATTAAACATGGTATGTAAGCAATATAATTAAAAGTATTAACTACTTAAGCAGGATTATTCAAAAGTAATTGATAATAAGTAACGTTGATAATTAAATAATGCAAGAAGTAACCCATACATAATATAATATACCATACCAATAGGAATTCAACATGATCAAGGATCGTGGCTTGTCTTGAAGCTCTTGCAGCTCATAGTCAGTTGTCGCCTTCAGCTCTAGTTACTTCTATGGCTTCTTTGTAGTTAACACCAAATAAGCCTACTGCAACAACTACAAGACTTGCAAATGAAATACGGTAAGAGAAAAACAAGTGCCGAAAAGCTCTTTGAGGAGAAAATCGGTGAAGGATCGGGTGAAATAGCGACGATGACAGGTGCAGGGTGTGTTCTCGAGCACCACAAACCCATTTTGGGTGGTTTGAGATGATGAGGAGGACCGTGGCAGATGGAATGGGCAGGGCAAGGGCGACTGCTGTGGAAGGGGAAAACTCACCGGCAGTGAGCTCCGGTAGTCTCTGGCATGAACAACAGGTGCATGAGCATGGCGAGGTGATAGGGAAGCTCTAGGCGACGCTGGTTTGGTCTAGGGTGGTGTGAGCAGAGCTGGCAACGGTGGTGGCCATGGTAGGGAGGCGTGCTCGGTGGCAGCAGTCTCCGGCGAAGGAGATGGTCGAAGGAGGTGTGGGAAGGCATTGGTATGGCTCGAACCTTGTGATGTGGTTGGATTATTGAGAAGATAACGAAAGCGACATTCCCCTAGGGACGGCGAAGAGGCCTGTGGCATGACGGACGGTGACGAGGATTCCAATGATTTCCTGTCACATGGAGGACACTGATAGAACCATGAGGGAGCTAGGAACTTAGTGACATGATCAATTCGGAAAAATAAGAAGGACGAACACGAATTGGAGCAGATTAACAAGAGAGGTCAAGGGGTGAGGTAAGGTCTTGCCAGCCTTGGGGATGATGCTAGCGCTAGCTACGACGGTGATGGGGTCGCTGTGGTCATTGCTATTGCTTTTGAGAGAGAAAGCAATGGTGGAGGGGAGATCGATGGCGTCGAGGTCACTCAGCTTGGTTCTCTCCTCTCCACTGACGAGGCCAAGAGAGGTGAGCCAAGGTGGAAGACATGCGGGGTGACAATGGGAAGGCTTTAGCGGCAAGAAGGCTGGCTTGAGCGAGGCGAGTGGCGATGACATTGACACAAATTGGGATGACGTCAGGGCAAGGTAGGCCAGTGTGGGTGGCAAGGCGGGCTGGGAGGAGTTGGGTTGTGGGGAAGAAAATGCCAAGTGGGTTGTGGCTCAGAAAGAAAGGGGAAAGAGAAAGATAAGTGAGATGTCCATGGATTAGGGCTAGAGATGGCCCAGGAGAGAAAGGGAATTTTGGAATTCTTCAAGGATTTTTGAATGAATTTTTCAGGTGTTTTAGGGAAAGGAGATAGGATTTTTGGCGCACAAAACATAAGGGACTCAGAAAAACATAAAAAACAACTTGAGAGATTGTGTGAAAAAATTCATGCATTTTTGGAACTTTTTGGGCTATCACACACATTTGCATGGCTAGATTCGCTATAGAATTTATGGTATCAAACGGTAAAACTTAGTTTCTTTATAATATCTTTTACGTAATATAATGGTCTTTAAGATAAACATTTGAAACTATAATATTTAATATCTCTCCTCTCCACATAGCCAAGGTTTTTAATTGGAAATTTAATTGAATGATAATATTTTATTTGGGAAATCCATCTGAATACGCTGTGTGGGCCTTGGAAATGTAATATAGATACGACTTCATGGAAAAATAGTTAGCGCAGACACTATAAATTCGACATTGATCATGAGCAATACATCTGTATAGTAATTCCTACTCAG
Organism: Bonia amplexicaulis; assembly: GCA_036346245.1. NCBI lineage: Eukaryota > Viridiplantae > Streptophyta > Magnoliopsida > Poales > Poaceae > Bonia > Bonia amplexicaulis. The sequence continues at coordinate 9,992,138 of CM070745.1, read as the reverse complement.
TAATTAATTATCACATTTGCCATGGCCAATTACATTTTTGGATATAATTTATTCTTAGGATGATATGAGTTTCATATATGTCCGCACGTACATATATGGACCTTAGATGCACCGGTAATTATGCTATATAGCAAGATTAAAAAAAACAGAAGGTTTACCGTGAGCCAAATGCCCGTAAGAACCTATGTGGACCCAACTTAAATAAAGAATCCTCCCCTTTTGTCTTCTTTTTTCTTTGCCTTTTCTTTTCCTTCGAGCTTCTCTCTCTCTCTCTCACCCCCTTCTACCGAGCCAGGCCACCACCAGCTTACTGACCACCCTGGTGCCAAGCCCAACCTCCATCATCATCGATCCAATCCACATCAATTCAATGCTGCTCGCCACAACATCGCCTAGTCAAGGCACCCCCGCATCACTTCTTCGCCCTATCTAGACTCCACCCACCAAGGCCCGTGTTGCGGTAAGTCGAAGCACACAACGTGATCGAAAGACTTGTGAAAGTATTGACCATGAGTACTTGGAATCTTTGACCATGAGTAATCGAAAGAACTGCTCGGATGAACAGTACTCTACTACAGTACTTGTAGAACAATAGTCTACTACAATACGCGTGAGAACAAGATGGTCTACTACGATACTCGTGAGAACGATTGCTGCTCACACAAGACTCGTGAGAGCGGTGCTCGCTATAGTACTCGGTAAACAGTATTCTCACGACCACGAAGGTACTCGTATGCGACCATGAATGCACTCGTGTACAACCGCGAAGGCACTCGTATACAACCACGAAGCACACGGGGATGTCTGGAACACACGCGGATATCTGGATTCTCTAGAGAACAATGAACTCAAGAGACAAACAGCTTTTGTGTCGCCCCTCTGAATTGGTTTGCGGCATTTTCTCCATTGATCTTTTATACCGCGAAAAAGAAATAACCGACCCGACATATCCACCACGTCCAGCTCTTCATGACGCGCCATCCCACGTTTGAGCTATTCATGACATTCATGAAGTTATAAAATGCACACACTAATGCTCTTAACACACTAACTCACTTAACGCACACACTAATGTAGTATGACTAAAACTACCGTAACGTTTGTAGGTGTGACATGGTTAAGTCCAACAAATCACCCTCTAACCATGGCGCACCGGCTTCACCTCGACTACCCAGATCTTTTGCCTCAGTTCGATGAACATAACGCAACCGAGGGCCTTCGTAAGAATGTCAGCCAACTGCTCATTTGCGCCAACGTGCTCCACATCTACTTTGCCATCTTCAAGACAGTCACGAATGAAATGATATCTCGTATCAATATGTTTGCTACGATCATAGAGCACAGGATTCTTGCACAAAGCAATTACCGACTTGTTGTCCACGAGTAGCTTTGCCTTCTTCGGCTCACACCCATCAGGTCTCCGATGAGCAGAGTTAGCCAGATTGCCTAGCATGCTGCTATTGCTACCGCGACATACTCTGCTTCACACGAGGACAGCGCCACAATCTTCTGCTTCTACGACACCTAAGTGATCAAACTTGCACCAAGAAAAATGTCATACCCGTGGTGCTCTTGCAGTCGTCAGTGTTGCCGTCAAGTCACTGTCGCTATATCTGACAAGTTCAGAATCTGGCATGCTTGCCCTCATGTAACAGCATCTGAATCCAGTCGTGCCTCTCACGTAGCGAAGAATATGCTTCACCACAGCCAAATGTTGTGACGTTGGTGCCTCCATATACCTGCTGGCAATTCCCACGATATAAGCAATGTCTAGCTCATGTTCAAAAGGTAAAGAAGACTTCCGACAATGCTGCGGCACTCAATGACGTTGATGGCAGCACTACCATCTTTCTTGCTCAACTTCAGCCGGTTCTCCATCGACGTTGAGCATGGATTACACTGTGCCATTCCCGCTGCTTCCAAAATCTTGCACACATAGCTACTCTATGACAATGTAATCTTCCCGTCTTCTTGCTTGACATCAATGCCCAAATAATAACTTAGCAAACCAAGATTGGTCATGCTGAATAGTTCCTTCATCTGGGCCTTGATGTATCGACATTTGAGCCGATGATGATGAGGTTGTCGACGCATACCCCCATGAGCAAGAATGTGTTGCCTCTTTCCCACCGGTACACCGTATGTTCGAGTGGACTCCTCGTGAACCCAAGCGAAGCCAAGGTGGCATCCAGACTGAGTTCCGTGCTCTTCATTATTGTGCTTGTCGCACTTGTACACTGTCGCCTTAATACTTCATTATTGTGCTTGTCGCAGCTTGTACAAGGCTTTGCGTAGCCTTAATACTTCATTATTGTGCTTGTCGTCGATGGACCTCGTTATAAGGTCAATCGCTCTTAAAAAAATTTCCTATTTTTTACGCACCTATAACAAACAATGACCATAAACTTTTATTACAAATCTAGCAGATTAATTTTCAGTTATAATCTACAAAAAATAATAAATTGTATAAAATCCATAAGGAACTGGAACCAGTCGCCCTCTGGGTAGGCGACTGGACATAAAGTCGCCCAATAGGGGGGCGACTAGAACCTATTTATGTAAAAAAAATTGGCCGCGTGTATATTTTTATAATTTTGAATAAAAAATAGGTTATTCATACAAAAAATTCTTGTTTGCACCCTCCATTTAAGAATTTAGAAGTTGGAACTATACCAAACGGGTATTCTATCCGTGGGATACCCAGAGCACCAGTGCGAAACCCTGGCACGGATCTCGACGCCCATCCGACGGCCGCCACGCTAATCGGAGGAGTAGAGAGGCCAGTACCCCGATTCGCTTCCCTCCACGGATATAGGCCCTGTTTGTTTCCACTTAAGATTATTATAATCTAGCTTATAGATGCAGATTATATAAGCTAGCTTATAATAAGCTGGTGGGAAATAAGTCGTCGTGTGTTGGCAACCCGGATTATCGAGTTATGAATTGTTGTATTCGAATGTTTAAAGACTACAATGCTCTTGAGCTTATAATGTTTAAAGATTGGAGAGTTAATGAATGACAAAGGTGGGTAATTTTTCTGAAATTTTATGGTCATTTAGATAAAAGGTGATCTATAAGCTGAAATAAGCTCCTTTTTTGAGCTTATTAGATTACAATAATTTGGGCTATTAGATTATAATAAGTTACCTTATAATTTAGACTGTTTATTTCTACTTATGTTTATAAGCTAGATTATAATAATCTTAAGTGGAAAAACAGGGCCATAATCCCGTGCTATATCCCTCATGGCGCGCTCTCGCAAACAAATACCGCAACCGCTACCGCACAAACCCACCAGCATCCTACGCACGCAAGGAGAGGTTTCCTTCCCCAAATACCCCCTCCGTCTAGGGCTCGCTCGCGCATATCCTCCCCGCCGCGTCCGCCTCCGTGGCCTCGTCGGTCGCAGGTAGTCTCAGATTATCCGATCCGGTCCCCGTACGCGCCTACGTTCTTCTGTGAATTTTTTTTGGGGTCATTTTGGTAGGTTTACGCGCCAGTGCGGAAATTTCTGTTTTGTGGTGAGGAGCGGCGAGGAGGGGCCGGTTTCAGGGTGGTGGTGTGGGGTTTGAGGATAGGGTGTTCGCCGGAATGGCTTCCTCAAGCGGCTTCTCTTACTGACTATTGGAGACGTTTGGGGGACTTCGTTGCAACGGTTCGTGGTTAGCGGTTGCGGTGATGAACTTTGTGAGGAGTATGTCTGAGGGGGTAGAGACGTAGTAAGGTTGTTCCATTTCTCTGCGTCTGGGCGTCATGCTATGTCGGAATGCTGATCCTACAGGGTACATTTCGTGCATTGATTTTCAGTGCTCTGAAGTAATTGGCCAGAAGGCCCAGAACCATGTCTGCAGCTGATGAAACATAGCCCATCTCCTAATTTCTTTCGTTGCTGAATTTATACCACTTTTTGGAACCATAGCGATCGACTGGATGACATCTTGTTATCTGCTTTTTTTGTGAGCCCATCCGATGGTCAGCACCCTAATAAGCTGGACATGCCCATTCGATGGTCAGCATCCCAATAAGCTGGACATCTTTGTTGGTGTGTATGTTAATCAGGTCTTCTGTTTTAAACGGGCTCTCAGTTATTTATAGCTCGTGTTCGCTAAATTTCCTAACTTTTGATATACTCATATGCACTTTCTGTGGCAGTTGCAAGCATAGGTATCTGTAGTGACGTAAACACGACTCAGCATCATTTGCAAGCTAAGACTATATCTTATATTTCTTACTCAGAAAACACTTTTTTTTTGCAGTGCCTATTGTTGCAAGCTTGCAGCTAAGTTATATCTTGTTCATCATTTCAAACATATTCAGACTGCTCGGACATGTTGGCAGAACTGTAGAAGTGTTATTGATTACAGCTTTGATGGTACATGTCTTTGTTTTGTTCGGCTTGTGATGTCATCAACACCCAATTTTCAACAGGTCAGTTCATGCGCTAATTATCATAGCGGTGGATGCAAGACAGAACCAAGCTCAACATTGGGTCCAGCTGCAATGATAAGGCACCAAGGGTCAACTGGCCACACCATGCAAATGTTATTCAAAGCTCCTCTAGCAAAGATGTCTTTCTGAGTTCAAGTTTTTTATTTTCTTTACCAACACAAGGCCTAAACCAGAAGCAAACTGTTAGGGAATGATTTCTGTAAGGTATGATCTACTTCTATTATATATAACGATACAATATTTAATTCGTCTTAAACTTTGGTCTTATCCTAGGAAAAGATAATTGTTTACCACATCAGCAATAAAGCATTATCCATATTTTCAGGTCTGCTGCTTGTAAAATTCAAGGCCCAGAATGTCTTCAGGTTCCATGGATTGTGAAGGTATGGGAATAAAACTGTAACATGTTACGAATCATCACTGAATGATTAAAAATGCCATAGTTACATGATCATTTACCATTGCAACTTGTAGGTTTAGCTAACCTTAAGAGGCAGGTTTCTTTCAGATCTTTCAGAAACATATATGTTCTCCATGATAATAAAAGCTGTTGGAAGTTGGGTTGCCCTAATTCCTAAGTACAGAATAATATATGTGTATTGTAAACTTGAAGCTGTCCACTAAAGGTGTAACATGTTTTGTAATAACTAGGACTAGTTACCCCTATCTGAAAATCCTAGATTGTCTTTTACTTTCAGCATTCCTCCTTTGTTGAAAAAGCATTAACCAAATTGCCACTGTTTCCAAAGCTCAACACGTTTTGTTTACTTCTTTGAGGCTGTTAGTATTCTAACTTCTAAGAGCATTCCTATGGCAGGCCTGGCGTTCTCTGTGCAGCACTCAGGTTGCCTGCAACAGTTATTTAAGACCTGGTTTATCTGCAAAACTAAAAGATTGTGATTGGGATCATGCTCATACTCATGGAACAAGTTCTTCATGTAACATGAACAAAATGGATGGTGTGCCAAGAAATTGGATTCCCTCCAAGGAAAGTATGCATCAACCCACTGCAAGTGGTACCCTGGAGAATAATAGCAGTCATCAACCTGCAGGCATCAACTCCTGTACAAGGGCTTACAGGAGCAGTCATGTGGTGCAGGCAGATACTATCAGAACAACAAATCAATGCAATTTTACCAGAAATGGTGCTGAATTAACAACAAATCTATGCAGTTTTACCAGAAATGGTGCTGAATTATGCCAGACTGCTCCTGTTGCTGATAACATGTGTACTGATGATAAGTTAGATGCCATGGATGATGATGAGATTCTGGCAGTAGGTGCTTTCATGTGATAAGTTTAATATTTTATTAACTTTGATTATTATTTCCAGATTAGATGAATGTAACACATTACTTGGCCATCATTGGGTGATGGATCTAGTTTTGTCTTTTGTTATGTGTGATTTTTTCCCAACTGTTGAGTTTATGTTCCAGACTATTGATGTGGACCGAATAGTCATGGAACATTATCAAGCAACGAATACATCTAGAGGGTCAGCATCCTGGCAAATGTCAACTCCATCTGGAAACAGGTGTAAATTAAATAGCTTAGATGAGAATAGTTTACCACAAGAACTCTCTGATATATGTAAGCATGGTTTCAAGGTATGCCAAGTACCAATTAAATCATCATTCTTGTTCTTAATGCAAGAGCTATTTCAGCATGTTAGCTGACAAGTTACTACTAAACTTGTGCAGCTAGCCTTTTGCCCAGAGGCAAAGAATCATTTGCAGGAGATGAAGGATCAGTTGATTGCAGTATGCGATGAACTTATTGATGGTTCTGGTGAACTCAGTCCTCAACATTCCGAAGAGCTTCGTCAAAAGAGGTTTGCTTCTTGGTTCTACTGATTATTATTTGCTTGTTTATTAAGTATGTCTGTTTTACCAGCATTAATGCTGATGTTTGCGATGGTTTACTCTGCAGAGTGCATCTAAAGAAACAAATTCAGCAGTTTGAGGAGTATATGGCGAGGTCAACCTATGATGATGAGAGGCAGAGATCACACTCTATGGCATCCACACTGGCTATACAGGATCATTACCCCCCTATGACCCCGAGAAACACTTTTGTTATGGATACTGACAGATCCCAATCTTCGATTTACATCAGGAATGAACCTGGGAACAGTGGTTTATGCTATTCTCCTGCCCCATATTCCTATATGGATAGTTTAAACATGCCATTAACATCTGTACAGAGAGATTACACACCTAGGATTATAGATATTAGCTACACTGAAGGTTCTGATGATAAAAAATGGTGTAGTACAGATTTTCCGTGGACTAAGGAACTTGAGGTTATTTTCTTCAAAATCAGCAGTTAATTACTTGCATCATCATTGGTTTACGACAACTGCTAATTTTTACTGCATCTTCAGGCCATCAACAAGAGAGTGTTTGGAAACCATTCTTTCCGCCCAAATCAGCGAGAGATAATCAATGCCACAATGAGTGGGAATGATGTTTTTGTTTTGATGCCAACTGGTGGTGGAAAAAGTTTGACGTATCAGGTAATAAACCAGGCTTCTATGAATTGCTGTCCTTCGATATGATATAAATCTTTGAAAATTCTACTTGTATAGTACCTCAGTGGTGATTTTTATGAAGTATTTTCTCTTTTCTAATGCTCACATGTATGGTACTACTGGCCAAACAGTACTGCAAATTTTATCCATCAATGTGCAAGGGAAGATAGTTTTGAGAAGAGTTTTATTGGGTGCTAGTTGTGAAATAATCAATTTTATTGCAGGAAAATATTGGCACACCAATTTTATTCAAGATTGACTGCTAACTCCATCTACAAGATTTTATTTCCTCAATTCAGCATTAACACTCATATTAATTTGCAGCTTCCTGCTCTTATTGACGAGGGCATAACATTAGTAATTTCTCCTCTGATTTCACTCATGCAAGACCAGATCATGCATCTGTTACAGGTAATTAATTGTTTCATACTTCCATTTCCTTGTACATATTTCTTGATGCATTTCTGACTATTCACCTCCTATCTGGAGCAGGCAAATATTCCTGCCGCTTATCTCAGTGCCAGCATGGAGTGGTCTGAGCAGCAGGAAATATTAAGAGGACTAATGTCTCGTACATGCACCTACAAGTTGTTGTATGTCACTCCGGAAAAAATAGCTAAGTAAGTGGAGTGTTGCAAATTGTGGATCATTGTTATGAGCGGAACTCCGATGGTGAAGGTTGTACGATTGGAGAATGAGTGGGCGAGGCTTGAGTGGCCGGCGGTGCGAGGGCCCCGTGCCGGCAAGAATATGGCTGTGCGCCTGCAGGGGCACACCAGCCGCAGGAGAGGAAGAAGGAAGAGTAATATCTTCTTTTTTTATTTCTCACGTCTCAATCTGACTGCCCATATATATGGGTTATCTACTAACAATCAACTCCTAATTCAAAAAGGAAAGCAATACCTAATACCATATCTAGTATTAACTGAATCGGAAAGCAAATCGCAAGACGTGGAAAGTTCTAACTTAAGCTGACTGGAACTCCAGCTGCGCCGTCCGGCTCCTGTAGCGTGTCCGGCACGGACGCGTCTTCTGCCGCAGCACTGCCTGCTAATTTGTCGCCTGGCTTGCACGCAGCTGCCGCGCCTGCCTGCCTGCATCGCCTCGTATAGTATTGCCCCACCATGATAATCATAAGTCTGAAGTAGTTATATTTGGATTCAGCTACATCATCTCTTGACCGCCGTTTCAAAGTTATCCTTTTGCAATAGTGTAACTCTCAAACTTAAAACTTCATACGACCTGCAGCCATTATCCAGAAGTTCATGTTTTCCAGATCAAAACTAGTTGTTGTTACAGTTCTTGTTTTCCCTGGCATGCTACATTGGTACTCCTGAATATATTCAAAGTCTTAAGCTCTCTGTTAGTTTGTCACTTACACAGTTACACCCTTCTTTGTGAATGTATCATTTACATGTGTTGTATCAATGTATTTGTATAACTGGTAGTGGTTTCCTGAGTACAGGAGTGATGCTCTATTGAGACAATTGGAAAATGTATATTCACGAGCCCATCTTTCTAGAATTGTTATTGATGAGGCTCATTGTGTAAGCCAGTGGGGTCACGATTTCCGACCTGATTACGAGGTACTTTCTATCAGGAAGAGAGAAGTTCATGTTAAATAAAAGGTAACCTTTTGATATAGCTTTTATGATCTGTCAGCATCTAGGTATTTTAAAACGAAAGTTCCCACATACACCAGTCCTGGCCTTGACTGCAACAGCAACTGCTAGTGTTAAGGAAGATGTTCTTCAAGTTCTAGGCCTCACAAACTGCATTGTTTTCAGACAAAGTTTTAATCGTCCAAATCTGAAGTAAGTCTGTCAGAATATATTGACATACGACTTCAATTGTATCAGACCATCTCAGCTTAAGTTTTGCAGGTATGATGTAAGGCCCAAGACAAAGAAGTGCCTTGAGGATATTGATAGCTTTATCCGTGCAAATCATCCTAAAGAATGTGGCATCATATATTGCCTTTCGAGAATGGACTGTGAAAAAGTGGCTGAAAAACTAAGGGTTATTTCTTGAGGATTTAAACTGTTCAAGCCTTCTTTTTTTTAATATTTAATCATTTAATCTTGTTCACTGGAGTATTCACTTCCACCTATCTTTTCAGTTTCCACATGTTTTTCCACCTTGACCTGGATATGGGTCTGGGATTTTATTTTGGGTCAATCCTCTTGTTTATCCTGACCTTTTTTGAAAGAAGTGTTGTTCGTTGTAGGTTCCCACAGATTGGTCTGCGAAGCATGGCTGCATATGTTTATTTTTGTCAAGTGGGCCCCATATTTGTGAAGGGGTTGCAGTTTGGTTGTAAACTTTATTTAGTAATATAAGTAACATATGTTGATGTGCTGGGCCTATGTCATCAAAAATCCTAGCTAAGTTTTCATGCGTAAACTACTAGAGATGCACCGAGCCTTAGCTATTTATGTGACAAGATTGCAAAACACTATCATGCCCATGTTGAATTTAGTTGGCCTCTAAGTTCTCCAGTGAATTGTGCATCTCTCCTCAATGCTGACTAAGATAGAAACATGAGATTAAAAGAGATACAAAAGGGTGGGTAGAGGTAGATAGACGGTTCGGGTAGCATGTGTTATGGACCAGGCATCCAGTATCTGTGCAGGACACGCACGGATAAACACAAGCCGATCGTTAAAGAGTCCTAACCCTTAGATTACCTTCCCTCATTAGGTTTACTACTCCTTATCCATAAAGGATTGTAATCTAGATTGGTTTGTTAGGGAGGATAAATAACCTCACCTTGGTATTGAATAAATCACGAGCAACCCTAGTTCTTCGGTCGTGGTCGGCCGCCTCCTCTGTTCTCACGGCGCCTTCACGCCGCCAGGTTCACCCCGGGTAGTCCGCCCACGCTGCCCTACTTCTTCCGCAGGCGCCGTCGCCTCCCAGGCTCTACCAATTTGGTATCAGAGATGCCGAGGAGGAGGCGGCAAGCACCGAAGGAAGCGCCGCCGCCAAATGACCCGTCGCCAAGGCGCCGGCCGAGCTCGTCCAGCAGATGGCGACCTCCGCACGCATGGAGGCCCTGGAGTTCGGTCAAGAAGAACCACCACCGCCGCCCCATCGCCCGCTCCACATCCACTCTTCCCGCCGCCAAGACGCTACCGCTCCCCATCCACGGATCCGGTTCCCCACTCGCCGTCGCCGCTTCCCGGTCTGCGCGCTTCTGCGGCCGCCCTGCCGTCCGGCCCGGCCGACAGCTCGGTGGTCTGCCGCGGCCTGGCGCCCGCCCACAAACTCGACTTCCACACCTACGACGGCAGGAGGACCCGCTCAATTGGCTCAACCGGTGCGAGCAATTCTTCCGTGGCCAGCGCACCTTGGCGTCCGAGCGCGTTTGGCTCGCCTCGTACCATCTCACGGGCGCCGCCCAGACGTGGTACTACGCCTTGGAGCAGGATGAGGGCATGCCCTCCTGGGAGCGCTTCAAGGACTTATGCCACCTCCGCTTCGGTCCTCCAATCCGCGCCAATCGCCTGGCGGAGCTCGCCCGGCTGCCCTTCTTGTCCACCGTCCAGGACTATCAAGAGCGCTTCAATGCACTCCTATGCCACGCACCACAATTGACACCAATCCAGAAGGTGGAGTTGTTCACCGGCGGCCTCCCGGAACATGTCAAGATCGACGTCGAACTGAGGGAACCCCGTGATTTGCAGACGGCAATGCACCTTGCGCGGCAGATATGAGCGCCTGGCAAACAACGCCGCCAAGATCACCGCTGCGGCCGAACCGCCCTCCGGCCCACCGCCGGCTTTTCCTACACCGCAAAGGGTCGCCACCTCCCTACCGCACGCACCCTAATGCCACCGACGCCACTGCGGTCACAACTTTGCGGCAAAGATCACGACCATTCCGCCGCCTACCGAAGTTGACCGACCGACGCGGTGGGGCTCTGTTACAACTGCGATGAAGCGAGACGTCGCTGACCATAAGTGCGCCGGTGTTCTTTATTGAGGTGACCGACTACCTGGACGACGAGACGACAGACGACTTCGGCAGTGCGGCAGTGGACGAGGCCGCGTCGGACTTACCGGTGGTTTCCCTTCATGCAATCACCGGCATTCGCACAGAGGACACCATGCACCTACATGTGACTATCCACGGCCACCGGCTTCTCGCATTGCTGGACTCCGGCTCCACCCACAATTTCATCAACACCGAGTCCCTAAGCCGACTCCATCAGCAGACAACGGACATCACCAATATAAGGGTAGCGGTGGCCAATGGCGACCGGGTCCCCTGCAAGGGCGTGGCCCGCAACGTCGCCATGAATATTGGGCCCGAGGACTTCTCCATCAGCTGCTACGATCGACCTCGGCGGCTACGACCTCGTCCTCGGTGTTGCCTTCCTCCGAACCCTGGGACCCATTCTTTGGGATTTCGAAAACCTATGCATGGCATTTTGGAAAGGCGACAGGCGAGTATTCTGGAAGGGCCTTGGCTCTCCACATGATGACACCCCACCGCCGTCCCTTCGCGCCATCACCGGGACACAGCCGCAACCTCTCTTGGATCACCTTCTGCACCAATACAGCATGGTTTTTGAAGAACCAAAGGGCCTGCCACCGCCCCGACCCTACGACCATCGCATCCACCTCCTTCCGCACCGCGCGCGGTGGTCAGTCCGCCTTACCGCTACCCTCAACTGCAGAAGGACGAGCTGGAGCGCCAATGTGCCGCCATGATGGAGCAGGGCATCATCCTACCGAGCAACGCCGCCGTTCTGCACGGTGCTCTTGGTCAAAAGCGGACAACTCTCGGCGATTCGCATCGACTACCGTGCCTTGAATGACAAAACCTCCAAAGACAAGTTTCCCATACCGGTGGTTGACGAGCTCTCGACGAGCTCCATGGCGCCTTGCATTTCACCAACGGACCTCCGTTCCGCTACCACCAGTGCACGCATGCACCGGACGACATCGAGAAGGCGGCCCGCGCCCACCACGGCCACTTCGAGTTCCTCGTCATGCCCTTCTACCGTCCAACGCACCGGCTACATTCCAGGCCCTTATGAACGACGTCCTCCGTTCCTTCCTCCGTCGGTTCGTACTCGTGTTCTTCGACGACATACTCATCTACAGTTCATCATGGTCAGAGCATTTGCAGCATGTCCGCCTCGTCTTCGATGCAATCCGCGCCCACTCCTTGCACCTCAAGCGCTCCAAGTGCTCTTTCGGGCGCCCGGTCGCCTACCTCGGTCATGTCATCTCCGCCGACGGCGTCGCCATGGACCACGATAAGGTGTCTGCGATCGCCTCCTGGCCGGTGCCCCGCTCAACCCGGGGTTTGCGCGGATTCCTGGGTCTCGCAGGATATTACCGGAAGTTCATCCGGGATTTCGGCACGATCGCAGCACCACTGACAAAACTTCTGCGCAAGGACGCTTTTACCTGGTCCGACGATGCCGCGTCAGCTTTTCAGGCACTCAAAAACGCACTGACAACGGGACCAATCCTACAGATGCCAGTCTTTGATCAAATGTTCATCGTCGATCGCGACGCCGGGCCGCCGCGGCGTCCTCCACCAAGACGGGGGCCTCGCATTTTCACCGTTCTTGTCGCCCGCCATCTCAAGCTGGCGGCATATGAGAGGGAACTCATCGGACTCGTACAAGCTGTTCGGCATTGGCGCCCATACCTATGGGGCCGCCGCTTCCTCATCCGCGACCACTTGACCTCAAGTTTTCTTGGACCGCCTCTCGACAATTCCGCGGCACCGGTGGATTAGCAAGTTGTTCGGCTTTGATTTCACAATTGAATATCGTCCGGGCGCTCAACACGAAGCGGAGGCGCCTACCGCGCCGCGACTCGGACCTGACCACACTCCATGCGCTCTCGGGACCCTCATTCCACCTGTTCGACGAGATCCGAACCGCGACGGCCACCGATGAGGAATCCGGCCGACTCCGTCAGCAATTACAGGACGGCGCCATTGGAGAGCCCTGGCACACGGCCGACGGGCTCCTACTCCACGGCTCCCGCATCTTCGTACCAGCGCAACACGACTTGCGCGGCGGTGCTCTCCTCGCACATGCGGCCGACCACGAAGGCATCCAAGACACTCCAACGAACGCGGCGGACTTTTACATCCCGGTGATGGGGCACTTGTTCGGGACTACGTGCGCTCCGCCTCACTTGCCGGCGCAACAAGGCGAAAACCTGCGGTGGCAGACTATTGCAGCCCTCGACGTACCATCCAGTGCGGGCGGACATCTCGATGGACTTCATCAAGGCTTGCCAAGGTACACGGGAAATCGGTAATCCTCACCGTCGTCGACCGTTTCTCCAAGTACGCCCACTTCATCGCACTCGGCCACCCATACTCCGCCACATCTGTCGCCAAAGCATTCTTTGCTGAGATCGTCCGCCTTCACGGTTTCCCCACCTCCATAGTCAGTGACCGCGACCCGGTTTTTACCGGCCACATGTGGCGCGACCTTTTCCGGATGGCAGGCGTCAAACTCCGTATGAGCACGGCTTTTCACCCCAGACGGACGGCCACCGAGGTCGTCAACAAGGCCATCGCGATGTACCTACGCGTGTCACGGTGACCGCCTCGCGTGGGTTGTTGGCTACCTTGGGCGAATATCGCTATAATACTTCCTTCCACACCACGCTCGCATAACTCCATTCCGGTGGTTTACTGGCACCTCCCCACCACTATCGACATACACGGGCGCCGAAGCGGACACCGTGGACGCGCTCCTGCGCAACCGTGACGACTTCCTCTCCGTAGTACGCGAACGCCTCCTCCAAGCACAGCAGTACACCAAACGCTACTACGACAACCACCACCGTGATTTGACGTTTGCGGTGGGTGATTGGGTATGGCTGCGTCTCCTCCACCGTCCGGCACAAATGTTGGAGCCTAGGCCCAAGGGGAAGCTCGGACCACGTTACGCGGACCCTTCAAAATCCTCGAGTGGATCGGGAGGTTGCCTATCGTCTCCGGCCCGAGGGCGCGAGGCTTCATGATGTCTTCCATGTGGGATTGCTTAAACCTTTCCACGGCGAGCCCCCATCGACGACGCCTCTAGTGCCACCTACGCAAGACGGCCGGCTACTTCCCGCCCCGGAACGCGTCCTGCGAGCCCAGCTTCGCCGCGGAATCTGGCATGTCTTGGTCCAGTGGCGCGGAATGCCCAAACGAAGCCACTTGGGAACAACTACCGCGACTTCGGAGATCTACTCGACGTTCGGCTCGAGGACGAGCCGTTTGGAGGCAGGAGAGATAAGAGGACCGGCATCCGTGATACGCGCGCAGACACGCACGGATAAACACAAGCCGACTGTTAAAAGAGTCCTAACCCCTTAGATTACCTTCCCTCATTAGGTTTACTACTCCTTATCCATAAAGGATTGTAATCTAGATTGGTTTGTTAGGGAGGATAAATAACCTCACCTTGGTATTGAATAAATCACGCAGAGCAACCCTAGTTGCTGGCTGCGGCTGGCTTCGCCTCCTCTGTTCTCACGGCGCCTTCACGCCGCCAGGGGGTTCACCCCCAGGTAGTCCGCCCGCTGCCCTACTTCTTCCGCAGGCGCCGTCGCCTCCCAGGCTCTACCAGCATGGTTCAGGAGTTTTGTCTCAGATTTGCCACATGAGTCTCATTACTTGCCTACACAGGCAACCATATCAGTACTTGCGTTTTTCTAAAATGGATTAGATGATAACTAAGTTGATATGACTATTTTATTTGTCCAAAATAGATTGTTGGGTGATGCCGTAAATTCCAAGTGCTGCACTTGTATAGTTGGATTTAATCAGATAATAAAACTTTGATGAGCTATGTAAATTCCAAGTGGTTAGCATTTGAATTTTATGGGCTATGTAGCTAGTGACCTGTCTGACTAGAACATCTGACTGTTTCCTGTATTTTCTACTCAGGAATGTGGACACAAAGCGTCACACTATCATGGTAGCATGGATCCTAATGATAGAGCCCATATCCAGAGGCAATGGAGTATGGATAAGATAAACATAATCTGTGCTACAGTTGCATTTGGGATGGGTAATTTGATCTTTCAAACATCTGTATATATGTTATTTATTGGTGCACTGTGCTAATGGCACAAATTGCAGGTATTGATAAACCCGATGTTCGTTTTGTTATTCATCATTCCCTGCCCAAATCAATTGAAGGGTATCATCAGGTATTTCTAATGACATAAGTTTCACAATGTGCGCACGGTGAAACTGCATAATTTAAGTTGTTTGATGATTGAGCATTCTTTTAGGAGTGTGGACGTGCTGGTAGAGATGGTCAACTTTCATCTTGTGTGCCTTATTACAACTATTCTGACTATGTAAGTCTAGTGGTACCTTATATTGTCAGCTTCTTACTATCTTCATATCTCATGACAAACAAGTAATTTTCTTGCAAAACTATGTAGATTCGTGTCAAACACATGCTTACACAAGGAGTTGTAGAACAAATAACATCAGCACCACGAGGAGGCTCTTCGTCTTCACATGAGCAAGCACTTGAAACAAATAAGGAGAATCTCTTGCGCATGGTATAATTCTATATGCATGCTTTTTGTTGCATTGTAATTTGGAAGGCATCATAACTTGTCATATTTTCTCTTTCTATAGGTTAGTTACTGTGAAAATGATGTGGACTGCAGACGCCTACTACAACTGATCCACTTTGGAGAGATGTTTGATCCTTCACATTGTACAAAAACATGTGATAATTGCTTGAAAGAATTGACATGGATTGAGAAAGATGTGACCATGATTGCTAGGCAGTTGGTAAGTGGACAGCTGTGCCTCTCCGAAACACACACAAACCTCTCTCTGTGTGAATTTACACTCTTATCTTTTTGCTTCTAAAGGTTGAGCTGGTCATGATGACAAGGCAGACATGTCCAACTTCTCATATTCTTGAAGTTTACAGAGGTTCAGTGAGCCAAAATGTATGCATTCTGCTAAGATTATTATGTTCTGAAGTTCATTATGCGATTACCTTGCCACCAGTGGCTACTGCTAGTGCAGCAAACCAATATGCCCATGGTCCAGATTGTGCATCTTGGCTTACTGCCGGAGAAGTCATGGTGACAAGGCAAACCGCGTACTTACACCTAGATTGTAAAGTATATCTATTACTGCACAGGTCA